>OY856412.1:1083006687-1083656965 GCA_963693085.1 Alisma plantago-aquatica | reverse complement strand
TCTTGATGGTGGGATTTTTCTATTCTTAATCTTTGTTTTATAGGCCAGAGTAAGGATTCATGTTTGTATATTTCGTATGGCTTAAGAGTAATGATATCAATTTGTTTGCTCTCAGAAAAAAAAGATTATTAAAATATGGTAATATCTTGAATTTCTTGAAAGACAAGTTGAAGGTAACCAATAGACTTAATTTGGCCTGACCTTCAACCCAACGTGAGAATATATCAAAATAGGATTACTTGCCAAGTTTGCATAGGAAAGGAGTAACTTACAAATCTTAAAAAATTAAAATAAACAAATTATTGGGAGGGAAGAGAAAGGTAATCAACTTTCATATTTCACAATCAACTTTTGCCCAGTCTGAGATAATTCCATTATGAAGTTTCCCTTAAAAATTGGGGTAAATCAGAGAAAATATGAGAGATATATGAATTCTATAAGTTTCTATAAAGTGAGTGATTAATTGATATATATACTGTCACATTTGATGAAACCATGAAACATAGGCCCGACCCCTTTAAATGTTGTATGACCTTCTGATCATCCAATCTTAGGTCAACTATGTTCCAAGTTATCTTCCTCCTCCTATCAAAAAAGGAAAGACAAGCCATAATATCACCCTTTCCCTCTATCACCTCTCTCTATCTCTCTCTGATCCATGATGGCACCTAAAACCTTTCCCATTAAACTTGAGAGGTGATTCCCAACCTAACCGTCCCTAGATATCCCTATTTCAGAGTGAGACTGAGACTTTCCCCAATTTCCATTAGGAGTCAAACTCCATTGGCAGTAGGTTTTGCTAAGACATGCCTATATAAGGCACATCGGTCTCTTCACGAGACCAGAAGATACCTCGTGAAACCCCGTGGCTCTCAAGTAATAGTCCCCTACCTCCAATTCCATAGTATAGCCCTATAGTTGAACCTCTCTTCCCCCAACCTACTAGATCTATGGATGCCCTCTCATCCAACCCACACTGGCCACCACACACCACCAAAAGAAGAGAAATTAGATCTAAGGGACAACGATGAAGCTCCATGAATTATCAGAATCATCGTTGGTGGTTGAATGTAGGATTTAAACTTGTAGGTTGACTGCATACACAACACTATCAAGCACAACGATCGTGCGAGAGAGGTAGAAGAAGAGAGAAGGGGGGAATACTTTAATACCATGAAACCAAAATTAGCAGGTATGGGAAAAAGTGTCATTCATTCTTTTTTTTTCACATCATCCATGCAAGGGTGGGTTGACATCATGGTACAAGCTGATTGGATCAACCCCAACCTAGTGGCACATGAATTGTCTAGTCAATTGCTGACATGGAGAACCCTTATTTTTCCAAATAGAGTTTTTTTGAAATACTCTCGTAAATTATTGGTAGATTTGAATATATCGAATATGCATATGAAAATGATCACAAAAATGTGTATAATCTAGTAAAATAGATTTCATTTCTTGATTACATTTCAAATTCCAAATGTATATAGAAATGCATACTATTATGGTATTTAATACATGCAAACTCTAATGATGTGAAATTGATGACCATATTTTGAATAGTTAATCTTAGTAAGTAAAGTTTTGTATAAATTGATAAAAGAGTACAATCAGATATAACTTAGAATAGAGGGTTCACAAATTATCAAATTAAGGTTTCCTAGCTGCCCAGGCGGAGGTCATGTTGTTCATCCTGTCCAAAATGTCATTGTATGTGTGCTTGTCTACTCTCTTGTGAATTATCGGCACACCTAAGTACTTCCCCAGAGCAGTAGTGTATAGAATCCTGCTCATATCGCTGATCTGGCCCTTCAGCTCTCACTTCACGCTCCTACTGAAGAAGATTCTTGTTTTCAGAATGTAAATGGACTGGCATGACGCTCGCTCAAACTGCCTGAAGCAATCCAGAATCGTCTCCATCTGTGACATTCCGGCGTGGGCAAAAAGAATCAAATCATCCACAAAGCTAACATGGGAGACACTAGGTCCCCTTGCCCCAAGCCTCACCGGTCTCCAGGAACCCTCCGCTACTTTCTTGTTGATCAGCTGACTCAGCCTCTCGAGGCAAAGGATGAACAAATACGAGGATAGGGGGTCCCCTTGTCGGAGGCCCCTGTTGGCCTTGAAGTTATTTGACATGCCTCCATTCCAAGCTATTCTGGTAGACCCCTTCATGATGGAATCCATGATGTATCTGATGATGTTGTGTGGAAGCCCCGTTTTAATGACAGTATCCTTGATGAACTCCCAAGCCGTTTGATCATACGCCTTGGTGAGGTCCACCTTAATGGCCATGGTTTTAGCCCCCTTCTTCCTCTTCATCGAGTGTATAAGCTCTTGTACTAATGCTATATTGTTAGTTATGCACCTGCCTGGTACAAAGCTGCTTTGGGTCTGGGACACCCAGTTGGGGATATGAATTTTGAGACGTTCCACTGCCACTTTGGAAGCACTCTTTAGGACCACATTGTTCAGAGAATAGGTCTCAAATTCTTGCATCTGTCTGGGGTCATGACCTTGGGTATCAACACAATCGTGGAGTTGCAAAGATCCTCAGGGACATGTCCTTTGTTTATGGCTCCCTAGACGGTCTTAATGATGCTTTGTCCAACTATTTCCTAGTTCTTTTGAATAAAATGAGCTGAGGCACCATCGGGTCCTGCCGCCTTCATCGGATCCAGAGATTTGACGATGTCATGTATCTCGGCGGGGGTGGGACAAATACCCAAGTTGTTCTTCTCAGCAACAGTCAACGACCTAAAATCACCCGACATGTCAGCACATCTAAGTGATGGGCTTGTTACAGGGGCCGTAAGGACTGGTTTGAAGTACTGTACGACCAGGTCCATTAACTCGGATTCACTCCTGACCCATTCACCGGCTGAGTTCCTCAAGACAGTCACTATGTTTCTCCTTCTTCTCTGGTTGACGAAGATATGGTAGAATTTGTTGTTGTTATCACCCTCCTTCCTCCAGTTAATGTGAGCTCTATGTTGGAGTTCCTCTTCCTCCTCTTTTAGGATGGTGTCCATCTCGTATTGCGTATCACTGCATAACACGTCCGACATGGCGTTATATTGATCTGCCAACTCTGTTTGGAGTCGATTGATGTTTCTGATAAGGCGATCCTTCTTCCTCCTCTTATCCTTGCAATGTTCCTTATCCCATAAGGTGATGGGCCCCAATGCCAAGTCTAAGAACCCAACATAATGTTGCCATGCCGCCCTCGTCATGAATATGTGCTGGCGTCGGGCTTTGGACAAATCACAGACCAGAAGGGGACTATGGTCATATCCCATCCTGGGTAAGTGTTCGATGATGGTCCTCGGGAAGGTAGAGTTGAACGCAGTGTTGCCCAGGGCTCTGTCCAATCTTTTCTATAGAAGTCCATGCCGGTAAGTGAACTTCATGCCTGAGAACCCAAGATCCGATAGGTCATCTTCCATTAGAGTTTTCTGAAAGGTAGTCACTTCATTGTTGTTAAATCACTCACTACCAGTCTGCTCGTTTGGGCTCAAGGTTGCATTGAAATCGCCTATGACTAGCCATGGCTCCTTGAATCGCTAGCCCATCTGGACAATGTGTTTCCATAGAAGCTTCCTCGTGGTGATTTGAGGGCTTGCATAGATGGCTGTAATGAAGTATGCGTTGTTCACTTTGCATGTAATGAACTGCTTGTGGTAGCAAACAATGTCTACAGTGCAAGCTTCAGAGTTCCAACATAACCAGATGCCTTTCGAATAACCGCTGGCCTCCAGTCGGTATGAGTGAGAGAACCCAAGTCTGGTTATGGTCCGTTTGGCCTTGTAAGCACTAATCCTCGATTCGAGAATCATAACCATGCTTGGTTTATGAATGTTCATGAGTTCCTTCAGCGCTCGACGTCTGTCATCACTACCGATGCCTCTTGTGTTCCAGCACAGCAGATTAATCATGGTCATGGGGAGAGATTATGCATGTTGTTCACTGGGCGCAACCCCACTATCAGTTACCTTCCCATCTTTGGCTTCCCCATTAGCATCTATGGTGCCCTAGGCATGTAGCCTTGGGATTTTTCTCCTCTACTCGTAAGGAGGGGCATCCCTTTGCTTCATCATTTTAGTTCCTCTACTCGATATCTTCCTTGCTAGAAGAAGAGGTGTCGGGATTATGAGGATGTTGCTGGAAGCTATATGTTCTTCTTATATGGCTCTAGACGAAGTGGTCGAACTGTCCCCCCCTCTTGCTCGGTTGTCTTGACTACGTTTTCCTCGGAGCCATCCATCTTATTGTTCTCCTCTGGCTGCAAGCCTACAATTACTTCAGTGATATGCATTGTCTCCTCGGTTGTGTCCACCGCCGTATTATCCTCATCCATTATATGTATAACCTCGTCGACATCAGGGTTGATCGCTTTATGATTCTCTTCCGTGCCCGAGTTCAGAACCTTCTCACCGGTATTAACTGCAACTTCGTGGCTGGACTTGCTCATCTGGATCTTGTGTCTCTTCTTTGCTCTACTATTGGTACTCTTGGGCTGCCATACCTTACATGTCTTGTCATTATTTTCACCTTGTGCATGCTGTGCGTGGGTCCCATGCTCCATGGTTGTCGCGTGGGTCACTGTTCGCCCATCGTCGTCGCCTTCATCCAACGACGCAAAAAGATTGCCCGATCCCGCAGTGCCCTACTGCTCGGCCACTTGCTTGGCCTGATGTTACTTCTTTTATTTACCTCCTCTCCTTCTTTGGGTTTGCCAAGTGTCCTCCCTACTCCCCTGGTCTTCCTGTGTTTTTTGGGCCGAATTCATCTTCTCTTGAGCATGTAGACTCACCGTCCTCATCCTATAGTAATGCTTCGTGTGGCCAGCTCTACCACATGCGGTGCATATGTCTGACTCCACCTCGTACTCCACAGCGTACTCGAGTAACTTGACTCCATTTATGAGAATGGAAGGATGTAGTTCTTTAGAAATATCAACCTCTATCGCCAAGCGAGCAAATCGACTTCTTGTTCGGAATGCGGTATGGTTGTCTACTTTGATCAGCCTTCCCAACGCCATTCCGATGTATTCGAACAGTGTCGACACGTACAGGTGTAATGGAAGATCGTGTATGCGGACCCATGTTACAATCCATCTGGGCATCTCCTCTGACGGCTTGAACATGGGGTACCAGTCCCACACGGCCAAGCAACACCCAAATAGTTTCCACGGTCCCCCTGTCATGGTGAGATCGTAGTCCTCCTTGCAAGACATCTGCACCACGTAGTGCCCCAAATCCAACTCGTACATATTGAAGCGGCCTTCGGGGTTCCATAAGAGTTTGATTCTGTCCCTCATTGTCATGAACCCAACGTCGGCGCCCAACAGTCTGATCACGACCACATACATCCATGGTCAGGTTAGCACCTCTTCTGCTTCTGGTTCGATGAAGATGGTCGGCGATCCTTCAACTTCCATGAGTTCTATGGCTTCGTCGTCCAGATGCCCCTCGAATAGTTTCTCTAGAAAATAGGGGCCTGTCGCGGTTATATGGTCCTCCTTGTTGCCAGTTCCGCCAACATCAGTGTTGTAATACGGTTTCTGTCCACCCCCAGCTGAGGCGTCCGTTTGGTTTCCCGTCCCTGCAGAAGCCGCGGCTCCAGTGGAAGCATCGACATCATGTTTCTCTGTCTGCCCGTAGTCCTCATTGTCGTTTTTGGAAGTGGATGCACCTCACATCCCTGCATACTAGAAGACCAAGCCTGCTGAGGGTACCAGAACCCTAACCCCGCCTCCAGGGGGATCTTCCTCCAATGCTCTGTCCCCGCCTCTTTTCTCTCCTCTACGACTTTCCTTCTCCTGTTCTTCTCTAGAACCTTCTCCCCCTTGGTTAACATCTTCCTCTCTGAGCCTGCGGCTTCTAGCGCCGCTGCTACCCCCTCTTCCACTGCCTCCCCCTCTTCCACCTCACACCCCTCTCGTTCCTCTCATCGCTCCGTTGATTTTAGAGTTTCTAAATACTCTCGTAAATTGTTGGTAGATTAGAATATATCGAACATGCATATGAAAATGTTCACAAAAATGTGTATAATCTAGTAAAATAGATTTCATTTCTTGATTACATTTCGAATTCCAAATGTATATAAAAATGCATACTTTTATGGTATTTAATACATGCAAACTCTAATGATGTGAAATTGATGACCATATTTTGAATAGTTAATCTTAGTAAGTAAAGTTTTGTATAAATTGATACAAGAGTACAATCAGATATAACTTAGAATAGAGGGTTCACAAATTATCAAATTAAGGTTTCCTAGCTACCCAGGCGGAGGTCCTATTGTTCACCATCTCCAAAATGTCTCTGGCGGGGAGGGTGTGCCTTGCTAAATCTATCCTGCAAGCTATACCCACATATGTTATGCAGACTGCGGTGATTCCTCTACAACTGTGCGATAGAGTCGACGAAGTAATCAGGAGGTTCATCTAGGGAGGTAACCACAAATCCCATCCCCTTTCCCTAATGGCCTGGGATAAATTGACAAGAAGCAAGAAGGATGGCGGATTGGGTCTGAAGTGTATGTGCAACTGGAACTTGGCACTAGTGTACAAACACATGTGGGAAATCTACACTGGTCAAAACTCCCTCTGGAACCAATACATGCACGACAAGATGAGGAGTGGGAGTAGCCGCACAGCGTGCAGCTCAAGGCTCGGTAAGGCAGTGCTCGGTGGTAATGAGTTCATAAAAAAGAATTCTTTCTATATCCCGATGAACGAAGACACAGTCAATGCTTGGTCTGATAGGTGGTTGAGGGAGGGACCTACACTCAAAGAGGTCGCACATCATCCCATCCCTAAGGATCTGGATGATCTAAAAGTAGTGAGTATACTCGACCTGCACGAGAACTGGGACATGGAGTTTTTGAAGCAATGGGTTCCATATCACATTGTGGAGGAGATTGCCAAGATGAAGCCCCCGACCCCCCTTGGATGGCGCAGATGTCAGAGTATGGGTGTTGACACTGAACGGACAATACACTACCAAGTCAGCCTATCGAAAATTAAGAGAAGGAAAAGGGATTTGGGTGGAAGGTAATTGGACGAAGCTTTGGAAGCTCGAGCTCTCGAGCCGCATCAAAACTTTCACCTGGCTTATGATGCACGACGGTCTCCTGACGGATTGCAGGAGGGTGAAACACAAATTGGCTACCTGCAACATGTGTCCGAGATGTCAAGATGGAGAAGAGTCACTCCTCCATGCGATACACAACTGTGCCTATGTACGGGAGGTCTGGAAGGGGGTGTTCGCGGAAGGGCCTCGCCCAGATTTCTTTCACAGTGAGGATAATGTGAGAGAATGGCTCCACTCCATTCTACAACAGGAGAAACATAGCTACACTTGTATACTGATCACATGCTGAAGGATCAGGACTTCAAGGAATAGGTATGTGTTTGAAGGAATCAAGGAGCCATCCACTCTGCAAAGCAACCAAATCCGGCGGGAGGTGACTGCACACGAGGAGGCTTTCCCCAACAGCCTGTCGGAGATGACTGAGAAGAAACAAGCAGCTTGGAGAAAACTAGACCGAGGCAAGCTTAAGTTGAACACTGATGCCACTGTCAAGGGTAAGTATGTGTGCTATGCCATTATAGGTCGGGACGACCTTGGCAGATGGGCAGGAGGAGCGGCGTTACAATTACAGACCTCAGATGTCATTGAAGTGGAGCTTGAAGGCATTCTTATGGCAGTGGAAGATGAAGCTGAGAACGACTTAACTGAGATAGTCATAGAGTCATATTCCACCACTGCATTCAAGATAATCAATCAGAAGGAGGAAGAACACCCCATATATGCAAAGATCATTCACAAATTCAAACGGTTGAGGCAAGTTGGTTGGAAGGTAGACTATGTGCCTAGGGAATGCAATTCAGTAGTTGACATGGTTGTGAGGAAGAATACCAAAAATCATGTTGCATACACAGTGTATGCCCACCCCCCCAAGGGGGTTGATGAGTTACTTTACAAGGATTGTAATGGTAGTAGTACTACCATGTTTCATATTCCCAGTTTGATTAGAGATTGTAAGTTATCATTTAATTTTGCTCGCAAGGGGAGGGCGGGATGAATAAGATTGCCTCTCGACTTCTTTAAAAAAAAATTAAGGTTTCCTAAGATTAAAGGTCTAGATACGTAATAGTTAGGGTTTGGGGAGACTAACCCTTATGTATCCCTAATTTAACCCTAAAACCCTAACTTAGGCTCCAAGTCAGCCTTAAGGGATATTTTGTGAACATCAAAATATTACATGGGTTTTAAACATTAATTACAAGTTTATTGATTGGTTGATTGAATTTGCACTTGTTTGCTTGGAAACTATGTCACCCCTGAAGAAAGGTACGTGGTTACTTATGAATTACCGCTCTTATCAACTTTTAGTGTTTTCTAAAGTTTCATGAATGTATTGCCATTAACCTGCTTGTTTTTTTTAGTTACTTCAGGCAACTATAAAGCTCTATGTATATCACATTATATGAACATAACTTTCTCAAACCCAAGACCCTATCTCTGGAGGGTTGGATGTTTGAAAAGAAAGTCATTATGGATATTACCCCCAACGAGAAGGTATGCCATACAGATTACCCCAGTGAGAGGGTATGTCATAAAGATTACCCCCAGTGAGAGGGGTTGCCAAAGATATTACCCTAAGTGAGAGGGTATGCCATAGAGATTACCCCCAGTGAGAGGGTATGCTATACGGATTACCCCCATTAAGAGGGTACACCACAAAAGTTGAGTAATTATGGGTTGAGAAATTATAATAGAAAATGCATGCTCAATTATTTAATAATAATTACTAACATGGTTGTTTATACACCTACATGCACATATTTGTCTTGCACGACATACACAATATAGAGATATACTAACTACATTTTGATTGTCGATATTTTAGGTTAAACTGCAAATTTTCTGAAGATATGGACATTGAGAGAAGATGACACCAAAAGAAAAGATAAATAAAGTCTACTAGAGGATTTATATATAGATTTACTTTATGTCACAACATTAGTTTCTCTTTCCATGCCTCAACATTAGTTTCCCTTTCCATGTAACTCCTTGGAGGAGATTTGATCTTCATATTGTTATCAAACTCCTTTCCATTCAATAAAATTTAATTATTATTGGATATTTGCTAAACCTCAAACCATGAATTATGATTATGTCTCTTACCCTCTTGGTTTGCCTTAATTGGTAATAAAAGGGGGAGAGGGTCATTACACATCATGTTATGATTGTAAAAGGGATATTTTATATTTGATTTGATTATTAATAAAAGGCAATTGCACTTGTTATGTATGTTTCAGTATCGAGATAATTAATAAAACTAATAATATCCTTAGAATTTTATGACTAGATGACATATGGTTTGAGTTGATTACCCAAACATGAGATCATATGTATACTTTAGAGTACACATTCATATTATGTCCCTAGTCAGTTATAGTCAAGGATTTTATGGAACAACGATAATACATAAGACTAGTATATATGTTGAGTGATGACTTTGTCTCTTTAGTCGTGATATTATATATCATCTCAGATACATAGGTACGTGTTAGAGAACAAGTGTACTAAACACACCCACTTTGAGAATGACACATGGAAGTCACACGATGATGTGTCCAAGTTATATCTTAATGTGACAATGGTGATTGTGATCCTTAGACCTAAAGTCACTACAATATTAACATGTTTTTTGTGTACTTTGACACTAGCCCAACATGAAGTACATGCTCAAACGTCATTGACTAACTCCTCATTAATCTAGATTCTCTAAATAAGGGTTGCCAAAAGGTAGTGGTTGGGTGTCCTATAATACTTGTGGATAACTGTGAGTTATGTAGGTGGAATTTTTCCCTCCTTTGGAGCGACATCTTATCCACGTAGTAAGCGAGAATATGGAAATGTATGACCATGCTCACGTGAGTCAATATATGATGTTATGCTCAAAACATATCAAATAGTCTATTCTAGATCAAGGAACATAGATTACATGATGAAAGGATGAAAATTCCATGACTTAGTTTTAGTCTGGATCTATATGACAAAGGGTTAATACGGTTATTATAACACTAATCACAATACTAGGTTGCAAGTGTTCTTCAACTTCTTCAGTTACTTGGGTGGCAATGGAGTCCAACTACATACCAACCATTTATTGTGAAGTCATAATATGATTATAGACATCACCACTGACATAATTTGGAGCCTATAGGGTCACACACAAAGGGTTGATAGGGAAGAGTAGTATTATGAGTGGTACATGATTTAAACTAAGTGGTTGCTAAAAGGTTTAGCCAATTGGTTATATAATTGATGAACTGATTGGAGGGCCAGTTGGCTGAATGGACTCAGTCTAGTTTCTTGACTAGATTGAGTCTAAAAGCCCATCTTGATTACTCAAATCGGTTGTCTAGAATGGGTCCATTTACTCGACTAAACTGATTCCAGTAGCCCAACTAGACTAGGTCCAACCGATCAAATGGACTGGTTCCAGTCGTCTGACTAGATTGAGTCTAGTGGCCCAATTAGGCTTGGTCTATTCGACCAATTCAAGTGGTTCCAACGGCTCAAACTGGGGGAGGCCCACTCACGTGAATGGAATTTCAAGGGATAAGCTGTTGAAAAATGGCTAGTGTCTTTTTGTTTCTCAAGATTTATTACAAATCTTTCTTCCTTGCATTTTCTATATATAGGGCCTTGATGGCCATGGTTTTGGTTATTACTCGTGAAAAACTTGGATACATCTTGTGACTCTTGTGTGGAAACTTCTATGAGACAAAGGAAGACACCTTTAAGAGGTCTTTGACCAGCCGTCATTACCATAAAGGAATGAAGGGGAGATGAGAGGTTATGCAATGCTAGCACATTGCTAATGGAAAGGAAACTCCTTCCAAAATAGCTATTTGAGCAAAATGTGAAGTTCCCTATCATCCATGTGGATGGTATAAAGATGTGGACACATTGGTGGCCACTTTGGGAGATCTTCTTCGACACCATATTCCTTCTCTATTCTTGTGAGCTCTACCTCTATATATACTCCACAACAACGGTATAGTCTTGCAGACATTCCTTTGTGGTATATCATTGTTGACGAGATCCATGGATAGATAAGTGGAGAGACAAAATTTTCATTTACTACTTCTACTGTTCCTGTCGATCTCTCTCTCCACCGATTCCTATATGGTCCATCTAGACTATCACAAATAGACAAAGAGATTATTTTCTTTTACATTTAGAGTTATGATTTGGGCTATGGGAGAAATGATAAGTGTGTTAACAGTTGCTCTAAAAAATAAAAGTTGTTTTTGGGATGGACGGATAGGTTGACTGCATTTGTTTTTGGGATGGATGGATACATTGACTACATTAGTGTTATGTATATTATTAAGCATGGGTTTATTCCAATGTAAGTGTAGATAGCACATATGGAATGTGGAGGAATAAGTAGTTTTTGTCCTTTTTTGCAAATGAGAAGGTGGTTTAGTCTCATATTGCTCACTTCCAAAGCTTCTGTACTCCTTATATGCAAGAGGGCATGCGATGCTAGTGTCTAGAAGATCTAGATGAGAGTATGCTCATCCTTGTGGTGGGTATGGTGACCAAACACACATACACAACTTCATGCCATGCCTCAGAGCACCACACTGACATAGGGAAATGGCTCGTGCCTCAGAGAACCACACTAACATAGGAAAACGACTCATGCCTCAGAGCACCACACTAAATGTTGATTAATGTTGACATGCTTACAGGTAACCCCCATTCAAGGAGTTGTAGATATGTCCTAGAATTCATGTAGGGTCTTTGGTGTCTTAGGAGTTAGTGTGCCTTGTTAAATTCTTTCTCTAGATATGTATGCAACTATTGCCAGATCTAGATTCATGTATGATTCTATTTTCTATGTTGAAATAATTCTATTGTTCACCATATCTTTGTTGTATCAAATCTTCTATCAATGAACCTATGATGAATTTTTTTGGTGAAGATATGGCATTATTTTCAAAGGAGGCTTTATTGATGTTGAAATTGTATGCAATTCAGATTCCAAGTCAGTGACTATCACATGAGGTTTCCTCCTCTTCCTTAATTATTATTGAGATGAGGTATTATCATCATTTGATTTGTCACGCTAATATTTCCCCTATTGATATGTTTCAAAACATTTGAATTTATATTATTATAATCATGTTAGTCTACAAGAAGTTGTTTGGAATTTTGATTTTGAATTTTTGATTTTGAATTTTTTATTTTATCTAACATGGTTTATGACTGTCTATGATGTAGTTTCCATGGAATTTGCTAAAACTTGAACCTCATAGGGATTTCCTCTTAAGTCACTATCAACATCAAAGTTTTTTTTTACTACGACCCTTTTTGGTGAGTTGTTGGTAATTCATGCTAGTCACATGAGCATGTATTGAGATGTGAAAGGTGGTCATGTCATCATTATAGTTATTACATGTAATGAAAACTATCAGGCTGACCTTATTTTCCATTTTTCATCACTAGAGTTTAAGGTGATTGTCAACCCCAAGCGTGTTTAATCCTATTCATTGTCTACTATGAATAGGTTACTTCTCTTTCTAGATGATCAAACCAAACGTACCACTAGGGAAATATTCATGTAGGATGGATTCGGTGATCCACTGACTTGTGACTTCATGCTTTTACGAGTCAAGTCATGCCATGTAGTGAGTATTGAGTGGTAATTCCCTAGCTAGCCGGGATAAGGTTCAAGGTGTTAGAGGCACCCCCATGGGCTCTATTCTCGACACTTCTTTGTGTATACAATTTGACACAAGCATGTATCCACATTTTTAGGTGTCATTTAGGGCTTTATAATTCATCTTTTTGTTGTTTGCATTCAAATCTGTCGCCACTAACGCTCAGAACCTTAGTATGGGAGTTTTTAACTCTAAAGAGAGGTTTTTTTGTGCTCCACTTCTCTTGAATGCAATTTTTTATCATTTAGTATAATTGATTTATTGATTACGAGCATTTCCCTGATTGGGGTTACCCTTTGGGCTGAATTAGTCATTTTTTGTTATTTTTAATCAAATTCATGGTCGTTGATGCTTAGATCCTTAGGATGAATATTTTGCTTCTTAGAGATGGGTTGCTATTCTAATGGTTCCAAATGTCATGGTTAATGAGATTTTAGCAGAAATCATTCATCACAATCATATGTACTAGTGTTTGGTACATGACGAGCTTCATAATTAACATACTCTTAGTTAACACGTGACAATGTGGATATTGATGCTCAAAGACATATGTGATCTTTAATATGTGAATTAATGAGAGTTTCCTAGAAAAGGTCTGTCACAGTCGGTCCAGAGGGTAGATAATCAAATTGTGAGAGATGAGAAATTCCATAAGGGATTTGAATCTCCTCAACCTCCAATCCACCTATCTTTGTTGTGCCCTATGAGAAAGGTTGTGATCATGTTTAAACATTAGAGTTCATGTAGGAAGTGACCCATGGTTTTGGTTATAGTATGCCCTAACTTTGTGGGTTTGTTTCATCTTGCCTTTAAGAATTTTATCTTAAACAGACCTAGAATAGAATATTTATTGATTTTAAGGTGAAGGTTCATCCTATAATTTTAGCTAGATGCATTCAGATTTCATTGATTGAGTGACGTTTTAGGTGAGTTTTGGCTTGCTAACAATCTTGGTTGTAGGATAACATTTATGATTTATTAGTCATCAACCCATTACTTCTACTATTCCATCGAATCAAGTTTCACAAAAGACATAGTAGGGTGTTAAATGAAAGAAGTGATTTTGATATTGAATTTGATTTTTCTGATTTTTTTCATGTTTGTTTTAAATAAAAAATTTATGTTGATCCTTCATAATCCAAGAATTCTTCCCAGTAGCCCTTGATGATTTCATATGTTAGTGTGTTGATGTTATGCTCTAGCTCAAGTGTGACCGTACATGACTCTTCCACAAAAGGCCCCTGGAGTGTCTTCTGTAAGAGTTTACACTTTGAATAACCTTGCCTCAATAAGGTCTTCAATGTTGTTCTTGAAGGACATACATGCATAATTTGTGTGCCCCTTGATGCGTTGAAAGTCACAATATATGTTGCATTTCTAGCTCTTCGGTAAGGGAGTGGGAGGATCCCTTATGATTTGGAACTTCATAAGGTTATGGATCAATAGGAGAACCATGTTGAGAGGGGTGCGATTTATGTGTTGATGTCTGTTTTCTAAGATGGTGGGAGCCACAATTACTTCTAAAAGTGTATACACTTTCATCATGATTCAATAATCAAGCTATGCGATCTTTTGATAGTGACCTATGAATGTGTTGATTTCTTCTACCTTGACCCCTAGATCTTTACTTTTAGTAGGATCTCTCTAAAAATGGGACCAACAATGTGTTTAATCTCTAAGTGAACTCCAATCAACAATGTAGTGATTGTTCCTAGATGAGGCGCTACCCATATGGTCATTGAATAAGAGGATAGTTACAAGGTGGTAATGTAGGGTACAAAATGAGACATAAAATATTAGAATTCTTCTTCCGTGTTTAATTTGTAGTCTTCTAATTATTTTTATATTTTAGCCTTATATATTGATAATTAATGAGTTTTGGATCTTCATCAAACTCTTTTATTTGATCATTAACTTGATTGTTTCGTGCAATGACTGCTTGTTCCATATATGTCTCCTACCATGAACTCTCACATGTCACATTCTTGCACCGGTATACCTTCGTATGGATTCTTCAAGGGTGATGTAATTTTTCACCATGTAGGTTGTATGACAATGAAAGATGTGCATGACCTACAAAAGGGAACACATGTTCTTATGACCCTAGCTGAGTAGTGTTTGCATTGACTATCTGCTCACCTCCAAAACCAAGTGATTCTTATGTGACCTATGGTTCTTCTAACTATCCTGACTGCTTGATGGATTTTATGCCGGTATAAACCTTTAGTTCACCATGAGAGTAGTCAACTAATGTATTCACAACCTAAACAATTAGATTGTTTGTTGGTTCTTACTATCTCAAGGAGCTCTTTCAGAAACTATCTATAAATGCTTTTCTTCCCAAGACTTTCACGATGTCCTTTTTCCTAGGAAGGGTAGGAGAATTGGTCACAAGGGTCAAGAGACTTATTGGAAATGTTTCTCTTGTGTATTAAGGGGTCAAGCTATGGAAAGGAGAAAACATGATTGTAGAAATTTTCCCCTTGATTTAGGCAAGAGTTTTAAGTGTTAAATGTGTCTGAAATGTTCAAAGGAGCGTTGAAAATAAATTTGCCCTTGCATAGAAGAGGGTATCAAAATTATTACAACAAAAGGTACCATGCTACTTGCATGGAGAAGGGAACAAAGATCAAAGTGAGATTGAAATTTTTACCCTCATGTAGAAAGGGATTGTTTCATACATCACAAATTATTGATCCAATGATAGGAAGATATACATGCCCTATATCGAGTGAGATAAGAAAAAATAGTTCTATTATTGTCAAATGATATATATACTACCGCTTACGAATATAGATACATCCATCTTCATCACATCTTTTAGGACATTTCTTTAGGAGTTTTGTGTTATTTTCTTTTAAAATTAGGAATTAATTGCAATTTCATTATTTTCATCCCCTTAATTGGATTTTTATCTATTTTATTCATATTTTGTAGGACACACTCATTGAACTCATACAAGAACATGCAATGAATTGGAAGAATGAACAACTTACACTGAACATTATCAACCTCTAGAGTCACTGTTTGATCGACTCATCCATCTAGTCATCAACACTCTTATTAGATCCACCCTAGCACAAATTAGTCAATTGATCAGCTCATCCCTTTAGCTAATCAACTCATTCCATTCTAGGAAGTCACGCCACCTCAATGAACCATTCGACCCATTCACCAACAATTGACTGGGAAATTTTGAGGGTAAGCATTTGTGCTGACCCTAGCTCACTCTGTGCCACCTATAACCCTACAGATTTGGAATCGCTTCCTCAAATCTAAATGTCTTGGTTGACCGATTGGGACCACTAGACAATTGATTGGCATTACACGAGATGGAAACACCAGTTCCGCCAACACACATTTAGGGTTCCCAATCGAACCAAGTCAAAGTAGTAAAAATCACGCGGTCCATCCTTCAAATCCACATGACCTGCCAAATCTAGTTGACTGAGTAGCTTGTCAATCGATCAACTTGCATGTCATCAATATACTTTTCAATCGGTCTCCAGCCACTCTATTAGGGCATCCAACCATATTCTTTCCCCTATAAAAGGAGGGGGGGTTTAATATTGTACTCATCTTTTGGCCATCTTGTTTTAATATTGCACTTGGAATTCTTATAGCTTGTACTCTCCTTTGAATAACAAAATTCTAACTTTAAATCTATTATTCTTGGTTCTTATGCATTGGACAAGGATATAAGAAGGATAACCATCCATTGTTGCTAGACCAGAGTCCCTTACAGATCTTTTTCTTTACTATCATATGGATCCCCTTCTTCCTTCCTTCACTCATTTATTTTTTCCATGAAACATGAGTAATTCCTTATATCTGGGCATGGGGAATAACCCCATTGCCCATAGTTGGTTAGATCGATTTTAATTATGTGATATAATTTGTTATATGGTGTTTTATTTAATTCATCACATATCTTAAACAACTTGATCTCTTGTTTTGTCAAATGTTTGCCTTAGGTGAAGAAATCTCAGACCCCAAGGCTTGGAACAATCAAACAAATGCATAGAGAAACAAAAGAGACCTCGAAAGGAGATTTGTTGGAATGATTGAGACAGGATGCACAAACACTAGGATCAATGGGTTCGTGAGAACCTCCAACTTATGTAAATGCATTGAGAACCTTTTCGCATGCCCTCACATAACCAATTTATGTACATGGATTCTATCTATCTAAGTTTCTATACATGCTATGGGTGTGAAACCCATAACCCCAATTTTCTTTATTATCGAATCAATCTCAGTTTCTGAATCACTCTTTACTTTTAATTCTTCTCATAGTTAATCATTTCCTTACATGTTCTTAGCATAACTCTTCATTACCTTGTTCTTAGTGCAATCTTTCTTTCATTTGTTCTAGCATAATCAACTCCAAATCAAATGGAACTTTCAATTCACTTTCAAATAATTTTCAAAGCAAGCTGGTTTAAAGGAAATCTTAATAAAATTATATACTAATAAACTAACCAAATTCTTTAAGTCATTGTTTATATATTAACAAAGGTTATAATCTAGGATTTAATCCCCTAGTGAAATGGTGTGTAAGTGACACATATCAATTTTGGTGTCCTTTCTGGGGACAAGGGATTGTTTTCTCAAACCCCATTTTACTTTGAAAAAAATCTTTTTTTTTGCTACGGAGTCCCATTCTGGCAGTACTACATCCCCTTCTACCAAGTTTTCATTCTAGTAGTACTATTTTACTACAATCATGCTTATCTTACTAAATCAAGAACTCCTTTTGTTCAAAATAATTTCCATATTTCCAAGGACGAAGCGGTCTATGCCACACTTGCAAAATGTTGATCTCATGCTGCCCAACTTTATCCTAAAATAGATAAGACATTCCATCCTTTGAATCAAACAAATCAGTATAGGATGGATGAATAAGAAGTGAACCATAGAATTGAGCAAGCCCTTGCTTATCAAAGAGCAGCCCTTTTAACCCAAAAAATAGCTTTGGAGGCCACGTTATGCGAGGCTGGATGACAAAAATAGCTTAAGGATTTTTCAATCCCTAAGACCGCCTATGAACAACATCCTATTGTGCCACCCAACATCACCACTCCCCTTTTATATCCACACTCAGTTCATCACAAATTTGTAATCTGACCCCTTCGTCGACAACAAAGGTGATATTTTTTAGGACCATCTCCAATGCTTTTTTGATCTATGTTCCTTAAAGAAAATCCCTGGCATCTCTGAAGGCGCAATAAAATAAAGATTGTTCAAATACTCTTTCTCAGACCAAGCCAGTAGTTGATACATTACTGTGGAAGGAGATCACATCACTACTTGCAACTCCCTCCAATCCAAATTCTTATAAAAATACTACCCCCATCTCTCACTTACAAAATTAGGGTACAACTCACTTAGTTTACCATGCTTCTCAGAGAGACCTTAGGAAAGGCTTGGGATAGGTTCAAGGACCTCCTTCTTTGTTACCCAAACTATGAAATCTACACAAGTTCAATTAATTTAAACCTTTTGGCATGATGTTGATGACAACACCAAAGGTTTTCTCGACACCTCATCTAGAGGTTATTTTATGTTTCAAGATTTTGATAGTGCTTGGGAGGTTGTAAAATGAAGTTCAAAACCTAAGACCAAACCAAAAATCTAAACCCCAAGACCAAACCACTAGAGGTCAAGGAGGGGTCCTTAAGGTAACAAAGGCCAAGGACAGTTTTGATATAAAGTCTATAGCTCAAAGTCTCGAACTCATTATCTCAAAGAAAGATAGTCTTGAATCATCTTTTAATACTTACGAAAGAAGAGGCCAACCACAACAAGTTAAATATGTTGAGTCTCTATGTGGAATCTATCAGGGGTATGATCATTCTACCCAACAATGCCAATTTTATTACAACAATCCCATGGAACCTGAGAATGTGGAATAATTAAAAGATCTGAATTCAATACATAGCATATCTGATCAAGCCTATTACAATCCCAACCAGGCTAGGAACCACCCAATGTTCTAATATGGAAATTTGGTTGGTGTTGAAAATGCTTCCCAACATAGACCACCCCAAAATAACAGCTCAAACCGTCCATCCCCATGTTTTCAATATGATAATAACCAAAGAAATTTTGGGAACTAAGGGAATTATAGGGATAATTTCAAAAACTGTGTTGGGTACAAAGGGCAGCAATATGAAAAACTTAATCAAGCACCCCAGTCACAACAAGATGTCCCCATTTCATCATCTAACAATAGGATAGCTGCCCTAGAGCAAATCATCTTGTCACAACAATCCCATCAAAAAGCAACTGACGCCCAGTTGGCCCAACTCTTGGCAAACCAACTCCCTCCTCCCGACACCTTTGTTGGGAAACTAGAAAAAAATCCTCAGCATCTTGAAAAACTTAGTCATTTGCACCTATTTTGGGAATTTGTATGCTCCTCCCACCCCTCTAGAGACAAAGACTCATGTTGTACCCTTAAGTTTTGAGGATGATGACACCATAGTTGTTGAAAAGGAATCAACATGAGATGACATTATTGATCTGAATACCGATGACTATCCCATTCCTGAACCCCCTCATGTTGGGATTGATACTTCTAACATTCCTATTTACAAACCACATTAACCCTACCAAGATGGCCTCAAGTAAACAAACCTAGATTCCAGTTTTATGAGATTTAATCAAGTCATGAAAAACATTCATGTAGACATTCCCTTCCTTGATGCTCTTTCCAAAATGCACTCCTAGTCCAAATATTTCAAAACCTTGTTGACTAGAAAGTATACTACAGAGGAATATGAAACTAAAAACTTGCTAGGACCACTCCTAATATTGTTCTCAATAAAATGCCTAAAAACAAAAGATCATGTTTCCTTTAGAATTGGGTATCACCTATGCGACAACACATGCAGAAAGAGTCTACAAGACTTAGGCGCTAGTATCTCCATCATGCCATTAGGTCATTGTAAGAGATTAGTTTTTGTGGGCATGCTTCCCACAATAATGACTATCCTGTTATCAGACTCATCTATGACAAAACCTATGTTTATCATAGAATATACACCAGTAAGGGTGGGAAAAAAGTTTATGTACCATGTGACTTTGTTACCATGGATATCAAGGAGGATCTCCATTATCCCCTCATTTTTGGATGCCCCTTTTTATCCACTACTATATATTTGATTGATTTAGAAGTGGGCGCCATTCTTATAAGGTTAGGAGGACAAACCCTTGAATTTTATGTCTTTGAGCATGAGAAGCCCAAACATTCATGAGTAAGTTTACTTACTTGATTGTATCAATAAACTTTCTCAACTTATACAAGAATGGGAATAGTTTGAGGATCCACTCCACATAGTCCTTACCTTCCAAACTGAATCTGATTTTGATGATGAATACATCACCTGGTGTAGGGCCCATCTAGACACTTTTGAGGGAATCCAACTATCTAAATTTGAGGACCTCAATGTGGTTTCTGTTGTAGAAGAGAAACCTAACCACCAAAAGCCCCTAAAATGAAACCCCTCCTAGAAGGTCTTAAGCATGTTATTCTCAATGAACCAAAAACTTGCACAGTTATAATAAATTCAGACCTTACATCCGAGTAAGAATACAAGTTGATGAATGTATTAAGAAAGAGGAGGAATGCCTTGGGATACAAAATGACTGAAACCAAATGAATTAGTCAAGATATTTGCATGCAAAAAATTCCTATGGTAGAGGAATACAAGCCATCTCAGGACCCTCAGTGCAAACTATATCCCAACATGAAAGAGGTTGTGTTATTAGAAGTTATTAAAATTTTGACTATTGAAATCATCTGCCCAATCTCTGAATCTCCCTAGGTTAGTCAAGTTCAAGTAGTACCCAAGAAGGGGGCACCACTGTTGTAAAAAATGATAATAATGACCTCATTCCCACTCGCACCATCACTGGATGGAGGATGTGCATTGACTACATGAAATTAAATAAGGCCACTAAGAAAGATCACTTCCCACTTCCCTTCCTTGATTAGGTACTAGATCGCCTTGCCCACCAAGATTATTTTGGTTACCTCAATGGTTGTTTAGGTTATTACTAAATACCCATTCATCCTAATGACCAGGAAATACCACTTTCATTTTCCTATTTGATACTTACCCATTCAAGATAATGTTGTTTGGTCTTTTAATCCAGTAGTGCATGACCTCTATCTTTGCTGGGATAATTAAACCCATCATGGAAATTTTCGTGGATTACTTCTGTATTTATGGAGAATGTTTTGACTCTTATCTTTAACATTTATCTCTTGTGCTTTGGAAGTGTGAAGATGCACATTTAGTTTGAGTAAAATGTAATTTCATGGTGAGGGAAGGGATCATCCTTGGACATAGAGTGAGTAATAGGGGAATAGAAGTTGATAGAGAAAAAATCAAAGTTATCATGAAACTCCCCCCTCCTACCCTGTTAAGGACATTTATGCCTTTCTTGGGCATGATGAATTCTATCGACATTTCATTTGTGACTTTTCCAAAATTTTCAAATGTCTCACCAACCTTCTTCATAAAGACGTCACTTTTGACTTTGATCAAACTTGCATGACCAATTTTAATAGTCTAATGGAAAATCTCACCTCTACCCCCATCATCTGTGCACCGGATTGGTCACTACCCTTCGAGATTATATGCGATGCCAGTGACAATGTGGTAGGAGCCATTTTAGGACAGTGAATTGACAGAAATCATTATGTCATTTACTATGCATCCAAAACTCTAGATCATAAATAATGGAACTACACCACAATTGAGAAGGAAGTGATAGTTATTCTTTATTTATTTGACAAGTTTTGGTCATATTTAGTTGGATCTAAGGTTATCGTGTATACAGACCACACTGTCATTTTCTACCTTATGACGAACAAGGATGCTAACCCCAGACTCATTCGATGGATCATTTTACTTTAGGAATTTGACTTAGAAATCTTTGATAAGAAAGGATTAGAAAATGTAGTTTACAACCATCTTAGTCACTGAAATTTGTGTCAGCATGATGGGATATAAATAGAAAATTTGTTTCTAGATGGCCAATTTCTTAAAGCTGAGTCCCAGTTTCCATGGTCTGTTGACTATGTAAATTACCTTGCATGAGGTATTCTATATCCCGAATACAAGGGACATTCTGAAGCCAAATTTCTGCATGATGTTAAGAATTTTTATTAGGATGACCCTTATCTTTTCAAAATGTGTGCAACTATCCTTTACCATAGATGTGTCACCCATGAGGAAGCCCATGCTATTTTAGAGCAATGTCATGTGGGCCCCACATGTGGACAGATGAGCTCTCAAAAGACTACTAGGAAAGTGCTTCAATGTGGGTTATTTTGACCCACAATTTTAAAAGGTTCCTATGAATTTTTCCTAGCCTATTACTATCTCTAAAGGTCGGGAAACATATATAAAAGAGACCAAAATACCCATGACTTCCTAGTAGGAACTAGAAATCTTTGACATGTCGGGACTAGATTATATGAGACCCTTTCCTTCTTCTTGTGGGTTTTCCTATATCATAGTGGTCATGGATTATGTTTCAAAATGGGTAGAGGTCATTCCCACCAAAACTAATGATCCTAAATTTTTCAAGAAACTTTTCAAGGATACCATTTTTCATAGGTTAGGGGTACCTCACATCATGATTCCCAATGGGGGTTCACATTTGTTAGAGAATAATTTTGAGAATTTCCTATGGGAACATTGTGTTCACCACAAGGTCGCTTCTCCTTATCATCCACATACTAGCTCCTGCGTTGAAGTCTTCAATTGCCAAATAAAATCTATTTTGTAGAAAACTATGATACACATTAGGAAGGATTGGGCGTTGAAGTTCAATGATGCATTGTGGGCGTATAAAACCACCTTCAAAACACCCTTAGGAACCACTTCATTCTATTTCATTTTCGGGGGATCTTGCCATATCCCTATAGAAAAGGAACACAAGGGTAGTTGGGCTATCAAAATTCTCAATTTTTGTTTATCAACATTTAGTGGAAAATGTTTACTCCAAATGCAAGAATTAGAGGAACTTAGAATGACCGCCCACGAGAGTGTTAGGATTTTCAAGGACATAACTAAAATGTGGCACAATGACCACCTTAGGCAGAAGGATATTCAAGAAGGTGATCAGGTGTTAGTTTACACTTATAGGTTGATGCCTTTCCCTAGAAAGCTCAAATCTAGGTGGTATGGTCAATATCTAGTGAAACGAGCCTACCCACATGGTGCTTTCTTCTTTGAGACAAATTCAAGGAAGAATTTGTAGTGAATGTACATTCTTAAACACTATTTAACTATTGGCAATTTCATAGCACATGGAGTCAATCACCACCCTATCTGAGAGGACATAGATTTAAGGGAATCCCCACCCTTACCCACTTGAGCCGGAATTCACTACTTAATCACCAGTGTCGAACCTTTGAAGTAGAAATGGGTGCTTGTTGGGAGGCAACCCAATACTTCTATGCTTTGTTTTCAATTTATATTTTTTATTTTCTCTAACCTTGTCACTTTTCACCTATTTCTAATTCTTGAATGCAAGTCCTAGTTCTAGTTTGAGTAAAAAAATGAACTGATCGGTTGGTTAGTCAATTGGCTAATTGGTTTGGGCAGATGAATTTGAGTTTTGAATGTTGCGCCGCCCCCCATAACTATTGAGTCGTTTAACTCACTTCACCAATCAATCGACTAGCCATTCACAAAATACCTATAAAAATAGCCACATGGGGTTCAACTCACATCCTCAACTGAGCTCCTCTCTAGCTAGGCACTTCAATTCCCTAAGTCGAGTTTCTTCCTCAATAGTTGCCTGCACCAGTAGTGATGTCGACGAGTCAACTGACCATCAATCTACCTCCTAGCCAAACACCTACCAATTGAGCAACCCCTCCGCCCATCAATGACAAGTTGGCTATCCAGATCATTCAACCCACAATTGTCATAGAATCTCTCCATCATTATTGATGACTTCTTCACCACCAATCCACCTCACATCCGCATCACTCCACCACTAAACCCTCCCCTCACTGATGAGTCAACATGCCCAACCATGCGACCCGCATCCTTACAGCCCCAACACCTACCTTGGCACACACTGATTCTTCTCACTAGTCAGTATGCTTGGTAAAATGAGTCAATTGACTGACATCTCCAATAGAAACACCCACCTCCATCATATTCACTGTTCAATTGATGTGTTACCTCAGTTGATCGACTGAGACACCAAGTATCATCCTTTAGAATCATGAGTCAAATGACTCACTGCGTCCGCCGAGCAACCGGTCCCTCTACAATAGTAGTTCAAACACCACAAGTCAATAGACCCTCCTCTCTAGTCGGTCAAACAGTGGCCTGCATTAGTGCCACCATGTCCCAAGAATGGTCTTGCGGTGGCCTCTTCATTCGCTTCCATAAGGGCAAATCAGTTTCCTAGAAACTGGCCTCCCACAACTCCCATCATCATCACAACTCAAGTGGCAGAATCTACCTTAGGGATACCATGGGAGAATACTCACCTGACATCGCCAAGGAAATGATGCACGACCTCCACAACCTCAAAGAGTTCCTTGATGAGGTTGAGGCTAGAAGAGCCTCACACCCGAATCTCTATTTGACTTTCCCCACACTAGCCACGTATTGCGCCTCACTGGAGAAAATATGTTCAGTTCATAGATGGTGACTATATCAACCGATTTGAAATTTTGAACACAATCAACATCATTCTTCCCTTGATGGGCATGCAGTGAATCCCTTCCTGCCCTAGCGATCTGGGGTTCTATTGAAAACATTATGTGAAGCAACCACATCCTCAATTTCTCCCACATATCCATTCCATATTCATTGATCTCACCCTAGAGTTCATGTCCACCTTATGTAGACTACACAACTTACATGAGAACTCCAACTGTTTGATCTGGATCTTTGGGGAGAGCATAGAGATCTCCACCAGGCAGATTACATCTCTCATCCTCGATCACGGCGATCCTTCTTGGCTCTCGAGATGCATGGAGCACTTCCATACTGCCTACCCCAGCCGGTATGATGTGGGAAAGTTGTGGTTGTACCTCAAATGGATGCCTCCCTTGCTTCCATCAGGCCCTAAAGCCTCCAGTCTACATACTTCAATGGTTCTCCGTCTCTACTAGATTTGTGCATTCACTATCTACAACATGACACACACTCAAGGCACCATCACTCAGATAGATCTCTACCCTCTGTGGGGTCTTCTACATAATGAGCCCCTCAACTAGGGGAACGCTATCCTCAAGCACATAAACATTTAGGTCAGTTGAATCACTAGCTTGACTTTCATTCTGGGCCATTTTGTCACTATTTTTGCTACTTTTATGGGCTACTCACATCCCCATCAAGGTCATTGAGCCTAAGGGGACTCAACAACCGATTGACCTTCCATACTTGAAGTCAAGCCATGCCAACCACTGTGATGTCCAAGAAGGTACATTTTATCTTATATTTTGGGATACCATAGTTAGCTTGAGCTGCCCTACCATGCTAGGTTCACAGAAACAACCCTCTATTATGAGCTACATAACCTGCCTGCCTAGATTCAGTCATTCTCATTTGATAACCTAGTTCCAAAGGGTGCCATCCCTGAACCCACAACCCACCACGAAAACATCTCCCTTGAGGAAAGCGATGGCAAGATTGGTCCTTCTCCTCCTCTGCCATCATGCCTCACTAGGAGGCACACTTCTTAATATGAAGGTCTTGAGGGACACTACAACTTCTACAAGATATAGAAATAGTTGGACCACATCTAGTGAGAATACCAACACCAAGGCCATCAACTTAACCACCTTTATCTTATGCATCAATCTTAGGAGCCATGGCATGTCGAGTGAGGCCACTGTGCCCCCACCAAAAACATCCTACGTAGAGTATGGGGCTCACCAAATGTATCCCAACTCCATCTCCCAATATTGGGGGTATTACTACTATCAAGACCTTGTGCCACCTCGGTCTCCACCTCCCAGTGATCATCTCTCAATATCAAACTTGAGAGTTTCTTGAGATGAGAAAAATTTTAAGCTCAGGGTGGAGGTGGGTGGTACATATCATCTTCCACCTCCTCTATTCTTCTTTCCTGCATACCTATCATTTCACTTTTTCTTGCATGTAATTTAGTTTGCTTATGTTTATGATACAATTTAGCCTTTATCTAGTCATCAAAATAAATGTGTTATATCATTGTATCTTGTTGAATGAAGTAAATCTTTTTTGCATATTGTGTTACAAACTTCCATGAATAGAACTTACCATGTCACCTACGACCTCAAACTAGCACTACTACTTGGAAATGTTGACAAGCCTTATTGAATTGATAGAAATGAAACACAAATTTTTCTCTATTTAAATCATTGAATAAACTTGACATATTTCCTTTATGCCACAAGTTTTGGGGGAATTCGAACTAATGTGATAATGCTCCCAAAAAAATAATTCAAAATGTAAGATGCACATGATCATTCCTCTTCTACACTTTCTTCCACCATTGTCTTATCCCCCATGTCACTATAAAAATAAAACAACCAATATCATACCAAACTCCAAGTCCGTGGCGGCAAGATCTTCTCTTTCTTACCAATTCTACCATACCCCTCATAAATCTAATATGGGCGTACCATCAAGAAAAGATAAAAAAAGTGCACACAATAAATGCAATCATTGTAATTGTAGTCCATTACAAAAAAGGTCTAAAGTCAAACAGAGGAGACACCACCTTCCTCCATACCTCATTCACTATGTTCTTTACCCAGGGAAATTCAAACAACACCAAAAATCCACTCAAAAGCCATATTCCTATGTAGAACTTGTAACAAAATGTGGGAGTGTCAAAACAAAGGGGAAATGAAACTTGCTTCTTGCACATATGGAGATAGAAACAAGTCATGAACCCTGTTTGATAGTTCCATTTTTTGTGATTATAGGAAAATGGGGTCGTTTGGCCAAGAAAGGGGTAAGGAAGAAGTGGTGTTATGCGAGTGAGGGAAGACATGTTAGAAAAAAATGACTTCTGTTTGTGATTTGTTGTTGCTCGAGGATGAGAAAACATTCAAGTTCAGGATATTTTGATTAATACATATTCATACATCTTCATCACATCTTTTAGGACATTTATTTAGGACTTTGTGTTATTTTCTTTTAAAATTAGGAACAAATTGCAATTTTATTGCTTTCATGCCTTTAATTGGATTACTTATCAGTTTTAATCATATTTGTAGGACTCACACTCTTGAACTCCAAATACAAGAACCTACAAAGAATCAGAAGATTGGAGGATATAAATTGAATATCATCAACCTCTAGAGCCGCCAGTCAATTGACTCATTCAACCAATCAATTGACTCACCTAGTAAATCCAACCCAGTATAGATTAGCTGATCGATGATCTCACCCCTTCAGGTGATCAACTCATTCCATTTGAATAAGTCATGCCACCTTAATAAACTGGTCGACCCATTCGCCAAATGGTTGACTGTGACATTTCAAATGCAAGCATTTGCGTCGTCCCTGCCCCATTCCGTGTCACCTACAACCCTAGAGATTTTGATTCACTTCCCCATATCCACATTTATTGGTCAACTGACTGGGACTACCAAATGATCGACTGGTTTTATGTGCAATGGAAGCAACATCGTCGTCAACACACATTTAGGGTTCCTGCTTGAATGAAGTAAAAGAAGACAAAATCACACATTCCAACATTCAAATCCACACGACTTGCCAAATTCAGTCAATTGAATGGCTTGCCAATTGATTGACTGGTGTGTCACAGAAAGACTTTCAGCTAGCCATTCTTTTAGTGCATTCAACCCTATTCTCTTCCTTATAAAAGGAGGGGGGGTTCAAGCTTGTACTCATCTTTTGGTCATCTTGTTTTAATCTTGCATTTTGTAATTCTTGTAACTTGTATTCTCCTTTCTATAATAAAATTATAAATTTGAATCTATTGTTCTTGATTTTCTTGTGCATTGGACAAGTATTTAAGAATTCTTACCCTTTCATTATCGCTAGAACAGAGTCCCTTCTAGATTGGCTATCTTTACCAACCTATGTATCACCTTCTTCTTTCCTTTTCTACTTTGTTGTTTTCCTTGAAGTATGAATAGTTACTTAGATTGGGGCATGAGGAATAACCCCATAGCCCATAGTTAGTTAGTTCAACTTTAATTGTGTGATATAACTTGTTAAATGTTGTTTTGTTTGATTTATCATGGGGCTTAAATGACTTGATCTCTTATTTTTCTGAATGTTAGTCTTGGGTGAAGAAATCTCAAACCATAAGGTTGGGAATAAAAAAAAAATGCATAGAGCTTCGAGAGAGACCTCAAAAAGAGATTTGCTGGGATGACCGAGCAAGGATCCAAAAACACCAATATCAATGGTTTTGTGAGAAGCTTGAACTTATGTACATGCATTTAAGATTTTTTTTCATGCCTTCATTTAACTAGTTTATGTGCACAGATTCTATCAATATAAGTTTCTATGCAGGCTATGGATGTGAAATCCATAACCCCAATATACTTTATAACTAAATCAATCTCAATTTACCAATTCCTCTTTACTTTTGCAATCTTAGTTCTACCCACATTTAATCATTTCTTTACTTGTTCTTAGTAAAATTCTTGCAAACTTTCTTTCATTTGTTCTGCCATAATCAACTCCCAATCAAATAGACTTTTAAGAACATTCAAATAATTGTTCAAAGCAAGCCAATGCAAACTCAATCTTAATAAAGTTGTTATCTGGGATCAACCTATTTTTTTGGATAAGGTAAATTTGTATTTAAGAAAAAGGCTAATATAGGGTTTGACCTATATATTATACATGTGGGTTACCCTAGAAAATCCCACTATCTTAGGATCCAAATTCCACATTGGCTACCAAGCTAGGTTTAACACTAACCACTAGGGAGAGGTTATGTACAAGGTTATCAAAAAGTTTTAAGGAGTCAATAGGTTGTTTTCCATGCATTCTATTGCTTCTTTAATACGATAAGGCAAATCACACCAAAATGTGATACGAGCCTGCCAAGTAAGCCATATTACATTTTTTTTGCTCTGTCTTCCACCCAAACAATGGCTTCAAAAAGGTTCTTGGGGGGTTGGCTGCCCCATCCAATCTTGAGACACACCTTGCACCATGTAGCAGGAGTATCTACAACTAAAGAACAAGTGATCATGGCTTTTATCTTCCTCCTTACAGAGGATACACAAGGGGTCGATATATAGCCCCACTTCCACATTCAATCCAAGGTAGGTAGCTTCTTCATCAACACTCTATAAGCACATAAACTCCATTTCAGAGTATGGGTTTTGTTCCACAGAAGGTTGAACCATGGGACATGTGGGGACTGGAAGGAGATATGTCAGAGGGGTTATTATCTTTGTACATACTCTAGGTTCCATTGTGTTGGCTGTATTTTGATTGCATATCAAGCCACAAGTGCACCATTTTCCTCCTAGCTCTTGAGCATTTGGAATCCAGTGCCAACAACTTGAATTCATCACCGTACCTCTTCCTCATCCACGAGCTCCGAAGGGTATCAAATCTCCATATAAACCTATCAATGTTCTAACTAGTAGCAGTTGTAGCTATGTTCAGGAGATGGATAATGTTCAGTCCTCCTTCATTTAGAGGCCTGGAAATGCTTTCTGAAGCTATCTATTCCACTCATTGTGCCACCCTCTAATGCATATTTTGTTCTTGAAGTTACAAACAACTCGGTCATTCTTCTATGGTCTAAAGTCCAGTAGATAAAATAGATCCATTCACTTCTCCAACACTGTTACTAGGGGAAGATTATGATGTTCAATTTTCCTAGCTATACGAGTTAAGGTTACTTAAATGACTTACTCATCTTAGGCATACAAATCAATGAACACATGTATTCATTTGACAATGTTTATATTTAGCTAAATGTAGCCCTAAAGCATTTAAATACTGTTGGATCCTAGATGAGTGATTAGATGCTCTAGAGATGGGGGGTGAATAGAGCTAAATGCACTTAAACAAAATTCATTAGACCTTCAAGATATATCACAAGATAAGATTGCTAAATAGGAAATTTGAGTGAAACTAAAACATGCATAGAAAGGGAGAGAGAGATTGAGCATACACCAAGTGATAAGCTATGTAGAGTGGTTCCACACTTCAAACTAGAAGTGAGTCAGTCCATTACCTAGAGAGGTCAACCTCTAGAATTTCTTAACCATTGCACTCTTATATTCATTCATAAGACTTACAATACATGACCAACCAAAAGGCTTACCTATCCAATACAAAGAGTATCCACCTTATCAAGGACTTACCCACTTTGTAAGAGTCTTTAGTCTTCACCAATGTCTTACCCACTCAAGCACAAGTCTTTCTCCTTCAAGGACTTTTCCACTCTTCTTGGATCGTTTGCCTTTGACTTTACCTTCACTCAGAGAAGCTTCCACTAAAGACTTACCCACTTGAGCAAGGAGTCTTCTGCCTTCACCAAGGACTTACCCACTCTTGCTCCAAGTCTTTAGCCTTGATCTTCACCAAGGGACGCCTTCCCTCATTCTTATTCACCTCTCTTAGCCAAGAGAGAGAACCTCCATCTTCATGGTTGAAATGAGAGATAGGGAGGTGGTGGAAGTGAGAGCCTCATAAGATATGCATGTAGGACGAGCTCTCTTACAAATCTCCTACTCACTCTAATGGATGTAGCAAGTGATTAAGCTTAGAGAGAGAGGAGACTGTAGGAATCACTCAACTATAGAATATGAACCTCACATAGAGCTTTGCATTTAATGCTCAACCTTAGAATGAAGCCTAAGGGGTCCTATTTATAGATGGGGATGTCCCTTAGCCTCTGGGAACACTTAAGAATGAAAACTAGCCGTTTTGTGGCTTGCAACAGATATATTTTCACTTGTTACAACTCCACATCGGCTAGAACACTTTTCTGTACTTTTCCGTACAGTGCAATCAGTCGAGTTTCTATAAAGGTAACTCGACCGATCCCACTAAAAGATAAGACTAATTTAGGCCATCGGTCGAGTTTGTCCTGAGGTAACTTGATTGGTTCACTTAAATCAGTTTTGGTCAGTAGAGGGATCGGTCGAGTTTTGTGAAGTGCAAACTCGACCGATCAAAAGTCATTTTCAAGATCCAATAAGAACAACTCGATCGTTGAATAACCTGATGTGAATTTTGAAAAATGGCTTTTGAGTACTTAAACATTCGATCTAAGTGCTCCTGATTTTTTTAAGCTTAATTACAAGTCATACAATCATTACAAGTGATTTACAACATGATTCTAATAGATTTACATCATATTCCAAAAACGTGCACTTGTATTGACTTTGACTTGTCTATTCTCCACGTTGAGATGTGCAAGTTAGGGCATTTGGAGTGTGTCTATGCATAATTTGAAATAAATCAAGTAGAGACATTAGACACAATTAATTGGAATAGTTTAATCATCATCAAAATAAGAGTTTAGTCAATTTAGACCTTGAGTCAACAAATACATGAATATTAAGAAAGGAACAATTCAAATGTTGCATGGAGCATTCACATCAGTCTCATAGAATTTCCAAACATAAGAACATCCTTACATGATTTCTTATTAAGGCATACCACTCACATCTTTCCTTTCATCTTCACTAGCCTTTCTAAATTTCTTCATTTAAGATTAGCAAAATATATGAATAAGTGATTTACTACACATCACTCATTTAAAAGTATCAAATAAAAAAGAAGAATAAATTTTCACCTTACTTGTGTATCTAAAAAATAAGTGCCACATTTAATCAATTATGGATAATTGAGAGCTTGAATTCAACTAGTGGTAGTATGCTAATTTTTTCTGAAACACCTCAATACTACATCAAGGAGCCTAAATTCCGTCCTTGTTTGAGATTAGGCCAGTAAACACATGAATCATCTTCTTCGAGAAGAGATTCTAAAACTAGGGAATACGAATAAACGATAGAATCTCCATCATGTTTTGCTCCATTAACGTAGGTGGTGCTCATTAGGGTAGAAGAGGAGATTATAGGGTGGGAAAAGATAATGGATCAATACTTACTTGATTCACCAACTCCTCTTCAACCCTAGAATTGATCTTGAGATGGAATCCATACTTCGTCCAAGATGATCTCCCTAAGAACCTTAGATTCATGTAAGAATCGTAGTAGATCGATAGAGAATGGTGGAAGGTTGTCAGGGAGACTATACAAATTACTTCATGATTGACCACCTCATATAACAAACTTAGGACTCACTCCAGATTATAAGAAGAGTTTACATAGAGGTTACAATGGAAAGGATGCCAAAGATTTTGTATGGCGCCAATATCGTTCTCCTTCCTAGTCATCATCGAGTAAGGGAGCAGACACGAGCACAACATAACTAACACAACATCCGAATGTTATGGATCAAGGAAGAGAAGGTTGCTAGCCGACTGTCAAGTTACGATGGAGTTTTACTCATCCGCGGGTTAGTTATCCACACCCTTGGATGGATTGGGCTTTGGAATAGACTGAGCTCGGGCTTTTGAAAGAGCGTTTTCTCCCTGAAAAAGATAGTCGGTTGTACTTTTGCCTGTTCCGAGTATTCTGACCTGATGTGGACCGGGCTTTGACCACATGGTGGAAAGGAAAAGGCGAAAAAGCCCACTCAGTGCACCGTCAGCAGTCAGCACAACGGAAGGGTCCCGCATGGCCGCCTGCGCAGCAACCACGAAACAGTATCTGCGGCCGGGGGCGCCCCCCGTCAGTCCTGCATGGCGAGGTGGTCCCCATCATCGGTTCGTCATGTCCAAATGGACGGAACTCACCGGCCTAGCTCTGCCACGTCTGGCTCGCGTTATCCACGCGTCTCCAACCGTGAGCGTCGGGGCTGCCGCCTCCGGATTCCCACCACCATCACGGACCACGGAACAACGGCTTCCCCTCCCCCAATTCGATCCCCGACCCTTTGATGGGGTCATCTAACCTCGTCTGGATTCGGCTCACCTAGACCTCTCACTTTGCTGCTCTCATTCTTACTCTCCTCCTCCTCGTCATTCGAACGTAGTGTGGCGGGACATCACCAGCCGCTTCTCTCCGGCGCTGGGCAACTGCTCCCCCTCACCGTGCTATCTCCTCCACGGCTCGTTCTAGTCTGTGCGCATTTGCGAGCCCTAGTCAGTGTAACAGGTTTCTTTGCGGCGGAATGTTCGTTCCTGTATGGTGTATCTAGGCGGTTAGGACGCAGTTGCCTACCAACGTACGCTTCACTTGCGAAGGCTTCAGCAGTAGGAAGTTCTTCTAACCGATTTGTAAGAGTCTACCTTTGCTCATATGCCGCGGACTTTGTTTCTGCCGGTTGCTTCTGGATCTGTATCCATCGCGGAAGGGTCCGTGCGCATTGCTCTATGTTGTTCAAGCGCCGATTGGGTGTGAGCAGCGCAGACCCTTTTCCTAGCTGCTTTGCCCGCGGCTGCAGTGGTGGCGGCCCCTTCAGATGCGGGCGCTGTCAGATTGCGCGGGCTTGGGTGTGTTCCCGCCGCGCGGATGCCCATGTCGGACCGGAAACGGATGTGCCAGTAGCGGTGGCGCTCGCCTAGCGGTTAGCAAGCTGAAAGCGGCGCCTTTTGAACTCTCTCCAAGACGGAGTCGTAGGAGGCCAACGCGATGCGGCGGTGACGATGCTGGGCCTGGTACTAGTGCTGCGGGGAACCCCGAGTTCGGGGTGAAATTCAGCAAAGGAGGGACTGGTCGGGAGCTCTACGTTGTCAGGCGCCTCTCCAGCGGTGTCGACCTCCTCGAGCACATCGACAGAGACAGGCAGGTCGTATCGCGGTTCACCGGATTTGGGGACGATCCAATGGTAAACAAGTTCAGTGACCGTCTCGGCATGATACATCCCATCCCTTTACCGCCCGTCCGCGGTAGCCCCGTGGGGCTGTTTGCTTTATTCTTCTTTCTAGGGGCAATGGTCGACAAGCTATGGACGTCAGCTCTAGTCAGCTGGAAGGACCGCGCAGAGCAGGAGGCCTGGGCTCGAGGTGGGGGTCGTACTGGCGTTTTGCCGCAGGTTCCCACGGGGTTCTCCATGTTCCTTGAGGAGAAGGACCTGCAGCGGAAGGAGTCGGTGGAGTGGGTCAATATGGTGCTTGGGAAGCTTTGGAAAGTTTATAGAGAAGGAATCGAGAATTGGATTGTCGGGTTGCTACAGCCCGTCATTGATGATCTTGAGAAACCGGATTATGTGGAGAGAGTGGAGATCAAACAGTTTCATTTAGGGGACGAGCCGCTGTCAGTGAGGAATGTAGAACGGAGGACCTCTAGACAAGCTCATGATTTGCAGTAAGTATTTAGTGCTTTTTTGCTGCTTTCGTAATGGATTCTTTTGCATTGATTCCTGAGATGGTATCCTACAGTAGTAAGAAAAAACCTACTATCATTTTTGGTTTCTGCACATGTTTGACATCCTTTATGCAATCATAATTTTGCACATCCACGTTGGAGGATATTTTATCTCAAAGTTCAACGTGAAATATTGTGACATTCTGGTTATAGTAGATATGCCCTTAGTAGACTATCGCCAAGCCTTTCTTGTTAGCGTGAAGCTTGTATCCAGAGTAAAAGAGTGCGCCTGTCAAGCTGTGGCAGTTATAGCTGAACGCTTGCTTGATTCCTGGTTACAGATTGGGGTGTTTGGGGGGGAGGGGTGTTCAACCTATCCAGGTGACTAAGCAGGTTCGACCTTTGCTGCAAGATAATGTTTGAAATTCCGTTGAAGTTTTGCCCTGCAAAAATTGAGTAGTGACAGGGCTGTAACTGTAACGGCATAGGACCTGCTGACTCTGCTTTTTCAAATGATAAATCCAACTACTTAAGTCTATTATCTGCACTATGTTAAGATGCTTGATTTTGCAGTAATTACAGCCATTTCATGTTTATAATTGTATTCTGGAAAGCAAGGTTTTAATTTTTTTTTCTTATACCATTTTAAAATTTGGCAACAGGTATCAAATAGGCCTTCGCTACACCGGGGATGCTCGTGCATTATTGTCCTTGAAGTTGAAATTTGGCATTGTTCCAATTGTTGTACCGGTTGGAATTCGAGACTTTGACATCGATGGAGAACTGTGGGTTAAATTGCGGCTAATACCAAAGGAGCCTTGGGTCGGAGCTGTATCATGGGCATTTGTTTCCCTTCCAAAGATCAAATTCGAGCTCTCACCATTTCGTTTATTTAACATTATGGGTATGAAAATACATTAAATTCTCTTTGAAATACCACTTTTTAATTGGCAATCTTTGGCTGAACTGCTGAATACTGTTTCAAGTACTTCCTAATTGTTTCTAGTTAATTCTGTGTATTCTCATGTCCACAACTAATATGCAAGTCCGAACAACTAATATGCAAGTTGAATTGCTACAACAACTAATGTGGCCCGAATAACTAATATGCAAGTTGAATTGTTGCTACAGAAACTAATGTGACCTGAATAACTAATATGCAAGTTATATTGCTAAGATGCAGAAGAGCTGCTGAATAGCTTAATTAGTATTAAAGAACTGACTTTTTAGTTACCTGTAATGGGGAACACAATCAATATAAAGACTAATCTGTATCCATGGGTTCACATGATATAACTATACTTTGATAATCACCATCTTGAGTAAAAGCATGATGGCACCATGTGATTGTATAAAAGTAGATTCACACATGGGGCGTCGTATTTGATGAAATCCTTACCGCTATCTCTTATTTGGTTTCATTCGTTAGACACTTTTGATATTGGATTCAAAAGGGCCCATGTCTATGAAATCAAAACAAATGAGACTTGTATGTCTGGGTTCACAATGACTATCAACTTCATTCTTATCTCGATCGAATTTCACCTCTATTTCTGGTTTTGTAGTTCACAAATATACCATGAAATTGATAGCATGAGGGTTTGTTCCAAAGTTTAGAGTTCAATTGTATACTGACTATTCTTTTTTTTTTACTGAAACTAACAAATGTCCGCTATTTCTGTTATTGCATGTGATGGTGGACATCAATCCAGCAATACCTGTTCTTTCTATGTAAGTGCCATATTTGTTCATACTTTGCAGAATTGTTAATTCCACAATTTCTTCTGCATATTTCTTAGTTCCGTCTTTTTTTTCAAAAGAATGGATTTTTCATATCTGATACCTAAATCAGTCACATGGCAATCATAGTGACAAATTCGATATTCAACAATTTTTTTGACGAGCTGGAAAAAATCCAAATTCCAAAAAAAAATATCGGGAAAAAGACGTAACTTTTGGTCAAAGTTCGGTCAAGGATTAAAAAATAATCGGGAATAAGTCAGCTATATATATATATATGTATGTGTATATTTGTATATATAATATATATATATATATATTTATAATATGTATATATATGGTTGTATATGTGTATATATATGTCAATCACATACATGCAACTTTTAGGGTCATTAGATACACAATCTTATTGAGGGAAAAAGTAAGAAAAGAATTAAGGAAAAGTTGAACAATAACAATGTATATAACAATTTAACATTAAGAAATTTATGAAACAACATTATTGAATTAATGAAACATCGAGCATATGTGGTAATGACAATGACAGATAAGAGGCAAATAAGAAAAAGAATATAATTCTAAGAGGAGGATTGCAAGTTTGTTGATTGAAGAGAAGAATATTAAACGAGGAGGAAGCATACAAAAGCTTAGAGAAGAAGGGGAGAAGGACGTCGAAGCAACATGGATAGTCAGGAGAGTTGGGAGTTAGGGTTCTTTGTATGTGGTTATGAAAAAAAAAAGAGCAAGCGACTTAAAAGAAAAAAAATTGCGAAAATCATGAAAATGCGTGTAAATCGTGAAAAAGCGGAAAAACTTGAGAAGTCGTAAAAAATTGGCGACCAACATATTATATGTGGGGAAAGTTCGGAAGCCTATAAAATCACAGAAAATCATTTTTGTGTAAAAGTTGGAGACTTTTGTTACTATGATGGAAATTATAAAAGTTATTAGAAATGATTTCTCTCTCTCTTTATTAGTCATATAATAGGAGGCATGCACTTGCTCGTAGTGAAGCCCTTCTCCTATATATGGGAGAGGAGACCACCAGTACATGACCATAACACGGCGAAAGGAGCCCATGCCCCCATATACATAATTAATCTTTGACTAATCACTCTCAACACCCCCTCAAATTGGGGAACGACAGAATTTCAAACCCAGCCTGCAGACATACTTGCTTAAACAGAGAAAACAATAACTTAACAAAATTTACCCAGCTCATTTGTAATAAATCAGCATTCGAAATTGCAATTCGTGCTCCTCAAATAAATAACAGAAGGAACAGATACATAGCAGAGAATAGGCGGACTTCTTGACCAATTATAAGGTCATTGGAGTAGCAGTATATAGCAGCAAGAAGGCAAAGTAGTTATCATCCAGTCGCTGACAACACCCAATTAAGTCCAGAGTCCAGACAGTGTTGGTTACAGCGGTTGAAAAATGCGTGAGGCGTAATGAGGCGTTTTTGTCTCAGTGAGGCGAGGCGCAAGCCTCGAGGCGTTTGAGGCGTAAGCCTCAAAATATGTATGAGGCGGTAACAAAAATAAATTTATACATGTAATTACATATATGTGTGGGTGTTATGTATATGCATGTGTATAACAGAAATAGGTATATACAAACATAACCAAATGAAATCGAAATTAATTGTGAAACTTAATAGTGATAATATAGACTAAGGACCCACCACAATACCAAAATAAATATGTAACGAGATATCAATTTTTTATACTATTAGAATAAAAGATGTCAATGGCAGAAAAACCAAAGGAGATAGAATTTCAAATTAGTAGGAACAAGAAACCAAAGTTAATTAACAATGATACGAAATTCAACAAGATACTGAATAAGAAGGAAACAAACAATGATAAATTTGACAAAGAAGATTGAAAACTGTAACTTAGAGATTGATGATGAAATGTTCATTAATAAGAAATAACAATTAACTATAAGATCTAATTAAAAAAAAGTGTTTGTAATAATCTTAAAAGTACACAATTTGATGGTTAACATCAGACTTTATCATCTAGAATTGAGGCGTACGCCTCAACTAAGCCTCAGAGCCTCAGTGCTTTGAGGTGAGCCTCAGACAATGCGAGGCGTAAGCCTCAGTCTAGCACATCGAGGCGTAAGCCTCGAGGCGCATTTGGGATAGCCTCACCAAGAGGCGTAAGCCTCGACAGCCTCAAGGCGGGTTTTTTATTACCATGGTTACAGTAAAGTAGAGTCCAAAGAGTGCTGATAATGGATAGTAGTTTAGTCTGTTTGGGCAACATTGAACAGACAAGTGCCAAATAGTCTATCTGCATAAGATAGCACGGACATTAGCAGTAGCAGTAATAGAGACGACATATCTGGATGACACATACATGCATATAGATACAAAGCATAACTCCCAAGATGCAAAGATAGCAAATAGCTGAAGCTCCATAGGCAATATAGGAACAGCTAAGTGAAAGGAGATATATGGATACTTGAGTGGTACGGGTTGCACTTTAGTATATCAAGAGTAAAATTAAGAGAGACACACTAGTGTGCCTGAGCCCAGTACCAAAGAACCAATAATGCTAACAAAAAGGTTAATACCTGATCTAGATAAATTTATTAGTTAGTTAAACTGGCATGTTCCTATTGGCCATGTTAAAGAGTGGTGGGTGAAAACGTATGTGACTGAGTTTTCAGGACGCTCTACCCTCCTTCCAACATGCCTCATCTATCTCTATTCCTTTTGGTTGTTCTTGTGTTTCTTGTTCTCCCAGTCACTCTTGACTTTCAACTACTATAAAGTGTATCATTGGTCATATGAGAGAAAATGATGACGAGGGAATGCAGTTTTTTGGCATAATTTGATTTGTTACCCCCCTCTCTTTCTGTTACTCAGTTTGATATCTAACATATAAATTTTATGCGTACAAGTCTTCTGAATTTTCTTCTCAAACACCTGGCTGGAAACACTTATGTTATTTCCTTCTTTATTTGATATTCATTTTCTCTTAGGTTTCTGGTAAAGCTGCTAACGGAAGATCTGCCGTTGCTCTTCGTTCGCCCAAAAAAGATTGTTCTTGATTTCCAGAAGGGTCAAGCACTTTATCCTTTCGCTAATGATTTTCTTAGCAAGGCAGTTCATGAAGGAAATAAAGAATATGTTGGAGAGCTGTCAGTTACCCTTGTCGATGCGAAGGAACTTCTTTACTTATTTTTTGGTATGTAGTACTGTATACCTTAACTTCTGCCGTGCAAGGTCATTATTTGTTATCGTATTTTATGTCTATTAAGTAGGGTGTTTTGTGCTTTAATACTATTGTAATCCAATTACACTAGCAATGCAACCCGTACCACTCAAGTATCCATATATCTCCTTATATTTTTTCCACCGTAAGTTTGGCAATTTATTTGTTTATTATCAGAGAATAAAATGAGTTAATTAGTTAGTATCTTGTATTATGTCTGTCCTAGTACCCAACGACTCCCAAGTCAGGTTTGTATGCTTCCTCTCCCTATACATATGAGGTTTTAGGGTTATACGTTCCCCCTCTTTTGTCTGTCTATGTGTTGCTGGAGCAGGCTATCTCAGGCTAACCGCTGCAGAAGCACTAAAAAGTTACTGTGAGTCGGCGGTCTCTTTCTTTCAGGCAACCTCCACTTCTTTATTTTGTTTTGGTCTAGCACTTCTTTATTTTGTTTTGGTCTAGGTCAACATTGCATGGTTTTGGATTTTATCTTTTTTATTGATTGTGATGTCATACAATAGTATTAGAGTTTTTTTTGCTTCTGCCCTGTCCGTCCACTTCGGAAATAGGCAAGAATATTTGGTAGGCAGAATCTCAAGAAATAGAAGAGGTGGTAATTTTGAGGAGGCGGATTTCACACTTCTCTTCAAGTTTAGTTGCTGCCTTCTAATGCCCCGCCTGCAGAACCAGAAAAATCCAAAGCATAGAATATGACCGGCCTTGCCATCACATTCTTGGTCATCCATTGCCGATGAAAGAGAGAGATGAGGGAACCCAGCTCCAATGTCTCCTCATTTCTTGTAGCAAAACACAATTTTTCTGCAGGTGAAGTAGAATTGCACATTGTTTCTGAATTGTATTCTATTCATCCTCTCTCTATATCCAAGTACCTAGTCAACCATGCTTTTTGACCGCACACGATGCAAAATTTGCGATTAATATGCGAGGCTACTGGGTTCTCTCTTCTAGTAAGAAAGAAGCGTAAGAATCCATTCATTGACGCCTCAACATTTTCAAGAATCCCAAAGCAGGATTTTATTTTCTGCCAATTCCAAGGCATCCTATGACAAGGATGCTCTTAACGACGAGGCCATGGACTGCTGCTCAGAGTGTGTAACTCCACTGCCTTTTGATTTTCTCACCATTCTATTCCTTTTGTTTCTCAGGTCTCTATTTTTTTTTTGCTCAGTAAGTCCTTCCTCCTTTTTATTGATAAGAAACGAAACAGTCCATAGTTCTTTTTGTAAAGAAAAAAGCAAACCTATACAAAGAACTATAAGAAACAACATCAAACTTTATCTATACACCTTAATGGTGTCTTCTATATGATTCCAGCATGTGTCCAACTGCCAGCTCCTGCCATTAAAGAGCCTATTGCTTCTCTCGGTCCATACCATATAGCTGCTGACTTTTCAGAACCTGCTCAACACAATCTCCAGCCACTTTAGGTACTTTGGAGATAATAGCAAGATTCTTAGCTTTTTCCCACAAGAGCTTCACATAAGAACAATTAAAGAAGATATGATCTACAGATTCACACTCCATCTTACAAAGAAAACACCTTGAAACCAACTGAAATCCAGACTTCTGAAGATAGTTCTGCGTGGGTAATTTTCCCAAAAACATTTTCCAAGCTGTCATAATAAAATTTGTAGGATGATCGAACTTCCAAATCCAAGAAGCCCAGCACAACTTAGGACTGGGAGATCTAACAATGTTCCAGGCATCCTTGAGTTTCAAAACAGATTTACCTTCAATCGTAATTTTGTCTCTCTCCTGCAACTGAACATTGTTGGTATTGATAAAAGTCTTCAACTCATTAAAGCTTCTTTTCTCTGGTAAGCACCATCCATCATCTTTAATAATAACTCTGTGGTCTCTATTTTGATTGTAAATGTTGCAAGGTTTGTTGAACCCTCTTTTGGGATTGCCACTATGGGTAAAAAGGGGTGTGGACCAACCACTTTCCGTGATCTTGAAAAGGAAAGAATGTGCTACATGCTAACTAGGTGCCACGTTAAATTGTTGCTGTGCTTGTTTTTAAAAGAATTGGTTCACATTTATGCAGTTCAGATTGAATTCTCTGGTACCACACTGACCTCATGTGGACTGAGGCAACCAATGATATTTACGTTTCACCAGGAGGGTGTTAACCAGGTGCCTTAAATTGTTGCTGTGCTTGTTTTAAAGGAATTGGTTCACGTTTATGCAGTTCACATTGAATTCTCTGGTACCACACTGACCTCATGTGGGTTGAGGCAACCAATGATATTTACTTTTCACCAGGAGGGTGTTAACATTTGTATACCCTCCAAGGGGGTTTGGCAACACCCAACAGAGCTCCAAGTTCTGATCATCATCCAGTTATACACAATATAGTCATATTCTTGTTGGATTGTCTACATGGATCTTACATTCAATTTTCGGGTGATATTCTGATCCAGATGTAATAACCTCGATCTCTCCCTATTAGCTTCCCCAAGTTAATCTACGTCTACATATTCTCCACTAAAATTATCTGAATGATATATACTCTGAATTAGTGCATATGCATGTCTTTGTTGCACATGTCCAAAGGGGCCTTCTCTTAATTTACTCCTCATACTGGTAACTCCCACTTATATTCTCATTTGATCATTTGTACTTAGATAGACCTGGTCTTTCCACATGTCAACATGAGAGTTTTTAAGTTCTTAAAACTGCTTATCACATTCATATTTGTGAATCCACAACCCAATATTCACCACCATTCAACATGGAGGGTGTATAGTCCTATAAGACTCTCCTTTCAATCTGATTGAAATTCCACAGCTGCTTGATGTTCTAGTTACATTTCTCCATTTCATCCAAAATATTTCAAGGCTATGTGATCTTCTAGTTACATTTCTCCATTACATCCAAAATTCTATGGCTATACTATCTTCTAGTTGCATTTCTCCATTTCATCCACCCTGCAATAAACTTATAACAGACATCCTCTTATACATCATCAACCATATGAAAATGGACCGGAAGTAATGATAAATATATCATTTGAATATCGAACCATCTAACTTGGATCTGCCTCCAATCAAACTTCTAGATTGATTAATATTGCAATGCCTGTACTTTGTTTTGTTTTCATGTAATTTTAAAACTTTTAGGTTCCAGCGAATTATCCTCCATAGCTCTAGTTTACTATGATATATCCATCATTAGTTTCATCGATTAACACAATATCTCATGTAAAAAGTTTACATCGAAGAATATCATCATGAACACACTTTGTCAACTCATTCATAATAGAAACAAATAGATATTTGCTCAAAATCCTTCATGTACCCCATCTTCCATAGGAAATAATATTTTTTTCCTTCCTTGGCTCTTGATAGCGGTAGTTGAGCCCGCATTCAACTTTGGCTAGGGCAATACATTCAACCAAACCTCTTTTATTCAAAATCCACCATAACACTTAGCTTATAACTTATTCACCAACCTTTCTTAACTCCTCATTGATAAAATAACATTGATAGTTGATCTCCAACTCATGAAACCAATTCACTTGGTATGCAAGTCATAGGTATTAGTGTACCATCAATAATTGTTCACTTCTCACTTTTATAACATGAAGATTCATGTCATGTTAAGTGGCGAAGTCTATATTATTTCCCCGCCTCTCTATCACAAACTACTTTACTCTCTCTGACACACTTTTTCCTGGCGCTTGTAATCAATGTTCCAAAATCAAGCTCTCTCTTATTATGTGTTTCAAGACAACTGCCTTCTTGTTCCTATTCAATATCTACTAATTATAGTCATTCCTATCTTCATTATTATCTACTCTGTCAAGGGTTTTGCTTTACTCACCTTACCTTCCTATTTCTACTGATTGTTTGAGACTTGAGAAAAGATAGGGATGATACAATGAGAGAGCAAGAAGAATGACATATTATGCAAGTTTTACTATTACTACATGGAGTTGGAGCCCTATGTCTTGAATCGTGATGCGTGCTTGCATTTGTGTTTCTGATGATGTTACATCCGCGAGTTTTAGGAGTCTATCGCATAACAAATGTGCATATTGCAGCTCATGAATCACCTGCCCGTGTTCGTGCCACATTATGCACATTGATGCCTATATGTTGACTGGACTCTCTCGATTAATGCTTGCTGTATACAACTTTCTTTGCACTAGAGCAACTCGAGTTCTATTTGCAGCACCAGTGTTGATGTGTTATATGCACTACTTGTACTTGTTAACCCCAAGGCTCTTTGCCTAACCATATTTTGTTGACGCTTTAATCATTCAATATTATCATTTTTAATTAGTCTATTAAAGATGTTTATATATTATGAACAAAATCCAGGCGCATTAGTTGACAAATCCTAATTGAAGAAGTTCTTAAGGCGTGCAACAAGATCAATGTTATGGAAGATTGATTAAGAATACTTAGATATTTGTTCGAATTTGTAAGTAGGCCTTGTTTTAAGCTCAACTTGTAAATTGAGATGATTGGGAGAAGTATGCACTACATGATCCAATTTTGAATTGGTCACTTACCTCACAAAAATATAATTAGTGGCAATGTCAAAATTAGGGTTTCTAGATATTGTGTTGGCTCATTTTCATTTGTGAAAATTCATTTGACGGAGTGATCCATTATGTGTGGAAATTTTACAGTGTCAACTGAGTTTTTGTCTTGCAAACCAGTGATGAGCATAAGATGGAATTTGCCCAAAGGATATCGTCCCCTGGTTTTCCCCTGGAAAAGTTCAGCCAACCATGTAATCTGGATAAAGGCCAGGAAAAGTCTAGCCAACCATGTAATTTGGATAAAGGCTGATATGGACGTTGACTGGATTCCACAGAGCTGATGACTATTGAAATTTCTATTAGAGACCGTCGGCTGGTTTCAGCCAACCATGTTATCTGAGAACATAACAGATAATCATTGGCTGGTTTTTCCTAAGAAAATTTCAGCCGATTGACCTTCTGCAGATCACTTTTCAGAGTGGCTGTTTTTGAAGAGAGAAGTGATAATAGATCTGTTGGATTGACACCTACTTTGACTGGAACTCGCCCTAATCATCACCTCTACTGGCTAGTAGACACCCTCAAATATGTATAGGAACCTTTTGGGAGCATATAAAGGTTACCAAAGTATCCATATTCTATAGAGTTGAGTTGGTGCCACAAAGAACTCTTCTATTCCTTCTTGGGTAATGCATCACGCTGCTTATTTCGTTTTATTTTGTGTAACTTTATATGCAAGGATCCAAGTGCAGCAGCACCTAGTTATTGTGCATTTAGTCAAAATCTTTTTTTCCCTTCATTGAATGTTTTACTTGATACTTTGTTCTATGTTTTCTATTAGAAATGGTCTTAGGTTTAGGGTCTCACGTCTTTTGTCTTATGCCTTGGGGTTTGTACCACAGTTGATTATGAATTCAGAAACTGATATTTTGTTTTACACTTGTATCTTTGATTCCTTTTGTTTTCAATGTGGTTTTGCATCAATTGGTATCAAAGCCAAACCCTATGTCAGTAAGGTAGGATTCCTCTTCCGCTTGTGTCTTGGGCGTCACCCTCCTTCTCAGTCTCCTTTTCTTCGTGCACCAAGCTGATGACAACGCCCTACCCCTGCTATTTTTATTCTTTTCCTTCTTCGCAAACCCACTCTCGTCTTTTACTTTTGTCGCGTGAAATTAAATGATAGTGCAGTATCTGAATCCGAATCCTACAAAATAAATTTCATCCAAAATTTGATGAGATATAATATTAACATCCAAACATCTGAATCTGGTCTGATTAGATACTATCTAAATGTTTTAATTATCTGATTCGAACAGAAACATTTAAGGCTAAGAAATATATTATATATGAATTAATGTGATGATCATATTTTTATATGTATATGTAATATTATTAATCATATATGCTTATAGTTGTTGAATTCCTGTTTTTCCGAATCAGATACAATAATGTTGATATCCATTCTGAATCCACTGGATATTTTTTATTAATCTTGAATGCAAATGTGGACCGAATGCTCAGATTCTGGCCAATTCATGTCCATATCTTATATTTCCAAAGTCCACGGTTTCCCATGTTTGTATCACATGTGCTTCTTTCTGAAAATATCTACATGCTTCCTATGCCATGTGTTGTACTCTTCCTCTCCCTATATATGCTGATATAGTGAGTAGAGTCTCCTTATGAACACAACACCTATGTTTCACCTCTTTTGTTTCCTCAGATTTGCTTTGAAGGCTATTGGGATACTCATAACTTAGTTCATACCTTGTTTCCTTATCTGGTTTTGTTCTTATTATATAGCGTTATGCGTACTCTTCTTAAATGGTAACACATATATAGATACTGGGTATACTGAATTTAATGCAATAAGTTGCTGATTGCTGTTTCTCTAATCAGCAAAAACAGATCCATATGTTGTCCTGAGTCTGGGTGATCAAACAATTCGCAGCAAGAAGAACAGCCAGACCACAGTTATTGGTCCCCCGGGGCAACCTATCTGGAACCAGGTAAGACTATCACAGCATGTACGTTTGGTAATAGAAGTGTTATTAACTAAGTCCATTGTTTTCTTTTCTTACTTTCAGGATTTTCATCTGCTTGTTTCAAATCCTAAGAAGCAGAGGCTGAGCGTTAAAGTCAGGGACTCCATTGGTTTCACTGACATCACGATTGGTACTGGTGAGGTAATCTTTTTGTTCTTGTTTTTTTACTTTTAAGTCAGAAAGTGTATTCACTAGCAATTTCTAGCATTTTTGGGGTGAATAGAAATTGTGGGAATTTTACAATGATTGTTGCTCAATTTCCTGTGAGAAAAATGTGAGTGACATCCAAGGTAATTGAATATGTGATACCGCACGTAGTCATTTCAGTAATAAAACAAGGTGTGATTGCAACTTTTCGCTTAGGCAATAGATGGTAAAAGGGTGAGGTAGCTGACTTTGTCGCTTATCTGATCCTTAAAACACCAAAGTGCATGCTTTAGAGTAACAATGGTTAAGCCATATTTCAATTATGAATGTAAATCTTGTACTGGTCTATAATAAATGAAAAACTCAATAGATTAGAACGAGGGGGTATATCAAGTGACCTGAAGATATTATAGCACACGTTCTAAAACTGCAATTGAAAGTGACGATAGTTAAGTTTTAGGAGTTACAGACCATCTGTTTTATTTTCCGGACGGAACATGCCAACTCTATTCTTGAGAAATATGGTTTAATCATCATCATCATTCCATTTTCAGCTTTCTATCTATAGGAACTTTGTCTGTTTGCAAATTTTAGCTAAGGCAATAGATGGTAAAAGGGTGAGATAATCAACTTTGTCGCTTATCTGATCCTTAAAACACCAGAGTGCATGCTTTACCGATCATCTGTTTAATTTTTGGCTGAACAATCCAACTCTATTCTTGAGGAATATGATCTCATCATCATCATCATTCCTTTTTCAGCTTTGTATCTATGGAATCAGGATATATGAACCCTTTATTCTATTGAATTTCTAATTTAAAACTGTTCAGATTTATTTTATTTTATATTATGCTTCTTAGTTCTATTCACGGAAGTCATAAGGTCGTGCTCATTGATTTGGGTAATCACAGTTTTTCAGTAGTCAGACGAGTATTTAACTTGAAGATCTTGTCGAGCTTTATTAGGAGCCAAGACAGATGAATCAACACATACAGCTTAATTTCTGCTATTAAATTACATCAAATTCCGTCTCAATACTAAGCACAAATGTTGTGACTTCCTGGTGCAGCAGAATTCAACAATTATATGCTTTTGCAATTTTTGTTCTTTTAATACAGAGGTCAGAGTCGTCAACTAGTCACTATGCTAATAAGGATTACTATTTTGTCAATATCTTTAGGGTTTGATTCTTGATTCCTGTCATACTTTTTCTCATTTCTTCTGTGTTGCTTGTTAGGTCGATCTACAATTTTTTGAGGACACTGTGCCAACAGATAGAATTGTCACATTATGGGGTGGTTGGGGAATTCTCGGTAGAGGACCGACGGGTAAAATTTTGCTTCGCCTGACCTATAAGGCATATGTTGAGGATGAAGAAGATGAGTCCAGGAAAGTAGAGTTGGCTGATGGTGAGGTATCTGATGATGAAATGCCAAAATTTGGTCGCAGTAATACTTCGTTTGAATCATGGCAGACCAAGAGCGATCAGTCAACCAATGGAAGTAAATCTTTCATGGATGTTCTCACAGATTTACTTTTGAGTGAGGAATTCCAAGGCATTGTTGCATCTGAAACTGGAACTATCAACAGTTACGAGGATTTTAGAAACCAGAGGGCCTCTTTGTCAAGACCATACAGGCCTGACATGGATTTTTCTCTCCTTGATTCTCAGAAACTTTCACAAGGTTCTAGTACTAAATTCTAAAAGTACCAGATTATGACATGTTTTTATTTTTGTCAGTTCTTTAATTCTGACAGGCATCCCACCAATTGTCTTGCAGAGTCATTGCTACTGCTATGTGTTGCAGTAATAACAAGCATTGCTGTGATAATCTGTATGAGCATTGGTAGTTCAAATTTCCTTAGCCCTTAACAAGTAAGCTTTTGTAAAGTTGGCTGCTCTATTTTCTGTCTTACACTTTTTTAGAAACTTGTAGTATGTGTAGTGCCTTTTTTTTAAGCTCTTACACGTCTTGTGAGCTGGGAGCTGGCCTCTTAGATGATAAGAATAAATCTGGCTAAAATATGCCAAAGAGTCTTTGCAAACATCAAGTTATAGATGTTTATTTGACTTCATTCTTTCAATTCTGTTAAAAAAATTCTCTTCTTAATTGGCTTAATATTTATGATTAGGATTGTACCCACTAGATCTAATCATGGAGTCAAGCACTCGGGACTAAATGTATGTACTTGCTTCCTCTAGTACAATTTTTTTTTCTTCTTCAAACCAACTTGTTTCTCTTATTTTAATCACCTACTGCTAATTTAAGTTGAAAAATTGCAACAAAAAGCTTGCACAAGATTCATTTTTCAAGTGTGTGTAGGACATTAACTCCTTAAGATCAAACAATAGGTTCAGAAGTAGATGATGTTAACAAACACATTGTGGAAGCTCGTAGCAGTTGCGTGTAGTGTCGACGTATACAAGGGATTAATGAAGTAGTTGAGTAGCATAAATGGGATAAAATCATCCAAATAACACCCTATTACATGATCTTAGTTTGATGTAATGGGAAAATATTATTATTTATTACCAAGCTAGGAAACAGTGGGCAGCCTGTCCATGATCCAAAGGGTAGGCCCCTGCCGCCTCCTACCCCCTACCAAAAAAAAATCTTAGCACATGCTTATAAACATACATGTAGATATTCACACATATATTCGAACTTGGAGAAAAGCGATGATCCTTAGAGCTTGCTTGCTAATCTTTGAATTGTGAGAAAATAAAGAAAGTATGCGGAAAATACACTGAATCACTACATGGATAATAAGAGGCATGAGCATACAAATATCTATTGTGAAATGTGGTGCCGCAATGCAACGTGCAATGCAGCGTTGAGAGAGGCCATAGGCCTTCTCCCTTTTTATTAATAAGAGAAACTGGATAATTTACATAGAGGTCCAGCGGGATATAGAAATTACAAAATAGAATAAATATGAAATATATTAACACTCCCCCTCAAGCTGGAGTGTACACATCGTGTAGACCTAGCTTGTTGCAAAAACTCTGGAAAGCTGCTGGACTCAATGGCTTCGTAAGAACATCTGCAAGTTGATCTTCAGACTTGACATGTCGAGTCACAACAGTTTCATTCTTGATCTGGTCTCTGATAAAGTGGCAGTCAACTTCAATGTGCTTAGTACGTTCATGGAAGACTGGATTCTTAGCAATGTATATGGCCGCTTGATTGTCACATCTGAGTTCTATAGGAGACAAAACATGAATCTTTAATTTAAAAAGTACAGATTGAACCCACTGCAACTCACAACATACATGTGCCATTGCTCTATACTCAGCTTCCGTGCTAGATCTTGCCACAACATTTTGCTTTTTGCTTTTTCAGGTAATAAGATGATTCCCCAGAAATGTGCAATATCCAGACATAGACCTCCTATCATTCAGATTACCAGCCCAATCTGCATCTGCATAACTAGTAAGAGACAGTGTGGATACATGAGTCTTCGTCCTATAATAGGTGATTCTCTTACCAGGTGCACCTTTCAGATATCTTAGAATAGGACAGACAGATGTCCAATGAGACAGTTTTGGAGAGCTCATATGCTGACTCACCACTCCTACAACAAAAGAAATGTCAGGACGTGTGACTATCCAATATATCAATTTTCCCACAATTTTCCTGCAATATCCTGGATCTGGATAATTAGTATCATCAGTCTTCTCCTTCACATGATAGTCCATAGGAGTAGACACAGGCTTGGACTCACTCATACCAGTTTCCTGTAGTAAATTCAACACATATTTTCTCTGAGACAAATTGGTACCTGTATGAGATCTAAGTACTTCAATGGCCAGAAAATATCTCAGTTTTCCCAAATCCTTTGTGTGAAAGTGCCCCTGCAAGCCTGCTTTCACACGAGATATGCCAGTGGAATCACTAGCAGTGATAACAATATCATCAACATACACAACAATAATAATAGATCCACCAGAAGAAGTAGAATAAAATGAAGAGTGATCAGTAACAGAACGAGAAAAACCCATCTTTAGCACAACATCACTGAACTTGTCAAACCAAGCTCTAGGAGATTGTTTCAATCCATAGATGGATTTCTTTAGTCTACACACCTTCTGACACTCCCCCTGAGCAACAAAACCAGGTGGTTGCTCCATGTACACCTCTTGTAGATCACCATTAAGAAAGGCATTCTTGACATCGAGCTGAAATAGAGGCCAGTTAAATGTAGTAGCCAGAGAAATAAGAATACGCACAGAATTCAGACGAGCCACTGCTGAAAAGGTCTCAAAGAAATCAACCGCATATGTCTGAGTGTACCCCTTTGCCACCAGTTTAGCTTTCAATCTCTCCACAAAACCATCTGGATTATGTTTTACTGTAAATACCCATCTACATCCCACAACATTTTTATCTGGAGGTAAGTCAACAAGTTCCCAGGTGTTGTTTTGTAACAGAGCAGACATTTCAACATGCATATCCTGTTTCCAGCCAATATCCTTCATAGCATCAAGATGATTTCTTGGAATGACCACAGAATCAATCCCAAGAGCAAATGAGCGAGCCAGCTGAGATAACTTGGACAAACAACACACATTTGTAATAGGATGCCAAATAGTACATGAACGGGTACCTTTGCGAACAACAATGGGAACATTAAGGTCAGATGGTTCTTCAGGAATCCCTTGAGTAGAGGAGGATGGGGAGGACTCAAAGACTGGAGTCGCTACCTCCTCTGGATCTTGTCTGCCTCATCTGCTATAAACATGTGAATATTGCTGAATTGGTGGACCATCTACTGACTGCTCTTCCGGAATTATAGTATAGTCAGGAATGATAGGTGGTACTCTCTCACTCTGATGTGGTGGTGGCACTCTCTCACTAGCATCTGATGGTGGCACTCTCTCACATAATTGCTCCCCCTTACTGGAAACACTAGAGAAATATGGAGTGGATTCATGAAAAGTCACATCTCTAGACACAAACATGCGACGAAGACTTGGACAATAACACTTGTACCCTTTGCTAGTGTTGGAGTACCCAAGAAAGAGAGTCCTAATTAACCTAGGAGATAACTTATCAACCTTAGGATCAAAATTGTGGACAAAAGAAGTACAACCAAACACTCTAAGAGGAACAAGGAAAGGTTGATCCTTGGGACGTAGGACAGAGAAAGGAATACGTCCTTGAAGCACAGAAGAAGGTTGCCTGTTGATAAGAAAACAAGCAGTAAGAAGGGCATCAGACCAAAAACGCTTAGGAACATTAGATTGAAACATGATTGTCCTGCTAATATCAAGGAGATGATGATTTTTCCTCTCTGCTACCCCATTCTGCTGAGGGGTGTGAGGACAGGATGTACGATGTATCATCCCAACTAAACTACAAAAATAAGCCATAGCATTTTGAACATACTCCAAGGCATTATCATATTGAAGAACTTTAATATTGCAATCAAATTGAACTTTTATTTCTTGATGAAAATGTTTGACAATAGATAGCACAAATTCTCGACTTTTCAACAAATAAATCCAAGTCATATGCGAGAAGTCATCCACAAAAGAGATAAAATAACCAAAACCATTATAACTATGTTCTTTTACAGGGCCCCAAACATCACTATGGACCAACTCCAAAGGACATGACGCCCGTTTATTGACACGACCGGGATAAGACATTCTATGATGTTTCCCCAGTTGACAGGACTGACACTCTAGAGATGATACTTGAGACAATTCTGGTTCTAACTTTCTCAGGCTCTCTAATGAAGGATGTCCATATCTGTAGTGCCACAGTAAGGGAGAGCCACTCAACATGACAGCTGGAGTGGGAGCAGACACTTGGCGAGGAAGACTGTCACAGTGGAAGAGGTAGAGATCACCTTTCCTAGGCCCCCCACCAATCGTCCTCATACTCTTGAGATCCTGTAATACAAAACAAGGTCTAAAAGTTATTCACAATATCAATCAACTTAGCAACAAACAAAAGATTAAAAGGAAAAGCAGGCACATAATGTACGGATTTAAGATCAATTCCAGGAGTCAGTGAAATAGATCCACTGGCTAGCACTCTCCTCACTGAACCATCTACTATTGTTACAGATTTGTGAGGAATATGTGAGTCAATGGAATGAAGAAGTCTCCTCATACCAGTCATATGTTGTGACGTTCCAGAGTCAACGACCCATGATGAAGTAGAACCAGAAGCCAATAAAGAGGTAGCCTGATTACCAGTGGTGGACGCCAAGTTGGCTAAAGATGATGATCCCAAGATCAGATGTTGAGTAGCCAGAATAAATCTATCATATTCCTCCTTGGTGAGTGTAATGCCAGATGGACCAGAACTCGAAGCAGGAGGCTCAGCAGACTCAGTAGTGGTAGCATAGTTTGCTGTTCCCACAGGTGGTGCAGCAGATCGACCATGCTTCTTCCAGCATTTCTCAACTATGTCCAGGTTTGTCACAGAAAGTGCACTTAGGCTGAGTTCCACGTCCTCGGCCCATACCTGTCCGTCCTCCTCTCACTGCAGCAGCTACAGAAGCATGAGAATCTCCCTGAGATGAGACTACGGTAGGATCAATAGTTTCAAAATTTGCCTGTAAAATCCTTGAATAGGCCTCTTCCAAGCTGGGAAGTTTATCAGAAGCTAAGATAACACTGCGGGCCGAACTGCACGAAGAACTCAGACCAGACAAGAATTTTTCTTCAAGTCATCTCTGTCTTTGACTTGCTCCTGGACAGTTACTAGATGGTAGAAACTCGGCTCTTGTGCAATACCTTGAATCACTCCAAAGTATTCTTCTAAAGGTCTGTCTCCCTATCGTTCTGCAAACAGACGATCATATATCATGAACCGACAAAGCGCATTCTCTCTTGAGAATAATGTTTCTTCACTGTATCCTAGATCTCTTTGGCGGTAGTGTAGAACATGAACCTCGAGGCAATCCCAGGTTCCATGCTCCCCTACAACTAGATCTTCACCAGACTATTATGACGCTTCCATTCAGCATAGCCTTTATCAGTAAGTGCAGGAGGATCAGAATCAACGTGTCTCGCCTTGTCGCGTGACTCCAATACAGTATGGACAACATTCATCCATAAGAGACAATTCTTCTCGTTCAACTTGATGGAGGGGATAGGAGACATCTCACTGTAGATGGTAGATGCCTTGGTGTCCTCCATGATTTGACAAGAAGAAGAGTGACAGATTGATACACGTCACAAGAAGATATGGGTGATGGGGGGATACACGTCACGTCACAAGATCAGATGCGTATATGACGCATCCACAACCCCCAACAGAAATTCCCTAATAACACATGTAGGAGATGTGATTAGGAATTTCTTACGTACCGACGGACCCTCCGGTTTGGGATTTAGAAATCTGTTGGATCAACCGAAGGACCCGACGATCCGAAGATAGAAGAGAATGGGGGACGGCGGCTATAGTGCTTGGCCCGGGAGACGGCTGCCCCACCCGCTTTGGGCCGGCGACGTGGCGGCCGGGGAAGGCTGGTGACGTGCTCTGTTCACGCCGTCGTATTGTTCACGCCGGAGTTACTGTTCACGCAGCGTACTGTTCACCGCCGGAGTTACTGTTCACGTTGGCAGTTGGGGAAGGCTGGCGGCCGGCCTCGGTGCTGGGTTGTGACGGATGGGTAGGGTTAGGTTAGGAACCTTGCTCCGATGCCATGTGAAATGTGGTGCCGCAATGCAACGTGCAATGCATCGTTGAGAGAGGCCATATGCCTTCTCCCTTTTTATTAAGAAGAGAAACTGGATAATTTACATAGAGGTCCAGCAGGATATAGAAATTATAAAATAGAATAAATATGAAATATATTAACATCTACAAAAGTTGACCCCGATTCAGTAGTTAGAAGTGTGTAGGTGTATATAGAGCGATCACCATGTGGATGCTGAAGGTTTGCCGATCCAATATATTTGCTAGTGTTTCCTGTTAGGCGTTGTTTACGTGCTCACCTCATCTAAATAGGTTAAGTTGGAAATCTCAAGGAAATTACTATTATGGCATGCTTTGGATATCGGAAAAGGCACATCAACAAGGCATGCATGCTTAGTGTGATGCAAGGGAGCTTACATAATCATCATGAATTGAAAAGATGAACTTACCTCTACCTTTCACAGCATTCCATAACAAAAATGCGAGGATAAACTGAACGAACATCAGATTGCACAACATGACTTGCATGCCATAACAAGAGGCATGAATACATGCTTGATTGGATAACAACTGAGCATGATTTTTGTATGCTCCAAGAGAAGGGGGAGCCCCCACCTCTAGCAACGAAGTCAAGGTACATTATAATAGGTTATCAAGAGGAGGCAAAATTCATATAGATTGGAGAAGCTCACCCTCCAACCCCATAGGTGGGATGACTATTCCTTTCCTCCCACAGTCATCTGTGAATTTCCCCTAAAAACTCATCTTTAGCCTTGCCAAGGCACCTAGTCTCTGGACATCCTTGAGAGGCCATCAACGATGTTGAACCATCAAGGTGTAATTGGAAGAGCTCGACATGGAACTATCTCTCTGGTCATCAAGCTCTCATTTGTCTTTAACTGAGTGGCTTTGACCGGGAGAGCTCAAGGATGTAAAAAGAAGCACATAAGGACTGTGACATGCAACACCATTGGGGTGAGAAGGATTCTGTCAGGACATATGAGCCGACATGCTAACCATAGAGATAAGAAGGCCTTGATGTAGGACTGAAAATGAAGAGTTGGTGGAATTGATAAAGGGGAAAGAAAGTTTACCTGACCTAGTCTTCTCAAGGAGATGGCTTGGGAAGACGATCCCACAACTCATACCCTAGGGACAACATCGCGCCAAGTGCTAACACACGCTAATTGAGGTCAAGGGGAAGATTTGAAACTTTTAGGCTTCTTAGTGCCCACTAGAGTTGTACATTGGTCCAAGCCCGGGCCTGATTGGATTGAAACATGAATAATGAAAATACCTGGACCGAGGACTAGCCCGAATACAACCCGATTCGGCTAAAAAATCAAGGACTGGACTGGGAGCACACCTAACTAGTTTGATATCTCTAGTTTGTTGCAGCGAGCATCACACAAATTTAGGTACATTTATTTCTTTAATTATTTCCCTAATACTGATGTAAGAAATGATACAGGGGAGTGGACACTCGAACAACAATTGATTCATGATTAATCTAGCAGTCTGACTAATGCAAAAAAAAAAAAGCATCACATTTCATGCTGCCAACACCTGCATTCAGTGCGACCGATCATCACGTCTTTCTTCCGTCAAAAAACTAGAGGTTTCAAATGCTGCTCAACGTAGCTTCAGCTATCTTTCTTCCGGTCAAAGAACTTGAGGTTTCAAACGCTGCTCAACGTAGCTTCAGCTATCTTTCTTCCGGTCAAAGAACTCGAGGTTTCAAACGCTGCTTGACGTCGCTTCAGCTAAAGCAATACAAAAAAATAAAAGCGATAAAAGCTGTCTGCTGTAACAAATTGGTTTCAGTTACTGCCCAGGTGTCGCTGCTGATTTTCCAAATGAAACATAAATAAAGTTGAGTTACGCTTAACTTAAATCCATATGGGTAAGTGACAGATACCAACTTATATTTGTAATTTGTTAAGTCTTTACATAATCATACTAAAAAAGGTGGTTACTCGTCCCCATCATTCACTATATTGTGATAACTATTTGTTTGCAAGTTGAAGGAATAACAAGATAACAACAGTCTTATCACAATGTCATATTGATGCACAACATCTGGTAGGAAGAGAGATTAATATGTATGAGCATATTTTAGAATTACAACACAATTTACTCCACCATTAACCCTTTATGAATATTATATTCAATTAATACACACAGACATATTTTATGTTATACCCGATCGTGTTGACTCAAACCGGTTTTTACATGTTTTGGACATGACTAAGGATTGGTTCCTGGTAAGCAAAGGAATGTGGACCGGATCAAAATTCAAGTCGGTCCCAAGATAGGACTAGACTGGCCGACCGATCTGGACCGGTATATATACAACCCTAGTGGGCACTGTCATCACAGGCTTGGAACAAACACCTGACATAGTAGTTGGGCTGGAGAAGCAAGGCTCCAGAGTCCAGACAAGGCGACCTCCATACTAGAGGGCTTGATAACTAGGGTCACCCCCTGAGATGGGGTCAGGAGGAGAACGAAGGGAAGTTTGAGGGGTTATCGTTAGGACTTATGGATCTAGTGGTATATTTCATTGGGGAATTTGGACCACATAGGCCCCCATGTGTGCAAACGAAGAAGTGAAGTTGTGAGAACAGGAAGGATGCAGTATAGGAGAGGGGTGTTGTAGCCTATGGGAAAGAAGGCATCAAACCTAGGGTATCACGAGGGCCCTGACCTTACCATCTCAACACCAATGGGGAGGCCCTAATCAAAGGTAAAAGGGACTCATCATAATCTTTGAGCACACCACAACAATGGCTTATGCCCTCTAGCAAAGGTCTGACATACACATATTGCAAGATAGTTGTTGCGGTCGGACCTGTGTCCAACTTGAACACGTGCAGACAACCTAACCATGCAACGAGCATGCTGAAAATGTGTCCATGGCGTGTCTGTATTGGACACATGTCGACCAAAATGGCCTCTCAAAAGCACCTTCTTCTCCTCACCCGATCAACACATTCTCTTTTTCGTTCTCCTTATGTGTTTTTCTCTCTACTTCATGCGCCAATAATAGCCTCCTTCTCTTCTGCACCACCATAAATGTATGTCCAATAGCAACACACACCCTTCTCTATGTACGTAACTACCTTCTATTCATTTTTTATCAATTACTTCAACTATTCAATATAGAGATATGTTGTGTTCTGTTATGTTTTGTTGAGTGTCGTGTGCATAGCATGTGCCTCACTTATGATGTTCACTTCTGTAGTTTAGTCCCATATTGCTCACCTCTGCTTTAGTCTCAATTCTCCTCTTATATACGAGACTGCATGTACACTGTTTTAATCACTCAATAAACAACCCTCAGATCTTTTTCTGCTTGCGCCCCATGAAGGAATATTGATTTCCTCATGTCGGCGTAGGTTCTTTTTATCCATCTCTGCCCGAAAACGGGACCTTCTGATCTGATGCGTCAGATCCCTGCTGCTGCTACTGCCCCGTAGAGGGTTCATTATTTACTGGCTGCTGCTGCCCATCGTGGGTTCTTCCGTTGCTGCCTGTTGCTGCTACGCCACCATCTTGCTACTACTTGCCTCCGCTCAGTGTGGCTTCCGTGGAGCCTCCCAGGTCTCTGTGTTACCACTGTCAAGCTCGATGGATCAAACTACCATCTGTGGTCGGCGTCCTTTGTACCATATGTAAAGGCTGAAGGCTGATACTCACATCTTATCACTGATCCGCCCAGTGTTCTCATATGCCCCGCATGACGCCGCTTATGCGGCCGCATACAGATGGTCGGCGTCCTTTGTACCATATGTAAAGGCTCAAGGCTGATACTCACATCTTACCACTGATCCGCCCAGTGTTCTCATATGCCCCGCATGACGCCGCTTATGCGGCCGCATATGCGTATGCGGCCCTCAGCCGCTCCGCATATAACTATGCAGTGCTATTTTTGGGCATGGACTGAATATGCGGCCTGTGGTCCGCATATGCGGCTGCTTAGGCCCCGCATTTCCTTTGGTGACTTTAGTAAAAAAATAAATAAAACCTCAAATAAAATCAACCAAATTAAATGACAACTTCTTGTATATAGTTGGTTTTAAATCAGATTTTGAAATTTTACTACCTCAGAGCGGTGCAAAATATATTATTACATTTTACAATTGTTAATATTTCATTATGCTCTTTACTCTTTTTTTTTTCTCTTCTATTTTGCTCTAAGATTAGAACATGTTGCACTTGCCACAATTCTTATTTTGTCTTGTATAAAAGGGGAATCTATTGCAGATATTAATTAAATATGATATTTACTTTTACAAAGTATCAAATTTGTGTGCTGCTTAGGGAGTCATTTATATTCCCTACGACTTTTTCTTCTCTATTTATTACTGACTTGATTTCTTCATATCATTTTGATGTTTTGATTTTGTTTTTAATGTTCTTTTTCTATTTCTACTTTGAACTACCATGTGTTGTATTATTGTGATTATTCTTATTGTGTTCATTCAATAAATGTTCTGCTATGAACTGCATGTGTTAGTGTGTTGTATTACTTGTATATTCTAGTACATTATATAAGCTTAGGGTTTTGTTGATTGATTTTTCTTCTTGATGATTGGAAAATATGTGTTTCTTCTTCTATGATGTAATGATCTGGTGGTACATTTTGGGCTATTAGGCTACAAAACTAGATAGTATGAAATTTATGATTATGATTTTATTTTTTGATTAAGCATATGTATAAAATATAGAATTTATTTTGAAAAAAAAAATCCAAAAACGCATATGCCCCGCTTATGCTCTCGTATTCTGCTTATACTCTATGCAATACCCTGATCGAACGCATACTCCATAACGCATTTCAGAACATTGGATCCGCCTGATGCCCCTGCTGTTACCGCTGGCGACAAGACCAAACAAGCTTATGCCCAATGGTCTAAAGACGACTCGGGCGTTATGTTCTGGCTTCTCAATAGCACCGAGCCGTGCATTAGTCAGTCTCTACTGTGCCTTCATGATGCTAAAGCAATGTGGGACCAACTGTCTCATGTCTACTCGCACCAACAAAATCCGAAGAGGGTTTTTGAGATTTTAAAAAACCTAGCCAAGGAGTACTCCTCAGATGCGTCTATTGAAGATTTTTACAACTAATGTTCTACTCTCTGGAATGAATGTGAGATCTATCACCCTCTGACTTCTGACATCAAAGAGGCTCAGAAACAGCGCAATGAACTCCAACTTGTTCAGTTCCTAGCTGCCCTACCTGCATCCTTTTCAGGCGTGGTTGATCAAATACTGTCAAGTGATCCGCTACCGACTCTTCGCGATGTTCTAAAGCGAGTCCAGTGGCTACCATCTGTATCCTCTACACCTGCTATTGAGCATCTTGCCTCGGTTGCTCACACTACCGATTCTAGACGTGGCCGCGGTCGAGGACGTGGCCGTGGAGGACGTCCACCACCTTCTGGAGGAAGAGGCACTTCTACTGCTCCTGGACGAGGTCAAGCCACTGGACCTCGCTACTGCAACTGGTGTGGTCGTGACAATCACACTGAAGATAGGTGCTGGATCAAGGCACGACAAGCCAGCTTGGGCAAACCAGGCCTCCACTGAAGCTACTACTGAAGCTGCATCCGATCCACCAACTGCTCCTCCATCCACTGAATGGCTTTGCTCTGAGTTCGAGAAGTTCTTCCAGGAGCAAATGACTCAACTACCTTCGACATCGGCGATCGGTTCCTCTGCTATGCTTGCGTCTCCCTCTGCTGGTAACCAAAAGGGGTGTATTGATTCTGGAGCGTCTGTCCACATGGCAGGCGACATCCACTTATTTTCTACTCTATCTAAAACTTCGCATATTCCATTGGTCACAGTTGCTAATGGCTCGAAAACGCCTGTCCATGGTGTTGGCACAGTTCTGCTATCTCGCAAGATGAATCTTCACTCTGTTTTATATAAACCTCAGTTTCCTGTTAATTTATTATCTGTCAGTATAATTGTCAAACAACTTCAGTGCTCTATTAAATTCGATCCCTCTGGTTGTGTTTTGAAGGATCTCCGCACGAAGACGAGGATTGGTTCGGGCCATGAAGGACCAGATGGACTTTACTACTTGGATGGACCACCTATAGCTTCAACTCCCTTATCTACATATGTCTCAGGACTTCAGTGGCACTTCCGGCTGGGTCATCCGTTTGCTGCGAAGATGAGGCTTTTATTTCCTGCTTTAGCTGAAAATAAATTCTCTTGTGAAACCTGTGTTTTGGGTAAACAAACGAGGTCTGTCTTTCCTGCTAAGAAAGAACTTGGGTCTAAAGATATTTTTGATATTGTTCATTCCGACATCTGGGGTCCATGTAATGTCCCAAGTCAAACTGGTGTTAAGTATTTTCTGACATTTATTGATGATTATTCCCGTGCTACCTGACTTTTCTTGCTCAAAGATCGGAGTACTGTATCTGCATTTTCTTTTCTGAAATAAAAACCCAATTCAATAAAACCATCAAAATTCTCCGTACTGACAATGCCCTAGAGTTTATACAGAAGTCTGTCACTTCCTTTTGTTCTGATCATGGAACCATACACCAAACCACTTGCCCCTATATTCTTTAGCAAAACGGTGTTGCTGAACGCAAAAATCGCCATCTCTTAGAGGTTGCTCGCACTCTTCTTATCCATTATAAAGTTCCTCACCGTTTCTGGCCTGAGGCAGTCACTACGACATATTTTCTTATAAACTGCATGCCCTCTTCTGTTTTACAAAATCACATACCTTACTCAATTTTGTATCCTGATGCACCTCTTTTTCCTGTACCACCTCGCATTTTTGGGTGTACCTGCTTTGTTAAGAATTTGCGCCCAGGAATGTCGAAACTTGACCCTCGGTCTACTAAGTGCATTTTTTTGGGTTATTCGAGAACTCAAAAAGGCTATCACTGCTTTGATCCGATACTTAGACAGTGGTTTGTCAGTGCGGCTGTAGTCTTTTTTGAGCATATGCCCTTCTATTCTGAGGATGGAGCAAGCCTATCTCATGATGTGTTGGTACAAACACCTCTACTGGACATTGTTGAAGATTTGTCTGTCTCTGACCAGCCTGAAGAACGTCCGCTGCAAGTATACAAACGCCGACCGAAGACAAGCACTCCTTCCATGGCCCCTCAACCAATTCCTACGTCTGCAGATGATCAAATAAACACTGAGGTAACTTCTGACTTGCACCTTCCTATCAGCTTATAAAAAGGTGTTTGCTTCTGTACTAAACATCCTATCAGTTATTTCTACACATCTGACAATCTGCATAACAACTTTGCCTGCTTTACTTTTGTACTTTTTGCTGTCACTGTTTCGAAAAATGCTACAAAGGCTCTTGTTAATATATGTCTTTACTTACTGTCCTGTTATTTTACTTTTCTATTTGGACCTACATGTAATTGTTCCACTAGTATATATATCAGGGTACACACATTGTGTAACCCTACGCTTCCTCAATTTGCTTTGTCTCATGGTATCGGATATTTGGCTCTACTTGCTTTGTGCGGTTACTTGGACCAAACTATGATAAATTATCTCCTAGAGCAGAAAAGTGTATTTTCTTGGGTTATTCTCGTACTAAAAAAGGGTATCGATGCTATAGTCCTACTGCGAAAAAAATGGTTTACGAGTAGTGATGTAGTCTTTTTTGAGGATACACCTTTTTTATTCTGCTAAAGGAGATACCCTGGATTCTGATATAATCACAACACCATTGCCTATCACAGCGGATTGCACTTCTGATACTTCATCTGCTGAAACTACTACTACACTTATTGTGTATAAACGCAGGAACATGTCCCAACCTACTCTAGACCCCCCCATACAACACCAATCTTCTCCTCAAGAAGGTCCTACTACTACTGAGGTACATTCTGACTTAGATCTGCCTATTGCTCTCAGAAAAGGCACTCGTTCTTGTACTTCTCATAATATTGCTAATCATGTTTCTACTGCACACCTGAGTATTCATGCTAGTAACTTTGTGGCTGCTCTATCTGCTATTGCTGTTCCCAAGACTGTTCATGATGCCTTACAAAGCTCAGCCTGGATGACTGCCATGAAAGAGGAGATGAGTGCTCTTACTGATAGAGGAACTTGGGAGCTGGTGGATCCACCTCTTGAGTGCAAACCTGTTGGCTGCAGACGGGTCTATGCTGTAAAGTATCAACCTGATGGAACAGTGGAACGTCTGAAGGCACGACTGGTTGCAAAAGGGTATACTCAAACTTATGGAATTGACTATTTTGAGACGTTTTCACCTGTTGCCAGACTTAACTCTGTCAGAGTTCTTCTTTCTGTTGCTATTAACTTAGATTGGCCTCTTATTCAACTGGATGTTAAAAATGCCTTCCTGTATGGGGATCTTCAAGAAGAGGTTTATATGGAGCAACCTCCTAGGTTTGTTGCTCAGGGGGAGTCCCATAAAGTTTGCAGGTTAAAAAAATCTATTTATGGACTCAAATAGAGTCCTCGGGCATGGTTTGATAAGTTGAGTAAAATCCTGACTGCTTTTGGTTTTCTGAGGTCACAGGTTGATCATGCAGTCTTTACAAAAAAGACTTCTTCTGGTATTGTCATTCTGATTGTTTATATTGATGATATTGTTCTATCTGGCAGTGATTATTCTGAGATTCAGGCTACTAAAACACACCTGTGCAAACATTTTGCTACTAAAGATCTGGGGAGGCTAAGATAATTTTTGGGCATTGAGGTATCTAGGACTTCTAATGCTCTTGTTTTATCTCAGAGGAAGTATGTTCTTGACCTGTTACAAGAGACTGGGATCCTTGGTGCACATCCTGCTGATACTCCTCTGGATCCCAATATTAATTGGGATGATGATTCTTCTCCTATGTTTCCAGACAGTAAAAAATATAGGAGACTGATTGGTAAGATGATTTATCTGACAGTTACTAGAATCGATATTTCTACTGCTATTGGTCTTCTTAGCAGGTACCTAGATAAGCCTAGACAGTGTCACTGGGATGCTCTCTGTAATATTCTGAGATATCTTAAGAAATCACCTGGCAAATGCCTCTATTATAGAAAGCATGGACACTGTTCTCTGGAAGGCTACTCTGATTCTGATTATGCTGGAAGTAAGATTGACAAAAAATCTACTTCAGGCTATTGTACTTATGTTGAAGGTAATTTGGTCACTTGGAGAAGTAAAAAGCAAAATGTTGTTGCCAGATCTAGTGCTGAAGCTAAATACATGACGATGGCCCACTCTGTTTGTGAGCTCCTATGGGTACAATCTCTTTTGAAAAACTTCGGGGTTGAGTCTTCTGCTGCTATCCCTATGCACTGTGACAATAAAGCTGCTATCTTCATTGCTAATAATCCTGTATATCATGAGCGCACAAAGCATATTGAAGTCGATTGTCATTTCATTCGAGAGACTATCTTATCTGGCAAGATCTGCACTCCGTTCACTCGCTCAGAAGATCAAGTTGCTGATATGTTTACAAAGCTGCTGGCCAAGAAACATTTCAACTCGCTTGTGGACAAGTTGGGCATGATTGATATCTATGCTCCAACTTGAGGGGGAGTGTTAATATATGTCCTTACTTATTGTCCTGTTATTTTACTTTTCTATGTGGACCTACATGTAATTGTTCCACTAGTATATATATCAGGGTACACACATTGTGTAACCCTACACTTCCTCAATTTGCTTTGTCTCAACTCTTACTATTCCAGCATGGAAGAAGGCAATGGACCAGGAAATGCAGGCACTATGTGATCACAAGACATGGGAGCTTGTGGATCACCCTTCTTCTTGCCCTACAATGGGATGTCGTTGGATCTTTTCTATTAAATATCAGCCTGATGGGACTATTGAACGTCTCAAAGCCCGTCTTGTTGCAAAGGGCTACACACAGACATACGGTGTCGATTATTTTGAGACTTTCTCTCCTATTGCACGATTAAACTTTGTTAGTTTATAAATTAAAAAAAAGTGTTGGGCCTACCAAATAAGCGGCCGATTTACAGGGTGACCAGCCGACCAGTCGGACTAGTCGGCCGACTAGCCGACCAGTTGGTCTGGGCGGATGTTGAATATGATGAAAAACCTGGGCAGCAGGCTAGTCGTTGGCCACCAAAACAACCAGCCGACTAGTCGTCGACTGGTCGCCGACTAGTCGGGCGCCTCAACAAGTATGATACAACCCTAACGGTTATATCATGAACGGGTACACTATAGGCAAATTTGTAATTCCCTAACATAGTTTCTATACTAAACCGAAAGACATGTTTGATTAGGGATGTGCAATCATGTCACTACAAGCATTTAAATAATAGTCATTAACCAAAACACATGTTTGATTAGGAATGAGTAATCGTGTCACTACAAGCATTTGAATATTAGTCATTAACCAAAAGACATGTTTGATTAAGGATGAATAATCATGTTAAAACAAGCATTTGAATATTAGTCATTAACCAAAAGACATGTTTGATTAGGGATGAGTAATCATGTAACTACAAGAATAGGGTTATCTACTATAATACAAATGTGATGAGATATATAGCAATGGTGAGCAGATCACAAGCTGGAGAAATTAGTCCATTAGTGGCAACTAGCAAGAGAGATAATCGGCAAGCCCAACACATAATACGAGTTCAATGTATATGTTAAACTAACCGGCAACTAGCAAGAGAAATCAGTCCATTAGTGGCATGCAAACAAGTCCGTTACTAATCTATATATGTATTCGATTTTATATTTAATTCAATATCACACCGATTAGTCTATCATTAGGAAACATAGTCAATAAGAAGACGAGTTAAGGATGATGAACTTACTCCGTCAAGAAGTTCTCCCTTTCTACTAGAAAAAACTGAAGAGACGAGAAGAAGCTGAAACCTTTCTGCTAGCAAAAAGAACAACCGAAATAAGTTGGTAACATGGATGGATACCTTTCCAAACAACTGAATGACCTTACACTAAGCAGCTAAACATAATTAAATAAAACAAAATCTGTTTAAATGAACTGATATCAAAGCCTATACCATGCTTATCCCGAGACCGAGAACAAACATGTTTTCAAGTATTGTACAGGTTAGGCAATTGGAAGCTGATCAAACAGAGTTTTCAATACCTATATATCCAGGGGACTCAAATTCCCAATCTCAAACTACCCATCAGTTTAACTGATCTACCGGCCATGGATAATGTATCTACCGGCCATGGATAATGTATGTATCACTGGGTGGAGGGAATGTTTGGCAACTGTTGGTACAAAGAACAGGTGTTGGTATTGGTTGGAGAAGTGCGTAGAGTAAGTGTTGGTAATAGTTGGCTGCGGCTGTGGGTTGGTTTTGGTGGCGCTGCTAGAGAACAAGTAGTTGACCAGATGACCATGCAGGGCGGGGATGAGAGGTGGATAATTGAGTTTGATGGGTGAGGGGATTCAGCTTGAGGTCGCTTATCAATTCACTGCGGCACTCTACCAACTGCAATTGACAGTTGCTCCTACCCGTCTAACCCTTCCGTGATCGTTTAGGCAAGTGTAATGAAAGTTGCTACTATATAGAGAACTGGGCCGTTGTGATTTGGGGAGTTTGCGATTCATGAACATTGGAACATGATGTCGAGAGGAAACTGTAACCAACTGAGAAGAGAATAGCAGAGTTGGAGGCGGAGAAATCGATGGTGGAGAAATTGAAGAGTCGGCTCAGGTCTCACGGAGGAGAAATCGACTCCAGATCGCATCAGATTAGAAGAAAACAGATGTAAAGCTGGAGAGTTGAAGAAAACGAATGGGAGGAGCCGCGATTGAGATGGCCCTAAGAAAGAGGCATGTGGGTATCGAGATACCAACCTGGAGAGGTGATCAGGAAATGCAAAATCTTGATTCTCGTCTCTGCACTGCCGTGGAAGAAGGATCGGTTACCGACGTCTCACCCTTCTTTGTCTCCTTGCAGGCTGGCCTTCGTCGAGAATCGCCGAAGACCTATCTCCTTGCACGCTTGCCGTCGCCGAGAAACAGTCGAAGACCGAAATCTCGCCTTTCTCCCCTTCTTCTCCAAGCCCCGAATCTCGATTCTCCTCTTCTAGTTTGCGACGGCTACCGGGTAGGGTTAGGTTGAATGAGCGGCAGAGCCACAGAGCGAAAGAAGGCCGAAGGTTTTAGTAACTGAGCTGTCAGCTGAGTCTCGCGAGTCGTGGACTCTCTCTTTCAGGATTTCGGATTTAATCATGACTGTAGTGGGTCTCTCTTCCGACTCGGGTCCATCCCGGGTCTTAGGGTGCATCTGCGCCAGTCCGACCCAGAGGCAAAAGATCCAATTCAGGTCTGCTCAATGTAAACCCGGATCCTAATTTAAGTCTAAAAAACCCAAATTTCAGGTCGGGTCGCGGTTTTTTGCCAGGCCTAGGATGTACAGATTGCATAGGTTTGAAACCCGACCCGACCCGGCCGGTTGAACCGGTTGGACCTCCACACGACAGGTTTTGCGGGTCGGGTGGGTCTAAAACCCGTTTTTGGCCAAGACCCAGTGACCCGACCGGTTCAACCGCTGACCCAGTGACCCGGCTGGTTCGACCACTGACCCGGTGACCCGACCCTTCGGTCAAAGAGCCGACCGGGTTTTGTTGGTTTTATTTATCCTTCTCGAAATGACCATTTGACTGATTTTAATGTCCTTTCATGCAACCCCAACTATTCCATACATTGATATATTCACTTAATTGTATTTTATCACTTGTTTTAAGTATTGTAAGAGAATTTGATTGCTTCTTTATGAATAGATACTTGGTTTTGTATATTTGATGTTTAATAATTATCATCTCATTGTTTCATACAGTAGTTTATGTACATATATATACGCATTTATATAGTAATATATGTATGGACATACATTTTATTGTAGCATACATGCATATACACACATGCATATAATAATATTATGTATATGGTGTCATGACGACGTCACCGGGTCTGCTGGGTCGACCTAAAGGTTGAACCAGAGACCCGTGACCCATGAGTTTTGTCGGGTCAACCTCCAGGTCGGGTCTGAAAACCTTGACTGATTGTATTCTTTTTTTTGCTTTTGTTCTTGAATTGAGAAATGAGTCAGGTATCTTTGGAGTTCAAAGTGATGGATGACTCCACACACACATTCTTGAGTTAGAAAATGTGTTTTTTTAGTTTCTTATTGACATTGCCGTGCTTCTATACTTTACACACACACACAATTTCTTTTGTTGTTTGGTGCCTCGTATCCTGTGTCCATATCTGTGTTTGTGCCTTCTTAGACGAGGGCTCAATAGCTTCATGGGCAGGGTACCGTTGTCGGAAGCTGTTTGCAATGCAGAAACATGAGGAAAAAAAGGACGACTGGCTACCACATATTTTATTGCATTTGTAGGATCCTAAGTCTTTAGATTTTGGCCCTGGTCAGGATGTTAGATCACAGAGAGTAAAGTAACTTCTGTTTACCTTTCTGTCCCTAGTTTAGGGCACATCGGAATGCATGAGATAGTACGCCCATACTTAGAAAGTGGCAGTGTTCAGGTAAGCAGATACCTTCTCTTGTTATCATCCAACATTAGGATATAGCTAGGGATGGCGTGACTAGGTTCACCCAGCAATTTTTTGTATGACGAACAACATCAACTGGAGAGGGGATCTGAGGGAGTTACTACTAGGCTCTGTATAAACACGGTTCAATTTGATATGCTACCATGATCCTTAAAGCTGAGTTTTCTGCTTTCTGCACTGATATTATCAAAGCTGACTTCTTTCTTTTGCGTTATTTATTCCTTCAATCATCGCAAAGAAAGTCAAGTCATGCTACCTTTTGACTTTGATACTTTTGAGTTCTTAATACCACAAGTTGTGGAGTTTCCCAAGAGGCTGCAGAAAGTTATGCTTAGTAATGTCATAGCCGCCAGATTTATGGATGTAGTAGTGTTCCGGAAAATTAGCTTTGCCATCCAAGGACTGGCGAATGCCCGTCTGCCTTCTTTTTCATTGTAATTCATTACTTCTTATATATTAGATGACAAAATTGCCACACGAAAAAATCGAGTATGTTATTTCCTATAGCTTCAGCAGTGTCGGCCATGCAAGGTGCTGGTGAATTAGATGTCGAGCGAGAGAGCGAAAGGATAATCCTCTTCCGATCAAATCAAAAAGAGAAAGTGAGGAATAAAGCCTTGTGATTAGAAAGAGAAGGAAACAGGAGTCCGGAGGGGGGAAATCAGTTGGGTGCATAATTTTATAAGGTGGAATCTAAAATGAAGAAAGGTTGGAGGACCTTGAGGAAGAAGAAATAAGAACGAAGGAAAGAAGATGAGGACCTTGAGGAAGAATAAGAAACAAGAAAAGAGGGAAGATAGGTGAGAATGACTTGGCAAAACGAGAATTTCAATTAGATATTTATTTCAAGGGAACTTTATTTGCAGGTAGCAACTCGTACTCAATCAAAAAACCTCTAATTGGTTGTCCCCATTGCAACCAAATTGTTGCTCTTTACCGATTTTGGTTGTATATATCCAAAACTGCCTTCAAATCGTCAAACATTGACGTATCCTGCACAAGGTGAACTCATTTGAATTGACATACTTTTGCCAATTTACATAACTTAATTATAGAGAAACACTGAGTACCTAATCACATGGATTGGAAATTGTCCTTGGACTATGTTGGAACGCTGTGTCCGCCACTTTGAATAGCGTGAGCCGATCAGGTTGGCAGGTTCCGTGCTGTGCTATCTAATTCCTTATGCAGGAAGACGTGACATGAATTTCTGAAAAATCTTAAACAAGGTAGTTGCAGACATTGCTGGCAGAGAAAACGAATCTGGCCTTTTCTTATATTTCTGCACGCAGTTTCAAATTTCTCATGCAAATGCCTTCGGTAATAAAGTCGTTTTTTTCTTATATTTTTGAGAGGTATCCTACCGGGATACCTAATTGCTATCTGATGGCTGAATATCTTCTGAAGTGGTGTGTATTCACCCCTTGGTTGCCATTCAGCAGGTTTTGCCTGGGTTATCCTAGAATGCAATGTAAAACATCTTTGTGACTAGATAATGCTTTTAAAGTTTACGGTATGGATTTTTCTCATACGCTATTCTTTATGTTTGCAGACGCTAGCATTGCTGCATCAGTTGCTGATTCCTCAGCGACTTCAGCACCTTTTTCACATTTTTGTACATACATAGATGGAAAAGCAGAGTGATCTTGGCGACTGCCTTCGGCTTCCAGCTCCATTCTTTTCTAGTTTCCTTCATGGGTGGTTGTATACTCTCTTAGACATTTTAAACATTTTCTGGCTGACATGTTAAACATCAATGTGACTCCATGCTTGAGGACGAAATAATAATCGCAACACCGACATTTCAGAGGGGAAATGGTGGCCCAGCTGAATGTGAATGAGTAAATGTTGACTTGTTCAGTCCCCTTGAGTCTCAACATCCAAAGGTGAGCGATCTTGAGCGACCGGTCTCTGGGTGGGTTGCTAATTCCACCGGGGAAATTTGGATGTACTAGAAACTGTTTTGGAAATGGCTGGACCTGGTTAAGTGAATTTGATCCAAAGACACAACGAAAACAATATCCCAGTAAGTATAGATGTGGAGTCTATGCGGCTATGTTGAATTTTTGTTATAGAGATGCTTCTTGGCATTAAGAACGAACTCTGTAGTACAACTGCAGACGGATGCTCTCATTGTCAAACTACAAATTCTTGGCTCTCGTTGTTAAACTACTACAAATTCTGGGCATGATTCCAATCGTAGAATCAGTTCAGCATAGCTGGTGTAGCAGCAAAGAACTGAAAAAAAACACAGCAAAAAACAAGGGTCTGGTCTTTGGTAATTTGGGTAAGGTTTTTAAGCATTTTCACGCAGGACTTGCACAAAATGGCCTAGAAAACTGATGACTAAGAAAAACTGTGCAAGATCAGAGCAAGAGGTGAACCTGAAAATAAAGTTGGATACAATATGTCTCATTTCCTCCTTGTATGTTCAGTGCAAGGGATGTTACTCCTCGACATGGGATCCAACAAACAACAATTTCCAGAGGGCACATGTGGATGAGGGATGACAAGGCTTACTTGCGCATGTATGTGCACTTCTTAGTTAGTATTTTATAGTTTTCGTGATCCCATCTGGAGGATTGCATGATCACTTCCGCGTAAATACTAGTCATGTCCTTTACAACGAACATAGTTGGATTGAGAGTTATCTGAGTTATCACGGAAGAAGGTACTAAACCTGGTATTTACAACAGTGAACGCATGCGAGAGAAAAGAATACCATACCTCCTAACTTCTCCCGTAGCAAGTCATGCCCGTTACGACAATCATAGTTGAATTGAGAGTTGTTTGAGTTGTCAGGAAAGAAAGAATTGAACATGGCATTTACAGCAGTGAAACATGTAGCGACCCACACTTTTGAGTGTCTAAAAGACTTTAAAGTCGCAGATCGTCACTCAAAAATTCTAGGATCAGATTCATGAAATAATACAAAATAGTAAACAATTTTCATTAATGATCAAATATTTACGTGTTTACATAAAAAGCTCCTCTAAGGAGTTACATAACTTTTAAACAAAATTAACTTTTACATGTGTGAAGATAAACCATTAACACTAAACCTTCATGAACAAACAGTGGTGTTTTCAACATCTCTATCTGTACCTTCATGTCCACGAATCAAGTATATCTGATACCTAAAATGCCGACAAACAAATATGCGATTAGTATATTGCTATACTGGTATGTGGGTTCAAACAATAATCACAAGTATAGATATAAGCAAACATCTTTATCTTGCATATAAGAACAAAAACTTGTTTTCATATTCTAACCCTCATCTGGTCTACTACCTCAGGTGTAATCACTGTCCCTCCGGGGCTCCCTCCGGGGCTCGTGTGCATTACCCTTAAGATCAGTCTAACCCAGGGTTCAAAAGGTAGTTATTTACTTTACATGATACTCATAGGAACTTTATAGTTTGCAAGAAGTAAATAAATAACCAAGCAGTTTATTTGTCGTTCAATCTCTTTGAGAAACATCGGCAATCTCAGAATTCGATACCTGTAATCATAAGCGTAATCACGTACCTTATGCCATCGTAGAAACCATGCTGAACATCATATGCTTTACGAGTGTATCCAAACATCCAAGCAACTAAGCATACAATCAACAATATCTAAAACATACATACTACATATCTGTCACCATGTATTCACATTACATTACTCAAATCTAGATTTGCTCCTAAACTAGGGTTTAGGGCTATCTCATGTTTGGACTATAAGTTAGGATTACAAACCCTAATCAGATCGTATCATGATTTCTAAGATTACAAACTCAGTTATGCATGTTAGGTTAAACCCTAATTAACATCTTAAGCATATTAGATTAGTGTGACATCTAAATCATATTACTAACATTAAGATCATAACAAGATGTCCATATTGGTTGTAAAACCCTAAACAACATGAATAAGATTACTAATCAAGAATCGTCCATTATTCATCATTATCATGGATTTCCTTATTAGACATGACAAGATCAGGCATTAACTCAATATAACCAAATCTAATCAATCAAGCATCATATTAACCTAAATCTAGGCTTTCCTTTATACTAATCACATATGAACATGTATTGCATACACTTTTAGAACATGAAGCTTAATCAGACTCTAAATATATTTTCTTTGGATTCCTCTCATTTTTCTGAGCAATTTGATATATAGTTTCGCTATTTTTGGGCGTACCTAACATTTTCTATAGATTATGCAAGATCAGAAATTATAACTTTAAAGAGGGATGATGTGGCGACTCTTCATTGGTTCGCTCCCCTCAACTCCTCGTCCAACTGGATAAGTGGTTTTGGGCTCAATCCTGAACCATCTGGTCCAAGGCCCCCCTTTTCTTCTACTCGTTCGGGTCAGGGGTCTCTCCCCCGCCTTCGTCCTTGCGTTGCGGATCAAGCATCTGGCGCCGTCATCTGTGCCGGCTTCGATGCCCCAACTGTAGTGGTCAGAGGCACCAACCCTCACAGGGTCTGCTTCCCCTTCACTGCCATACCCCCTCTCAACTCATCTCCTTCCTTCCTCACGTAACATGTATAGCTGTGGGTTCCTTGCACACAGGTCGTAGTGAAGACGACGTAGTCACACCTGATCGGTGGCTGAACCCCCTCATCAACATAACATCACCGCCACCATTCTTCCTTGCACAAGATGTCACCATAGAGCCTATGCGAAGGCATCATCTCTGATTCTGCAACTGATGTTGCCCCTCTCAGAGCCTGATTGCCTTCTTCCTCCGTCCTGCACCAACAACGCCATGACACAGGTCCTCGAGCAAGTTAGCTCCTCCTGCTGCAGACCGCCACCCACAATGACTCCTCCTTCAACTCACCGATAGCATGTCGCCACTTCTCACCACCACCGTCCTCAGAACGCGCGGAGCCACTCATCTCTTTCCCCCCTCGATTCTTCCAACACCGCTTGTGCCCTGCCCTCACCAGCGCCCAGGGTAGTCCCACGGTACAGATCGGGAAGGCATCCAAGGGAGTTCTGGGAAGAGCACAGTTCTAATTTCGTGCGTTTCCCTCATTGTCGCGGTGTGATCGTGTGTGGGTGTGGGAGGTCCACACATGCACCTCCATCTCCTCCACCACTTTGCAATTCCGACACCACCACTTTAGGTCTCTCTCTCCCAACTCCGCCGATGGCTAGACTCATGGGTAAAGCAACGCCTATCGCAACAGGTTGCAACCCCAACTCATTCACCTCGTCTTCACACGTCTGCATCCACAAACCTTGCTGTGTTCTTTACACAAACACAGTGGTGTAGCAGGACGCGGATAAGACTCCCTCTCTGAAGGGCCGTCCATACGGAATAGAGAGGTGAGGGAAAGGATGACGAAGACCCTAGTAGAGCGGTATGATCTAGGAAACCCTAATGGTGGCAAGAAGGTCAGCAAGCCAACAACAAAGAGAGGTTTCAAAGCCTACGATACATGAGGGATGGCTTTACGCAGACTATGAGTTTGCCTTTTTATAGATAAACGGTTGTGAGATGTATATGATTTCCACGATTCACTAGAAAAGAAGGTGATCAAAAGCATTAATCAACATGCCTTATCTTCGCAAAGCACGACCATATATATGTTGTGAATATGCATTAAGTATATTATCTACTCCTTTCTATTTTGGAATTGGCACCCAAAAATCATAAAGGAATCCCTTCTTTATATTGTAACATTGGATAATTAGATCTAGATTATCCTTTTATCTCTCTCTTTAGTATATCTTTAAAATTAATTATCGTCATACCATGGAAAGGCATCAAAATCTTTCCCATGTCATATTTGTTAATATACAAAAGTTACATCAGAATAACACTAATTGTTTCCGCAAATATTGTGTTGCCAATAATGGTTAGATGATTGCTCTTTTAATTATCTAAACCATCACGTATCTTATTTCTTTTAAAAACTTGTCCATAATTCTATTGTTCCACAATTATAAAGCTATTAACATTTCTTTACACGATAATTCTCTTTTCTAGAGAATTCCACATAATTGGATATTTAACAATACCAATTGTCCATTACTTTAGGACTCCCTTCCTTATTGGATTATTGCAAACCACCAAATATTCAAGATTCTTTTTATTACTTTAACTCATACTACAAGAACCCATACCATATGAATGATTCATATTATTATTCTACTAATGATACCATTGGGGAAGATTATTTATCAAATCATGCTTTACATTTACATCATTCAATTTTATCAAAATCAAGGATATAACATTCACCCCTCCTTAAAAGGAATTTTGTCCCCAAAATTCAGGCCCACTAAGCCTAGTTGAATGATAACTCATATTATCTTCAAATCTTAGGGTTAACACCCCACTTAGATATCTTTAACAAACTTTCTTTAGTGTATTAATTTTCATTTTATTACTAAGATTGGTACTTGAATTGAAATTCAAGTATATCCACATCTCTAGTATATGCATAGTATCATCACTTGATGATTTCCTTCTCATTGGTGATTTTGTTATTACTTGGTGCTTTCTCTTTTCACCTAGGTTTTCAACCTATTACACATTATTTTCACATAAGGGTGAGGTAACACCTTTAACCCTAGTTCATGTCATTACACATTCAACTTAAGACATTTATTCTCAATTTTAAGCATAGCGTGTGTCTACCCCATTTCCCTCCCTCATAATGGGATGAAAGAAGTATTTGACTGCAGCCCAAACACAAAGTTCATTCCATTCTAAGAGCGGAAATAGTACATCCACACATTACCTTTTAATTTCACATATTAAGTTGAATCATACTCTATATGACTCTAAACCAAGTGTCCATTTTCTTACTCTTAAGTTAGGGCACAACTTCTCTCAAGTTTTCATGACTTCCTTATATCTTTATATCTACATCTCGTGTATCATTATGAGCCTTAGCCAAACCCTTAGGGTCTCTAGGGGTATAGGTACTCTTTTGGAGTGATCTCATCCTTATTCATCAAGGGAGTGCCTTTCACATTCACCCATTAGGCTACATGATCATCATGGAGGTAGCTAATCTCCGGAGACATGGACCTTGGGCAAACTCAGCTGTTACCTCCCGACCACATGGTCGTGTGCATTCAAGGCACAATCAACTCCCAACCCATCGATCCTATGTACCTCTAATACACCCTACTTGACCCTAGGATTGCATTAGGACTCTACCCTCCCTAAGGGTTTCTTTTGAGATGTCACATCTTTTAAGCACATTATTCTCTTATTTAGCTCTTTAACCCGGATTGCCTTCATCTCTCTCTTTTAAGTACACATAATGCAGTGTCGTCCCATCATTGGGCTCGGGCCACCTTCCCTCCAGGGCTTGGTGCCATGTCAGTATTCCCTCCTGGGCTTGACCTTTGTGATCTTCCCCTCCAGGGGCTTGATCCTAAACAACTGCATTGTGGACTTAGGCCACCTTCCCTCCTGGGCTTGGTGCCTTACTGGTCTTCCCTCCTGGGCTTGACCAGTTGTGTCACTCAGAGTTGGCATCCTTGGGTTCAAAGAATTTAAGTATTTTCATTTTTATATCTTTAACTCTTCACTCCTCTAGGTGAGGATTAAGGTTATCTCAATACTTAAATACATTTATTCACTTACCTTTTAAGGGAGTGTCCTAGCCTAGGGTGCCTTCTTGGCTCATAGGAGGGGGTTAGGCTCTCTAGCCACAAACTGATTCCAAGATCTAGGTTTTTGCCTCCCTTATAGGTCCTCTTCCCACTCTTGGGTTGACCCACCCAAGTTTGGTTCACTAACTCTAAAGGTTTCATAGGTATCTTTTTTCTTTCATTAGGCATAACTTTTATCATTATAACATATAAACCCATCTTGCTCAACCCCTGGAATACCCCCTCATGGTCTCTGTCCATTCAAATGAACTTGGGTCACCTTCCCTCCAGGGCTTGGTGCTACCTCAACCTTCCCCTCCAGGGGCTTGGCCACCATCACTAAACTTATAGAGACAAAATGAGGAGTTTGAGCAAGTTATATTCCAACTTTTCATTTTCTTATATATACAACTATTGGGTTTTTATCTCTTAAGACTTATCACATAAGTTTTATGCTCCTCATGCACACATGCATGGGAGACTGGGTTACCTAAACCATCCCTTATCTTTCTTATTCATGATTTCAAGTTTCACATGGGTAGTGTCCCATACCACTACACCATGTTGATTACCAATTTCAAGTTTCACATGGGTAGTGTCCCATACCACCACACCATGTTCATTATTTAAGATTATGATTTTTTTAGGGTTAGGGTTAGGGACTACACTCTACCTCTTAGAGGATCCATGTAGCCGACCCCAACATAGTTGGGACTGAGGCTTAGATGATGATGAACTAGTGACTTCCGCACTTGTTTTCTTTAACTACGTCTAAGTTAAACCATGTTTCTTAGACATGTGGGTCACATAGAAGGGTTTACATGATCATGTTCTGTGAAAGTGCACATTGTAGATTATATATAAATATTATTTCATGGATGCTATAGTGGGTTTCTCACTTGTATAAGTTGTGGCTTCCACTTCCACTTGCATAATGGAGGGTATTGGTGCGCGCGACACATTTGGACTAATAAAATTTTGTAGATCTTAATCAACATCCTTGAATACACAAATACTTTTCCCACAATTACACAGGTTCAAAGGAGTTGATCCACATGGAGAGATGGAGGCGGTAGAGTTAGGTTTGTTTTATTAGGTTCCTATAGTGGAGTGTAGGAATTTTAGGGTTTGACTTTGGAGTTTGAATTATGGATAAGTAATGAGAGTGAACAACAATCAAATCTCAGTTAGCCTGACACAAACAATACTATCTAACTACGAAACAAGAGTAATTACATTATACTAGATTAATTGTCAATGCTTATCAAAAGCAATTCTAATTAGCAAATAAGAGAAGAATTAACTAATCAAGGTAAAAGAAATTTATTAGTTACTCTTAAGCTAACAATTATACTAAGAGGATAAATATAGGTCTGAACGTCGATTGACAGTAAAAGTTAACACAATTAACTAATAAAAAACACTAACTACTCTATAAAAAGTAGTGAAAGTTAACACAAGTAACTAATAAAAAACACTAACTACTCTAGAAAAAGTTGAGTAACATGAACAAGGTAATATACCATCTAAATAAGCAAGCATGCTGCCTAAGTTATTATTAAGAAAAAGAGCAATTAGGGGTTTATGAAATTGATTAGGGAAGTTAGTTGTTTGGGGATCAATGTGACTATCAATCGAGTTAGGGTTATCTCATGCATCACATTAAATCAAATCATGTTGTTAGACCAAGCAATGAAATAGGATGGTGAAGAATTGATCTATACCCATGGCCATGGGTAGTATAGAGTGTAGACAAATTTACCCACATTCTAACTTTACTAGGATAAATTGAGTAGGGTATATGCATAATTAAACTAAGGTCACACTAGTCTAAGTTTGTAGGAGTGATTCTCATAATTTACTTAATGAAAATAGATGACATGAAGTGTAGGAGAAGTTTATTTCACCTTCTTTTACCTTTCATCCATCCTTTATACATGTTCTTTGCTAAGCAATATGTGCTATTCGTTACTTAAATCTCACACTTAAGTTTAAAAGAGTAGTCAGTTGTGTAGGAAAAGGGTTGTTAGATAAGGATTTGCTAGTTGGACTTAGGAACTTCACATATACCACATTTTTCTATGCTTTAGTGGTTTCAAGCATTAGTCACCACAGTAAGAGATGTGGAATGAGATATAAGCGGTAACATAATATTTTTTTTTAAAAAAATAATGGTATTTACAATGATAATTACTCAACATGGTATCAAAATGATAGTTCTTTCCTCAAAGATCCGACCATAGTATTTATCTACCCATGAAAATGAAAATACAAAAATAGAAGTGAAAGAAATAGAAGAAGCCATGCAACTCAAATTAGTGGTAGAATCCTCCTTCTCCAATAGCTACAAGCTTGAGCAGTTTCCTCCTCGAAAGTGAAATGACATGAAACATAATGGATGGTGGATAAAACTGTAAAAGTTAGGGTTTTAGAGTGGAAGGTGATAAAATGGGAGTGAAGAATGGTAAGTGGCTAAAATGAGTGCTTAAGGGAGTGAACCTTGTGCTCTCAACCAAGACCAATGTTTATATAGTGATGGGGGCAACATAGGGTTAATTGGGAGTAAGATGGTAAAGTAGGACAACATTTGGGTTAGGTAGGTAGCACGACTATGGTAGTTGAGTGTGAGAATTGCTGTAGTAGTAGAAAATGACCATATTATGAATGTAAAATGATTAGGTGATATTTGGATTTCGGAGTTGGAGGAGCATGGCTGTGGTGGGTATCACGACCACAGTGGGTTTGAGATAGCACGACTATAGAGGGTGCTATGGTTGTGGTGGAGGGGTTGAGGAGGGATCGTCATAGAGAATAGATGTCCTAAGAGATAACTATCATGGTCATGCTAGGCACTACGGTCATTCTGGTCACTGAGCACCACAACCGTGCTATTTCGAATGGCTGTGGTGGCTCCACTTTTTGACTTGTTCCAAAATTGGAGTTGTTTCTTTGAGTTTTATTTTTGGAACACAGTTGTAGCTGGGTCCCACAACCGTTTTGGATATTTTCAATAGCACTTAGATCTTGAATTTGGTCATTCATGGATGTTATTGCCTCAATGAAATTTTTGATCACTTGGGGTAGGTCAAGAGTGATGTTGGCTTCATTTTGAACTCCTCAAATAATGGAGAAACTATACATTCAACTTGTTTCTCGCCTTTCCATCAAGGAGTGGGTAAAGTACCTTAAAATCATGTAAATAGCATTTATAAGTGCATTTATCATAAAAATACTTGTATTATGAGACATCCATACGTAAATAATGGATATGACACAAGATGAAGATTCAATTAAGTATTTTATCACCACCCTATCCTAAAACATACTTGTCTTCAAGTATGCTTTAACTCAATTTCTTTTCAATTTTCAATAGATACAAAATGACAAATGCATTCAAATAGATATATAGTGACTAGATGGTCTCAATAATGACTAGATATATGTACTCCACCTCTTTTGTCTCCTCTTTCACGTAAGCCTACAAATTTGATATAGGGCATCAAATACACAATCAATCCATATGATTATTATATAGCTTCAGGTAAACCGATTCATGATGGATAAGATAAACAATGATTAGGAGTGTTATGTTACCTTCATGCATTCAATTTTATATTTCAATGCACTCTTAGTGACTCACTTGTCTATCTAAATGGGTAACATGAGCTAGGTTTGATGTTTCCTAACTTGATGGTTATACAATAAAAAGATGGGGCTGTGGAAAGAGATTGGAGTTCTATCACATTGGAGTACTCTTCTTTTCTTTATTTAGATGCCACTACTTAGGAGCATTTTTTATTTTCTTTTCCAGCAATTTATTTTTCTTTGCCCTTGGTGTAACTAGGGCTATTTGGTGGTTTGAGTGAAACAGAGGGGAGGAAGTGTTGGCCACCCCAAGATTTTAGAGGTGGATAATTCTTACTCTTTTTGTGCTTTTGGACATTTTTTTCATGATGCGGAGGGATATGAAATTACGAAAGAAAAGTGGATCAAGAGAGGGGTCACTAGTATAGGTTACTTAATATAATGTTTCTTGCATATAGGTTACTTCAACACTCTTCATCATTTTAATAGCAAACCACATCAATGTCCAATGCTACAACTATATTCTTACATGCAATCTGAAACCCTAAGCATTAGCGGCTTGTTTAGATCACAATTCAACCTAACATTTCAACAAGCATAAAGAGGTGATTGCATGTATAGAGTCAAAAAATTAAGGCCATCTAACGATAGACCAAGAGCATGTGACATGCAATTGTCAAAAGTCAAAGTTTTCTTTACAATGTAGATATTGGGCTAAATATGCTTTAGGGTAAGCAATTTTAAGTTTGGACAAAATTGACAAAATGGAGCCAAATGCTCCATCAAGATCTCAAAGCAGAAAATAGCATGAAAGAAAATCCTATCTAAGAAAATAAGAAATTACTAAAATCTGTAATCTATATGAAATGCAATGCAATGGATGGCATGGCATTAAAGAGTATCTTTTAAAAGAATATAAGAATTGAACTATATAATATGCATGTACGCAAAGTAGTTAAAAACTAGTCCAAATAGAGGTAGTGCAAAAGAATAAACATCATCAAAGTCAAAAAATTGAGTCAGACAGATGAAATGGGAATCAAGATGAGAGAAAAGGGTGCTTACCACCCTACCACCCCAAGCTTCATATCGTTCTCAACATGAAAAAAAGGATCATGAGTTATAGGGTCATTACACTACTCTGGTGGTGGTGTATCTAGTGCTACCTCTTAGGATGGAGGATACTGGCCCAAATAAGCCCCTATAGAGGTGGATATGTCTCAGTGTACCATGCAAAGTTTTCCAAAAATCATCCCCTCATCGGGGGGCTTCTTTGTACTCACACATACTAGTAATAGTACATGTGGTTGATCTGGTGATGCGTCTACTGCTAATCTAGCCACATGTACTGCTGAGTCTGGTGATGCCTCCTATAACATAACAGATCTTGAACCCTACCCTATAAATTTGACCTTTTGGGTTGTGACCAAACAAGGTTGATGTTAGAATGATCCTAATAATCTATTGCATGAATAATGTAATCTGAAATGTCACATAACTCATTTGGATGGTAATAAGAAGATAAAGAATTGGTTAAGTAATTAAGTTACGGGCCATTAGTGGGCCAAGTGACATATCTCATGAAAAGAAATCCTAAAAGTAAAATCTAAGTTTAAAATCGTATTCCTTGTGTCCCAATTGCCTTAGGAGTCAAGTTTCACATTATTCACATAATAAAAATTCATTTAATTCAAATTGGAAAAGAAGATGTGAAGTTTTCCCCCAAAATATCAAATAAAATAATAAATGACTCCAAAAGAGGAAAATAATCTTAGATTCGTAATCTACATAATAAATATAGCCTTTGGTTGAATTTTCATCCAATTTGGAGAAAGTTTGCTTCAAATGTGAAATCAGGAGAGAGAAAGTGTATCGAACCTTCAAAATATTAAATAAATATACAAATAACTCCAATATATAAAATTTATGGCAAATTCATATCCAACACATTAAATATGACTTGTGGGTCAAGTTTCATCAAATTTGGATAATCCTAATACCATTAATGAAGGAGGAAAGAGAAAATATGATTTGATTTATTTAACACATCAAAAGTTTTCAAAAGGCAAATATAATTTTATATTCAGAATCTACATGCTTTATGCAAAATTTCATCAATTTTGGGATAGTTTTGCACCCTCAAAAGAAGAAAGAGAAAAAGAGATATTAATGCACCCACACTTTATTCCAATCGATTTAGGAGTTCAATTAAATGTCACATGGATTTTATTTCCTCTTTAGCTGATGCGCGTGTGACACAGATCGTCAGATCGAGATCGAGCGGCTCTAGAGTTGTCTTCTAGCTTACGCCAAAATAGGAAACAGACCGCAAGATTTAAGCGAGCTAAAAATGAGATTTCTCCGTCGTTTCTCCACCTTTGCTCGAGATTTCTTCGCTCACGGTTTCTATTTTGAATTCCACATGTAATGATCCCCTACTCGGAATCTATGATCTAGTAACAAGGAAAACCCTAATGTTGGACTTGAGGCTCTCTCATGACCACCGAAGAAGAGCCCTAGGACCCATCTCCTCTATATATATCGGTACCTCCAGCATTACCGATTCATGTACAACTGGTTCCACAAGACAATTTCTTGGTTCATTGTGTGTGGTTCCACCACTGAATCAAAGTTCATCTTGCCCTTGTGGCTCGTCATGCATGGAGTTGGTTGCTGCATTCTTCGATCTGTTTGGAAGGTGAGTTCATAAAGGTGAACCCTTCATTTTTGCATAGTCAAATCGCTGGATGGTGTTCGTTTCCGGTTTTGCCCAATTTTTGGATTGCTGCTGCTTCTTGGAATTGCGGAAATGGCCTACGCACGAGGTAGGGGATGACTTCCCTAGTAATTTTCTAGTTTTGCCCTAGGTCCAATTCTTCTTCTCGTTTACTCGCCAGGGGTATTTAGGACTTTCACACGTATTTTTGTTTCCGGCCTGGGTGAGTTGGATCCTTGTTGGAAAGTGGGCCTAGGCTAGGTGGCCTCATGGTATTGGTCCAAATCGGTAAAGAGTTGATCAATGGCTGGGCCCAGTATGCTTATTTGGATTTTTGGCGATTCATGATTGGTCGATCTTATAAAAATTGTATCTTTTGATTTGCTTTTCTGAAAATTATGGAAAAATATGTATTGGAATCAAAAAATTAAGCCCTATCTTATAAAAATAGTTCCAGATCCTGATTTCCATTATTTCAATGATGGATTTTTAAGGATCTAATTAATTAATTAATATAAAAGCCTTAAATTTGACAACTAATTCATCCTAACTCCAAAAATAACAAATAAATATGTTTTCTCGATCAGAAGAACATAGGGAATCATTTGGTTCAGGTTTGGAGTCCAAAATCTGATATTTTGTAGAAAGGTCTAGAATTAGGGTTTTGTTATACTTAAATGAATATCAAACCCTAAGTGCATTGGCTAGACGAGTTGAATGGGCCCACCGTACATGTGAATAATTTATAATTAGGCAAAGATGATCTTGGAAGCAACTAAATTGGCGAAGATTGTTTATGGGGATCAAGTTTAAGGTATGTTGTATCCCGTATTCCTCTATATTGAGCAATGAACCTATCTTATCATTCTTTTGACTATGGCCTACACATATGTCTATTCTTTTGATATCATGGTTCGTGTGAACTATTTTTCTTGTTATGGACTTGGATATTCTCTTGATATCTATCTTGTGCCTTGGTGCATGTTGGTCTTATATAATGATATGTGCCCAATTTGAAATGGATGTTTATATGTTTGAGTTGTCCATTGTGTGATGGCAACATTGTACAATTCTAACTATACTTTCTACTTGCCTCTACATTTTACATGCTATGTGATTCAGTAGTATTAGAGTAGTGTAATTGCATTAGTTTTGTTTATGGCAGATGTGTTATTTTCTGCCGAACAGATGTGATATTTCCTGCTCTTTTGGAATGGAAAGGAACCTCGTACCCAGGGTTTCAACTTTACGGGGTTGGGCCAATTTATATATATTTTGGGAGTTTGGTTATGTGCCATTCTCTATCTGGCTTTAACTTTATGAGGGTTGGTCACCATGTCTTTATATTGTTCTAGGGATATGCTTATCTCACATGCATGCATGTTGATGATGTTATGATGGGTTATGTGCCCAAACTGATGATGGGTTATGTGCCCAAATCTCGAGACGTGCTTATGTGGCACAAGTTTATAGTTTTACTAATGGCAATTATTCTTTTTTTATCATATGATTGTAATTCCTTTTCTTTTATGCCCTCTTTGGGTAGTCCTTATCTTTTCTATGGGAAGCCTTTTATTTTTGATGTCCCTTATTCTTTATAAATTGCTCAAGTTGCTTTTTAGTATGCACATACCAGCCTTTGTTGATGTTTTCTTTTCTTCTCTTCTTGCTGGGGTATGCTTCCAACCCTACGTGGAGGATTTGGTTGACAAGACATGTGGGCTTGGACTTAGATTGAGAAGTTAAAGCTTGGAGACAATCTTGAGGTGGTTTAGATTTCCCTCTACATGGATCATTATGATGTAAGTTTAAGATGTTACCTTGTCTTATAAATTGAATATAGTCATTATTTTCTTCCGCTACTATACTTTGGTTGTTTTATATACCATTAATAAAGATTTGAACAATTTTACACCCACTCCAAGCATACATTTAAAGTTTGTTTGGACTGGAGGTTCTATTGTTCAAATTTTTATTAGAGAGGTGGTTTCACTTCTTTAGAACATGGTATCAGAGCCCATGGTAGTTGAAATCTGACTATTTCAATTTTGTCTCCCCTATAAAACCCTTGACTTGGATAGTGACCTCTAGGTGAGATGTTCACCCTAGATTTGATCAATGATGATCTTTTATGCCATATGGTCTGGTTTGAGGATGAGATTAGGAAGTCTTGATATGGATAAATTGTGACTTAGTTTTCACATTGAATTTTGGCCAATTATTTCTTTTCATCTCACAATATTTCTTATCTTAAAAAAATCATTATACTACTATATGTACAAAAATTTTCTCTGCTTCATCGATGTTTTCTTGAAGGAAGTCACAACGAAGAGAAACCCTAGAATTAGTTGTTTAAAATCTAACCCTAGTTTTTGTGACTAGGATTGATATAAAGGGTAGTTGACCTACCCTATGACTTTTGTTGTACATGAAGGGTTGATAGGTTAGAGACACAAGGACCTAAAACTCAACCCTAGATGGTGACTCCATAGTTGGATACATGAGAAATATAAATCTTTAAAATTTTCACAACTAAGAGATGTGGGTAGCTCTAAAAAGTTGTTTAGTTTGACTTGTTAGGTTGAACTTTGTTAAGGGGTGGATAGTAGTTGGTTTTCAGTGTTTGGATCTATAGATTTTGAGGACGAAATCCTTTTAAGGGGTGGAGTGTTGTAACATACTGGATCTTGGACCCTACCCTAGAACTTTGACCTTTTGGGTTGACCAAACAAGGTTTATGTTAGAATGGTCCTAATAATCTAATGCATGAATAATGTCACATAACTCATTTGGATGGTAATAAGAAGATAAAGAACTTCATTGGTTAAGTAATTAAGTTATGGGCCATTAGTGGGCCAAGTGACATATCTCATAAAAATAAATCCTAAAAGTGAAATCTAAGTTTAAAATCGTGTTCCTTGAGTCCCAATTTCCTTGGGAGTCAAGTTTCACATTATTCACATAATAAAAATTCATTTAATTCAAATTGGAAAAGAAGATGTGAAGTTTCCCCCAAAATATCAAATAAATAATAAATGACTCTAAGGCTGCGTTTGTTACGTGGTGAATCATGGTGATAGGGAATGATGGTGAAACAAAAATGTTGTTTGTTTGCCATGGTGATAGGGAATCATGGTGAATCCATGGTGAATCTGTGGGGAATTTTGATCTATTTTTGTCCCCATGAAAAAACATGGTGAATCGTGGTGAATCATGGTGAAAGAAGTTTCCGGTCAAGACTCCACTACTTATTTAGACAAATGTGCAAAAAACATTCTAATAAATATGATTCTTACTTGTGTAGGGTGTTTTTTATAAAAAAAATCCCCTCCCCATCACTATAACCATGTAACAAACAACAATTTTTAAGTTTTTCACCATCACCATCCCAATCACCATACACATGATACCAAACAACATATTTTAATAATTTCCCTATCACCATCACCGTCCCTATCACCATCACCGTCACCGTCACCATCACCATTAATTTTATCACCACCTACCAAACACAGCCTAAAATAAGAAAATAATCTTAGATTCGTAATCTACAGAATAAATATAGCCTTTGGATGAATTTTCATCCAATTTGGAGAAAGTTTGCTTTAAAGGTGAAATCAGGAGAGAGAAAGTGTATAGAACCTTCAAAATATTAAATAAATATAAAAATAACTCCAATATGTAAAATTTATGACAAATTCATATCCAATACATTAAATATGACTTGTGGGTCAACTTTCATCAAATTTGGATAATCCTAATACCATTAATGAAGGAGGAAAGTGAAAATATGATTTGATTTATTTAACACATTAAAAGTTTTCAAAAAGGAAAATATAATTTTATATTCGGAATCTACATGCTTTAATTAGCCTCTTTGCAAAATTTCATCTATTTTGGGATAGTTTTGCACCCTCAAAAGAGGAAAGAGAAAGAGAGATATTAATGCACCCACACTTTGTTCCAATCGGCTTAGGAGTTCATTTAAATGTCACACGGATTTTATTTCCTCTTCAGCTGATGAGCACATGACACAGACCTTCAGATCGAGATTGAGAGGCTCTGGATTTGTCTTCTAGCTTGCGCCAAAATAGGAAACAAACCACAAGATTTAAGCGAGCTAAAAATGAGATTTCTCCCTCGTTTCTCCACCTTTTCTCGAGATTTCTTCACTCACAATTTCTATTTTGAATTCCACACGTAATGATTCCATACTCGGAATCTATGATCTAGTAACAAGGAAAACCCCAATGTTGGACTTGAGGCTCTCTCACGACCGCCGAAGATGAGCCCTAGGACCCATCTCCTCTATATATAGCGGTACCTCTAGCATTATCGGTTCATGTACAACTGGTTCCACAAGCCAATTTCTTGGTTTGTTGTGTGGTGTTGCCGCTGAGTCAAAGTTCATCTTGCCCTTGCGGCTCGTCATGCGTGTAGTTGGCTGCTGCATTCTTCGATCTGTTTGATAGGTGAGTTCGTGAAGGTGAACCCTTCATTTTTGCATAGTCAAATCACTGGATGGTGTTCGTTTCCGATTTCGCCCAATTTGTGGCCTGCTGCTGCTTCTTGGAATCGTGGCAATGACCTACGCTCGAGGTAGGAGATGACTTCCTAGGCGATTTTCCAATTTTTCCCTCGGTACAATTCTTCTTCTCGTTTACTCGCCAGGGGTATTTAGGACTTTCACACATATTTTTGTTTCTGGCCTGGGTGAGTTGGATCCTCAATGGAAAGTGGGCCCAGGCCAGGTGGCCACATGGTATTGGTCCAACTCGGTAAAGAGCTGACCATGGCAGGGCTCGGTATGCTTATTTGGATTTTTGATGATTTATGATTGGTCGATCTTATAAAAATTGTATCTTTTGATTCGCTTGTCTGAAAATTATGTAAAAATATGTTTTGGAATCGGAAAATTACACCCTATCTTATTAAAATAGTTTCAGAGCCTGATTTTCATATTTTCAATGATGAATTTTTAAGGATCTAATTAATTAATATAAAAGCCTTAAATTTGACAACTAATTCATCCTAACTCCAAAAATAACAAATAAATATGTTTTCTTGATCAGAAGAATGTAAGGAATTGTTTGGTTCAGGTTTGGAGTCCAAAATCTGATGTTTTGTAGAAAGGTCTAGAATTAGGGTTTCATTATACTTAAATGAATCTCAAACCCTAATACATGTGAATTATTTATAATTAGGCAAAGATGATCTTGGAAGCAACTAAGTTAGCGAAGATTGTTTATAGGGATCAAGTTTAAGATATGTTGTATCCCCTATTCCTCTATATTGAGCAATTAACCTATCTTATCATTCTTTTGACTATGTCCTACACATATGTCTATTCTTTTAATATCATGGTTCGTTTGAACTATCTTGCTTGTTATGGACTTGTATATTCTCTTGATATCTATCTTGTGCCTTGGTGCATGTTGGTCTTATATAATGATATGTGCCCACTTTGAAGTGGATGTTGATATGTTTGGGTTGTCCATTGTGTGATGGAAACATTGTACAATTCTGACTATACTTTCTACTTGCCTCTACATTTTACATGCTATGTGATTCAGTAGCACTAGAGTAGCGTAATTGCATTGGTTTTGTTTATGGCAGATGTGTTATTTTCTTCCGAGTAGATGTGATATTTCCTGCTCTTTTGGGACAGAAAGGAACCTCGTACCCAGGGTTTCAACTTTATGGGGGTTGGGCCAATTTATATATATTTTGGGAGTTTGGTCATGTGCCATTCCCTATCTGGCTTCAACTTTATGAGGGTTGGCCGCCATGTCTTTATATTGTTCTAGGGCTATACTTATCTCACATGCATGCAGGTTGATGGTGTTATGATGGGTTATGTGCCCAAGAATCTTGATGGGTTATGTGCCCAAATCTTGAGATGTGCTTATGTGGCACAAGTATATAGTTTTATTAATGGCAAGTATTCTTTTTTTTATCATATGATTGCAATTTCTTTTCTTTTGTGCCCTCTTTGGGTAGTCCGTATCTCTTCTATGAGAAACATTTTATTTTTGAAGTCCATTATTCTATATAAATTGCTCAATTAGTATGTACATTCCAGCCTTTGCTAATGTTTTCTTTTCTTCTCTTCTTGCTGGTGTATGCTTCCAACCCTACGTGGGGGATTTGGATGATAAGGCATGTTGGCTTGGACTTAGATCGAGAAGTTAAAGTTTGGAGATAATCTTGAGATGGTTTAGATTTCCCTCTACATGGATCCTTATGATGTAAGTTTAAGATGTTACCTTGTCTTATAAATTGAATATAGTCATTATTTTCTTCCGCCGCTATACTTTGGTTATTTTGTATACCATTAATAAAGATTTGAAAATTTTTACACCCACTCCAAGCATACATTTGAAGTTGTTTGGACTGGAGGTTCTATTGTTCAAATTTTTAGTAGAGAGGTGGTTTCAGTTCTTTACACCTCCAACCATGTGAATAGTAGAAGTGTCATGTGTATTTGTTGGAGGTTGATGTGCATCATCTGCTTCTCTTCCTACTATGCGGCGGGCATACTTTTGTGTGTCATATCACTATTTCTCTATAAAATTTATCTCTCCTTACCCTATGGCAGTTGAGGTGCCATATAGTCATCTCTAATGTTCTCACACTCCCTTCGTGAAATCAACTTTGTGAAATCTATTATTGTCCATATGTCATAAGGAAAATATTGGTGTGATAGGGCATCTGTAACATCCCAGGATTTGAGGCCTCGGATAAAACACTCTTAAATGGAATGATTGGACTACCCATATCACCAAGGTGCACCTCCTTTTCCGGGAGCCCATCTCTAAAGAACTCCATAGTTAAGCGTGCTCATCTTGGAGTAGTACTAGGATGGGTGACCAGTCGGGAAGTTGATCCTGGCTTGCGCGTCAGTATGGACAAAGTGCGCAGTTAAGGCTAGTGGTGGTTTGTGGGGCCAATCGTCATTCTTGAAACTCTACTAGAGCCTAGGGCAGTGGGCCCAGGCGTTACAAATGGTATCAGAGCCAATTCCCCTCCAGTAGGTGGGGCCCACATGGGCATGTGGCATGCCAGTCTTGAGCCGTGCGGTCCGGGCAAGTTGGAAAGGGCTATCCGTAGAGACGAGATGGAGCCGCCCTTGCGCTGGTAGCCGTGGACGGGAGCTGGGTGTCCATGGGCCATTGTGGGTCTACACTGAAATGGGGTCAGATTATGAGGCCATATAGTTGAGCCTTGATGAGGACGTCAAGAGTCTAAGTGGGGGAGATTGTAACATCCCAGGATTTGATGCCTCGGATAAAACACTCTTAAATGGAATGATTGGACTACCCGTATCACCAAGGTGCACCTCCTTTTCCGGGAGCCCATCTCTAAAGAACTCCATAGTTAAGCGTGCTCATCTTGGAGTAGTACTAGGATGGGTGACCAGTCGGGAAGTTGATCCTGGCTTGCGCGTCAGTGTGGACAAAGTGCGTAGTTAAGGCTAGTGGTGGTTTGTGGGGCCAGTCGTCATTCCTGAAACTCTAGCGTTACAACATCTCTAGCGTTACAACTAAACATATGGGATTGCCATTATGTATGATCTTATCATCACTAAGGAGATAATGTGTGAGCAAGCAAGATAGTTCAAATCCACACATTTTTTTCATTCACTTTGGTGAGGCGGCTAATGCAATAATAGTCACCATCCATTGCACAATGAATGGATTCTCTCTCTTGGATGGGATTGACTTAAAATGACCAATCATCATCGTTCCTAGGTTCACAAACTCACCCTTCATCATCCAATCTATCACAAAGAGGTCCTTTTGGGAGAAACACCACTGATTGTTATACTGGAAAAATATGGTACTAGCTAGAAATTTTGAATGTACCTCACATTGGGGTTATGTAACCCACTCATCTTTGATTTTTTTTGTTGCTTTGAAGGTATTCCAAATGGTCCAAATGGTCACTGAGTGAGAAATCAAAGACAAAGGGAACTGGAAGGGCAAAGACGGGAAACATTCCCTGAGATTGTTCCTGCTCAGAACGACGAAGAGCACGACGAAGAACAACTCGATCCTGGGGACTCAAAACACAACCTCATTTATTTCAGGGATAACCAAGAGTACCTTGATCAACCTTATCCCAGAACGAACCTGCCAAGCCCAGAACCGCGAGACGGCCAAAGACCACAGAACAGGTCGGGACACCCGACGATCAGCAAAACATCACAAAATTTGGGGGTTTGAGAAATACCTTGAATCCAACCGATACAGGAAGGCAAGCGACCTCGCGAGACTCCCACGAGTCGGTCGGAGCTATCTTAGGGTCTCACGAAGCTCTAGAGCCCAGAGGCGACCCCGCAGCGGCTACCAGCAACCGACGGAGCAGGGAAAGCATGCTCGGCCATGAAGAAGGCCGAGACAACACCACCGAAAGGCACTATGGGGTTCCTTGATGGCTAACGAGAAGGTTCAGAGAGGCCCGATGGCCCAGCGGCAAGAAGAGGATGGAAAGGAACCGACGGCAGGTTCAAAATAGGGGAGCAGAGAGTCCCTCTTGCCAACCAAGAGGTAGGGGCGACGAAACCCCCTATAAATAGGGTTCGATCAGCACGAAATCGGGTGAAGAAACCTTAGGAAAGGAAAACAGGAAGAAAAATCGAGAGGAGAGGGAAAGATTTGGCGCAAGGAATCCAATCTTCAGGAGCTGCAACGGTAGTCTCCTACCCAAGGTAGGAGATGAGCCAGAGTGGTACGATCAGAATCAAACGGTCGGGGAGAGATCTCACATCAAAGGAAACTGGAAGCCAAGTGTGACATATTGAAATACAAAATCGAATCCGATTAAACCAAAGTTAGAAAGCATTATTTCCTTATTTGGTTTTTCTTAAATTGAGGGCTCAAATATAATCCAAATTAAGTGGAATTTTGCATAGGGGCCAATTAAGGCATGTAGATTCTGATGATGCACTTAGTTTTTCTTTTTGGAAACTTTAGATATGTTATTTATTTTATTCTTTGTTTTTCTTTCTAAATGCATTAATGACCCATGGATTAACCAAATTGGATGAAACCTCATCCACAAGTTAACTTAAGTGTGTTGAATACGAATTTGCCTTTATTTCCAAATTTGGTGTCATGATTTACATCTATTTATTAATTACACCTTTTAGGCATTTTCTCTCTCCTACAATAACCTAATAATCAAACATTATCCAAATTAGTTGCAAATTTGCCCAAAGGCTTATTTTTATGTTTAGATTACGAATTTGAAGTCTATTATATAATTTGAGGCTTTCTTACATGGGTTATATCATCTAGCCCATTAGAGGCTCGTTAACCATATTATGCATGAAATTAAGTTATTTATCATGTTTTTATCACGAAATGAATTATATGACATATTATATTACATTATTCATGCATTATATTATTATGATCATCCTAACCTCAACCTTGTTTGGCTAAATCTAAAAGGTCAAAGTTCTAAGGTAGGGTCCAAGATCCGGTATGTTATAGCACTCCACTCCTTAAAAGGATTTCGTCCTCGAAATCTATTGATCCAAATATCAACAATTAACTACTCTCCACCCCTTAAAGGGTTCAACCTAACAAGTCAAACTAAACAACTTTTTAGAGCTACCCACATCTCTTAGTTATGAAAGTTTTTAGAGATTAATATGTTTCTCGTGTATCCAACTATCAAGTCACCATCTAGGGTTGAGATTTTAGGTCCTCGTGTCTCTAACCTATCAACCCTACATGAACATCCAAAAAGTCATAGGGTAGGTCAACTACTCCATTATATAAACTCCTAGTTACAAAACTAGGGTTAGATTCTACTCAACTAGAGTTCTCTTGATTGTGACTTAGTTCAAGAAAACTTTGATAAAATCCAGAATTTTTTTGTACATATAGTAATATAATTGAAAATACTTTTTGTTGATGAAAACTTTGTGATGTAAAACCAACATGCTAGCAAAAATCAATACGAGAACCGAGTCACAATTTATCCATATCAAGGTCTTCTCATAACCTAATCTTATCCTCAAAACAAACCTTATTTTACAAAAAGATCATCATTGACCAAATCTAGGGTCAACATCTCACTTGGAGGCAACTAACTAAGTCAAGGGTTCTAAAGGGAGACAAAATTGAAATAGTCGATTCTGACTACCATGGGCTCTGATACCATGCTTGAAAGAAGTGAAAACACATCCTTACTAAAAATTTGAACAATAAAACCTCCAATCCAAACATACCTTCAAGGTATCTTGGAGTGGCTGTAGAATTTTCAAATCTTTATATAATGGTAATCAAAAGACCAATGTATAGCAGCGGAAGAAAATATTTGACTATTCAATTATAAAACAAGGGAACATCTTAAACTTAACATAAGGATCCATGTAGAGGAAATGTAAACCACCTCAAGATTGTCTCCAAGCTTTATCTTCATATTCTAAGTCCAGGTCATCAAACCTTGTCATCCAAGTCCTCCACCTAGGGTTGGAAGCATACCCCAACAAAAGAGAAATGATAGGAGACATCATTAAAGGCTGGTATGTGCATACTAAAAAGAAAATCGAGCAATTTATAAAGGATAAGGGACATCAAAATAAAAGGCTTCCCATGCAAGAGATAAGTACCACCCAAACGGATATCAAGAGAAAAGTAACATAACAAAAGGGATACTTGCCATAACCAACAAATAATAAGAATGTGCTATCAATATAAACATCCACTACCATGGTGGGAAATAAAGCACAAATCATCATCAACCTACATGCATGTGAGATAAGCATAGCCCTAGAACAATATAAACACAAAGGCGACCAAGGCTTCACATCCTTGAAAACCTGATAGAGAATGAATCACTGTCAAACTCCCAATATATATAAAAGTTGAGCCAAGGCTTCACATCCTTGAAACTCGGGTATGGGGCACCACCACCACCATCCCATAAACAAAAAGGGCACACACCCAAAAACCAAAGTAATTTACATTATTCTAGTGCTACTGATTCACATTGCATGTAAATATAGAGGCAAGTAAGAAGTATAGTCAAAACATCCACTTCAAAGTGGGCACATATCAACAAGTAAAAATCCACATCACAGTGGGCATATAATATCAAAAGTCCAAATTGCACCAAGGCAACAAGATAAGATTTCAAGAGAACATTCATGATCACAAGATCAATAACAAAATAAGATACTTCACATGAAGCATGATTTCAAAAGAACAAGACACTGTGTAGGCTAATGTCCATAGGACCAAAAGTAAGACAAAAATAGGATAATTGCTCAAGAAGAATAATCGGAGATGCAAACATACCTCAACATCAGAGTCAAATGATCCAAAGTCCAACTAGATCCAAGCCTAGGCATCCAAAGCACCTATTAGGCATATATATGGAATTAGGGTTAGGTTTCCATTAACTATACAAACCCTAAAAATAGCCTTTTTATTAATGTCTGAATTAGGTTATAAAACTATGCCATATTTTAGGTTATATTTTCCTAAGTTCAAAACATATTTTATTATACTTTTATGACTTATAAATAATTAGTTATGATTTTTACAAGTTAATTCATCATTAATTACATCCATTAAAAACACATGTTATTAATCTTTATATTTAGTTATCAAAACATGTACCATTAGTTAGATATTGTTTTTCTGATCCAACAAATATTTATTTGTATTTTTCTGATGAGTAGATAATTAGTTATGGATTTTAGAAACACAACCAATCATAAATTTTCCTGTCAGAAATTCATTTGCAAAGAGAAGAGAGAGAGAGAGCAGGAGTGCTGAGTTGGTCCAGTTGATACTGGACAACTCAGACGAGCCCACAACCATCTCAGCAACTCGCCTCAGTGCAGTAGGAAAACCAAAACCCACGCAAAAAGTCCAAATGGTCCCTGAGCGAGAAATCAAAGACAAGGGAACTGGAAGGGCAAAGACGGGAAACATCCCCTGAGATTGTTCCTGCTCAGAACGACGAAGAGCACAGCGAAGAACAGATCGATCCTGGGGACTTAAAACACAACCTCATTTCTTTCAGGGATAACCAAGAGTACCTTGATCAACCTTATCCCAGAACGAACCTGCCAAGCCCAGAACCGCGAGACGACCAAAGACCACAGAATAGGTCGGGACACCCGACGATCAGCAAAACATCACAAAATTTGGGGGTATGAGAAATACCTTGAATCCAACCGATACAGGAAGGCAAGCGACCTCGCGAGACTCCCAGGAGTCGGTCGGAGCTATCTTAGGGTCTCACGAAGCTCTAGAGCCCAGAGGCGACCCCGCGGCGGCCACCAGCAACCGACAGAGTAGGGAAAGCATGCTCGGCCACGAAGAAGGCTGAGACAACACCACCGAAAGGCACTACAGGGTTCCTTGATGGCTAACGAGAAGGTTCAGAGAGGCCCGATGGCCCAGCGGCGAGAAGAGGATGGAAAGGAACCTTTGACAGGTTCGAAATAGGGGAACGGAGAGTCCCTCTTGCCAACCGAGAGGTAGGGGCGACGAAACCCCCTATAAATAGGGTTCGAACAGCATAGAATCGGGTGAGGAAACCTCAGGAAAGTAAAATGGGAAGAAAAATCAAGAGGAGAGGGAAAGATTTGGCGCAAGGAATCCAATCTTCAGGAGCTGCAGTGGTAGTCTCCTACCCAAGGTAGGAGATGAGCCAGAGTGGTCCAATCAGAATCAAACGGTCGAGGAGAGATCTCGCATCAAAGGAAACTGGAAGCCAGGCGTGACATATTGAAATACAAAATCGAATCCGATTAAACCAAATTTAGAAAGCATTATTTCCTTATTTTATTTTTCTTAAATTGAGGGCTCAAATATAATCCAAATTAAGTGGAATTTTGCATAGGAGCCAATTAAGGCATGTAGATTCCGATTATGTACTTAGTTTTGCTTTTTGGAAACTTTAGGTACGTTATTTATTTTATTCTTTGTTTTTCTTTCTAAATGCATTAATAACCCATGGATTAAACAAATTGGATGAAACCTCATACACAAGTTAACTTAAGTGTGTTGAATATGAATTTGCCTTTATTTCCAACTTTTGGTGTCATGATTTACATCTATTTATTCATTACACCTTTTAGGCATTTTCTCTCTTCTACAATAACCTAATAATCAAACATTATCCAAATTAGTTGCAAATTTGCCCAAAGGCTTATTTTTATGTTTAAATTACGAATTTGAAGTCTATTATTTAATTTTAGGCTTTCTTACATAGGTTATATCATCTAGCCCATTAGAGGCCCGTTAACCATATTATGCATGAAATTAAGTTATTTATCATGTTTTTATCACCAAATGAATTATATGACATATTATATTACATTATTCATGCATTATATTATTAGGATCATCCTGAACTCAGCCTTGTTTTGCTAAACCCAAAAGGTCAAAGTTCTAAGGTAGGGTCCAAGATCCGGTATGTTACAGTATCTCATTTAGTGAACATATTCTAAGCTGCTGAATAGTTGAACCTTGAATTCTTTTCTTTATGACCATTATCAAAACTTTGTGCAATCTCAAAGGACGATGCAAAAATTTTGTTGAGGTGGTAGACTATTAAGACATGTGTAGAATCACCCCATCTAAATCTAATTGAATCTTCACCTTGGTACTTGACTTTCTCTAAGAGCTAAAAAAATCATGCGTGTTTTCTACATATGTTTCCTAAATCCCAGTTAGAGCTTTTTTGCAAATCACATGAATTCATGAAGTGTTTGAGGTGGTCATTGATCTCTAGGGCTTTCATGGTAGACATACACCTAGTATGAATCACTCTCTTAGTCAAGTACTCAGGGTGAAGAAGCCTCACTATGGTTTTCCTTCTTGCCCCTCTCCCAAATGTAATCCCTTTAGGTTACTTTCCCAACTATTTTAGTCTGCCCGCCTTCAATTGTGAGATCACATTCACTGGGTCCTCTTCTATCTCTTCACTTTTGGTGCCTTCTTCCTCTTCATAAACGTGGGACCCCAAATTTTTATCTAAGTTGAGGAAAACTATCTCAATCGGTTGGTCTTCCTCTTCTTCTATTGGCATCTTTCTTCTTGTCAGTTATTGTGCAGACTGGGGCTGCACAAAAGATATGGGGTGTCATTTTAGCATAGGATGTGGTGGTGCAAGTGACGATGACAGATATATTGTGGCGAAGCATTCAAACATACGTCATTAACTAAGTGGAAGCGATCACTAACATCGTATCACTGAAAATCACTAAAAATTAAAACATTTTTCAAATAGATCCAATCATAGGAAAACTCTTTCAACAAAAACCAATGTATTGCATTTACGTCCTGGTTCATAAGTACATATATTGTACCATCTCTTCTCGAGGGTTACAACATCAACTGCCTTGATAAAAGCTAAACACAAACAACATAAGAACCTCGAGGCATCAAGCCAAAATCTCAAAACGATTCATTAAAAGCACTAACTATTAACTCGGAGGACCTGAGAGTACATAGACGACACATAGGACATCTATCTACAAGACACGACAGAAAGTACACTCAACCTGAGCTGTCACTATTGTCCCTGCTGCTGCTGAAGTTCTTCCTTTGTAAGATGTTCTCAATCTCCCCCGTGCTCGTCCACCTAAAAATGTTGGATCCCACGGGGGTGAGACAATTGAAAATTGCCCCAGTGAGAGATATAACTCTCCACCAAAAACATTATTATTGTAGTTTATAATATAAATCTGAGCAGAGGATAAACAGTTTAGATCATTCTCATCTTTAAATATTGCAAATATCTATGATAGAGCATTAAATCATCTATTCTCTTTATAAGGAATAGGAAGAACATGTATATCATTTATCTGTTATATTAACTTAACATCCCATGCTTTTCTCATGATACCCATTACTCTGATATGTCATCCATGAGTCTTTCTTGTTTCTATAAGTTGGCCTTAGCCAATATGCTAAACAAATTTTGGTTTATACTGGACTTGAGAGTGTACATCATCATGTCTTGTTCATGCATTGGTCTATACCAATCCTGTATAAATATTCCAGGCATTGGATTATACCAATCCTGTGCAACTAGTACAAGCATTAGACCTATATTATTCCTGTGTATCCATTTTAGGTATTAGACTATGCCAAACCTGTGCATCCATTCCAGGTATAGGACTATGCCAATCCCGTGCGTCCATTCCAAGTATTGGACTATGCCAATCATGTGCAACTATTCCAGGTATTGAACTATGCCAATCCTGTGCAACTATTCCATGTATTGAACTATGCCAATCCTGTGCAACTATTCTAGGTATTGAACTATGCTAATCATGTGCAACTATTCCAGGTATTGAACTATGCCAATCCTATGCAACTATTCCAGGTATTGGGTTGTGACCAATCCTGTGACATTATTCTAGGTATTGGGTTGTGACCAATCCTGTGACATTATTCCAGGTATTTGGTTGTGACCAATCCTGTGACATTATTCTAGGTATTGGGTTGTTACCAATCCTGCGACATTATTCCAGGTATTGGGTTGTTACCAATCCTGTGACATTATTCCAGGTATTGGGTTATTACCAATCCTGTGATATTATTCCAGGTATTGAGTTATTACCAATCCTGTGATATTATTCCAGGTATTGAGTTGTTACCAATCCTATGACATTATTCTAGGTATTGGGTTGTTACCAATCCTGTGACATTATTTCAAGTATTGGGTTATTACCAATCTTGTGATATTATTCCAGGTATTGAACTATGTCAATCCTGTGCAACTATTCTAGGTATTGGATTATACCAATCCTGTGCATCTATTCTAGGTATTGAACTATGCCAATCTTATGCAACTATTCCAGATATTGAATTATGCCAATCCTATGCATCTATTCCAGGTATTGAACTATGTCAATCCTATGCAACTATTCTAGGTATTGAATTATACCAATCCTGTGCAATCATTCCAGGTATTGAACTACGTCAACCCGGTGCAACTATTCCAGGGATTGAATTATACCAACCCTATGCAACTCATCACATATTATCACATCTTGTCACCTCTCATTAGGCAATCAACATTCTCGTGGCTTAAAAAGCACATTCAACATCTTGGCACCTCTCACTAGGTAACAATTAACATCACTCTTTAAGAGCTAGATGTGACATCTTTCTATGATGTCTTGAAGCATTACCTTCCGTGTTACTTTTAACTTACTTAAGTTTATCAACTTATGTTGTATTAAGGTATTTCCCATCTTAATACTTTTATTCACTAACCTATCACCTTTATCATAAAGTGCATAGGTCATAGAACACTCATTAGAATTATCCAACTATCTTCAATGATATGGACTCATCTCAGGTTAAGGCATTGCTTGCTATAAGGTTACCTATAATCAATCACTTTAGGTATTTCCCTTATCAGTGTAATAATCACTATTCCATTATTAGGATTAGGTTTCCCATACCATCACCCTTTATTAGGGTTTAGGGTTTCACATACTATCATACTTCATTAGGGTTAGAATTTCACACACCATCACCCTTCATTAGGGTTAAGATTTTACATACCATCTCCCTTCATTAGGGTTAGGATTGCATATAGCATCACCCTTCATTAGGATTTCACATCACATTTCCCATAATTAGGGTTTACTATGAATCCCAACTAGGGTTTTCACATGGAATCACCCTCAATTAGGGTTTCTTGTGGAATCACCCTCAATTAGCATTTCTCATGGAATCACCCTCAATTAGGGTTTTTCAATTCATGTCGATTGGGGATACTCATCTCATTACCTGAATCAGAATTATAATTTATCACAATATTGCCCATGATTAGGGTTTCATATAGCATTACATAGCATCACCCTAGATTTGAGTTCTACATTACATCAATGCATCAGGGTTTTACATCACATTACCCTAGTTCAGGGTTTCATGCACTTTACCCTAAAATTAGGGTTTACTATTCAACTATCCATAATTAGGATTTACTCTTCATCCTGATTAGGGTTTCATATTCCATTACCCATAATTAGGGTTTACTATTCAACCCAATTAGGGTTTCACTCTCCATTCCCATAATTGGGGTTTTACATTATGTTACCCTGAATTATGGTTAGGGTTCATTAACCTTCTCGATTAGGGTTTCATGATCTCTTTACTAAGGATCATACCCTAATCACCACATGATTAATAATTATGTATGAATTTCTTTCTATCATCCTTTCAACTTGATTAGGTTACATCAACCTTCCAGTCAAGTACATACAACTATGACTGACATAGTGTACTGAGTTATTTCTTACTTAAGCTTCAAGGATTAACTCATCTAAGGATTATCATTCACTTACTATCTTAAAGGTACAAATCTAGTGATTATCTTTGAGATAGACCAGTAACCATTATAGAGTCAATTGATCCTTCATCCCAATATGTTTTCAATTGATATGATCACATTGAATTACTAAACAACCATGCCCCTTACTCTCTAAACGGTTTGAAACTGTTTGGGCAAATTTCCCTTGAAACCGTTGACCAAGAAGTGCATTGAAACTGAATGGACTTGGGTCTCCAAACGATTTGAGATCGTTTGGACCCAAATGGTCTTGAGACCGTTTGGACCCAAACGATCTTAAGACCGTTTGGTCCAAACCCTCTCAAAACTGAATGGACCAAAAAGGTCATTCAACACTTAATCAATTCAAGGTTTCAATCAATGAACCTATTATCAATTGAATCCTTGATTCATTCATCAATTGAACTATTGAATCATCCTTCAATTAGATCATCAATTAGGGTTTTGAACCCAATTGAACTAGGATTTATAATCAAGAAACCTTCAATTAGGGTTTTGAAATCGAGGAACCTCCAATGATTAACATTATGGAACTGATTCAATTGAAATCATTGAATCATCATCAAATTATGATATGAACTGACCTAAAATGGTCTTGAGGTCATTTGGATGACCTTCAAACGGTCTTGAGACCGTTTGCCCCATCCATCATTGAAATTTTGTGAAATTCAATTAGGGTTTAGATCATTAGATTGATCACCAATTGAAATATTGATTGCATTTCAATTTTCCATCTATGGTCCTTCAATTACTCAACCATACTCAACCCTAGACCTCCAAATGGTCTTGAGACCGTTTGGGTTAATCAACCCAAAATTTTAAATCAACCAATTGAAATTTTAGCACTTAACCCGATTAGGGTTTGATAATTGATTAACCTTCAACTGATGAACCCTTTGAAACTAATCAATTGAATTTAATGGGTCATCAACCATCAACATCAGCCTATGAGCTCCAAATGGTCAACCATTGCAAATGGTCAACTACTCGAAATGGTTTGAAACCGTTTGGTTTCTAACAGTTTGTTAAAACCGTTTAACCAATTTCAATGAAACCGATTGGTTTCCAACTTTTGAAACTGTTTGCCTCGGATATTTTTGAGGTGTGTTCTTAGGATGATGTCATCATCATCAAGCTATGATCCTTCATATTTTTCTATAATTTTCATGGTGGTTCCATTGATTTGATCAAGTGAATTTCAAGAAGAACAAATGATCAACAATTGATAAGGAATTGAATGCAATAACAATATTAAGGGTTCAAGTTATAAAACCCGCCTCCAATTGATATTCAAAGCTTCAACCTCCACGTATTTAATGGTGAAAGAAACACCTTCAACTATCCCAAGCTCTTCTTCAAGCTTTGAGTGAAAAGGAATGGCTAGAATTGAAGACCGAGTGAAGATAAGAAGAAATCAAGCATTGATTTGTGATTTCCACCATGGAATCAAGGTGAAAGAGAGTCATGGTCGTCCTCCTGTTGCTCCTAAGATCCCTTGGTCGTTTTGCAAGCAAAGAGTGAAAGTGGGTTCGAAATTACCCTTTCAACTCATGGATAAAGGAGCATATATATATATATATGAATTTTATTGAAAATTCATTTAAGACAGAGATGGTAGGGATTATCTCCTCCATTTCCTTAACACTTGCCCCCTTCCCTTCCTTGGTTATGAGGCTATATCCTTTGCCTCTTATTAATCTCAATTATATATGATTTAAAGAAAAGAAAATTAAGCACCTTAACCCTTATAATAATAATATCCATAAGTTTGTGGATATTTCTTTTTATTTTCTTAATGTGAGTGGGTTCTCCACTCACGTAGATATTTCCTTTGCCTTTGCAAGGCACAAGGAGGTCTATATATGTGGATTCCAACCTCTACAATTTTGGTTGAATGGCAATCCAATTAATATAATTATTTTTGCATTATATTGCATTATAATTTCAATCATGCTTAAATCTTGATTATTTTAATATCAAGATTCTCTCTCATTCAAAGAGGTACAAATGATATGCCCCTGTCATATTCTTTGCTCTACATGATTTCAAGAAATATTAGGGAATATTTTGAAGTGGTAATTTGCATATTGAACCCTGGGTTTTGGGTAAATTACACATTACACCAAAACTAGGTTTTAATGCACAAACATAGCTTTATCAGCTCTTTCTCGGTACTCATGCTATCACAAGCCATAACTCTGCATCATCTTCATTTTCATGATGCTTCAAAAAATGAGGAACATTTTATCATGTAACATTTGCAATTTAACCCCTCAACTTGGGTAATTTGCACTTTAGTCCAACACAAGCAAAATATTATTTCAACATTGTTCAAAAAGGACTAAAATTGAAATATAAGTTCCTATTGAAACTTAATTACTTTTCAAAAGATAAGAACAAGCATATAATTGTGTTTCTTAAACAAAACACCTAGGGTTAAAGCATAACCCAGGTCAGGGATGTTACAAATTATAAACCCCTAACATGGATTTTGTCCCCAAAATCCCAGATAAAGGAAAACAGTTATTATCCATTTATCATATCATCAATTCTTCACATAACATCTCAATGTCATGTTTATGCAGATCATAAAACCCTAACATATGATGTCCATGCTATATAATATAGCTAAACTGATTTCACAGTTAACCCCTTCTAGGTAGTCAACATAGATTATCTGATACCAGAATTCCTTACCCTGGTATTTATCACATGTGCTGGAAACACATCACATTTTCATCTTTCATCCTGAGACATTACTTGTTATATATCTTTTTCTTGGAACCCAAGTCCAAGACAAATTGATATTTTTCTAAGTATCCATCAAATAAACATTTTTAATTGTGCACATCAAGTGTCTTAAAAACCCACTTGATTTCCATGTCCCTAAAAGGAAAGAAAACAAAGGATTATATTCTTCTTATCACCCCATCATTATCCAGGGTTGTCTATCTATGAAAAGAGGTTATCATCTCCTCTAATTATTGCATGAACTTTCTATGTTCATGAGTTATTTACCTTTATTTTATCCTTGGTTCCTTGACATCAACATAGGAATTATAAGGATGATTACATCTCATCATTACTTATTCTCATTATTATCATGATCACTAGATGTGGGTATTCAAATACTCAGTTCATCATTTTTATTGTTATCTCTTATCAGGTAACTGTTACCTCTTGGTCTTTTAGACCAGGGTATACATTGTACTAAACATCTTCTTTTGTTTGTAAGTTGATTTATAATTAAATCAGGTCCCTTCAAATATCACTTAGAATGTGGTAGAAATTTCCATGCCACATCTCCTTCTTCTTTAAACTTCTTTGGATTGTTTCAGAATGATTACTTGATCAGAGTAATCAGAAAGATAACAATCTAGGTATGTCATACTTACCTTGCCTTCAGTAAATGAATACCTGGCCAGGGTATTCAAGAACTAAAATTAGGTAGTATGTATTTTTTTTTTTTTTAATGTTTTCATCTCTTTAAATTTGATATACTTAATATCTCAGATTTTCTCTGAGTTCCTTTTTCATCTCTTCCCTTCCTTAATGAAGAAAAAGAAATTTCAAAACATATAAGATAATATTAAACTGAACATAAGTTTTCATTCTACTTATCTCTTCCTCATATTCTCAAAGGATTATACAGATGAACTAAACAACAACTACCCTTCTTATAGTAGAGAGTAGAAGATAACTCAAAATAGAAAGTTCCATCTTGACATGTCTACTTCTTACAAGTTACCTAGTATCTTATCTGACCCAAAACATGGAGTCAGTTGTTATCTGTTATTTCCTTTGTCCTCTACTACCATAAGTAGATGAACCAAACTGTGACACTTGTCTTTGTCCTCTACCATATGCTCCACTGGACCGAGGTCCTTGTGGGTTTTGCAAATTGTACCCTGACTATTGGGTCACCTCATTATTTCTTCTTGGACATTGTTGTCTAAAATGTCCTATCTGTCCACATTTATGACAAGCTCGACCTTGACTTGATGACCTCTGCATTGGTGTACTAGATTGAGGTTGAACTGGTGAAGATTTTGGTTGTTTAGTACCACTAGTCATTGGTCCTTGTGACTGTGTAGACTTTCTTTTGAGGGTTGTCTCATGTTTCTTTATCATAGACCTTTCTATCCTCTGAATTGATTCCACAAATGTGGCAAACCTCTCTCTACATTCTAGGGCAGATGCTGGAATAGACATTTCAACATTCAGTCCCTTCTCAAAATGTCGAATATTTTCCTCCTCAGTAGTAGCCATTTGAGGACAAAATTGCAAAAGTTCCATAAATTTAACCTCATATTCACTTATCGACATGGCTCCCTGTCGAATCTTCTCAAACTGTGAGATCTTTTCATCTAAGTATGTCCTTGGAAAATACTTATTGATGAATTCTCGAAGAAATTCCTCCCAACCAACCTCTTCATCATTCCTTTTTATTTCTTCTATAGCCCACCAATGTCCAGCACTACCCTTCAGAAGGTACTCAGCATGTTTAAATTTGTCAGCATCTAGGATACTAAGGATCTTAAAAGCTTTTTCTAACTCAGTGAGCCATAAATCAGCATTTGCTGGGTCAGATGTTCCATCATATTCTATGGCTCCAACACGACGTAGTCTTTCAAAAGTCTTACCAGACCCATATCCCTCATTGGGAGATGGTGCCCTAGGTGCCGGTGCTGGCATCCAGTCTGTTATATGCATTACTGTAGTCATGAATTTCCCAAAAAGAGTAGAAAATCTGGGTTTCTCATCATGACCTCATCAACATGGGGATTCTCATGCACTATTTCTTCTCTTGCCTGATCCTTGGCACCTTCTACTGGTGCAGCAACATTGCTCTCAGCAACATGTCCCTCATGTTCTCCAGACATCTTGGAGTTGTATATCTTCTTCTGCATAAGCAGAAGGCACTATAAGATATACTAGGGTATACTTAGAACAGACTTAATACCTTAGTCCTATGTCTCTGTAGACTCAGCGAACCTAGAGCTCTGATACCACTAAATTGTGGCGAAGCATTTGAACATACGTCATTAACTAAGCGGAAGCGATCACTAACATCGGATTACTGAAAATCATTAAAAATTAAAACCTTTTTCAAAGAGATCCAATCATAGGAAAACTCTTTCAACAAAAACCAATGTATTACATTTACGTCCTGGTTCATAAGTACATATCTTATACCATCTCTTCTCGAGGGTTACAACATCAACTGCCTTGATAAAAGATAAACACAGAAAGCATAAGAAACTCGAGGCATCAAGCCAAAATCTCAAAACGATTCATTAAAATCACTAACTATTAACTCCAAGGACCTGAGAGTATAGAGACGACACATAGGACATCTATCTACAAGACACGACAGATAGTACACTCAACCTGAGCTGTCACTGCTGTCCCTGCTGCTGCTGAAGTTCTTCCTCTGCAAGATGTTCTCAATCTCCTCCGTGCTCATCCACCTAAAAATGTTGGATCCCATGGGGGTGAGACAATTGAAAATTGCCCCAACGAGAGATATAACTCTCTGCCAAAAACATTATTATTGCAGTTTATAATATAAATTTGAGCAGAGGATAGCAGTTTAGATCATTCTCATCTTTAAATATTGCAACTATCTATGATAGATCATTAAATCATCTATTCTCTTTATAAGGAATAGGAATAACATGTATATCATTTATCTGTTATATTAACTCAACATCCCATGCTTTTCTCATGATACTCGTTACTCTGATATGTCACCCAAGAGTCTTTCTTGTTTCTATCGGTTGGCCTTAGCCAATCTGCTAAACATATTTTGGTTTATACCGGACATGAGAGTGTACATCATCATGTATTGTTCATGCATTGGTCTATACCAATCATGTATAAATATTCCAGGCATTAGATTATACCAATCCTATGCAACTAGTACAAGAATTAGACTTATATTATTCCTGTGTATCCATTCCAGGTATTAGACTATGCCAAACCTGTGCATCCATTCCAGGTATTGGACTATGCCAATCCTGTGCGTCCATTCCAAGTATTGGAATATGACAATCATGTGCAACTATTCCAGGTATTGAACTATGCCAATCCTGTGTAACTAGTACACGCATTAAGCTTATATTATTCCTGTGTATCCATCCCAGGTATTAGACTATGCCAAACCTGTGCATCCATTCCAGGTATTGGACTATGCCAATCCTGTGCGTCCATTCCAAGTATTGGACTATGACAATCATGTGCAACTATTCCAGGTATTGAACTATGCCAATCCTATGCAACTATTCCAGGTATTGAACTATGCCAATCCTGTGCAACTATTCCAGGTATTGAACTATGCCAATCCTGTGCAACTATTCCATGTATTGAACTATGCCAATCCTGTGCAACTATTCCAGGTATTGGGTTGTGACTAATCCTGTGACATTATTCCATATATTGGGTTGTGACCAATCATGTGACATTATTCCAGGTATTGGGTTGTGACCAATCCTGTGACATTATTCTAGGTATTGGGTTGTTACCAATCCTGTGACATTATTCCAGATATGGGATTGTTACCAATCCTGTGACATTATTCCAGGCATTGGGTTATTACCAATCCTGTGAAATTATTCCAGGTATTGGGTTTTTACCAATCCTATGATATTATTCCAAGTATTGGGTTGTTACCAATCCTATGACATTATTCCAGGTATTGGGTTGTTACCAATCCTGTGACATTATTCTATGTATTGGGTTATTACCAATACTGTGATATTATTCCAGGTATTGGGTTATTACCAATCCTGTGATATTATTCCAGGTATTGAACTATGTCAATCCTGTGCAACTATTCTAGGTATTGGATTATACCAATCCCGTGCATCTATTCCATGTATTGAACTATGTCAATCATGTGCAACTATTCCAGGTATTGAATTATACCAATCCTGTGCATCTATTCCAGATATTGAACTATGTCAATCCTATGCAACTATTCCAGGTATTGAATTATACCAATCTTGCGCATCTATTCCAGGTATTGAACTATGTCAACCCTATGCACTATTCCAGGTATTGAATTATACAAACACTATGCAACTCATCACATATTATCACATCTTGTCACCTCTCATTAGGCAATCACCATTCTCGTGGCTTAAAAAGCACATTCAACATCTTGGCACCTCTCACTAGGTAACAATTAACATCACTCTTTAAGAGCTGGATGTGACATCTTTCTATGATGTCTTGAAGCATTACCTTCCTTATTACTTTTAACTTACTTAAGTTTATCAACTTATGTTGTATTAAGGTATTTCCCATCTTAATACTTTTATTCACTAACCTATCACCTTTATCATAAAGTGAATAGGTCATAGAACATTCATTAGAATTGTCCAACTATCTTCAATGATATGGACTCATCTCAGGTTAAGGCATTGCTTGCTATAAGTTTACCTATAATCTATCACTTTAGGTATTTCCCTTATCAGTGTAATAATCACTATTCCATTATTAGGATTAGGTCTCCCATGCCATCACCCTTTATTGGGGTTTAGGGTTTCACATAATATCATACTTCATTAGGGTTAGAATTTCACATACCATCACCCTTCATTAGGGTTAAGATTTCACATACCATCTCCCTTCATTAGGGTTAGGATTGCATATAACATCACCCTTCATTAGGCTTTCACATCACATTGCCCATAATTAGGGTTTACTATTCATCCCAACTAGGGTTTTCTCATGGCATCACCCTCAATTAGGGTTTCTTATGGAATCACCCTCAATTAGGGTTTCTCATGGAATCACCCTCAATTAGGGTTTCTCAATTCAAGTCAATTGGGGATACTCATCCCATTACCCGGATCAGAATTATAATTTATCACAATATTGCCCAAGATTAGGGTTTCATATAGCATTACATAGCATCACCCTGGATTTGAGTTCTACATTACATCAATGCAACAAGGTTTTACATCACATTACCCTAGTTCAGGGTTTCATGCACTTTACCCTAAAATTAGGGTTTACAATTCGACTATCCATAATTAGGATTTACTATTCATCCTGATTAGGGTTTCATATTCTATTACCTATAATTAGGGTTTACTTTTCAACCCAATTAGGGTTTCACTCTCCATTCCCATAATTGGGGTTTTACATCATGTTACCCAGAATTATGGTTAGGGTTCATTAACCTTCTCGATTAGAGTTTCATGATATCTTTACTAAGGATCATACCCTAATCACCACATGATTAATACTTATGTATGAATTTCTTTCTATCATCCTTTCAACTTGATTAGGTTACATCAACCCTCCAATCAAGTACATACAACTATGATTGACATAGTGTACTGAGTTATTGCTTACTTAAGCTTCAAGGATTAACTCATCTAAGGATTATCATTCACTTAGTATCTTAAAGGTACAACTCTAGTGATTATCTTTGAGATAGATCAATAACCATTATAGAGTCAATTGATCCTTCATCACAATAAGTTTTCAATTGATATGATCACACTGAATTACTAAACAACCATGACCCTTACTCTTTAAATGGTTTGAAACCGTTTGGGCAAATTTCCCTTGAAACCGTTGAGCAAGAAGTGCATTGAAACTGAATGGACTTGGGTCTCCAAACGGTTTGAGATCATTTGGACCCAAATGGTCTTGAGACCGTTTGGACCCAAATGATCTTGAGACTGTTTGGACTCAAACAGTCTTAAGACCGTTTGGTCCAAACCCTCTCAAAACCGAATGGACCAAAAAGGTCTTTTAACACTTGATCAATTCAAGGTTTCAATCAATGAACCAATTATCAATTGAATCCTTGATTCATTCATCAATTGAACTATTGAATCATCCTTCAATTGGACCATCAATTAGGGTTTTGAACCCAATTGAAATAGAATTTATAATCAAGAAACCTTCAAATAGGGTTTTGAAATCGAGGAACCTCCAATGATTAACATTGTGGAACTCATTCAATTGAAATCAATGAATCATCATCAAATTATGATATGACCTGACCTCAAACGGTCTTGAGGTCATTTGAATGACCTTCAAACGGTCTCGAGACCATTTGCCCCATCCATCATTGAAATTTGTGAAATTCAATTAGGGTTTAGATCATTAGATTGATCACCAATTGAACTATTGATTGCATTTCAATTTGCCATCTCTGGTCCTTCAATTACTCAACCATACTCAACCCTAGACCTCCAAACGATCTTTGTTGACCTCCAAACGGTCTTGAGACCGTTTGGGTGACCTCTAAATGGTCTTGAGACCGTTTGGGTTAATCAACCCAAAATTTTAAATCAACCAATTGAAATTTCAGCACTTAACCTGATTAGGGTTTGATAATTGATTAACCTTCAACTGATGAACCCTTTGAAACTAATCAATTGAATTTAATGGGTCATCAAACATCAACATCAGCCTATGAGCTCCAAATGGTCAACAATTGCAAATGGTCAACTACTCCAAACGGTTTGAAACCATTTGGTTTGTAATGGTTTGTTAAAACCGTTTAACCAATTTCAATGAAACCGATTGGTTTCCAACTTTTGAAACCGTTTGCCTAGGATATATTTGAGGTGTGTGCTTAGGATGATGTCATCATAATCAAGATATGATACTTCATATTTTCCAGTAATTTTCATGGTGGTTCCATTGATTTTATCAAGTGAATTTCAAGAAGAACAAATGATCAACAATTGATAAGGAATTGAATGCAATAACAATATTAAGGGTTCAAGTTATAAAACCTGCCTCCAATTGAGCTTAAAAACTTCAAACTCTACGTCTTTAGTGGTGAAAGCAACACCTTCAACTATCCCAAGCTCGTCCTCAAGGTTTGAGTGAAAAGAAATGGCTAGAATTGAAGATCGAGTGAAGATAAGAAGAAATCAAGCATTGATTTGTGATTTCCACCATGGAATCAAGGTGAAAGAGGGCCATGGAGCTTACCTACAGGTTGGGGGTCGTCCTCCTGTTTCTCCTAAGCTCCCTTGGTCGTTTTTCAAGCAAAGAGTGAAAGTGGATTCGAAATTACCCTTTCAACTCATGGATAAAGGCACATATATATGAATTTTATTGAAAATTCATTTAAGAGAGAGAAAGTAGGGATTATCTCCTCCATTTCCTTGCCACTTGCCCCTTCCCTTACTTGGTTACGAGGATATCTCCTTTGCCTCTTATTCCTCTCAATTATCCATGATTTAAAGAAAAGCAAATTAAGCACCTTAACCCTTATAATAATAATATCCATAAGTTAGTGTATATTTCTTTTTATTTTCTTAACGTGAGTAGGTTCTCCACTCACGTAGATATTTCCTTTGCCTTTTCAAGGAACAAGGACGTACATATATTTGGATTCCAACCTCTATAATTTTGGTTGAAGGAAAATCCAATTAATATAATTATTTTTGCATTATATTGAATTATAATTTCAATCATGCTTAAATCTTTATTATTTTAATATCAAGATTCTCTCTCCTTCAAAAAGGTACAAATGAGATGCCCCTCTCATTTTCTTTTCTCTACATGATGCCAAGAAACATTAGGGACTATTTTTAAGTGGTAATTTGCATATTGAACCCTGGGTTTTGGGTAAATTGCACATTACACCAAAACTAGGTTTTAATGCACAAACATAGCTTTATCAACTCTTTCTTGGTATTCATGCTATTACAAGCCATACCTCTGCATCATATTCATTTTCATGATGCTTCAACACATGAGGAACATTTTATCATGTAACATTTGCAATTTAACCCCTCAACTTGGGTAATTTGCACTTTAGTCCAACACAAGCAAAACTTTATTTCAACATTGTTCAAAAAATGACTAAAATTGAAATATAAGTTCCTCTTGAACCTTAATTACTTTTCAAAAGATAATAACAAGAATATAATTGTCTTTCTTAAACAAGAAACCTAGGGTTAAAGCATAACCCATGTCAGGGATGTTACATATATAGACTTCCTCTTAGGCCTATTTGGGGCCTCTACCTTGACTAAGTCATCGAGATTGTCCAACACAATTTATGAAGATGCTCCTTTCTTATTGTGGTAGCTAGGACTTGGCATGTGATGGATGAATAAGAGGGGAGTTGGGAGTGGCTCATGGATGCAGAGTGGGATAATGAGCTATAAATGGAATTTGAGAGAATTGAGTTGGTTTCTAGGATGGTGAAGTGGCAAGGCTTTCTTTGTACATGGTTTGGTGCCGGTGAAGGATTTCAATCCTTCCTTCACTCATTCCTTCACTTTCTTGGCGAATCCCTTAATATTTCTAAGGATTGAAGTAAATTTGAGCGGATGAGATTTTTTTTTAGGTTTTTTTGGTATGGGTGGATTTGGACTGTTGGTGAAGAAATGGATGTGGTAATGGAGTTAAATGAGCAGCTCAAGGTGGAGGAAGACTCCCTGAAGGTTGAGGAATCTTGTTTGAAGCATAGGGATAGAGAATTGAATGTCTGGAGTAGTTTGGGGGACACCTGTTGTTGATTGGAGCATGGAACTGTCATTCTTCATAGATAGAATGGGGGAGGGGTAGGTCATGGTGATCCCTTCAAGTTTCATGCCTTAAGCTGGGTGGATACGGTCTAGCACGACCATTTTGGTGATATGCCAACATCTTTGTTTTGTTCATTGTGGCGGTGGTGGATGGCCCAAAAATCTTGAATTGACCCTATGATTTTAATCATGTCACCACAGTCGTGGTGATGTACCATAGCCGTCTTGACCACTTTTCATGTAGTTTCTTAGAAATGAGCACATTTCATTTCAATTTTTATACCACATCTTGTCATATCCAAATCAAATCTGAACCCATTCTTCACACATTTTAAGCGCTCTCTCTCAGTCTTTATCTTATACTTCCAACATTCCTAAAAAAACAACAACCTATCAAATGTGAAGTGTGTACATGTATTTCTTTGAACGTATAAAAAACATAAAGTATGATATGGGTTTTGAGGGGGAAAATCCTAGACCGATGTGGGTTGCCTCCCAGCAGTGCTAAGTTTATTACCTTTATTTAGACTTAATGTTAATTTAATCAATCATACTCTTGAGAATCCAGAGGTATCACTTCTATAATAGACTTCCCTTTCAGGTGCATTCAAGTACAGTTCCTAAAAACATGATATTTCCTTAATCAACATCACAATGTTAAAATTGGTTGGCCTTGTCAGACTCGATGTCTAGAATTGGCTTGAGTTTTTGATCATTGGAAACACATTCTTTGAAACCTTCCTTCTCTTGAATTGCAATTTTATTGCAATTTTTCCAGATGGGTACACATGTTTGACTTGATATCATCCTTCCCATCTTGATGTTAGCTTCCCAAGAATGAATTTCATGCAGGAATTGTACATCCAAACCCATTGAACATGCTCAAATATCTTCTTCATTTTCAACTCTCCACAAAAAAACTTCATTCTTTATTTGTAGTTCTTGGACATCTCATAGGATTCATGACTTAATTTCTCAAGTTTACCCAATTGAAACTTTCTTCTAATAGTTTTTGTATCTACATCTATGCCCATACATTTCAATGCACAAATAAACTTGTTTTGAAAGTCAATCGGTAAGTGGGTGCTCATTCCATAAGTAAGCTTAAGAGGAGTGGTACCAATAGTGACTTTGAATGCAATCCTATATGCCCACAAATCTTCATTGAAGTGTAATGAATGCTCACCAACTTCTCAAGAATGAGATTTATCTCCGGATTGGTAAGCTCAACTTGCCCTCTTGTTTTAGGATGATAAGGGGTAGCTACATGGTGGTTCCCCTCATGTATCTTTAGCAAACTCTCAAAACTTTTGTGTATGAAATGGCTTCCACCATAACTTATCATGACACTTGACACTCTATACCAGATGTAGATGTTGGTCTTGACAAAATCACAAACCACCTTGTGGTCAGTTTTCCTTGTTGCTATGATCTCAATCCATTTAGATACATAATCAACATACACTAAGATGTACACAAATCCATACGAGGGAGGGAATGGACCCATGAAGACAATGCCCCCACACATCAAATGCCTCCACCACTAGAATAAGGGATAGAGATATCATATCTCTCCTTGATCCTACTTTATGGAACTTCAAGCAAGCTTTACAATATTTCTGAGAATATTTAAACAAAGTTGACCAAAAGAAACCATATTGGAGAAATTTTTAGCCATTCGTTTCCTCCAAAGTTTCCTTTTTATCACCTGAATGGAACATGGAAAGTATCTCTTGCCGCTTGTTGTCGTACATAGACCTTCTAATCAGTTGGTTCGAGTAGTATTTGAATAGGTGCGAGCCATCCCACACATACTTTTTTTACAATAGAAACCAACCTCTTCCTTTCCTCCCTTGACTATTTGCTAGACACTCTGCCATCAATCAAGAGATTAACTATGTGCTTGAACCATGATTTTTGAGAAGATCCAATTAGCATGAGTTGTTCATGAGATTGTTTATTTAATTTTGTTCACTTCTTCATAGTTTACTCAATGTGTGAAAGGTATTCAGTGGCATAATTTTCACTTCCCTTCTTATCAGTAAAATTTAGTCAAATTCTTGGAACAAAAGATTCTATCTTATCAATCTGGCTTAGAATCCTTTTTCAACATGAGATATTTTAGGACACCATGATCAATGTAGATGATGACTTTGTTTTCTAGAACATAGGAGTGGAACTTGTTAAGAGAAAACACTACTACAAGCACTTCTTTTTTGTAGTGGTGTAGTTTTTCTCCTACTTCGACTAAGCCTTGCTTGCATAGTAGATTGCATGAGGAATCTAATTTTTTTCATTGGTCAATCATAGCCCCCACTATCGTGTCTAATGCATCAACCATGATCTCAAACAACCTAGAGAAGTTGGAGGATGCATGATAGGAGCAAAAATCAATTCATGTTTAGGTGATTGAAAACCTTAATGTATTCATCATCCATATGGTCTTAAGAAAATGGCATAATGACCTTGATATCTTGTTGAAATCTTTTATCAAGTCATAATAGAAACTTGCATGTCCCAAGAAAGAACATAAAATCATACAGTAAAAGGAATGATCAAAGTAGAAATAAGACTCACTTTTGCCTTACAAACATCAATCCTGACTTTTGATATTTGATTTCCAAGCACAGTACCCTTAGAAAGCATGAAGTGACTTTTCTCCCAAGAAAGCATAAGGAAAACTTCCACACATCTATCCAAAAGAACATTAAGGTGTGTTAAACAATCAATAAACCAAAAACTAAAAATCATCCATGATCACTTCAAGGGATGCGTCAAGCATATCGACAAAGACCGACGTTACACATCTCTAAATGTAGATGGAGCATTGCAAAGACAAAATGACATCCTTATGCATTGAAATGTCCGTGTTGGACACGCGAAAGTGGTCTTTTCTTGATCAACTAGATGGACTGTCACTTGAAAGTACCCAAACCAACCATCAAGAAAATAATATAAACCTTCTCCTGCCAATCTCTCCAGAATTTGATCAATAAGAACAATTGAAGGTCATATTTCTTGGTCGTTGTATTCAATTTTCTATAACTAACATACATTCTCTACATAGATTACTCTCTCACTGCTACTGGCTCATCATAATCTTCATTTGGTGCAATGGAGATCATACCCTTTTAGAGCACAACCTAAATGGGACTCACCCAACAACTATTAGAGATAGGATATATTATGCCTACATAAAGGAGCTTCACTACGTCTTGAGTAACAACTTCTTTTAACTTTTAATTCAATCTTCTTTGCATCTCCCTACTAAGGCAAACATCTTCTTCTAAATAGATGTGGTGCATGCAAAAAGATGGGTCAACACCTCTCAAGTCAGCAATGGACCACCCAATGGCCTCAACTTTATTCTTCAAAATAGAAATAAGAGTATTCTCTTGGTATGAAGAAATAAGAGAAGAAATGATCATCTAGAGGGGCTCATTTGAATAAGAAAAAATATATTTTATTCCTTCAAGAAGAGTTTTTAGTCAAGGATGGAGGGCTCCTCAGTATATGCTTTCAAGGGTCTAGAACCATAGAGGGTAGATCATCACTAATAGATGCTACCCCAACCTCCTTGACTTCCTCAACCAGTTCCTCAGGGAAATTCAATAGTAGGCTCAATATCCTTGCCTTTGTGACAACTTCAATCCATTTGGGTTAACAAATCCTCCACAATCTCATCAAGGCAATCAAGAAGATGGTAGTCCTCATAAGTGGCACCAATGACCTCATCTTTAATAGAGGACTTGAAAGATTCATTATGATCTTCATATTCAAGGATGTCACAAACATTGTACCATTCCTCACATAAATAATGACATTAATGATATCTATGCAAGGCCTCCCCAAGATTATAGGGATCGTCCTATTATCTTGTTCCATATGAATAATGATAAAATTAGATGGAAAGATGGCAGATTGTCATCATTAGTTCTCACCAGCACATCATCTATCCCGCCCCTTGGAATCTTTATAGATCTATCAATCAATTAAAGTGTGTAATTGTCTACCTCTAGCTTCTTTTCATGAATATATTTTTATCCCAATCCATTACCCTGTAGATAGTTTTAAAGGGATTAAAGTGTATGTCTCTGAGCGTCCTCAAGATCACACACAGGTTATGCAATAATGGTAATGAAATTTGTCATTTATTGATATTTAACCATAAGGTTTACATAAGAGGTTTTCAAGAAACATGATATGCAGAACTAAAACTAAGTAATAGCTACTAGAGTCCATGGCATTACTATGTCCCATGAAGTTCTTGTTCATTGAGGCATGTTTAGTGTTCTCAAAGATATTCAGACTAGCAGAGGCAGATCTTGGCAAGTTATCATAAAATACCAAAGATGAAAAATCAAGACACAAAGTCAATGCAAGGCCTTGTGTACGTTTTGAGAAAAATCATGAAATAGTTTTTATATATTACAAAATAAACAACTTGGCATGATTTATATAAGAAATAACAATAGAGGATTCAAACTTTGGTTGTGCAACACATTTACATTTTTATTTTGAATTTGCATTGTACTTTGAATGAGGGTCAACCATTCATCTCAAATTTACGATGTGTGGGGGATGAGACCAAAAGTGCCACTTAACCCTAAGGGAAATACCAAGGTGCCACTTTACCCTAAGGGAGAAAACTATATACAAAATTTCCACTCGACCTATATCCAAAGATAAGGGAAATGTGCAAAACAAATGATAACAGGAGCCTTTGACGACTCCATTCTGGGACCTTAGAACTAATAGATTGTATAAGAATAAATAGTGTAATTCAACAACCAATTAAGAGAAATATACACACACCTTCACTATATATTAGTTCTAAGGTCCCAGAATGGAGTTGTCAAAGGCTCGGTTTAGATCATGGTCAAATGTTGACTAGATTCACTTACATGTTCTAGAATTAGGGTTTCTAAATATACAAACTATATCATATTTTTTTTCCTTTTTGACCCAAATGATAAACATTCATCCTCAAAAACCAAACTAGAAAGTTTTCAAGATTTACCATCAAATTCAATTATTGAGCATGCACAAGTGTATGAATGATCCTTTAGATCACATATTGGAAAATCAAGTGACCCTATGATTCCATGTCAAGATTTCAGGTTCACATCATGAGTTCCATTACCAATACTCGAAATATAGATTTCAAAGGTGAGTTTCAACTCTGTTTAAATTAGGGCTCATGTTATGATGATCAAGTTTAGATACAAGATCCATCTTTGATTTTTGAAACTTCATAAAAGATCATATTTTGGGACATCTTAGAATAGGGGTGAGAATTAGGTCTTACAAATAATGTTGATACATTTATCTCATTGTCGTGTTGAAAATGGACTATACGTTTAACATATTCAGATCACCTTACCAATCTCTAGGGTTAAGTAGGATGAGACTAAGTTCGCGAATTTTCTTAGAAAATATATATATTTAGGCCGAGAATGAACTCTGGGATGGATGTGCTTGGCTTCACATGGACCATGTGGGTGGGTTGTTTTGGCCTGGCCCATGATATGGGGTGTGCCTAGACAACAACAGTCGGATGGGCCTTGCTCTCCCTTGACTTACACGACACCCGTACACAAGTGCGTCCCACGAATAGAGTCGACGCGAGCTCCATCTCTGATGATCCCTAACTGGCTCCTTATATGAAGGCACTAAAACTAAGGGGTCCTTCATAATCACAACTCCTTCTTCACTCCATTGAAGCCTCTTGCAATGTCGTGGATCCCCACATGATCCTCCTATAGTGGGGTGGTAGCGAGCAACATACTTGAGGGAGTTGAGAAGCTCCTTGGTAGATAGGGGGTTATGTCCCAGTCCCTTCGGTTGGCTCTAGAAACACCTCGAGAAGCTCTAAGAATGTGTGTGAGAGGGTTAAATAGAATGGGAAGTGGCTGACTGTCCTCCCAACCTCGTCGTCCATACTGGTGGAGGGGTGGCCTGGTAACCCGGCCTCCTCTGTAGGTCCCGCTGGCTGAGGAACCATGGTTTGAATACACAAGTTTTTGGTGGATCTATTTCTTTCTTTTTCCTCACTCTGAGTCCTACTCTTCCTCATTCTTCTCATGGTTGGGTCAGCATCCATGCTGCAAATAGCAAAGAAGTGAAAATGGGTTGCAACTCAAACTCATGACGTAGTGTATTATTTCCTCTGATCTTGGGATCAACTAACACTTTTGAAAGACCCAGATCTGATTTTCCCATTATTTTTCACAAAACACATGATTGACAAAGAGAGAGAAAAGCAAAATTGGCATTCGAATGTGGGATCAAAATCCAAGGACATATGCATCTATCATTATTTTCACATGAAAAACTATTAATCAGTCAAAACTTGGTCAAAGATCAATAAATAAAACACGTTTATTTTTTGCTAAAATTCCATATTTTGCGAAACATTTATTTAAAGGCCACAAAATCTACAAAAATGTTTCCTTTATTATGTAAACTCCTTTTTGGCCAAAAAAGAACCCATAGTGATGATGTTTGACCATTCAAACAACTTCCTTCTCAAAACATATGATCAATTTTGTTAATACTATGAATACTTTCCAAAAGTCACAATAGACTTTTCCATGGAAACTAAATATCTCTAAATTTTATGGTTACATTTATTTGTCATTAATAAATCTTCGACCATCCACAAAGATGAAATTGTTACTCATTCTCATTTATATCAGTAAAGCCACAAAATATTTCAATAAGCCTTGATTTTATCTTGAACACTTTCTCAATTATTCCAAATCTCATAGTTACCAATTAGAACATTGCATATCTTCAAAGGTGAAATAGGGGCAAATCAACCAATAAATAGCCAAAATCCAACTCATTGCATCCTTTTCTCCTCAGAAGGAATATTGTCCCCAAATTTCAGAAAGACCTCAAAATTGTGTAGGACCTCATATTCCATATCACAACCGCTTTCATACTCAACTTCATTCTCATTATAAATTATCCAAGCAACACATATTTCTACATTGTTCAATATGGAGGTCGAAAATTTGGACAATCCATCATAGGTAATAGGATTATGGATCATTAATTCAAGTGTAGAATCCAATATCAAAGTCAATAATTATGGTTTTAAGTTCATATGTTGGCTGTAGGTGTGGTTTCACATCCATGATCAAGATTTCAAGTATTTGAGGCCTATATCATATTTTGACATCATATTTCAATATCGAGTTTAATGGATGGTCCCACACCTGGTCAATATTAGACTTAGCCCTAAATCAAAGAGGTCAACATCATCATTATTTAGAGTTTCAAGATTTAAAGATACAAATGGGGTCTCATATAATACATTTCAAGAGTTCTCTCAAGAATTAAAATAGGGAAATCATAAGATTTAGATAGATATTCGTTGAGTGGTATGTTATAACCCTAATTTAATGATTTCTATGCACAATAGTTTTGAACATCCATGAATATTTTCTTTATGATCTGACTCAAAGGGATTAGTTATTTAATTTTGAATTTTGCCACTCAAGTTAGGTGATTACAAATGCAATTGAAGATTATAATACCTAATTTAGTACCATTTGAAATTAAATGGTTGGGTCTAAATACCCGGTGTTATGAGCCTACTTGAGGAAATTTGTAAAGTAGTGATATGATATAATATTGTGCTCATTATTTAGAAGTTGGAGTTGGGTGATATGCAAGCAAGGTTTAAATTATAAGGAAATTGGACTTCTTTTTTCTATTTCGGATATTGCTTTTTGATATAATGGTTAAATTAGGTTTATTTGAGGTTTTGGGCATTTATCTCGTGAATTTGGTTCTCAGGCACATTGTTTTTCTTATAACAAACTGAACATTTCAGTTTAAGGGGTACGGACATCACCTCTAGCAACGTGGCTGATTGTTGGTGATTGGATGCAGATCCAACGCAACTTGGTCTATCTTCAAGCTCCGTATATGCATGGTGGAACAGAAGGCGTCAACGGAGGTATCACTCCTGCCTTGAATCGTGGAGTAACATGAGTTGTTTAGCTATGAGTAGATCCAGGGGGAAATAGATCTCTCTCAACACCCTATTACCGAGGGAGGGACAAGTAAGAATAGTCCTTCCTTTAGTCATGATATCTCAACCAGCCATACAGAACACTTTAGTGGAACAACGAGGGTTTAGTGGTATACAAGAGGAGGCGGAGCTCGAGTATCACTCAGTAGACCAATAGGAACGCAATGATAATAATGACTATTGCTAATCTAAAGGTGGCTCACACGACAACATCTTAGTCATTTCCGGAGGTGACAGGCAGCCTGACGAACCCCATGGCCATCAGAGTTCAGGTCGTGGGGAGATCGACTCTCATCACCACCGCCCACGAATACCATCGTCGCCTAGTTCAGTGGAAGGATGCAGATCTTCCCGCGATCGTATCTACAAAGGACAAGCACATAGGGACAATACCTCAAACCTCACTGCCGTATCTAGGAGTAGCTTCGCGACTGCTGATGCAAATTGGCCCTATAGTGCTTCCTTATCCTCTAGGAATTGCCGGAGGCGCAGTAATGACCTCACCTAGACATGCGGACCCATCTCGGGCGGCAAGTATTTCTTTTGCTACAAGGTTAATTTCCTCGCTGTGATTCTGCTTTCTGGTATTGAGAACCCATGATGGAAGGGTCGAAGAAAGAAGAAGAAGAAGAAGATTGGACTGTAAGGGAAGATTAATATACCGGACCTTGTGCCCTTGTTGTCTTGACAATGCGAGGTTGACCGAAGATGGCAGCGTTACCTTTGGTGAGGAGGTCACAGCCGCTGCGCATTCACTGCTTCCGCCTGGTGCAGCAGTGCTTCCATCGGATGCGCTTCGAGAGCGCGAAGGAGAGAAAGGAGCACCGGCAGGTCCAACATGAACGGACTGATCTAGGCTAAATCGAGCTATGCAACTGCACCCCTCTGATGGCAACATGGCCCGCATCCAGTAGATCTCAGAAACGAGATCAACGGCCCCAACAAATCCTAAATAGGTAGAATCTTCTAAATCCCAGCATATGTCCTAATCTTGTATAATACATAGAAAATAGTACTGATGCCCAACAAATCCCTCAAAAATATCCCCAAACTCATGAAAATATCCCGTTTATTACTGGACCTTTAGACCAGTGTCTTGACAAACTTCAAATAACTATTTCTAGTATAAATGACAATGCTTCTTTTAGGATGTTCTAAATGGTATAAATGATAACTGATCGAGATAACTCCTCAAAATTTGAGATTAGAATATTTGTTCATAATAGAAGAAATATGTTGACTTTAGTCTGAACAAAATCTCCAAATATTAGGTCTTTTGACATTAAAATATAATTAAGTGATTTCAACCTCATCTTTATATTAGAAAATAGATAAATCATCAAAAAATTATGAAACTCGAACTAGGGTCTATATATGACCTCTTGATCACTAGAAAAATATCATATTTCAATTTAAAATTAGTAGGACCTAGGTTTGGCTAATCCTAATTTGGACCTAAAATACCAAATATATCATGCCCCTTTATTGATGATAATTGTTTGTTCTTATTAGGTGATGACCAATGGTCTAGGTGGTCCAAAATAATTAGGAATCTTTGATTCAGGCATGTGAGACTATCCTCCTTGATGAATGTCTAGTCTATTTGGACTAGAAGCTTATATGAGGTTTAATATACTCTATTTCACCTCTTGATTGGTTTGATATGTTTTATAAATTGCTTGGCTTTTGTGCTTTTGTCGTATTGCTTCATTATCTATTGAATAATATTTTGACATTATATATATGTCTTACAAATAACTTTGAATGCAAATTATGCTCCCATTATGACTTCCTGAATGATGATCTCGAGATTGGGTACAAGTGATCTTCTCATGTTGAAGCGATGGAACTTGTACAAAATTATGACCTCATCCTTGGAATGGAGATAAGGATCCAGGTGAGTTCCCCATCTTGTTGGGACAATGGAGCCCTATAAATTGTTGGTATCAACATAATAGGAAAACTCATGATAAAATATTGACGAGCAAACTAAGTTATTGATCAAATATTGTTATTGTTTATTTATAAATCCTATCAAGCAACATTTTTATGTACTATACAATTATGCTTCCTTTTCTAATATCTATGTCCTTTATGGGCACCTGTACTCAACACATTTGTGCTGACTTTTTTGCTATTTTAATTATTTTAGGCTCAGAGCTAGCATGGGAGAAAAGACAAGTTATAAGTAAGTGTACAAGTCGTACCTATTGTATAAAGCCTAGTTAGCATACATAGTCATAGACTTGTAATTTTTTTTCCAATATGTAAATGTAAGGTGTAATAATTAATATTGTAATAATATTACATGTTGAATGTTGAGATTTTTTATGGTGTATGCATCAAGTTGCTTGTTCATTTATTCTATGCTTTAGCTTCTGCATCACACTTTGATATTTTCTATGGTTTTTGAATTTTCTAATATGTGATAGTTGGTATTAGAGCATGAACAATAGGTACACCTGATAACTGCTCACCATTAAAACATAAAATAAAATTTGACCTTTCACTTGACACCTAGAAACTTAGCATGTTAAACATTAGACATGACTTAGCCTGTAGATTAGAGCTTAGGTGTCTGACAACTAGGTATAGATTAATGATGCTTTATGATAGATCCTATGGTGTCAATCATTCTTTATAATGTGCCAGTATGGGATGTTGCATTGTTTGGAGATGATTGACATCATGTGAAGAGAAACCCTATGCATAAGTGCACATGCGTTCTGGGTATCTCCACTAGCTTACACAATGTTCTCAACAATTTCACTAGCTGACATGACACTAGAGATTGTACTATGTGTGGGACACTCAATTTTTTATTTGGTTTTATTTCCAATAGGATCGAGCCTTAAAAGTTTTCTCTGACACTAGTTTTATCAAAAATTATATAATATTTTATTATATATATGTAAATATGAAAATATGTCCCTCACACAGGAGAGTAGGATGTCTTTATGCAACCTAAGTGAAAGGGGGTGACATTAGTCTAGATGAAAGGGCTTAGATGATAGATGTAGTATTTAAATCGTCTAGAGCCATGATAAAGGTTTGTCTAGTAGGTAGCCTAGTATAAGTAATCTTGATTGATGATATTATGAGTTGGATATATGATGATCTAAGTTTGAAATTTGGGATGAATATTTTTTTGATGATTCGAGATGAATTTTGAACATGCAACCCTAGCCAGTCGTGCACCATATATGTCACGAATTCCCATTGTGCCAATTCTCTTATGCAACAAGTAGCTAGTGTAATTGCATGAATGTATGCATATTTGTATAAGTTTAGATACAACATGTAAAATACAATTTGGGACCAATATGGGCGTCAAGCTCTTTACAAAGGAGACCTCTAGCATGGGACATTCGATAGGGTGAACACCATAGAGGGTGAGCCCGCTATGGGAGAAGGTTAGATGACGTAAACTCCATAATATGAGACGTGGATTTGAACATGCAATAATGAGTTCCTAGCTAGATAGCGTATGAGTATATGAGTTGAGTCAGCTAGTGTCTGGTTCCTATGAAAAATATTAACCCTATACTTCTTGTGAATGGCCTAATCCTAGAGAAAAGAGGTCATCAAATAATTATTTGAAAATCCATCTAGGTGGGGGAGATGTCCCAAAACCCTAGAGGAAGTATATGACATGTGATCTCTACAATGAACCTTATACTTGGTGTTAGTAGTTACATGTGAAGGAAGCTAGTAGTAGTACCCACTTTTGAGAGTTGGGTAAACGAGTTTGATATGGGTAGAAATTTAGTGGTTAAAAAACCATGTATTGACTTAAATAGGTTTTATCTTGAGTGGATTGAGTCTATGTAGATCATCCTTAGCAATAAGGGAGATGATTATGAAACCATGGTGTAGATAATAAAGTTCTATTTTAGAAAATGGATAATGCAATAATGTATCTCACAATAGCAAGTAATATGATATATAATCGAACTCAAATAATATTGACCTAATATGCGTACTTAGAATATATGCATTTTGATTAGAGGAAATATCTCTACACCCTAGTGTACAAGATTCATAATGTACATATGTTTGATCTAAAAAATAGTGATAGACAAGGAATCCATGATAATTATTGATAATAACTCATATTTTTGGGTGAAATCCTAAAATACTAAAGATGAAATCCATGTATGATGTTGAAAACTGACCACATTAATGATGTTAAACGTGGTAGTTCTAGTAATTTTTGACATGAAAAATTTGATAGCACCTTAAACAAGATAATAAGGTGAAGGGAAAACCTTGCAAAATACATCTTTTAACTTCAAAGGTATGAACAAATCTTAATTTTAAGGGATTGTGGGATTTACACACAAAAATACTAGAGTGATATGTCATGACCATGCTATTAAATGGTGCTTCATCTATATAAGATGGGGTGGCTACACCCTTGAAAGCTATTCTATCCTAAGATGACAACTTAGGCAAATCAATTACTATCATGGCCTTGGCACCCACAAGTGGTGGCATGAGGCAATAGAAACTCGTACTACCACTATAAGTATGAGTTCAGTCGAATTTTGAGGAAAAAATTCCATATAAGGTTGGGTAAATGTGATAACACTGATCTAATGGTTTCTATGCACACTAGTTTTGAACATCCATTAATGTTTTCTTTATGATTTGACTCAAATTATGAGATTAGTTTTTTAATTTTAGATTATTTCTACCAAGTTAGGTGATTACAAATGCAACTTAAGATTATAATACCTAATTGGGTACCATTAGAAATTAATTGGTTGGGTTTAACTACCGCGTGTTATGAGCCTACTTGAGAAAATTTGTAGAGTAGTGATACGATATGATTTTGTGCTCTTTCTTTAAAAGTTGGAGTTGGGTGATATGCAGGTAAGGTTTAAATTGCAAGGAAATTGGACTTCTTTTTTTTATTTCAAAAAATATTGCTTTTGGAGATAATGTTTAAATTAGGTTCATTTGAGTATTTTGGCATTTATCTCCTGAAGTTGCTCCGCATGCACATTGTTTTTCTTATAACAAACTGCCTATCATTTCGGTTTAATGGGTACATCACCTGGAGCAATATGGCTGATTGTTGGCGATTGGATGCAGATCCAACATAACTTGGTCTGTCTTCAAGCTCCATATATATGGTGGAGCAGAAGGCGTCAAAAGAGGTTTCACTCCTGCCTTGAATCCGCAGAGTAACAGGAGTTGTTTAGCTCTGAGTAGATCCATTGCATCCGAGAAATAAATCGCTCCCTCAACTCCCTATAACCGAGGGACGGGGAAGAATAATCCTTTTTTTAGTCGTGATATCTCAACCAGCCGTGCAGATCACTTTAATGGGACAATGAGGGTTTGGTGGTATACAAGAGGAGGCAGAGCTCGAGTATCACTCAGTAGACCAATATGAACACAATGATAAGGTCTATTGCTAGTCTAAAGGTGGCTCACACAACTACGTCTTGGTCGTTTCCGGAGGTGACAGGTAGCCTGAAGAACCCCACCATCAGAGTTCAGGTTGTGGGGGAGATAAACTCTCATCACCACCGCCCACGAAGACCATCACCTGGTTTAGTGGAAGGATGCATATCTTCCCACGATTGCATCTAGACAGGCCAAGCACGGAGGGACAGAACCTCAACCCTGCTGCAGTTTGTAGGAATAGCTCCGCAGCTGTTGATGCAGATCGGTCTTGGGATCGCTGGGGCGCAGGAATGACCTCGGCGAGACATGAGGACCCATCTCGGGCGGCAAGTATTTCTTTTGCTGCCACGGTTCCTCACCGTGACTCTGCTTTCTGGCGTTGTGAACCCAGGATGAAGGGTCAAAGAAATAAGAAGAGGAAGAAGAAGAGAGGATTGTAAGGGGAGCAAAAAGTGTAGTATAGGATCGGTCCTACACTAATTTTGGGTGAGGATACCATGTAAGGAGAGGGCTAAGGGACCTTGTGCTCTTGCTGTCTGGACAACGCGAGGTTGATCGACGACGGCGGCTTTACCTTTGGGTGAGGAGGTCCCAGCTGCTGCACATTCACTGCTTCCTCCCTGTGCCGTAGTGCTTCCATGGCGAGAAGAGGGTGCACTTCGAGCGAAGGAGAGAAGGGAGCAAAGGCTGGTCCAGCATGAACGGACTGGTCTGGGCTAAAACAAGCTATCGAACTGCACCCTCTCAGATGGCAACATGGCGAGCATCCAGTAGATCCCAGAAATGAGATCAACACTTCGAGCGAAGGAGAGAAGGGAGCACAGGCTGGTCCAACATGAACAGACTGGTCTAGGCTAAAGCAAGCTATCAAACTACCCCTCTCAGATGGAAACATGGCGAGCATCCAGTAGATCCCAGAAATGAGATCAACACTTCGAGCGAAGGAGAGAAGGGAGCACAGGCTGGTCTAACATGAACCGACTGGTCTAGGCTAAAGCAAGCTATCAAACTACACCCCTCTCAAATGGAAACATGGCGAGCATCCAGTAGATCCCAGAAATGAGATCAACAGCCCAAACAAATCCCACATAGTTGAATATCTTATTAATCCCACTATATGTCCAAATCTTGTATAATATATAGAAAATAGCTCCAATTCCCTTTATTATTGGATTCCTAGACCAGTCTCTTGAAGAATTTCTAATAACTATTTCTAATTTAGATTACCATGCTTCTTTTAGGATGTTTAAAATGGTATAAATGATACTTGATTGAGATAATTCCTTAAAATTGAAGATTATGATTATTATTCGTAATAGAAGAGACATGTTGACTCCAATCTTAATGCAATCTCTATATAGTAGGTCTAGAGATATCATCATAAAATTATGAAACTCGAACCAGGGCCTATATATGATGACCTCTTAATTAGTAGAAAAATATCATATATCGGTTGCCGATCCTAGGTTTGGCTAATCCTAATTTTGACCTAAAATACCAAGAATATGATGCCCCTTTATTGATGATAATTGAGTGTTCTTACTAAGTGATGACCAATGATCTAGATAGACTATAATAATTAGGAAATCTCTATTTTAGATTCATGGGACTATCTTCCTCGACTGTCAAGTCCATTTGGACTAGACATATATGTTAGGTTTAATATACTCGATTTCACCTCTTGACCAATTTAATATGTTTTATAAATTGCTTGGCTTATGCACTTATTTTGTATTAGTTCTTTCTCTATTGAACAATCTTTTAAGATTATATATATGTCTTGTAAATAACCTTGAACATAAATGATATACCCAATATGACTGCCTGAATGATGATGTTGATAGTGGGACAAGTGACCTCATGTCAGAGCAATGGAGCTTGTACAATATGGTGTCCTCCTCCTTGAAATGGAGATATGGAGCTAGGTGACCTCCTACATCTTGTTGGGGCGATGAAGTTCTATTAATTGTTGGTATCAACATAATGGAAATACTCATAATAAAATATTGTCGAAAAAATAAGCTATTGATCAAATGTTGTTATTGTTTCTTAATTTATAAATCCTAGCGAGCAATATTTTTGTAATATTATACACTGGTGCTTCTTTTTTTTAATATTTATGTCCTTCATGGGTACCACATCCTCAACACATTTGTGTTGGCTTGTTCCACTATTTTAACAATTTTAGGTTCAGAGCTAGCATGGAAGAATTTATGACTTATATGTACCTATTGTATAAAGATCCTAGGTAGCATACATTGTCATCGACTTTTAAAATTCTTCTTTCAATATGTAAATGTAAGTTGTGATAGTTAAGATTGTAATAATATTACTATAACACCCTCCCTAAGTACACACACGCACATAGCGGAAACAACACTGAGTTATCCATAACTTGTGCACTTAAAGGGGGCATTACATAAAACTGTCATTCATAACAACAATATAATTAATCACACAAAATGAAGTATTAAAACATTCTCATAATTTTTCTTACAAAATGGAACATAAATGTTATTACATGGAAAACTCATTTGTCATCTCGAGTCTCTACCCTAAAGTTCTAAATATTTAAAACATATAATTGTTTCTATAAACTTGAGGATCATCTTATAGTTGGCACCCCACCAGATTGATTCATGTTCTATCTTTGTGCTTGATTCTCTGGCATCTACTCTTCTCCTACTCTCACCTATGGACATCTCATCCCCAGCCATGCATTGGAAAAATGGTTGTTAGCGTAAGTGGCATGAGTATTCTATATGTACAAAACTGAAGTGATAAGATATTACAAAATATTCTTGAACATTATAAGCATGAAACTAAAATTAGATTTTATATAAAATTGAAACATAAATAAATCTTCTTTCTTTAGCTTAGCTCTTTCTTTTTACTTATTTTACTCTGAAGACCTGTACTTTGGTACCTGGGTCTCATGACCTGCACTAAGGTGCCTGGGTCACATAACCTGTACTCTGGGCCTGGGTTATGTCTCTGAATCGGCCTGCACTCTGGTGCCTGGGCCACATGACTTGCACAAAGGGCCTGAGTCATGTCTCTCTTATCTTAACATCTTTCATTATACTTATAAATTAGATTATATACATTCTCTGAACTAAGACATCTTTTATTTATGACTTTTATCTGACTGTGGCCACCATTATACAATAAGTTCTCCTATGTGACACCAAAGTGTCCTCTATGGTGCAAAACACCCTCTATTGACACAAAGTGCCCTCTGTTGACACCAAAGTATCCTTTATGGTGCAACACATCCTTTGTTGGCACAACATGCCCTCTGAAATGGAGTAAACACTCCTTTGAATTGGCAACATATGCCTCTGAATCATCCCAGGACTCTCTGAATGAGGACTTATCATATAATGTATCATGTGAAGGTTCTGAATTAATTATCTTAAGTTTAAGCTTACTAAATTCTAAATCTGAACTTATTTGAAGATGAATATTGAGTATTAAACATTACTAAACTCTGAATTTGAATCTCTACTCTTAAATTCTAAACTGAATCTATATCTGAATGTGAATATATATCTCAATTACTACATAATTGAGAGTGGATCTATAACCCTTATTATGTATCTTTATTCAAAATCTAGCTACCCACACAATGAGCAGTCTAAGTCTGAATCTAAATCTAATATCCTTATTATCTGGATAGTCCTTAATCTAATACTTCAATCTGATAGAAATGACTTAACTACTTTTGATACTAAATATATGACAACTAAGCCTAAAGGCTTAGGGAAAGGATCTGAACTGAATATGGGAATATGAAGTATATGAGGGTTCTCAAGTATCAAATGTCTAAAAGAATGTGATTTCTGACAAGGTAACTCAATTTCTATAATATATCATTAAGTTTGATCTTAATACATTCATATGAACTTAAATCTTAAATGTTAAAGTAAAAATCTTATAGAGTCTCATACTACAACTTAATCATGACTTAATGCCTCATAATTTGATAATATCATCATAAACTCATGTTACAATATATTCTAATGCCAATAGTACCTTTATCTTGGAAATTGGGCCATGGTCTACCATGTGCAACACCCATATTTTCACATAATACTTTACTTTTAAACACTAATCTTTCGAAGCAATCTATTTCACTTCTTAATTCTTAGATCACTACAAATATAAGAAAACTTGATGACACGTTCCTACTTGAATTCTTAGCACATGATTATAACTATAAATGAGGGGAATCTTAACAACTTTTTCTACTGGAAATCTTAATACATGATTAAATCTATATATAAGGGACCCTAATAACATATTTGTACTTAAAATCCTAATACATGGTTATATCACATAACCATGGAGGGATAAAAATTGTATTTTTGTTTCATTTCTTATAGCCCTGAGTATCCATATGGAACATCTCTAAGGAATATGATAGAAATATATTCTTTTATCCTTCTTATGAACTTAATTCATGATCTAGAATCATTCCATAACACATAAATACTTAAGGTTTTGAGCATATGAAATTCTACAATCATAAGCACATAAAATCTTTCTTGCATATTTTAACTTAGAATGTTGGACATGAAGGTCTCAATTAAGTAGCATATAAATGTTATTGGTTTGATAAACATAAATACTCATGGTCATGAACCACTTACTTGTGTCATAGGATAAAAATCTTCATCTTGAATTCCTCTAGTTGGGTCAATCCTTTAAAAATATGGTGTAACAATTCCTTGAAGTTAACTGATGAGGTTCACACCTATCACATTGATTTAACAATTATCAACATATATGCACATAATCTACTTATCTAACATTTCCTCAAATTAAATTACCTTATATAGATCATTTAAGAGTTTGGAACCTCCTTTAATATTTTCTCCATATCTAGAGATTTCCAACGAGCCCTTAAACACCCTATTCTGACAACCAAATCAATCTCTATGCATTCTTACAGTTTATAAAAGTTTAAATCTGACCATTTATATTACCTTGCTTTCCTCTGCCTTTTAGGATACTTGGGCCTCATGACCCAGAAACCCAACAAAGAGGTACCCATCCTCTCCCTTTCTCACAGGGGCACAATTTGGGGATCTCGATGCCCCCGTTCTTCAGCTAAAATAGAGTGTCACTTCTGTCCTCCTCTCAAGCCAGGTTTGGCCATCTGGGATCGATCAAGCGACCATACTTGGGTCACACCACTACCAAGACTTCACCAGATGCTGATATAGGTAAGAAAATGTCCCCAAGCTTGACTCGGCTGGGTTTTGACTGGGAGTCTCACTTCCCCTATCTCCTGCTCTAAGAACATGATAGCCGTCTAGGTGCTTTATCATCCCTCTTGCTGTCACAAATGTTGTAGCTCACTCCGAAGATGATTCCTCACCTCAACGCCACACTCTCACTTGACCTGGATGATGTGTTAGTGCCCAGAGGTGCCCTTGGTGGTTCAGTCCTATGAAAGCCATGGTGAACAAGACCCAGGCACCGCCAGTCTCTTCTTCTTCCCTTTCTTCTCCACAATTTCTATTTATCTCTTTCTGCCGGTCAAAACCCTAAGTACCTTCTTCCTTTATGGCGCCAAAGTCTAAGATTTATATAGTCCCCTACTTATCAGTCTCACAATGAGATCCAAGACAACTGAAACTCTAGTTAGTTTCCTATTTTGGAAGAATAGAGGGTCGCAAGACCTTTCTCATATTTTATCATTCTTTGAATAACTAACTCGGTTCAGTTGAACCAAAGGGTTGGTTATGGAGCACGGTTCAGGCTTTCATTTGTTGTGGCTCACTACTTAACAAGGCATTAAAATGTTGTATTCCTTATATAATTTTTGTAGGCTACTCCTTAATCCGGATTGGTCCCAAAATTTGACCAACACCTCATATAACAATCATCTTCTTGTACAAAAATTATCGCCACCTAATCCACTACATAGACTTGCACCAGTAATGTATGTTTGATTCCACATATCCAGTGACCAAGATCAACAAATTGAATCACCAAAATAGTGTTACCTCTTATATGTCATTGAGAACATCTACTCTGTCCTAAATTTCATTGATACATACATTGGAGAGCCTAACTTAGCAAAATCCTAAGGTACTCTTAAGTATGTTGTATAATCCATTAATAGTTAGAATGTCCTCAAATTCTAGAAAAACATTATTATGACCATATTAATCAAACTTCAGTTTTCGGATGATGTTTCTAGCATCCCATGATGATCAATTCACCAAAAAGTCCTTGGGTTCTAGATACGCATAACTAGACTCTAATACATGATAAAATAGGTAAAACTTGACTCACTTGTCTTGATCTCACATAACTAGGTTTTTCTTAGTAGTACTTTCATTCACAATGATACTCAAAACAATTTAGGGTGTGACAATTACATGTTGAATGTTGAGATTGTTTATGATGTATGTATCATGTTGGTTGTTTATTTATACTATTTTTTAGCTTCCACATCACACTTTGATATCTTCTATGGTTCACAGATTTTCCAATCCATGACACAAGTTTTGGGATAGTCATATTTTTAACTAGATATCAAATCAGTAATCAAGATGGTCATATTAAAAAAATAGATTCATCTGTTAAGATTTGGATATCAAATATCGTGGGTAAAACTATTTTCAAGGCTATGGTTTCAATTCCTATTCATGCTATAGGTATTCTCACTGATCCATAAACAACAATCCAACAATATTTCTAGATTTCAAGATCAATTTCATTATAAAGTATATTCAAGGTGAGAAAATGATCTAGACCTAGGTATTTTTTAGGAAATTAATCCTAAGCATATAATCAACAAAATCATCCCAAGGCCATCATCAAGTCAATATTTTTTAAGTTTCAAAAGTGTTCCAAGATTTGATCCGCTTGAAATTAGGTCTGAGAGATCAATATTGCAAATTTTTGAACAAGGTGGAACATATTACACATTAATTATTTTATTGGCATACCAAGGCATGATTAGGTGATTAATTAGGTATGTATTAAAGAACAAGGATATATGTATATCATATTGATAACTTGATCAATCTATGATTAGGTGATTATATATCATTTATGTGTATAAAAATATGTAATCTGATTATGACACCTAATGTTACTGATGCATCATAAAAGGTATCAAGGATGTATATATTAAGGTTATATGGTTACAACATAGGTTTGGGTCAGCATGATCATTATATGTCACCTATATTTTCTTATAATGTATTAAGTCTAAGTTTAGTTTACAATTATCTTGCTCATCATATCATTAGGGTTTATTGGTTCATGATGTTGTTAGCTTCATGCTTATTCATTATAAGGATTAATATGTGAGTTACTCATATTATGTGCATTAGACATTCATTAGGGTTCAAAGATGTGAACTATTTATTAGATGACCATTATATGCTCATAAATATATTAACAAGCATGTTAGGCTATAACTATAACTTGTTTGGTCAAAACTAGGGATCCAAGCAAGCTAATCTCCTATTCATGGAGTTAGGGTTTCTAGAGTCAGGTATCTAGATCTTGGTATGGCACAAGGCTCCATCCCCCAAAAGAGGATTTTGTCCTCGAAATCTTACCACCCAAGCATCAACAACGAACTAATCTCTACCCCTTAAAAGGGATGAACTATCCAGCCAAACTAAGCTATAGATAAAAGGGTGAGCCTAACTAAACCATGTATAAGAACCATCACGCTTCCTCAGGACACTCTAATGTCTTACTAAACACCAAACTTCAAAGTATAGGTTCTTATGGATATACTATCCAAGCATATGGTTCTATGGGACATAAGGGAACTATATCATGTATCCATCCTTAAAAACAAGTCACAAAACCTGAAAGACTTGGTCATCACATAAGGTTTCCAAATATGTCCAGAATAAATGTATAAGCTCACTATTGCCTAAAAGCATGCTATTTCAGACAATCAATATCAGCTCAGGCCGGTGACATGCTAAAACTGTGTGTATAAACATAAGTGCACGCGTCGAGTAATATAGGTCTATGTGAGGTCCGAGTCAAACTCAGGGAGACGTAGTCACAGTGACTACTACTAACTACAGTGCGATCAACTAAGCCGATTAAAAGGTTGAGTTTGAGTTTAAAAAAATAAAAGGAAATTAAAGGACAATTAATGGTTGTTGATTCAAATGAGATGGATTCCTTAGGATTACCAATTTGACCACGGGGTCTCATTATATCTTATTTCTACCAAATTAATATAAATTTTACTCCTATCCTGGATAGAAATCCTGTAGTCAGAATTGTCCACTTCCACAGTGCAATTCTCTACCTAGATCAAAGACAATTCCATGTCTGTAGCAATTTATATCTTAGTCTAGGTGCATTATCAAAGACTTTGGGTTTCTTTCCACTAACCGTGCATTACCTTTCCCAAGGAACGCGTAGGAAAGTGTATAACTTGTGATTTTTAGACTTTTAATCTTCCTTCCAGAGCAATTATCAATCTAGAATTCTACCGATGATGATCAAGCATAGATAGATCATTCGATTTCATAGTTATATATCCAGGAATGAAGAGAAATCTATATTAATTCATGAAAAAGTCGATACAACGATTCCCCGGGCAACTCCCGCGTCCTAAGGAAAGGAGGGGTTTAGCCCTGCATGGTTTTCGTGTGAAAATACATGGAGAGAGAGGAGAAAAATGTGGGAAACATGAAATAAATTCATGTAACCCCTGGAGAGAAGGTGTTCTAGATGATCCTCCTCGAGAAATACACTTCTGTAGTCTTCCGACAGCAAAATCGTCCTTCGGAGGTGCTTGGATCTTTCAGTTGACGTCCTTCGACTCCGTGCTCCTCTCTCTCTCTTCTCTGGTCTTTGTCCAGTGCAATGTGAGATCATCCTTAGGTCTGGATGTCCCTCTTTAGGTCATAGGCCAACTTACGGTACCACATAACGTGGACCATCAGATTTGGGCAATCTGATCAGATTGCTATTTTTTGGTAGAGTCGGTGGCATCGACTCTCAAGTTGGTGGCGCTGACTGCTTCGGGTTGCGGCCTTTGCCCTGCTGAGTCGGTACAACTGACACATGATAGTCGGTGGAACCAAGTTGGTGCGCCTACTCGATCTGCCTTTCTGAACCAATCTTGGTGGCACCGACTATGAAGGTCGATGACACTGAGTCTTCTATTCTCTTATTACCCAGCCACTGTTGATTTCTCAGTGGCACCGACTGTAAAGGTCGGTGGCACTGACTTTTCATTGTACATGAAGTACCTGAAAAATGCATAAAAACTTGTATAAGGCCAGTGAATACATAAAATCATGTAAATATGATGAAATAAGCATAATTTGATGCAAACAGAGTTTACAAGCCAATGATAATGATTTATACAAATATGATCATTTAATTGATTAATAAATGCACAAAACAAGTACAAAATAGGCCTATAAAAGTGACTCAAATCTCGTGCATCAAACTCCCCTAAGCTTAAACCTTGCTCATCCTCGAGCAACAAAACCTTTGGATCTGATTGAGATGAGTCAGCTGAAGGACATAAGTGCATAAGGTACATCTAAAAAGTATCCACCTTCGGTCCTCATACCAGCCCTTACCACTAAACACTAAGTGCCATCCAGGAGACCAGAAACCTCTATAAAAGATGTCTGTCCCCCAATCAATGAAATACTATTAATTAAAGCAGTTAATATGATAGACTCATTCAAATCATACTTGGTGCATCGTGTGATCTCCTATCTACGTTGCTCTTTTCTCTACCTATCATTTACATGGAAGCAGTTCTCCTGATAGATAATGAATGAGGAGAAAATCATATGAGTGGCCTACCAATAAGAGCAATGGATGGACGGGATGGGTGGTTGTGGAAGAATCATGAGCACATAAAATCATACATGAATCAAAAGTTATGATGAACCTATGATGATGAGAATTTATAGAATGCTCTTAATGCCTAATCATTGAGGTGGAATGATGTATGAAACTATCATTTCATCTCAAAATAAGATGAAATACCTACAAACTACATCATGTACTAATTCTTCCTTATGACCAGGTAGGACTATGCCCTTTCTCCCTCACTTTCTGACACTATACTCAATTTTTTTCTTTTATATTTTTTTTCACGCCCCTTTCAACATGATAGAATTACTTCGGGCATCCACTTGCACTACACATTTGATTTATGTCAATGTTTCTCTTCCTTTTTTAAGGATATGGACAAAATTACTACCTTCGTACATTAGAAAAGAAGAAACTAGACACGATATTTGCAAGATGATATGTAATGCATATGCAAACTACATGAATAAGATGTTATGCAACTACATGACATGCACCAGAATTTTGTTGTGCATGTATGTTTTTCTATATTTTGTTTTCTTTTTCCACTAATGCAAGCAACAATAAACAACTATTATACAAGATCTACTATGCAATATAAATGCAATCAAGAGAAAGAATGATAACATGTACTCAATCTTCTTATGGTGGAGTGTAAAGTGAAAGAATGTGGTGGATGAGATCACATGACTAAGAGATAGAACTTTTAGAAAAAATCATATGTCCCTCTCTAATGACCTTTGTACAGGGTAAGCAAAGGATTTCTCTCTTAAATTTTAGTTTGAGGTCACATTAGTGTTTGGTCAGTTTAAGCTCAACAACCTTGTCAATCACTTTTCTTGAACAATTAAGATGATCATTTATGTTCTCATGTCCTGAAGCTGACTCACCCAAGAACTACCTCAGTTATGCAACTCAATTACTCACAAGATAAGCCCACAAAGTTTTTTAATTTCCTCTTTTTTATGTGCACCCAACCCCAGAGATTTATAAATTCAAATGAAACCATGCATTTACTTCTCCACAAATTACACTAGATAGATTGTGGATCCTACATAGAAGAAAAACTAAAAAGAAAACTAATTTTACCAAAAGAAAAACAAAATACTAAAATGAAAGAATAACTAAGATAGAAATTGTTCCAGCACCCCCCAAGCTTGAATATGACTATGACCTCATAATCAAAATTCCAACATAAGAGGTAGAACAGAGATATCCGACTAGTATGGTGGTGGTGGTGGTTGGCTAGGGTCCTAGGGAGGAAACATCTCCTAGAAATTCGGATCAGAAGGAGGCATGTCCAGTGGCATTAGATAGCCTCAAAAGTATCCTTGACTCCAGTAGTGGTCAAAGAATGGCTACTGGTAGTGCTCCATCCTCTGCAGGCACTGATGTATGCTCTCTTGCTTGGCCAAAAGAAGACGTTCGTTCTCATAGATTGCCTACTGGTTGGTGTACAACCATCCTTGCACATCTTGAATTCCGGCTAGAGATGTAGTTTGTTGTTGCTGATGTGTCTGAATATCCTGCAGCATGGAATACATGCCCACCATAGAATAAGCTTCCTCTCCTTCCTGAGAGGGTGGCATGGTAGTAGACATAGAGGCTGCATGGTGTCATGGACGCTTTCGCGTAGGAACACGATGCGTCATGGGGATGGTGGGATCCACCTCCCACGTCATCGTCGTCATCTGGATGCTCCTCCTCGTCATCATTTCCTTCTTGTTCTTCATCTTCATCACCAATGTCTGGCCATCTATAGTGGTTAACTTGCCTGATGTTGAATACAAGATTAGGTAATTGACGCTCGTAGAAGCTACCACTGACCGAACAACTTGCGAAGATGGTATTGTTTTGGAAAATGATAAGATCGACCTGCTTGAAGTGGAGGCAGTCGATGTGAAGCTAGAACTGTAGAGGCTCAAGAGTAGAGAGATTCAGGCCTAAGTGGTGAGCAATGGGGGTGATAAGTCCCCCAAAAAGGATAGGCGTGGTCCTCCTTACGTTGCGCTACACCACCATTACATGGGTGAGGAAGAAGGCCCCAAAGTTGACCGACCTCCCCTCAAAAAGTTGGTAGAGGAAGTATAAGTCTGACCTCTGGACCTTTGCCTGCCCCTACGTAGACTTGGTGAAGAGAGTGTTGGTGAGCATGCGATGCAGCACCCAAGCAAAGGGGTGCTCGAGGTCCGCCAATGAGATGTCGTTCCAGTTTAACTTATAGCCTTCTGGCACTGTCACGAGATCCTTCCATATTGCATCAAAGTCGATGTTCTCGGGATGGCGACATATGGCACATGAGGCCATCCATAGATCTCATTGAAGGCGTGAAGGGTCAGGGAGTAGTTGGTGTTGTAAAGGCATAAGTCCACCTTCCCTACTCTCCACTCACCTCACGTCGGGTATTCTGGTTCAGGAGCCACACATATCTCCAGAGTTGCCAGGAACTCAATCATGATCTCCTTGTATGTTGGCCACCCACCAAAGATAGGGTTCACATACCCTCCATCGAACTCTTGCCCTTTGAGGACAGTCGTCATGTTGTCGTTGAAGCCCGTGTCCTCCAGTAGCCTTTGGTCTCCATATCTCATTGGAGCGAACAACCTCTTAGAAAGCTCCTCGCACACCCTCTGCACCTCCATTGAAGGGTGGTTGATCCTAGGTCATGGCATCAGGATGGGAACTTCTCTTCTCCTTGCCATGGTGTTGAAGTGATCAGGGAAAGAGGTTGAGAAAATAGAGCTTGATGTAGCTTCTGTATGCTTAGACTAGTCACTTGCACTGGTGGAGAAGTGGTGCTTGAAGTTGTGAAGTGAAACAATCCACCACCTCCCCTTTTATAGAGTTGGCGCAGCCCTGCTGTGGCGAAGTCGGCGGCACCGACTCTGGGGCTTATTCGCGACCTTAGTGCATCGACGGTCTTCAGTGCGCCATCTTAAATCGGTGGATTAGGGATGATTCGGTGGCACCAACTTAATGGTCGGTGGTACCGAATTTCAGTGGATTGGTGATACCGATTGTCGACTCTAGATCATTGATGTAGGTGCCCACGGATCAGTGTTTTCATTTGTCAGTGGCACCGAGTGACGAGTCGGTGGTATCGATGCAGTCGATTTTTTTTTCCTTCAATGCATCAATGCTCCCACCGAGCCTGGAGTGCATAATGTGTTGGTGCAACAAACTTCGTAGTTGGTGGTATTGATGGCTTGTCAGTTAGCCGTTCAATTTTTCTGCACTTTCTTTAGAGATGTCGGTGGTATCGACTTTTTTCAATCGAATTGGCCCTCTCGCTGACCTGATCTTAGTGCCACCGACTTGGGAGTCAGTGGAACCGACCCTTGCACAGTCCTGCACACTTAACAAATGGGTTAAGGTGTCATTTTTACAAAAAATTATGAAAAACTAAGTACTACTAAACTAAAGTAATGTAAAGGAATGAAATAAACGTCCTAATGGTTGGGTTTCCTCCCAACAAGCGCCCTTGTTTAACATCCTAGGCTAGACAAATCCATTCTTGAGATCAATCAGGAGCAATGAGTTTCACCTCATGCTCCTTCCTATTGAAATCTTCTCCAAAGTAGTGCTTCAGTCTTTGTCCATTAACTAAGAAGGATCTCTCTCCCTCTATGACAAATGGTCCACTCCTTTATGACAAATGGTCCACTCCACCTAGATCTCAGTTTCCTAGGGTGTAATTTTAACCTTGAATTAAAAAGCAACACATTCTCTCCTGGATAAAAGATTCTCCTTGCTATATGCCGATCATGTATTTGCTTAGTTCTCTCTTTGTACAATCGTGAATTCTCATAGACATTCATCCTAATTTCATCAAGCTCATTCAACTCAAGCATCCTTGTCTTACCTGCTTCATCGAGGTCAAAATTGAGCCTCCTCAACGCCCAATGAGCTTTATGTTCTAACTATATAGGGATATGACACACCCGTCCATAGACTAGCCTCAAGGATGTAGCTCCTATTGGTGTTTTATAGGTAGTCCTATAGGCCCATAGTGCATCAACCAACAATTCACTCTAATTTTTTCTACTGGATGACACCATCTTCTCAAGAATATTTTTGATCTCACGATTAGAAATCTCCACCTACCCTTGAGTTTGTGGGTGGTAAGGTGCACCCACACGATGTGTCACCCCATATTTACTTAGGAGTGCCCCAAATTTTCGATTGGTGAAATGAGTTCCCCCATCACTTTTAATCATCCTCGGCACTCCAAACCTGCAAAAAATGATCCTTGACAAATTTGCATATGACATTGGCATCATTGGTGTGGGTTGGAATCACTTCTGCCCATTTGACACATAATCTACAGCTAGTAAGATATAGAGGTTAGAGTTCGAGGACACAAAGGGTCCCATGAAATCAATACCCCATAAATCAAATACCTCTACTTCTTGAAACACATTCAATGGCATGTCCTGCCTCTTTGATATGTTACCTGACTGCTGACATGCGTCACACCTCCGCACAAAGTCATATGCATCTTTGAATAGGGTCGGCCAGTATAAACCACTCTTCAAAACTTTTGCGGCTGTCCTAGAATTGGCATGGTGTCCACCTATAGGTAGTGTGTGGTAATGCTTTAACACACTTTCATATTTGCATTCAGGAACACACCTCCTCAATATTCCATCCTTGCACTATCTCAACAAAATAGGGTCATCCCAAAAATAATAGCGCAATGAATGAAAAACCTCTTTTTTTCTTGGTACCCCCAATCATCGAGTAATTCCTTGCAAGCTAAATAATTTACAATGTTTGCAAACCAAGGGTCCCTTTGCTTAAGGGTGAACAGTTGTTCATCAGGGAAAGTCTCTAGAATGGGTATATTAACATCCTTTTCATCTACCCTCTCCAATCTAGATAGGTGGTCAGCCACCACATTCTCAATCCCTGCCTTATCTTTGACATGTATGTCGAACTCTTGTAGTAAAAGGATCCATCTAATCAATCTTGGTTTTGCATCCTTCTTCTATAGAAAGTATTTAATTGTTGCATGATCAGTCCACACCACCACCTTAGCTCCCACAAGATATTGCCTAAATTTCCAAAAGCAAAGACAACAACCAATAACTCTTTTCCAATTGTGGTGTAATTAAGTTGTGCATCATTAAGTGTTTTAGATGCATAATATATGACTGTAGGGACTTTATCTTAGCGTTTCCCCAACACCACCCCCACAACATAATCTGATGCATCACACATCACTTCAAAAGGTTGGCTCCAATCCGGAGCCTACACAACCGGTGCAGATATGAGTTTCCCTTTCAATATTTCAAAAACTTTTAAACATTTCTCATCAAAATTGAGTTCAACAGTCTTTTCCAAAAGCTCAGACAATGGCATAGTGATTTTTGAAAAATCCTTTATAAATCAGTGATAAAACCCAGCATGGCCTCGAAAACTCCTAACTACCTTCACTGACGTTGGTGGAGGAAGTTTTGAAATCACTTCTATCTTAACCAGATTCACCTCCAATCCTTTGTTGGACACCTTGTGTCCTAGCACGATGCCCTCGCTAACCATCATGTGGCATTTTTCCCAATTAAGCACTAAGTGTGTGTCTTCACACCTTTGCAAAACCTTATCCAAAATTTTCAAACAATCATAAAAAGATGTCCCATAGACCGAAAAATCATCCATAAAAATATCGAGACATCGTTCCACCATATCCGAGAAGATCACCCACATGAAACACTGAAAAGTAGCAGGTGCATTGCACAACCCGAACGACATGCGGCGATATACAAAAGTGCCATAAGGGCAGGTGAAGGTAGACTTCTCCTGATCCTTAGGCTCGATTGAAATATGATTATAGCCCAAATAACCATCAAGAAAACAAAAGTGGGAGTGACCGGCGAGTCGCTCCAAAATTTGGTCAATGAACGGTAATGGAAAATGATCTTAAAGTGTGGCGGTCTTCAATCTTCAATAATCAATGCAAACTCACCATCCTGTCACTAATCTAGTGGTTATTTGTTCATTAAATGAATTAGTAGTGATAGTGATTCCCCCTTTCTTTGGCACTACATGTGTCAGGCTAACCCACATGGAATCAGAAATAGCATAAATTATACAGCATGCCAAAAGTAGCTTGATTACCTCCTTCTTGACTACCTCCATCATGATTGGATTCAAGCGACGCTAAGGTTGAATGACCATTTTTGCTCCTTCTTCTAGCCGAATCTTTTTTTGGTACAATGTAGGAGATATCCCTTTGATGTCAGCCATAATCCACTCGCATACACCTCGATGGCTCTTTAGCACAATAATCAATTGTTCTTCTTCCAATTCACTCAACGATGCAGATATGATAACTGACAACTTCTCCTCTGCAGCTAGAAACACATACTTTAGATGAGGTGGCATCGGCTTGAGCTCCAAATCAGGTGGGCTTAGGAGTGAGGAGACTAGTTGTGGTGGCAACAGTCCTAAATCCTCGAAGTCTCTTGTGTAGTAACATGGCAAAGCCTTAAGTAGCCTTTCACATTCTTCTAGTGATAGGCTCCGCACACAATTATCTATAAGGTTCATTAGACATGCCTCTAGTAGGAGCTATGGATGTATATGTACTAGAGAGTCCTCTCCATCTCATCCACAGTGGATAAACCCAATTCCTCCTGCTCTTCATCCGGATACCCTACTACCTTGGCAAGTGAGACTACCTTAGTGTTCTCCATGATGTCCACAGCTAGTGTACCCTTGTCCACCTTTGTCATTATATGAGCCATGTCTAAAAATGGTTTTCCCAAAAATAAAGAGATATTGCCATCCATGTGCTTCATAATATTGCATTGCTCTTGATCATTGGGTGACTTTGAATTATCTGGCATATTGATCTCAAACCTGTCATCTTTAATTCCCATAATCAAATGGCCTCTACCCATCTCCAAGATCATATCAGTTGTTGCTTGGAAGGGTCTTCCTAATAAAAGCTCATTACCATGGTCATCTTGCATCTCCGTCACCACAAAGTCTACAAGGAAAACAAACTGGTCCACCTTGACAAGTACATCCTCACAAATACCATACGGTTTCACCACTAAGTTGTCTGTCAATTGGATTGTCATGCTGCTCTTCCTAGACATTTTTAGACCAAGCTTCCTGAAGGTAGATAAGGGCATAAATTTGATACTTTCCCCTGAATCACAGAGTGCATTCCCAAACTTTGTCTTCCCGATGTAACATGTGATGTTAAAGCAATAGGGATCCTGTCACTTTGGTGGCAGTGTACCTAAAATGAAGGCACTGACTTGCTCTCTCAGTAGAACTACCTCAACATCTGGGATCATCCTCTTCTTATTAATGATATCTTTCAGAAATTTACCATATGATGATATTTATTCAATCGCATCAATCAACGGTATGTTCACAGAAAGCTTCCTAAAGCTATCTAGAAATTTCTTGAATTGTTGATCCATCTTTGTTTCCTTCAAGCTGTTAGGATATGGAACTGGTACCGTATGTGCCCTCTGATGTGGTGGCACATATGAAGTTCTCTTTTCCACTTCAGCTTCCTTGATTCTGCTCTTACCCTATGTCGCAAGCCTCCATTTCTACTTATGTCGGCTCTGCCACTGGGTCACCGCTATCAGTAGGCTTAGTCCCCTCAGTTTCTGTAGTCCTTGGAGTCAATGTCTTCTTCCCACTTCACAGTAGTATTGCTTTGACCTCCTGGTTTCCTGTTGGAGTGTCAGTGTTTCTTGGAAAACCCTACTGTGTAGGCTTCTTCAAGGCTGCCACATCTTCTGCTAGCTGAGACAAAGTTGTCTCAAAACTCCTCATCCAGGCCCCTTGATTCTGGAGATCACATTGGAAGTTGTTTATTAATTGTTCATTCTGCTTCACTATCCTGTTAAGAATTTCATTTGTGTTCTCCTCTACTGTAGGTCGCTGCTGCTGATTGTTCCTGTGCTGGTTCTGTTGATCCGGGTCCTGCAAGAAGTTGTTTGGATCTTTCCAATAAAACTTAGGATCCTTTCTCCATGAGTAGTCATTGTTCCTATATCCTTGTTGCCAAATGTACTTTACTTGACCTTCCTCATCTGATAAATTATTATCCTTCTCTAACAGCTTCTTTGCTATCAAATCTAGCTTCTCATTCAAAGTGGTGATAACTTTAGACTCCCCTAAGCTTGTGATCTGCTCTGGATGGTCTCTCTCATTACCCCATGCCCAATTCTTTGCCAAAATTTTCAAAATCTCTTGACACTTAGTGGGTGAGTTGTTGAGAAAGAATCCCGTGCCTGCACTATCTAAGGTGACCCGTTCTCTTTTATGGAGTCCATTGTAGAACATATTGACTTGGTTCTCCAGATCTATCCCATGGCGAGGGACCTTCCTGAGGATGTTTTGAAAATGCTGCCAAGCCTCAGAATAGGATTCAGCTTCCTGTTGCTTAAAATTGTGAATGTTCCTCACCAACTCATTCATTTTTTCCAGAGGAAAGTACCTTTCAAAGAACATCTCGATCATTTGATCCCATATCTCAATCGATTCCTTTGGTAGGTTATGCAGCCATTCTTTTGCCTTATCCGCCAGTGATGATGGGAACAACTTCAGATAGATAGCTGTCTGTAGAAACCTATCCACTTTCACCATGTCACAACACTCCACAAAGTTGCTAATGTGTGTCACCGGGTCTTCATGAGTGTGCCCATAAAAAGCATGTGACTTGATGAGTGCAATCAGCCCTGGATCAATCTTGTATTGTGCTAAATTCACATTCTATTTCTTGATAGGTCATGTCTATGCAGTTGAGGAAGATGCCTTAATCATCTCCCATTTTGTCTTCTCAGCCCATAGATTACCATCCCCCATTGCTTGTTTCCTGGGCGTCAATGGTATGTCTTTCGATGGAGTTGCTTGAACTGGAGATGGCGTTAAGGTTCCGATAGACCCTTGTGGATCCTCAACAGTAGTTGGGACCTCTGGTGTAGATTCTTTGTAGTTTGTGGTTCGTGTCTGCATCATGCACTAGTACCTAAAAATATGGAATCAGTTAATCACGATACTCAATAGAGAAATTTTTTCTTATATGTATGCAATGAATTTAAATGATTAAAATAAAGTTGTAAGAAATTAAAGGTGGCCTAGAGTGGCCTCCCGCAACACTCATAGTGTTGAAACTTTGCTGTCTCCCCAACAACGGTGCCAAAAACTTAACACGCTAAAACCGTGTGTATAAATGCAAGTGCACACGTCGAGTAATATAGGTCTATGTGAGGCCCGAGTCAAACTCAGGGAGAGTGACTACTACTAACTATAGTGCAATCAGCTAAGCCGATTAAAAGGTTGAGTTTGAGTTTAAAAAAATAAAAGGAAATTAAATGAAAATTAATGGTGGTTGATTCAAATGAGATAGATTCCTTAGGATTACCGATTTCACCACAGGGTCTCGTTATATCTTATTTCTACCAAATTAATATAGATTTTACTCCTACCCTGGACAGAAAGCCTGTAGTCAGAATTGTTTGCTTCCACGGTACAATTCCCTACCTAGATCTAAGCCAATTCCATGTCTGTAGCAATTTATATCTTAGTCCAGGTGCATTATCAAAGACTCTGGATTTCTTTCCACTAACCGTACGTTACCTTTCCCAAGGAATGCGTAAGAACGTGTATAACTTGTGATTTTCAAACTTTTAATCTTCCTTCCGGAGCAATTATTAGTCTAAAATTCTACCGACAGTGAACAAGCATAGATATATCATTCAATTTCACAGTTATATATATCTAAGAATGAAGAGAAATTTATATTAATTCATGCAAAAGTCGATACAACGATTCCCCAGGCTACTCCCGAGTTCTAAGGAAAGGAGGGGTTTAGCCTCACATGATTTTCACGTGCGAATACATGGAGAGAGAGGAGAAAACGTGGGAAACATGAAAGAAATTCGTGTAACCCCAGAGATAAGGTGTTCCAGATGATCCTCCTCGAAAAGCGCACGTTCTGCAATCTTCCAGTAGTAAAATAATCCGTCGGAGGTGCTTGGATCTCCCGATTGATGTCCTTTAGCTTCGTGCTCCTCTCTCTCTTCTCTATTCTTCGTCTGGTGCAACGTGAGATCATCCTCAGGTATGGCCGTCTCTCTTTAGGTCATAGGCCAACTTATGATACCACATAACATGGACTGTTAGATCTGGGCGATCTGATCAGATTGTTAATTTCCGACAGAGTCGGTGGCACCGACTGCTTCAGGTTGCGGCCTTTGCCCTATTGATTCAGTACCACCGACACATGATAGTTGGTGGCACCAAGTTGGTGTGCCTACTCAATCTGCCTTTCTAAACCAATCTCGATGGTACCGACTATGAAGGTCAGTGACACTGAGTCTTCTATTCTCTTATTGCCCGACCACTGTTACTTTTTTGGTGGCACCGATTGTAAAGGTCGGTGGCACCGACTTTTCATTGTACATGAAGTACCTGAAAAATACATAAAAATGTGTATAAGGCCGGAGAATACATAAAATCATGTAAATATGATGAAATAATCATAATTTGATGCAAACAGAGTGTACAAGCCAACAATAATGATTTATGAAAATATGATCAATTAATTGATTAATAAATGCACAAAAAAAGTACAAAATAGGCCTGTAAAAGTGACTCAAAACCCATGCATCAGTCAGTAAGTACCATGTGGATCTGAGAGTCCTTGTTAACCAAACTAGTGGCGCGGAGGAAAATCTTGCCGGCACCCGAACCCTGATCCTTTCTAGACACCTTTGCTTTCAACTTTATTTCCTAGTAGATGCCTAAAGGAAAATCTAAAAAACCTGAAGTTATTATGGTTGCTTACATCTTTTAATTGTATATATTTTAGGGATTTATTCAACATGATTCTATTGTGAAACTCATAGGGTCCTAAGATAACCTTTCATCATCTCAAGGGTTGCATATATTAATTCTAGGGAGAACATGTAACTTAAAGGGGAACTATGTAAGACAAGGATTCTAACTAGGGAGACAAAATTGAAATAGTCAGATTTTGACTACCATGGGCTCTGATACCATGTTGTAAAAGAGTGAAATCACCCCTTTACCAAAAATTTGAAAAATAAAATATCTATCCCATACATACTCAAAAGGTATGTTGAAACAGGTGTAAGATTTTCAAATCTTTATATAATTCTATGCAAAAGACCAAAGTATAAAGCAGCAAAATAAAATCATGACTATATTTAATTTTTGAAAAGATTACAAAATTACATCATATCTCCCATACATGGTTTACAACAACAAAAGGATCTAGATATAGGGAAGTCTAAACTACTTCAAGTCTTGTCCCCAAAGAAACATCTCCAAGAGCTAAGTCCATGCCAAAAGCTAACTTCTCTTTGATCTTCTTCAACTCCTTCATCTTACCCTGGGTGGTTGGGAAAGCACCCAACAAAAGAAAGAAACAAGGTATATGTCAATAATATAAACAAGGAATAAAGATAAGAACATCAATGAAACATAAGGCTATAGATTCATCATAAGACGAGAAGGCCAAGAGAATGAGGCATATAACAAAAGATTCTTGCCAAAACCAATAAATAATAATGGACTTGCATGAATGATTAATATTAGACTAAATTGACTAAGTAGGGTTGAGGCACCTATCAGACCTCAATTTATAGATGGGGGGGAGTAATCACATTCCCCGTCACCTATAAAATAATTATATTGGGAAGAAATAACACATTCCCTTGAGGGAGAGTAAACACATTCCCTAGGGTAAAATAACACATGCCCTAAACTATGGGTGGTTGTACATAAGTACCACTACTATTGCTAAATAGTCAAATAAACCATCATGATCAAGAAATAGTAACGTGGTAAGATAAATCATCATATAATTGCAACATGACAGTGGGGTTACAAGACCCAAGAAAATAATATATCAGATCTGATTTTGGGGCAATTAGAACAAGAGAAACAATAATAAAGAAAATAGGGTTCAATTAATGACTCATTAAGGAAAATAGGGTTGATTTTCAAATATCCCAACTTAAGGGTAATTGCAGATACCTATCATATTTAATTCTATTATAAACTTTCACCACTTTTAGATGATTCAAGATCCAATTTTCCTATTTTCAATGTATAATCATGTATTAGGATTTATCATGTACATTAATGTAAAGAAAACCCTAGTTTTGGACTTTTCACACAAAACTCTGATTTAGACTCTGAAAATATCACCATTGATCATATTACGTTCTCCTAATTAAGAAAACATATAATTCTGTCTATTTTGGAGTTATGATGATTAAAGTGTATATTTGGTGATTTTATGCATTAAAATTATTTTCTAGAAAACACCTTTTGACAAAACTCAAAACCAAGCCTCGAAAGTATTTTATTAGAAAGCTTATATTTTTTTATTCCAAAACATATTTCACTTTAATTTTTAGATAAAGAAATCAAAAGATATGAATTTTACGTTTTGGACCAATAAAAAATTGTCACATAAGCAAAACAAAGCTTCACGAGAAGAGAGAGAGGGAGAGGATGGGCGTGATGACTTGGGCCAATTACTTCTAGCCAAGTCACCTGGTCCGCTTGCCATCTCACCAACGTGCTTAGTGCGGAAAAGAGTTAAAAACGGGCCGAAAAGATGACTTTACCCCTTGCGAGAAAATCATAGAAAAGAAGAAAAATAGGGGCAGAAATGAGAAAGCACGTGGGTTTCTTCCCCACACCCAGCGCGCCATGGATGACATCAACAAGCTGCTTGCTCAAGGTGATATTTGGGCGAATCCAAGAATCACGACCAAGTAGGAAACTAATAGCATGAATCTGAAGAATAAGGCATGGAGAACTCACCACAACCATCAATTTTGACGTGGGTGCTACCGAGAGCAAGGGAGTAGCACCGCAGACCCAAATCGTATCTTGCTTCCTGGTGGCAACACATGCGATTAGTGAGAAAATTGGAAAAGGACGAAGGTTTTGCGTAGGGCGACGAAGATCTGGGTTCCCATATATATAGGTGGGGGGTTCGCATGTGTGCAAAGATCAGTTGGCCGAAGAAGCTTGTTGCCCAAGAATTGGGTGTTTCCCAAAAGCATAATGATAGATCATGAGTAGGGTACCATTAGGTGTGGGATTTGATAAGGAATTCGTAGGCAAAGAAATTGTGTGAAAAGGTCGAGTATCGAGGGTAAATCCTGATTTTACGTCCTAGCTACCAACCCGCCTACCTGCCATATTGACGAAAAGTAGAAGACAACACATAGCCATCAGATCTTGATCCAATGGTTGGGACAGGCGTGCGCATCTAGCTGGCCTTGCCACATTTATTTCATTGCCAAAACTAATTCAGACTATAGTTCTTTATTTAATTTTTTATCTTTTCTTATTTGAGGGTACAAAGAAATTCCAAATTAAATAAAATTTGATACCCAACCTATTTTTTATATGAGAAATCTGAATATGCAATTAGTTTTCTCTTTTGAGAACTTTTAATGCGTTAAATAAATCAAATCTAATTTTCTCTTTCCTCCATCATTAATGACTCTAGGATTCTCCAAAATTAATGAAACTTCACCCATAAGTCTATTAAGTGTTTTGGATACAAATTTTCCATTACTTTGTTTTTTTGAAATTGTCTGTTACTTTAATTAATGATTTGAAGGTTCTACACACTTTCTCTCTCCTAAATTCAGCTTCTCATCAAATATTTTCCAAATTGAGAGAAAATTAAACCAAAGGCCTATTTTATCATCTAGAGTATGAATTTGGAATTATTTTATTTTTTGAAGACTTTTATTATTTTATTTAATGCATTTAAATCTTATCACTTATTTTATCCTTTTAATGAATTAGAGGCATCTAGAAACTTTCTAAAAATATGAAAGTTGGCCTATGAGCAATACTAACCATGAGGAACACGATTTTGGCATTAATTATTTTTTTCAAAATATTATTTAATATTTTTGGTCTTCAAATTATTTTCTCTCTCCTAGATAAAATAAAATATTTAAGATTTTTAAATTAGATGAAAATGCATACATTGACTCATTTTGACATTTAGATTACGAATTTCAGTTTTATACCCACTTTTGAAGTCATTTAATAATTTATTTAATCATTTGGAGAAAAACTCATATTTTCCCGTTCCAATTAATGCAAAGATAATTATTAATTTTTTGAAATTGTGAAACTTGTCATTCAAGTAAAATTAAACTCAAGGAAAATGAATTTTAAATTCATTTAACCAATTAGTCTTACTTATATTAATTTTAATCCATTATTACCACAAATTCTCATATTAAATAATTCAATATCACATTAACATGTTTAAAGCATTAATATTTATTCCTTTTTCTATTCTTTGCTTGAAAAGGCTAAGGAATATTCTAGAATGAATTACTTTTATCATTATCTCAGATATGTGGTAAATTTGCAATTAGGCCCTTATTAAAAATAATTATTGAGGTATTTGTTTATAAAACCATATGTTGGCAATAATAGTGAACCAATTTTATTTCCAAAAATTATATATCAAAGCCAAAAAGGATAGAAATGACAGGAGAAGCTTCAAAAGAGGGCCAAAAACATAATATGTCTAGGTTTTGGTATGTTACAACACTCCACCCCTTAAAGAGGATTTTGTCCCCGAAATCACAAGCAAAGAGGGAAGGGTGAGTGTGCAACTAACTTTAGGTTGTTCCTACAACCACAAAACTTCCACCAAATCTTTCACTAGCAACTCCTCAGAGGTCAAATTCTCAAGGATCACCTAGGGTTCCACTATTAAGATTTCTTTTTAACATTTTAGACTTATAAACATTATAAGTAGTATGATATCACATAATCATTAGTATTCTTTTTAATTATGTCATTTTATATTCACTTTGTTGCCATTAGAGTTATATTTCATTATTATCCAAGAAAACATATATAATTTTTTATTTATCTCATTAGGAATTTTAAGCACAATTAGGGTTTACTAAATTATCTCAATATACTTGATCACTATTCTTAATAATTTGGATTTATACTTTATTATCCTCATCTTATCTCCGTATTTAATTTTAATAGATTATTTTTCATGAAATAAGACATTTTATTCAATTTGTTATTAAGTCTACAATTAATCCAAATTATGTTAAATTAATTACTTTAATCTATATTAAACATTGTCACCTTGTAACAATACTCACATTAATGTCATCATTGTTATTTTTCTCATATTTATTCACTTCTTATTATTGATTATGTTGGGTTATGGAGGAGGCAGAGTAGCAGCGGAAACAAAAAAAAAAATTCTCCCCAAACCCGGAACAAAAGGAATCGCGTCGACATCTATATGATAGGAAATAAGGTTTGTAAATCATACCTTGTCCCGAGGCTTGCTCGGTGACAATGCCACGCGGCTGCGCGGTCTTCACCTCCGGTCTTGGACGGTGTCTGTGCAGCTCCTGGTCGCACCGGGACTAAAGACTCCTCCTCCTACCGGACTGTCGGATGACAGTTGTCCTCCTAAGCGGCAGTGTCCTCCCGCCTCTGAAGTAGTCCACACGGACCACCCGGAACTCTACTCTCCTTGTCCCACAAGGAAGTGGAAGGATTCACACCCTCCTATTGACGTACTAGTCGCCAACACACTCTCCTGCTGTCGACTGCAACTGTAGTTGTCCTTCCCTTGCTGCACCTCCCTTTGCGGGAAGCACTTGCTCGGGCTCTCTCTCGGTTACCAAAACCAGAGAGAACGACAACTTTGCAGAGCAATCAACATGCACTGAGTTGTACTCTGAGAAGCCCCCAATACCCCTATATATAGGCGGGTCATGGGACAGGGTTCTCTGTGCCCGGCAATACGGGACTAAAGCAGGAGTAGAAGGGTTCGGGATTTTCCACAAAAAGCAACCATCTCGCAACCTGAACCGATCGGTTCACAAGTGAACCGGTCGGTTGGGGACCTGAACCGATCGGTTCACCATTGAACCGATCGTTTGGGACCCTTGAACCGATCGGTTCACTCATGAACCGGTCGGTTGGGGTTCCAGGTTGGTTCCCGATTGACTTTCCTTGTTTCTTTCCCAATTGGTATCGAATACCAATATTATTCCCAATCGAATTGGGCAATGGAAACGAAAGGAAAATTCTCACCAATCCTACTTTCCCAAGTTGCTCGATTGCACCAGTTGAACCGATCGGTTCAACACTTGAGCCGGTCGTTTCACTCTATGCATGAGCCGATCGGTTCAACAATTGAACCGACTGGTTCAGCAACCTCAGCCGACCGGTTCATCACATGAACCGATCGGTTGGGAATGCAGATTGTGCAGAATCAGTCAAATGCGATTTCAATCAATCCGATACTCCAATCAATGCGTCCAACACCTTGAACATTATGATATTGAGCTATCGATTAATTGAGTGTTTAATTGAACTACTAAACTCCTTTAGTAATCAATCTAAACATTGCTTGTGGACAAAACTCCTCTTCCAGGTTGAATCCTATGTGTGTGACCCTGCAGGTCCATTTCACGTTGGCAGTGAAGGTCCATAACACTTATGACTTCACAAGCAAAGAGCGGTGCCTAGTCACACATTAGTGCTACCCAAGTGAAAGTAGAAAGTTGGAGAACAACTTTCATCCTAAAATCCGTGAATGGTGTTACAGTGAATGTATAATTCCTTTGTCACTGATATCCAGAATGAACTCGAGGCATGGAACAGTCATCCTGTCAATGTTCATTCATTTCCTTGATCTCAGAGTAGACCGAGTGAGATGTGTATGACATCACTATCACATATTGATTCACACGTGCATGCGCATGCCTTTCTCAATCCTACTCATCAAGTGGCCAAGGATATCAAACTCCCTCAGGAGGGACAAATCCCATATCTATCACTCACCCCTCAAAAGCCCCATGTGTCAAAGCCACCCAATCATCACCTTTATAACAACCCATGTTTCAAGATTGCGTTTGATGATGTCAAAGTGTACCCAACGACATGTGTTGAGTGTAGTGATTTCAGGTCTAAGAATCACACTCACCACCATCACTGTGAGAGCTGATTGTGACTACCAAGTCATGGTTCCATGTGTCACTCTCACGGTGGGTCTGTCCGGTACCTTGTTCTCTAACAAGTACCTATGTGCTTGGTTTGATATCACCATATCATGACTAATGAGATTCTGTCATCAACCAACACACAATCTAGTCTTTAGTGTTATTGATGTCTATGGTTATTTCAACAATAACAACCGACTAGGGACTAAACAAGAATGTATACTCTTAACATTCATATGATCTCATCGTTTAGGTCATGAACCTAAAAGCATATGTCATTGAGTAATACAATCTGTAGACATCTATCATGTTACACCATCATCTCAGAAACAGTTTAAACATATAGATTGGAAATTGCCTTTATTATTATTCAAATCAATTACAAAGTATCCCATTACAATCATTATATGACTTGCTCTATGGGCATACATACCAACAGATTATGCACATTTTTATGAATCAAATTTCTCATTAATTATTTGAGTTATTATGTGCATTTTAGTGAACAAGGTGGAAAATATTACACATTAATTATTTGTTTGGCATACCAAGGCATGATTAGGTGATTAATTAGGTGTGTATTAAAGAATAAGGAGATATGCATATCATATTGATAACTTGATTAATCTATGATTAGGTGATTATATATCATTTATGTGTGTATCAAAGTATGTAATCTGATTATGACACCTAATGTTACATTGTATCATAAAAGGTATCAAGGATGTATATATTAAGGTTATATGGTTACAACTTAGGTTTAGGTCAACATGATCATTATATCTCACCTATATTTTCTTAGCATGTATTAAGTCCAAGATTAGTTTACAAATATCTTTCTCATCATATCATTAGGGTTTATTGGTTCATAACGTGGTTAACTTCATGCTTATTCATTATTAGAATTAATATGTGAGTTACTCATATTATGCACATTAGATATTCATTAGGGTTCAAACATGTGAACCATTTATTAGATGACCAATATATGTTCATAAATATATTAACAAGCATGTTAGGTTATAACTATAACTTTTTTGGTCGATACTAAGGATTAAAGAAAGCTAACCTCCTATTCATGGAGTTAGGGTTTCTAGAGTCACGTAGCTAGATCTTGGTATGGTACAGGGCTTTATCCCCCATAAGAGGATTGTGTCCCCGAAATCTAACCACCCAAGCATCAACAACCAACTAATCTCCACCCCTTAAAAGGGATGAACTATCCAACCAACTAAGCTATAGGTAAAAGGGTGACTCTAACTAAACCATGTATAAGAACCATCACGCTTCCTTTGCGCACTCTGATGTCTTACTAAACACCAAACTTCAAAGTCTAGGTTCTTAGGGATAGACTATCCAAGCATGTTGTTCTATGTGATATAAGGGAACAACATCATCTATCCATCCTAAAAAACAAGTCACAAAACCTGAAAGACTAGGTCATCACATAATGTCTCCAAATATGTCCAAAATAGATGTCTAAGCTCACTATTGCCTAAAAGCATGCTATTTCAGACAATCAGTATCAGCTCAGGCCAGGCAGGTATCATGCCGATCCGGGAGTCCTCGTAAACCAAGCTAGTAGCGCGGAGGAAAATCTTTCCAGCTCCTAAACCCTGATCCTTTCTATACACCTTTGCTTTCAACTTTATGTCATAGTAGATGCCTAAAGGAAAATATAAACAACCTCAAATTATTATGGTTACCTACATCTTTTAATTGTAAATATTTTAGGGATATATTCAACATGATTCTAATGTGAAACTCATAGGGTCCTAAGCTAACCTTTCATCATCTCAAGAGTTGCATAGATCAATTCTAGGGCAAACATGTCGCTTAAAGGGGTACTATGTAAGACAAGGCTTCTAACTAGGGAGACAAAATTAAAATAGTCAGATTTCAACTACCATGGGCTCTGATACCATGCTGTAAAAGAGTGAAATCACCCCTTTACTAAAAATTTAAAAAATAAAACATCTATCTCATACATACTCAAAAGGTATGTTGAAACAGGTGTAATATTTTCAAATATATATATAATAGTATGCAAAAGACCAAAGTGTAAAGCAACAGAATAAAATCATGACTATATTCAATTTTCAAAAGATTATAAAATTCCATCATATCTCCCATACAGGGTTTACAAAAACAAAAGGATCTAGATAGAGGGAAGTCTAAACTACTTCAAGTCTTGTCTCCAAAGAAACATCTTCAAGAGCTAGGTCCATGTCAAAAGCTAACTTCTCTTGGATCTTGTTCAACTCCTTGATCTAACCCTGGGTGGTTGGAAAAGCACCCAACAAAAGAAAGAGACAAGGTATGTTTCAATAATATGAACAAGGAACAAAGATAAGAACATCAATGAAACATAAGGGTATAGATTCATCAAAGATGAGAAGGCCAAGAGAATGAGGCATATAGCAAAATATTCTTTCCAAAACCAATAAATAATAATAAACTTGCATGAATGATTAATATTAGACTAAATTAATTAAGTAGGGTCGAGGCACCTACTGGACCTCAATTTATAGATGAGGGGAGAGTATTCACATTCCCAGACACCTATAAAATATTTATATTGGGGAGAAATAACACATTCCCCAGGGCAAAATAACACACGCCCTAAACTATGGGTGGTTGTACATAAGTACCACTACTACAACTAAATAGTCAATTAAACCATCATGATCAATAAATAGTAAAGTGGCAAGATAAATCATCATATAATTGCAACATGGCAATGGGGTTCCAAGACCCAAGAAATAATATATTAGATCTGATTTTGAGGAAATTAGAACAAAAGAAAAAATAATAAAGGAAATAGGGTTCAATTAATGCCTCATTAAGGAAAATAGGATTGGTTCACAAATATCCCAACTTAAGGGAAATATTTGCACATACCTCTCATATTGAATTATATTATAAACTTTCACCACTTTTAGATGACCCAAGATCAACTTTTCCTATTTTCAATTTATAATCATGTATTTGGGTTTATCATGTACATTAATGTAAAGAGAACCCTAGTTTCAGACTTTTCATAGAGAACTCCAATTTAGATTATGAAAACATCACAATTGATCTTATTAGGTTCTCTTGATTAAGAAAATGTATAATTTTTCTATTTTGGAGTTATGATGATTCAAGTGTATTTTTGGTGATTTTATGCATTAAAATCATTTTCTATAAAACACTTTTTTTATTTTTTTTTAATTAAGCCAGGGGACCATCTGTTCACCCCACTCCCCTCGTGTGGGCACAATCAAAAGCAAACATACATCTCCTGCAGAAACGCAGGTAAAACCCCACATATCACACCAACACACATCACACAACATATTAGACCGCACAACCGGACCCAAAACCCCTCTTATCTCTCTCTCCGCAACACAACATAAGGCGTCTTGTGTTTCTCAAGAAGCACCATGCCCCTAATCCTGCTAGGAACAACCCTCATATCAGAAACAACAAGCGGCTCAGTCAAATGCATACCCCTCATTTTCTATAAAACACCTTTTGACAAAACTCACAACCAAGCCTCAAAAGTATTATTATTAGAAATATTACATTTTTTTCAATTCCAAAACATATTTCACTTTAATTTTTAGATAAAGGAATCAAAAGATATGAAATTTACATTTTGGACCTATCAGAAATTGCCACATAAGCAAAGTAAAGCTTCGCGAGAAGAGAGAAAGAGGGAGAGTATGGACGCGATGACTTGGGACAATAACTTTTGGCCAAGTCTCCAGGTCCCCATGCCATCTCACAAATACGCTTAGTGCAGAAAAGAGATAAAAACAGGCGGAAAAGATGACTTTGCCCCTTGTGAGAAAATCAAAGAAAAGAAGAAAAATAGGGGCATAAATGAGAAAGCACATGGGGTTTCTTCCCCACATCTAGCACGCCATAGACGGTAGCAGCAAGCTGCTTTCTAGAGGTGAGATTTGGGTGAATCCAAGAATCACGACCAAATAGAAAACTAATAGCTCAAATCTGAAGAACAAGATGCGAACAACTCACCACAACCATCATTTTTGACGTGGGTGCTACCGAGAGCAAGGGGGTAGCGCTGCAAACCCAACTCAGATCTTGTTTCCTAGCGGTGGCACACATGATTAGTGAGGAAATTGGAAGAGGAGGAAGGCTTTGCGGAGGGAGACAAAGATCTGGGTGCCCATATATATAGGTGGGGGGTTCGCATGTGTGTAAAGGCCAGTTGGCCGAAGAAGCTTGTTGCCCAAGAATTGGGCGTTTCCTGAAAGTGCAATGATAGATCACGAGTAGGGTACCATTAGGTGTGGAATTTGATAAGGAGTTCATATGTGAAGAAATCCTTTGGAAAGGTTGAGTATCGAGGGAGAAATCATGATTTTAAGTCGTAGCTACCAACCTGCCTACCTGACATATTGATGCAAGGTAGAAGACAACACGTAACCGTCGGATCTTGATCCAACGGTTGGGAGGGGCGCGTGCATCCAGTTGGCATTGCCACATTTATTTCATTGTCAAAACCAATTTAGACTATAGTTTTTTATTTAGTTATTTAATTATTTAAGTTTTTCTCCTTCCTTATTTGAGGGTGCAAATGAATTCCAAATTAAATAAAATTTGACACCCAACCTATGAGGAATCCAGATATGTAATTAGTTTTTCCTTTTGAGAACTTTTAATATGTTAAATAAATTAAATCTTATTTTCTCTTTCCTCCATCATTAATGACTCTAGGATTCTCCAAAATTAATGAAACTTCACCTATAAGTCATATTAAGTGTGTTGGATACGAAGTTACCATCAATTTGTTTTTTTAAAATTGTTTGTTATTTTAATTAATGATTTGAAGGTTCTACACACTTTCTCTCTCCTAAATTCACCTTCTCATCAAGCCAAAGGCCTATTTTATCATATAGAATATGAATTTGGCATTATAATATATTTTTGAAGATTTTATTATTTTATTTAATGTATTTAAATCTTATCACTTATTTCATCCTTTTAATGAATTAGAGGCATCTAGAATCTTTTTAAAAATATGAAACTTGGCCTATAAGCAATAGTAAATGTGAAAAACACAATTTTGGCATTAATTATTTTTTCAACATATAATTTAATATTTTTGGTCTTAAAATTATTTCTCTCTTCTGGATAAAATCAAATATTTAAGATTTTTCAAATCAGATGAAAATTCACACATAGACTCATTTTGACATGCAGATTACAAATTTGAGGTTTGTTTCCACTTTTGAAGTCATTTAATAATTTGGAGAAAAACTCATATTTTCCTATTCCAATTAATGCAAAGATAATTATTAATTTTCCAAAATTGTGAAACATGTCATTCAATCAAAATTTAACTCAAGTAAAATGAATCTCAAATTATTTTTAACCAATTAGTCTTCTTTAATTAATTTTAGTCCATTATCCGTCATTACCACAATTTTTCATATTATATAATTCAATATCACATTAACATGTTTAAATCATTAATATTTATTCCTTTTTCTATTCTTTGCTCCAAAATGTTAAGGAATATTCTAGAACAAATTACTTTCATCATTATCTCACATATTGGGTAAATTTGCAATTAGGCCCTTTAAAAATATTTACTGAGGTATTTTCCCATAAACCCATATGTTGTCAATAATAGTGAACAAATGTTCACCAAACCACTATTATTTCCACAAATTAAACATCAAAGCCAAAAAGGACATAAATGAAAGGAGAAGCTTAGAAAGAGGGCCAAAAAGATAATATGTTCAGGTTTTGATATGTTACACCTTCCATGTCATATCTCATATGGTGTCTATTGAACCATCTTCAATGGTACATTATTTTAGTGTTAAGCATGTGCCCAAAAGGAAGATTAGCTAGATTATACTAATAATCGTACCATGACTTAACATGGTGTGATACCTTCTTTCTAACACATTGATACCTTCTTTCTGACACATTACTATGCTTTAGGTGAAGTTCATTGTGATACACTATCACTGTCTCTCCAGAATGTCCTCAAACTCTTCGTTTAAAATATTTCAACATTGATCACATTGAAGTATTTTAATACTTTTACCAAGTTAATTACATACTTCATTGATGATCTCCTTGAACACTTCAAGAGATTTATTATTTGTATTTCATTAAATACAAACTTCATATCTACCGATATCATCAGTAAATATAATAAGGTACTAGTGCCTACCTTTAGCATTTATTCTAAAAGGTTTATACACATCATTATGTATGAGCCCTAATAGAATACTCACTCCCTACTACATCTAGTTGAGATGATTTTGTCATATTTCACAACAAAAAGATATACATGTCTCTATTGGTTCAATAACCAAAAGAGTCTGGATAACCATCATATGGATTCTAGAAATGCACTTCTCATTTATGCGCTCTAGATGACAGTGCTATAGGTATTCATTGTTTGAGTCATCAAGTTATCCAATATATGCACCATACACATTTGTCTTAACAACTATCAAGTATATTTTATAAGACATAGGGTATTCCCATAAAATATCATATCTTTTAAAATGAAACATAATGTTCTTGTCACACAAGACATATGATATTTTCATCAATACCGGGTATATAATAGCAATTCACTAATTCAATTATATGCCCATGAATGATAACTTTCAACTGTAGAGGTAGCAATCCGTGCTCCATACAGTTTTAGCTTACTTCTTATTGGGTCATGAAGTAGAGATCTTCATCTCTTTCTGCTTCCTTTGTTCCTTTAAGTGAAAAGGACAGATTCCTTTGCACTTACCCTTATCCATAGCTTGATTGTAGTAGACTTGGACTTAAGCTTAGACTCAGAACACTTCTTGGCCTTATCTTTGCCCTTGGACTCACTTCCTCTTATCACCATCACATATTTGTCCTTTCTTCTTATGTGCTTTGGCATTAAGCAACATGCCAACCATTCGATAAACTGACTATATGATTTAGGAAATTATTTGTAGAATCATATCCATGGTCAATTCTTGACCTAAGAGAAATCCTAGTCATTCCACATGCCCAATCATATTGAGCAAATGGACTTTACTAGACCTCCCTTTGTCAGTTTGCACTCAAATAACGCTTTGGAGACATTATACCTTGTTTTCTTTGCATGGTTTTTAAGATGTGTTACCATCTCAAGAATGTCCATGTTATCATGTTGTTCATGCAACTCATAGTTCATACAGAAAATTATAAGGTACTCAATGTCTATGGCATCATTGGCAAACTTCAAGTAAGCATCCAATTTACTATTAAGCACATTTAGAGTGGGTTCATCTAGCTCTAGTCTTTCAAGGACAGAGAGACTTTGCTCATGTTTGAGAACACTTCTCAAAGTCCTTAACCAGATATGGAACTCAACCTCATTTGGTTTTTTCCTTATTAAGGAATAATCAAACAAGACATGTTTGTGTTTGACATTTTATTCTATAAAAAAATATTTCAAATTTTCAAAACATTTTTTGATTTGATAAATTAATGATATTAATTAGGCCTTTAATTAATTATCATTCTCACTATTTTGTTCAAATTGATAACCCTCATCTACCAATTCAGAAGATTGTAGCGTACAACTTTCTAGTGAGACAAGATCCAAAATAATTCAACTATCACCCAACCAATATGCCAATATCCACAACCAATTATTAAGGTAGGCAACTTTTACCAATTGCATTATATGCAATTCTTGGTAGATGATATGAGAAACTCTTTGTCATAGTCATTTGCATAACTCTCATGCTTAATCCCATTAGGACCGCACAGTTAAGCCTGACCGAAAAGCTAACATGATTATAATGCACTCCACTTATCAGCTGCCTGACCCAAAAGCCAACATGATAATAATGCACTCTGCTTAGCAGGCTCACATTATTACCATCACACTTCCATGAGATAGATGACCCACCACCTTTGGGGTGCCAACACTTAGTTGATCAAGATTTTCATGTGTGTTGTTTATGGAAAGTATTTAAAATGTAATATTGCATTTGAGGGCTTTTATATATAAATACATATACATATCCAACCACCAAATACTTAGTATGTATCATAAATAAGCTATAACCACAAATGTGAATATGCAAGAATAAACACACAAGCAAAGGTTATGTCCATACTACTGTAATTCCTTGGAGCCACAAGGAATTACTACCACCTAAGGTTCACATCACATCCAACCTATTGTTGATGAATGTATGTTCGTGAACCAATCTGGGTTGATCAGTTCAACTCTTAAATCGGTTGGCTTGCCTCCTGGTTGCACGGTTGGGATCTTGAAATATTCATCTGGTTCATAGGTCCAAACAGTGTCATGACACCTCCAGACGATTGGTTGGGACACCAGTCAGTCGATTCATCCTCCAGTCATCTAGCCTCCTCAGTCATCTAGTCAATTAGGTCGTCTCACGAGTCTGTCACTTCATCTTTGTGCAGATCATCATCTCATGTCAAAACATAAATTTAAGCTATCCTATTTCTTATTACATTGTAAAAGGAAAACCTCAAGTTACATTCAGGAGGAAATAAAAAATAAGAGCATTAATTTACATTTGGAAAGAAGAGAGAGGCTCAGTACACAGAATGAGTATGAATAGGAATAAATAACCACAACCATGCACACATACATCTAGGGTTATTGGACATAGCCATGCTTCACATCCACCTTCAAAACCGATTTTAGGATGATGTGTATGAATTATATATATATATATATATATACATTTGTTGTATCATATGTGGTATTTAATTGGATATGCATATTAATCATTTTAATATTTGCATCATATGTAATAAAAGAATGAAAACTAAATCCAATCATATTGATTTAAATCGCAGATACACTATAAATTGACGAGGCTCTGATACCACTGTAGGAAAATTAGGTGCAGAGATAGGCATCCGAAACAAAAATTTAAATACCATTTTCTTAAAATAGCAAGATCACTTCAACAACAGTGTATCTAGGAAGGAAGTATTTGTAATGTTATACTTGGTCCTAGAGAAAATCCAATGACATTACCCTTGTAGTATAATCATGCTTCTTCTTGAGGTAGTGGCACACTCCTTCAGCACCAGCATCACTCGAATAGTCATCTCCACTGGGCTCCTGGTGCAGCACCATGGACAACGGCTGACGGTGTCCTCCTAGCGGCTAACAATGGTCTCCCATCTCTAGAGTAGTCTGCACGGACCACCAAGAACTCCACATTGTGCTACCATATCCAACAAGAAGGGGTTGTCCCCTTCTATCAGCGTACTAGTGCTGACATGCTCTCCCACAATCGACCTTAGTTGTTCTCTCCCTTTCTATCCCTCCCTTTAATGGGTAGGACTTGCTCGGGCTCTCTATTGGTTACCACAATTAGAGAGAACAACAATTGTCAGAGCAATTGAATCTCAATTGTGTGTTGGGAAATCCCCAGTACCCCTATATTTATAGTAGAGGTCAGGGTCAGGGTTCCCAGTCTGTGTGTGAGTAGAATGGTCTGGAATCATGAATCTTATGGAACCTACAAACGGAAAATTGGTCATTTCACATAGAGAGTTGGTTGTCTCATGATCAAACTGGTCTTCTCCCTTAGAAAAATGGTCGTTAGGTGTAGTTTCTTATTATAAATCGTATTGGTATTCAATGTCTGATTGATGCTAAACATGACATCAAAATCAATCCTTATTCCAGTCAAATCGATAACTAAACCAAATGACCCAGAGGGTGAACCAGTCATCTCACATAGTGAAATAGTCGGTCATTTCATGAGTGAGATGGTAATTTCACTTGTCCAGTTCAGGTAAAGTTCAACCAATATTGACTCCAGTTGACCTAACACTCCTACCAATCGATTTAACATTTAAACTGGTTAGTTCAGAGTCCAGTCAGTAAATTTTGAACCTCAATTGTTTAATTTAATACCTAAGCACCTTTAGTATTCAATCTAGACATCATTCATGAATATACTCCTTTAATCCAAGTGTATCCTATGTGTGTGACCCCATATGTCTAGAATTACATTGGAAGTGAATGTCCATGACCAATTATGACATCACAAACAAAGAGTGGTGTCTAGTCAGACATTATTGCTACCCAAGTAATTTATAAAGTTGGAGAACAACTTCAACCTACAATCATGATTAGTGTTACCATGATCGTATTGTTGCTTTGTCTCTGATATCTAGATTGAACTCGAGGCATGGAATTGTCATCCTCTCAGCGTTCAATCCATGTTCCTTGAACTAGAGCAGACTGTCTAAGATATATGCATGTGAGTTCACATGTCACATATTGAATCTCATGAGTATGACCATACATTTCTCAATCTCACTTATCAAGAGGCCCTAGATATCAATCTCATGTAGGAGGTACAAATCCCATCTACATCACTCACACTTAATCCCCATGTGTCACAACTACCCAATCATCACCGTTATGGCAATCCTTATTCAGGGTTACATTTGATGAGGTCATAGTATCTTGAACAACATGTGATCAATGTAGTGACTTCAGGTTTAATAACCACAATCACCACTATCACTATGAGAGATGATTCTGACTACCACTCCATGGTCTTCATGTATCACTCTCGTGGTAGGTTTGTCTGATACACTATTCTATAACATGTACTTGTGTGCTTGACTTGATATCACATATCATGACTAGTGAGACTCTATCATCAGTCAACACACACTCTAGTCTTATGTATTAATGTTGTCTATTTTGCTTCCATTGTAATATCTGACTAGCGACATAATAAGAATGTATATACTCTTAGCATATGTATGATCTCATTGTTCAAGTCACGTACTTGAAGACATACCTCATCAAGTAACATCATTCTTTAGACATCTACTTATGTCTGTTTCATCATCTCATGATTGAGATAAACATAATAGATGGAATTACCTTTATTATTATCAAATTAGGTATTTAATGCCACATTCCAATCATCATATGGTTGGCTCTCTAGGCATACATACCAACATAATTAAGTTGACAACTTGGAAGGAAACTTGAAATTAGGATATGAAATTACAAATTGAACAAAATTAGAGATACATATTAATCAATTGGTATCAAAGCATAATAAAACACATAATTGTGGTAATAAAGCATAGCGGAAGATCAGGGTTAAAGTAGGTTCATGGTCCCATATATAGTCACCCTAGATGCGTGCTAGAGCTATCCAATTTTGTCAAACCCGTGAACTCAATCTCGTCTGGCCCAGAAAAAGTCATTTTTGGTTTTAAATTTTGTCAATCTGGATTGGATGCTGATGTTTGAATTGAAATCAGTTTGGTTTTGGGTGGTGATTAATTCAACTCGAATTGAATTTGGGTTGAAAAATTTAGATAATACAAGATCTAATCATGTATAAACTACTATATCATGTGTAATTAAGAAATTTTTATGATCCAGATACAAATCTGGGTTACACATTATGAAACTGGGTCCAGTTCTGGACATACCACCTTGTAGAAAAGTTGATTTTGGGTCTATTCTGGGTTGAGCTATTTTGTGTCAACCAGGTTGTTGACTAGCCCAAAACTAACCTAGAACTTCTTTTTTGACACCCCTAATGTGTGATGATGCAAAATTTAATAGGAAAAACTATTTTCTATGACCTGGTCTTTTGAAATTCATGTTTAGTATAGAGGCTGGGTTTACACATCAATGAAGGAACTTCTATTGAAAATCAAACATCTTATACAACAAAGCCAACATGGAGGGACATATCTAACTTAGATTTTGAAGTCATTCATTAATGGTTGTGAATAATCCATTTCCCACAACCTAATATTTCTTCATACGAATAGCAAGGCATGGGATGATCTTGCTTGTATTTATTAATATAAATTTAATGATTCTTATATCTTTGGTCTCTAAAAGCAATTGCATAAACTAAAAGTTAGATGGAAGTTATAACTTAACATACTACTATGACTCATTCAAAGGAACTTTGAGGAAATTGAAAGCCTACCATATGCTCATTTATGATAAGAAAAACTTCAAAAATAGGAAGGTGAGGTACGATCATGCCAATCCATTATTTTTATACCCACTTCCCGTGAATGTGTTCATCAATAAATCTTGAATAACTACTTACAACTGATCATGTGCATGCTCTGTAAGACCCCATCCTTAGGCTAAACCTAACTTATATTTAATCATGATCTTCTTTAATTGCATGATTTATTACATTAATTTAGATATGTTTTGGAATGAAAAATTTAAAATCATGCTTTATAACATGGTGCACATATGCTTTCAAAGAAGAGAAAATGATGTGTCAAACCAAATGAATTTCCTATGTTTGTTATGTATTTTCATCATGGATCGATGATAATTTTGGGTCGATGAGAATTTGGGTTCACTGATATTCTAGGTCAATGGGAATTCAAGCTACATTAGGATATTGGGTCAATGGTTATTTTGTTTTGATTGGAATTCTGCGTCATATAAACTCTTGGTCAATGGTAATTTTGTGTCGATTGGTAATTTACATTGATCAGTGAGATTTCTTCCTAATGCAATTTCCCATACATTTTTGTAGAACCTAGTTAGGGGTTGTTTTGACATTTCCGCTGAACCTAGTTTATAAATATTTGAACTCATCATTCTTAGGGCTTATTTACAGCCCCTAGAGATTCTAGAACAATAGTAGAGTGAGGAGAGGTCTATACCAAGGTCGTTGATCACGCATGTGCTTAGTTTGTGATGATCTAACTTACTTTGAAGGATCTATGGTTTAAGATCAACATTTTGACCCTAGAACATGTAAGATATTCATCTTTGTTTTATGTTTCTCTTATCCTCTACCTTCTTTAGCAAGGGTTCTTGGGTAACCATGATGGATATAGCCTCGGTTAGCTAAAAATATCTCCTTTCTACCTTCTTCAACCTATCTCAGGCTAACAATTCTTAAGAAGGATGTTGGTGGCCTGTTTGGTGGCATTTTTAGCTTAGTTCATCATCATCCTTTTTGGAGCTTGTGATCTTCATGAAAAGTGAGTTGTATGACACTTGTTTTGTATTTGTTGCCTTTTTAACCTTTAGGCAACCCATAATAAGGAAAACAACATGCAAAATATGCTTAAAGATTCAAATTTTCAGGATCTAATACCTTCTCCATTCTTGCATGGTGATATAAAGAGGAAACTTTAAGCATTTTTGCTTCCATATTGTTGAAATTTTATAGTATACATATTCTTGTTGAAAAATGTTATTGGATGCTTGAGCTACATCTTAGTAAAATTCGAATTTTTGAACCTTCCTTGTTATTGTATGTGGGTCAAACACAAAACTAAGCTATTTGTCCTAGCTATCGTACATCAAATTTAGTGATATATTTGATAATTGCTTCAAGATGGCATTTTTGTCCATTATGTTACTTTTTTATATCTCCCACGTGCTAAGGAGATTACAAACAAATTTTGACATGGATTGTCTTTTTGCTCAAATGTAAAGAGATAAATACCTTTTGAGGTAAAGGTTGAACCTTTTCTAAGGGCTTCACCTTATTATGGCCAAAAGTGATGGTTTAGGCCAAGTATTTACACTTTAATGCATGGTGTAAGGCTTTCTAAAGCTTATAAGATTTATTATGCTTGAAAATTGTTGTAGTATTACTTTATGTACTGTTCATTATCTTTTTTGCTTCTTGAAAGATGATTAAATGGTTAACTTAATCAAGTGAAACCTAAATCATACAGTTCACAATGATCATATAACTATCCTAGTGTTTGGAAGTCAGGATAGTGAAACAGGTAACCTTCTAGCAATCACAACTTGTAAGAATGTATTTGGAGTCATATATTATAGAGTATATGTCGATAAGTGGGGGTTGGTTGTGTTAAGCCCCATTGTCACAAGATCAAGTAAAACAATTAAGCAATTAGCATTACCAAAAATTTGAGAAATCACATGATGAATAAAATCAACAAGGTCCTTAAAATATATTAATATTTCACAATTATAGTTACATTTAAGTTATCTTGGTGACCTTAGCCAAACATTTCATAAAATGGGTAATATGCTTAAACATATAAGTTACAAAATGTATACATGATATGGCATTTACAAAGATTGGAAACATCATTATCTCTACATGACACACAAACATCACCTAGCTCCAGGTGACTTGGCGTCTTCCAAAGGAATGGTCCTCACTACTACATGCTGGGAAGCTCGGCTGGTCACCTAAAAGAATGTGGAAAACCACAAGATGAGACCTCAAGTCCCACCAATATGATAGAACAGTTCATAACATTTATTGCTTATTGCAAATTTATGCAATAAAATTGAATTGGTAATATTCAAAATATTAAGTAGGTTGCATACAAAGAAGCACAACATGATTATACATGTATAATCATTGATATATGTGCAGAATATAAATCACATATATATTATGTAGGAAGAATTAGAAAATCATAAGCACATCCATGTTATTCATCAAATAAACCTAAATAGATGTACCACTCGGTTGAGATGCAAATTTTAATATTCCATTGGTAGTTTGAAGCATACCACTCAAAATACCAGATAGACACTACAAAGTCTATCTAGCAATCCATATAAGATCCAAGTCGTTTATTATTTTGTTATATCTCTCCACACATCCTCAGGTTGAAGTGAGGGCATCAAAAGATAGAGTTATCATAGGCCAATATACCATGGAATTCCTTCAAAGTGGATCCACATATCACATGGAAATCTTGGAAATACATGAAACAACACCACATCATAGTGTATTAACTAATAAATATAGAGCATATCACATATCACTAGATAATTGATTGCAATCAAGTTTGGTCAAGATTTATAGACATCAGTGTATAGCAACCTCAATCGTTGCCATATATTCTTATATAGGGCTCTAATAATCTTCTCACAATTCTCAGATTGCTACAAGATTTACTCATTTACCATTTCACCCAATGACCTAGATATATAGATATACAGACTCAGGGTGTACATTATTAGTATTGCACTTGATTAATTAGATCAAGGACTCATTTTAAGTCTCCATCAATTGAGTTATAAAAAATATATATAATTAACATATTAATCAATCCTTTGCAACTTTGAAAGATGTAAAACAGATTACCATCCAATTCCATCCACTCAAAATAGTTTGTACTATAATACCTCTGGGCCACATCAGGGCCATGTACTAATACACAGCAGCACAAGGTCCTAATATTCATCATAGGTCATAACAAGGTCAATCCTTTCATGAATATCATATCAAGACATCACAAGGCTAAGTTCATTGAGGAACATTATATTCATGTTAAAATGGCACATACACTCATGAACCATAACAAGATAGTAGCTGAAATTTTTGAATTAAACTCCAAAAAATGCAAGAGTTATGTTATTCTCAAGATTAGGGCATAAGAAGACTCAAAAAAATTAATCCTACCAGATCACATTTAAATCCTGGACACCAATACAAGTCCTTAAGAATATGATATATTTCTGTACTGACACGATGCATTCCATATATTGAAAAATGTGCCTCCTCAAGCACCATATTCAACAAACTATTACCATCAGGAACTACCATCTTTTTATGATAATACATCGCCTTATTCTTTGACTCATGGAATCCATCATGCTTGTTGCTCTGAAACTTTGATGATATTTTGCACCTCAATATCGACCCGTTATGCATCTCTCACCATTGCATCAATGTTGGTCTAACATGTACAGAGCTAATAGTCTAGAAACTTCCATCTGTACATTCATCCAACATAGAGATGCTAACAAGTCCCTCTTATTTCAAGCCAAGGAGTTCAACTATGTAGTATCTGTTAAAGATGAAGATGGTCTTCTATTCAATGCATCATCCACCACATTTTCCTTTCTGAGATGATACTCTATCATTTACTTATATCATGAATCACCCCCTCAACTTGTACTTTGAAAAAGATAATGTAGATTCATGTGATCTATGAAGATCTAGCATTTCTCTCCATAAAGAGTGCCTCCAAATCTTCAACACCAAGACCATAAGTGATAACTCCAGGTCATGTGCCAGATAATTATGTTGATACTTCTTAAAATGAAAATAAGCATAGAAATTACATGCTTTCCTTAAAACAACACACATCCAAGCCCATTCTTTGAAGCATCACATAAAACTATGTAACCTTTCCTAGGTTCTAGAGAAACTAGTCTTGGCATTGATGTCAATTTCTCCATCCACAGTTGGAAAATACGATGGCATTCCTCTTTCTACACATAGGGTACATCCTTCTTGGATATTATGGTCAATGGCAAGGCCATAGCATTAAAGTCCTTCATAAACTGTTGATATTAACCAATGATACCAAGAAAACTCTACACCTTAGTCTGTGTCTTAGGTTGCCCCACATAAGAATTGACTCGACCTTCTTGAGATCTACACAAATGACATTCTTAGATATAACATGACCAAAGGAAAGATACCTCGATTAGCTAAAACTCACACTTACTAAACTTCACATACAATTGATGCTACCTCATCAACCCTAACACCCAAAAAAGATGTTGCTCATGGTATTCCTTGCCTTAAAGAAGATCAATAGGCCATCTATAAACACTACCATAATTGGTCTACAGATAGTGTCTGAACACATTGTTCATCAGATCCATGAAAGCTCTCGGTGCATCTGTTAGACCAAATGGCATAATCATAAATTCATAGTGGTCATACCTTGTCCCAAAGATTGTCTTAGGTATATCTATTGTACTGGTCCCTATGTAATGATATCCTAACCTAAAATCTATCTTTAAAAACACTACAAGACCCTAATCTAAAATCTAATTTTAAAAACACTACAACACCTTTCAACTAATTGAAGAAATCATCAATATACAACAAGGGATACTTGTTCTTCACTATAACCTTATTTGGTTGTTGGTAATGTATGCATAAACTCATATAATCATCCTTGTTCTTGATGAACAACATTGGAGCACCCCAAGGGGACGTGTTTAGCTATATAAAGCCCTTATCCAACAAACCACGAAGCTACTTCTTCAAGTCCATCGCTATAAGTGTCATCCTATAAGATGCATGTGCTATAGTTTGTGTGCTATGAATCATATTGATCTCAAAGTCAATCTCTCAAGGGGTGGAACACTAGCAAACTCATTAGGGAAATATCCTCAAACTTACACATCAAGGGTACATCCTGAATACTAGGACTCGCTACCTTAGTATCTACCAAGTGTGCCAATAATGCTTCAAAATCATGTCCCCTAAACTTCTCATCAATCATCATTCACACAAGACACATACAAAGAATATTTTAGTCTCCTTGGAAAGTTTAGGAGACATCCCCTTCCCTAAACTCCCAACCTTGGATCCATATTCCAGCACCACCTTATACTTCTCTAAGGTATCCAACCCAAGGATCACATTGAATATGTTCATGTCAAGTGGCATAAGATCCATGTGCATGCTATACTTAAAGAAAACAAGAATGCAAGATGGACACATCTCTTGCAAAACTAATCAATGAACCAAAGAGGTTTCAAGAAATAGATGATCATCTCTATTCCTAACACACATACAACATATAGTCATCTCTCTAATGATAAATGAGTGTGTCACACCTGGGACAATCAAATTAGATAGATATGTAGAAGCAAATAAGTAAGAAAGAAAAAGTTTTATGTGACCTATCATCACTCGTGGGTTGATGACTCCCCCCGGCTGACTGGTAGCATAAAATCGAGTTTTTTCCTATGATCTTCCACTTCCTTATCTTCTTCATGTGGATCATGATGACCCTTCATGTGATATTTGACTATGCCATCTACCGCCACCACTATGTTTTTGTCAGCCTCAGTGGCCATGTTTCTACTATTAATACACCTCTTGATTCAATTGTAGGCAAAACTTTCTTATGTGTCCTAGTTGGTCATAGTGGAAACACTTCTTTTGAGGGGAGAATTGCAGCTCAAATAGCCCTATTACTAACATCGACCCAGAATCATAGGCTCCATATGGCCAAAGGCCTAAGCATCTACCCTTACTTGAAGACCATTGTGACTGTAAGTATGCCCTTCTCTCGGATGTTGTGGTTCTTTGTTGTGACTTCCTATACTGTTGTAGTCTTTGTGACCTAGAAAACCTATGTATCTCCAACCATGTGTCTCTTCAAACCCCTAGATTATTGTCCAAATGATTGCATAGACTGCCTCTTGGCATCATGATTGCAAATGATATATGTTGTCCTTTATATTCTTCTCATGGCCTCCAGAAAGGTGAAAAACTTCTCACTTAACTCCAAATTTGATGCTAACTTGGCCAACTCAACACTCAGTCCCTTCTCAAACCATCGATCTTCTCCTTCACTGTGGGCACCATGTGAGAGTGGAACCTCAATACCACCCTGAACCATGCCTTATACTCATTCACTATCATTTTCCTATGTTGTAACTACTCAAATTGTGTAATCTTATCATCAAAATAATATTGAGGGGAGCATCATGTCTAGAACACCCTCCTAAAATCCATCCATGTGATCACCTCACTAGGTATTCTTCAATGGCCCACCAATGGGCAACATTACCCTTCAAAAGGTAAATTTTGTGCTTAATCTTATCCTCATCTTTGATATCTAACATCTTGAAAGCATGCTCTAGTTCCATCAACCATAATCCACATATATTGGATCCTTAATACATGAGTACTTTAAGGCTCCAACATGTTTATGCCTCTCAAATGTCTTGTTCAAACATGGAGATTCAATGTTTGGAGATGGTACCTTGGCAGATGGAGTTGGCACCTTCTCAACAAACTAAACAAATGTCGATACCATATGTTAAACCATGTCCTAGAAAGCTAGATGGATAGGTGCATTCAGATCCACTGGTGTTGGGGTGGGCTGTTATGGCCCCATTTTAAGTGCTATAACATCGAGTCCTAACTGTCTCTTATCGCCTTGTAGCATGACAAAACTGCTCTCTGCATTTCTATACACTGTCCATCTATATATGCATAACCAAAACCAATAGTTAATATGGTGAATAAGTAAGAATAGACACAACAACCTAATCTTCTATTTTCTTAGGATCTATGAACCTAGGCTTTAATACCAAAAACTTGTGACACCCTACCACCACAAGATCGAGATGACTTAACATGAACCTTGACTTGTGATATCACAACATGTAATATAAGTTCTAAAATAACATCATGAATATGATCAACAAGGTCCTCGAAGACCATCATAGTAATTAAATTGTTACTTACTCAAGATGGATTGTTTACTATGATGGTCTTCATGCTTTCCTACATTATATTGATGGTAAGTAACAAGTAATTGAACTAGTAATTAAATTGAACTAGTAATATGTAAGAATTAATCTGGCAAAACATGAAGACCATAATAGTAAACAATCCATCTTGATTAAACCCAAAACTCATCATCGCTCTCTCAAACCTTTGAAATCCTTAGAAAATTGTCAAATCTATGAAAGCATCATTTGGATTTTTGATATTACACTAATTCTAACAATCAGGAACAAACCTTAGGTTCATCATTCATAACATGAAACATGCGAACAAGTAATTGTAAAGTATGGGCAGCAACGCGTAATCTTAGAATTCATTGCCAAAATTGTAAAAAGGAGTCAATGAGATGAATGAAGCTGAAGGTCCAGCAAATATAATGACAATGAGGTGAGTTAACACAAAATGAGTATTAAACATGTCATTCATATAAACATAACCATAATTACAAAAACTAAAAAATTACCAACAAAGTCCTAGAAATGTAAAAAAATAAAAGATAGAGATAGAAGGGTGTACTGTCCTATCATCCCAAGCTAAAATTTTTGCTCAGCCTCAAGAAAATCTAAACTTAGGATAGTAGGTATGGTGTGCATTGTGGTCACCCAATCATTTGTTACCTAAAGGAAAGGGGGTATCCCAACAATATAGAAACTTGGATCCTAGATTCTAAGCTTTGTAAGAAAAGTCACATGTGTCTTACAAATTAGATCTGCCATGTATGAGTAGAATGTAAAGCATGGTGGATCTTGCCAAATCCAAAATAGGACAACACTATTCAAGGACTTTTTGATTTCATCTTTGTATTGATCAAGAAATGAATTCCTTAGTATAACATTCTCAAGATATCCTTTAAAGTAAGGATCTTCATATTAGATCCCCGGGATGTTAACACATGAAATGATGGAGGTAAGAAGTTTTGATTCTGGAAAATAATTGTGTTCTTCATCCTCCTTATCAAAGCCTGAGATCGGATCATATTATGTATACCCAATTTGAATATGGGACATCCAATCATCTTCTATAGGCATGAAAATATTAGGTGAATCAAGTTGTGAATCCTTCACCCCAAGCTTGTCACTGAGCAAGGGGGTTAAGATGTTTTTATGAGTTGCAATTGTATTCTCAAAGTCTGTTAAAATTGCATCCCCCATATTGTCATCACCCTTCAAAGGGGGTGAAGTGAAAGTATAAAATGGGTGGTCATCACCTTTTCAAAATGTGTAGTGATCATTGGCCTCATTATCATATAAACTGTTCCAACCCAAAATAGATGATTTGTCAGTAACAATACGATAATCACCAACATGTGGAATGTTGGTCTCAGTTAGGACATAAAACAAAGTGGACTGATAAAGAGAATCATCAAACTGATTTGTAGAGTGATACATGGCTTCTTGGTTGTCCATAGGGATGTGAAAATCTCAATCATTAACTTCCATGTAAGGATATTATAAATCTTACGCTAGTAGTTGCATTGTATCAAAAGGGTGGAATGAAGGACTATCCTGGATAGGAGAATCTACACTAAAAAAATGGTTGAGTCCAATGGAGGATCTAATTAGGAAGGAGAAAAGAATTCCTTATTGGGACTAGTGCATTGGATGTGATTGTTGAATTCATCATACATGCAAACTAAGTGTGGGTCCGCTATATGAGGGTGTATTAGTAAAGCTTTGTTCTCCAATATATATGAGGCTTCTATTGCAGGAAGTAATCTTTGTCAATTCTTGAATCATGTGGTTTCGCCTCTCAAGCGTAGTTGAATACGAATCTACAAGATCTTGAAAATAGGATGACATCGCTAACTTGAGCGTGTCAGTGTCTTCTCTTACTTAGAGAGTTGCTCTCTTAATATCTTGGGTCGAAAACCCAACATAGGATGTCAAAGCAATAGAGTCAAGAGTGAAAAATGACGAAACAGAAGAAGTTGGTGGTGGTTAGTACAAGGATGTCAATTGAAGTGGTTGATGCAAGGACACCAACTGAAGTGCATGGTTCTCTATGATCTGCCAACATTTTGGAGTGTGGAAAAAGTCAGGGGTGTAAGTGCACAAGATGGTCTACCTTACTATGACCAGATCCATGGTTGCAATCAGAACAAAGAAAAGAGAGAGACTTTTTCACAAAGGTTAGAAAAAATAAAAAAGAATAAAAAATCAAAGAAAGAAAACAAAGACTAAGAAAGGAAAAAAATAACAAAACAAAACTAAAACAATAAACTAAAGAGAAAAAAATATAAAATCAAATATATTTTTTCTGAAGGAGAAATAAATAATAAGTCTAGCGAGAAAAAAATAAGTTTTTTACAATAAATAAAGAAAGAAAATTGTGTAATAAAGTCTATTGCTAAACTTAATAACAATGATTAAATCTAAGTAGACCTCAAGTTCTTAGTGGTTGTCTGCTGCTTTGTCCCCGAAAATAATGCTAAAAATTGATCACTCTTTTTTGTCAAAAGTGTAAACATAATTGTTCAGTTAAAAGATATTGGACTTTAAATGTATATTCGACTATAATAGATATCCACAACTCAATACAGAGTCTTTGTAGTAGTGTGGGGTTGAACACAGGGACAAGGAGAACAACGTAATAAGAACAGGAAATCTTGATTTCGTTTAGTCAAATCAAAGAGGTGAAATTGGTATTCTGGTGAAGGAGTGAATTAATCTAATTGAAGTTATAAATCTATGAAAGATCAAAGAAGAAATAAAAAAATTACAAAATGATGAAAAGGGAAAACTTAGATTGGGTTTCACCAATCAAGCCATCCACAACTATGTAAAACCTTCTCTTCCCATTTATATATGTATCTGACATGTTTTACAAATAGTCATAAAAGACATCCACTCCTTTCTCTTGAGATCCGTGTAGATTTTTATCCAAAGGTATCTCTCTTCAAGATGATAACCAAAGGAACAAGTAAAATTATATGACTTTTGTTATAATAACTCCTAACTCTCGTGTCTCGTTACTAACATGCATAGTCACAAATTCGGTATTCGGGATACGTTCGGTCGAGCTGAAAAATTTGGGATTCGGGAATTATGCGGGAAATTCGAGTAAAAAGCGGTCAACATACGGTTAAAATACGGTCAACGATTCGGGAAAAATTCGGCAAAAGATCGGAGGATTCATATATATATATATGTGTGTGTGTGTGTATGTGTGTGTGTGTATTGCACATATATATAGCACAATACATATAGTGCACGATATATAAGTACATATCTATACATCTGTTGCAACATATATAACACATACATACATACATACATGATACATACATATATATGTGTGTGTATTTACATATACAAATACGCATATATATATATATATATATATATATATATATATATATATATATATATATATATATATATATACACACACACACACACACACTCAAATCAAGTTAGTCTTAAATAGTATTAAATGAGAAAGTATATAAAAAAAGTAGAAAACGGGAAGAAAACGTCAACTTCGTGAATAATACGGGAATAAAACGTAATATATTGTGACTATGCTCAAATTGGGAATTATTCGTCTGTTTGATACGTCTAGGGAAAAAATCGCGTTTTAAACGCGACTTTTTCAAAAAGTCTGAGTATATTGTGACTATGCTAACATGTACTCCAGATATCATTTAAATTATTCTGTCTAATAAATTTGTATCAATCATCATAAGAAGATAGCTAATCGACATGCGACGTATCACAACAAGAGTATAGAAATAAAAATGTAAGAACATATTCCGGAAATGGAAGATGGAACGATTACATGGTTAGAAGGACCCGACAGCTACTCCCATCCCAAGTTATAGAGTCTAGCATCTCATGGCACAAGAAGGAAATACCTTACAACTTAGACCAGTCATGGTAAGAAGGGAAAAAAGAAAAAGTTACTTGTTATCAAGTGTAGAGGTAGATGGTCTTTGGGCTTGACTATGATCTTGGCAACAGCCTTTTGGCTTGCTCGTCCCCAAAAGTCCAAGATATCTAAGATAACTTTGTTTGGTGGCGGTCGCTTGATATTTATAAGAATAAACAAGAAGTTTTTGAGATTTAAAAAATCTGAAAATAAATGTATTGAAAGTTGTAAAGTTGTGGAATTAATACACCAACCCGTATTTGGGTGATCGGATAGAAAAGTCAATGGATTGTACGTCGACACTGCCGGGGTCGATGTGTCGGGTCGGTGGTTTCCAGATTGCTGAGTTGCTCGAGGTTGATGGCTGCAGGTGCATGGAGCGGTGCTCGATACATGCATAGAGTTATACGTGCATAGTGTTGGTTGTCGATCGGAATTGTCGACTGGTGTCGTCAAGGAGTAGTTGTCGATGGGTGTTGATAGATGGCAGCTTTGAAGACCCAGCTCGATGGTCGTTGCTTGATGGGTTGGAGAGCTGTTTCCGGCTGTCCAGTTATTACCGGCTGTCGAGACAATTTGTATCGTGTGATGCCATGCCTTTGGATGGGTCGATGGGCATGGTCATAGAGGTGAGAGCAATCAATGGACATTTTGCCTACACTTGATATTACGGAAGTATCTACTTGGTGAATAACAAATGATTAATCACGGAAAGGAAACCAAACATCTTTGCGGCAGTAAGCCCTTTGATAAACTTACGTCCAAAGACAACTTCCTTTTTGGTCGTAGGCACAAAGTGGCAAGGTTTCTTCACTTAATTATTTGCTCTTTTCTTTATTCACAACGTGATGGCAGCACTCAATAGACTTTGCTAATAGCTCGGCACCTTTCCTTTATTCCTAAATTGCAATTGAATTTCTTTTTTCCGGTCCAGTGACTTAGTCCAGTATCATGACTCTTCATCTTTCCTTTGTTTACAAGTTACATTTCAGTCAAATGTATTAATGAGTTTACATGCCTTCCAAACAAAGAGAACTTGATGGCCTTGTCCCAAGGAAAAGTCGATGGCCTTGTATATAATCGGCACATGCTCCATAGCTTTGCACTTTCGAAAAGACATTGCCTTGATTTGAAAAATTTATAAATGTTGGAATGTACTGGTTTGCCCAAACCGGAAATCTACATTTCGTTGTCTTTTCTTTGGCCATCGAGGAATGATCTTAAATGCTATTCGAAAGGCCAGCACATGTATCCTAAATTAGAAAGACATGTCGACACTATTAGATATTTTCTGTTGCATTTTCCTTGGTCAAAGATGTCCGGTCAAAATTCTTAACTTTTTAAAACGATTTGCTTTTCTGGATTTGGCAATAAAGTAACAATGTTGTTTTGCTCCGAATTTGCATTGTGAGTGCTTATTAAGAAAACTATTTAATGAGTTGTCTTGGCGCCTGGTCAAACAAATGTCATTCCGGTCAAATAATTCAATAAGTTTCTAAACCATCTGAACATTGAAAAATCGTTGACTTAATTCTTTTGCGTGCAAGTCAGAAAATATATTAATTAAACATTTAAACTAAAAAGGACAAATTATGAAAAGAGTAAGAATAAGGAAACGAAAGGCGCATCATGGCTAATAAAGGTACAAAATGTAAGGTAAATCACATAGTAATATTGCATGAAATTGGGTGTTATCAGTCACATAAAAGGATGTGGAAGTCACTAGGTCAGAATCCAAATTCCAGCGATATGATATAATATCTAGAAAATTTTGTTACTTACAGTAGGTATTATGAATGATTAAATTGAACTAGTAATATGTAGAACTATTGAGAAAGTTTCACATTAAGGAGCATAATCTTACCATGATTATACATTTATTACCGTGGATATTTGTGTAGAATATAAATTTGTATATATTACGTAGGAATAAACAACACATCATAAGTGCATCCATGTTATTAATCAAATAAAACTATATAGATATACCACTATTATGTCTTGATTAGTTTGAGGTGTACCACCCCAACTACTATCTAGTCGTTGCGAAGACTCTCTAGTAATCCATACAATATCTAAGGATGTCTAGATTCCATTAGATCTCTCAACACATCCTTGGGTTGCAGCATAGACATCAAAAGGTAGAGTGCTCATAGACCAGACTTCCATGGAATTGCTCCAAAGGGGATCCACATATGATAGGTATGTCTTGGGTAAACATGCCACGACGCTACATCATAGGGTATAAACCCATCAAACTTGAGACACGGCCACAATCATTGCATATCATATATCATTAGACAATTAGTCGCAACCTAGTTCCACAATATTTAAAGACATCAGGTTGTACCAACCACAATCGACCCCATATATTCACTTGTTAGATTCCTAAAAAAATAACATGTTGTACTATTATCCCCAACAACCTAGGAAAATTGAACTATGAACTTAGAGCACTACATGTTTAGGGTTGCACTTGATTGATTATATCAATAACTCATTTTAAGTTTGACTTAATTGAGTTTCACACAATCAACAAGAAGATAATTAAAATATTAATCAAGTGTTTGCAATTTCAGAAAATATAAAATTTATTATCAGTCAACTCCATCCTCTCTAAATAGGTTGTATTATAAATCCTTTCAGACATGTAAAGACCATGCATTGAAACCAGGGCACCAAAAGGCCATATTATCCATAATGGACCATACCAAGATCAATCCTTTCAATTAGTCCATCACAAGGGTAAGTTCACTCAAAACATCATAATCATCTAAAATTTCAAACATGGCTTCCCATGTCATAACAAGATGGTACCAAAATTTAGATTTAAGCATTCAAAGAATGCAAGAGTTTTTCTATTCTCGATAATAGGGAACAAGAAGACTAAACTAAACATAAATAGCTATTTTAACATAGCAATTCTATTTTTACAAATAGTTTGTAGTATAACAACTAGCTAGAGTCTTATCAATGTTTTAGAGGAGTTTTCCAGTAGTAGGGGATATTATGGAGTTTGTATTTTACCTTATGGAGTATAAACATAATATGAAATACATCATACTTTGGAACTAAGCATATGCATGTCAAGAAAGACATATATTTATCATCAATGAAGGTATCCAAGAGATTAAGATGAACATGCCAGTTCGTATTTGCTTACTTATTTTCTTAGATCGTCATATATTCAATCATTTATCTTCAAGTTCCAACAAACTTTGAACCTCAAGAAAGGTGTGATCTCTCCCAATATCTGACCATTCCTTCCTCAAACCTCACATAGTACTACCTTAACAATATAAGCACAACCATGGAAAAGGAAAGAAAGAAATAGGATATTAGACCACCAAGGGAACAAATCTAGAATGATATCATTAAGAACAAATGTCAAGGGAGAAGATGTTGAAGGATATCATGATAACTAGGAGAGAGAATTTCACTTACATGGATCTAGATATCAAAGACGCAAAGGGAGTTATTTATCTTCAAGAAAGAAGAAAGGAAGAATGAAACAACGTGTTTATCGGTGGTTGATATAAGCATAAATCGTGTTAGTTGTCATCAACCAATGACCAAACGATGTTTCTCTAGATATTCAAAAGCTAATCTCACAATTGAGGTGAAAAAGGAGGAACAAGGGAGTATTTATATTCCTGAGGGAAAGAGAAGAGGAGAGAAAAGGAACATTCAAAGTTTTTGAGCTATCGATCTTCAAACCATGGCTTCATCAGTTCGCAACACCATTGGTGGATGACCCTGAATCCTCATTGATATATGACTACAGGGGTTTATCAATGAAAAACAAGAAAAGTTTCCATCTTTCCTTGCCTTTGGTTGGTGCACATGGACCTCATTTGTACACAAGCATTGGAAACTTCATTATTTGTCATATTCCATTAGTCAAGATGCAGTAGATATTTCATCAATAGGTGATGGTCCTCTTCCCATCAATTGGCATCAGATCAAACAAATGATTGAACTTTAACAGATAACAAGGAGCTTTAGTCCTTTCATCAATCTAGCACTGCACTCAATTTCGGGTTGACTATCAATGAAAACCCAACACTTTAAAAATGATAGCATTGTCATCAGTCAACTACTATCTACAACTGGTGGGAAGGTTGTGAACTTGCTATAGAAACCAAGCTCAAATAGGAGAGTGAATATAAGAACAAATCATGTTATGTGCAAAATACAAGAAGGGGATCCAAGCATGGAGAATTTTCACATAGACCCTTAAGAGAAAACATCAACCAACTAACAAATCACTATATTATGCAAGTAACTAAAGCACCCAAGCACATATTTTAGATATCAAAACATGTTTTAAGGTTTAAGCTAGGTCGGGATTTTAGAGGCTTCTTCTATACCTTAATATGGATTATGTATATGAGTTTGGTTGAGGCTATATCTCCATTTATATGTGAAAAAGTGAATGGTGTATGTGACACCATGATTTTGTATGGGCGTTTATACCTGTGAGATAGGTGATGTGTCCTGAGTACCTAAGACGAGCCTGATTTTTTATGTAGGTTTATAGTCATTGAGCTTCTACTTGTTATACTCGCAAAGATCATGCATGGAAGGATCTTATGAGGACATATAATCCTTAGATCTTATATGGTATGTTAGGGGACGTCACAGTCACTAACTAGTGGTTCGCTTGGTACACCTTAAACTATCCATGGCTTTAATACTAAACTAAGTAATCAAGTTATGTTGACATATATCTGTAAGTATCTTAGACATTCATAGTTTGGTGTTTTAATATTATTATATACCTTGCAGTCATTGTTTGTTTTATTATCATACTGCATCTACTGTTAATTATACCATGTGGAGATTATTTCTAATTAATTACTTTGTCTATATTATGTTGATAGTAGTAGGCTTGTATACATATGTTTCTCTACAATTTCTATATCAATGGAACATTGATCTCATTCTCGTGGTTCCCTACATCTTTTTTCGTGTTCAGTATTGTACCTAGGGTTTATTGTAAAGGATCCTCCCTTGGACTAACAGCTTTATCCAAAGTATGGTGTTTGTCTTTTGGGAGTATCTAGAGTTTTCCCTATACAGTTGGGTCCAAGAAAGATGATTAATATGCCAATGTATCTACTAACCTATATTTGGTTTCTGTGCCATGTATAGAAATTCCTGCCCTAAACTGTGGTAGACATATTTTTTGTATATGCATGTTGTGGTAGTGGTCACCAATAATACCAATGTACGGCTACATGTTGATGAATAAAAACGGTGTCCCTTTATGTTCACATTTGTGGAAATGTGGTTGAAATTTTTTATATTATGCATTCTTTACCTTTTTGGTGACTGATATTGATCAGTATCATTTAGAGTTTTGGTTTGAGTAACTTGGCTTCGAGGTGGGATCTCGGGGCTATAAGGAATTTCTCATATGACTCCCATATACCCTACTTCTCATTTTGTTTATGCAAAAGGACGTGGAAAGTGGATGTGGTCATGGAAAAGCCTCCCTCCCCTCTGGATGTATCCCCTACTATTGTTTATCCAAACACTAATGAATATCACCATTATATCTTCTACAAGAGAAAAAATCACAATCAGGATAAATGTTGGAAGAAGCATGGCAAATTGAAATAAGAAAATTAGGTGTCTATCACAAAGAATATCAATAAATATGATGACACTTTTGATAGGTTGGGAAGTCTCACTATTAGTGATTTGTAATGTGTATTAAAGAATGTAACCATCGATACTACTCGGGCCAATTATGCATAAAATTTAGTTGATACAAATTATTGGTGGATTCTTGGTTCTTGAGCAATAGGAGACATGACTGACTTTAACCAACTTTTATGTAATCTTACACCTACTTCTTTCTATCTTCTTAGACATGTGGGTGACGAATGTATCTATATTGTATTATAGTTTGGGGTTGGTTATTATGCAGAGACATCCATTCACTCTATTCTATTTGTACTTAACTTTCTACTAAACTTGGTATCTATTATCGAGCATATAAAGTCCTTGAACTATAGTATGACATTTTCCCTTATTTATTCTCTATCCATGATTGAAGAAAGAGGAATATGGTTGGTGGAGGATATGAAGGTGGTGATGGTTCTTGTTATCTACAATTACTTCTTTGTATACTCTTAGAGTTAACATGTCACCTCTTTATACTAATGGTATTTTTGTATAGGTCATCCAACAACACCCAAGTTGGAATTTTTATTCCAATTATTGACAATTGTATTTTTTCAATGTCATTTATGTCATCTTAGGAAACACATTCAGATAGTGTTTCATAGACATCCTACTATTTATAGTGGTATTTTCTATCATGTGGTCTAGTCATATGGTTTTGGCTTGTCTTGTGCATATAATCATTTAGGTATGTGGGTTTTTATGTCTTCATTTATGATTCATCACGTGCGACATAGATTTACCTCATGAACAAACTTTTTAAAGTTTATTATGTGCTCAATTCTTTTGAACAAAGTATTCAATCAATTTTTTACTCCCAAAAATAGTGACATTGATAATGCATTTAAATAGATCTAATAGGTCTTCTATAGTATCTGTCTCTAAAGGTATCCCACATCATTTCTCTTGTGCTACACAAAAAGTGGTGTTGCAACATCTAAATTTCCACCTTCTTGTTGTCACACATACTTGATTTTTATGGAAGTACTTGTCCTAAAAACCAGTGTCTTGATGCTATAACTATATATCTTATAAATTGAATGCCCCTCATTTATTCTACATATGACATTCCCTAAAACCTCCCATATCCACATGAACCTAACTTTATTCTATCACCAAAGGTTTTTTTATTATTTTTTTTGCACAACCATTAACTTAATCTTCACAAACAAGAGTTATATGCTATTTTTTCTTAGTTAATTTCATGCCCAAAAGGGATAGTAATTCAAGACCATGTTGCAAAATGTACACATTTTAGTGTGGTGCTAACTTTTACCAGCCATATCATTTTTCTCATTTCTTAGTGTAAATATCTCATCTTGAGGCACTAATGTGTCATTACCTCTTCTTGTGGGTTCCCCTTTTGAGTCCTATAATTCTTCCCTTCTGTAGGGTCTTATACAAACCACTACTACAGAAATGTCTTATAACGTCACTTTGAAAGGCGTCGGTTGTATAAACAAATCGACGCCTAAAACATAAAGTGTCGATTAAATAAAAAAATCGACATCTATCTGTGAAGGGCGACCAGACATGGGTATCGCTTTTATTTAGCGTCGGTTCCTTAATAAGCAATTGATGCCTAAAATTAGCCGCCAAATCCAGTAAAAAAAATTACCTCCAAAATTTAACATACATCATCAGTTGTTAAAAGAGAAACTGATGACTAAAGTTTTTCCACGAGACAACAAATTTGACCAATTTTATCATCGGTTGGCTTACCATAACCAACGTCGTTGTGTTTTCACGCGCTTAACTGTGAAAATTTTCACCTCCCTTTAGCGTCAGTTTGTATACAGAAACTGAGGATTATAGTGTTTAGCGTCAGATGTTTTAAATAACTGACGCCTATTGTTAACTTAACAACACCCCCGCGGGCCATTTCCCTTCTATTTCATTCATTTCGCGATTGAGGGTTTTAAAGTCCGACGATTCCTCTGCTCACCGGCTGCCGCTCACTGCTCCTCTGCCCCCGCCTCTGCCGCCACTTGCTGGTCCGCTGCTCGCTGGCCAGCACGGCCGTGGCCAACACAGCCACGGTCGCCATGTCCAGCCCACATGCAGGTCGTGCCATGCTTTTATCCATTTGGTAAGGAGGGAGAAGGAAGAAGAAGATACATTTGCAATTGAATACTAATGCTTGACCTAATTATGTAAATTTTGATGCATGTTGAATTAAGATATTAAAACCTTAATACACATTTCACCATAATCTTGAATTAACTATATTGCTGAAATCTTGTGATCAATCTATGTAAGATATTAAAACCCTAATGTTAAATCTCTGATTTTGTAGTGATGTGTCACTCTAACATCTACATGAATCCCTATTGTATGATGTAGATTGATGATAATGCATGAGCTAGTTTGAAACTTTGAAATTAATTATGAATTATCTCTCCATCCCTAGGTCATACTAATTTATGTGTAATCTTTATCTTGATGATGAACATGCATGGACACTTGAAATGTTGAAATCAATGTTATAGAATGACAACACATGTATTTGTTGGCCTAGAAACCTGACCGGCCTAAATCGCGCGTCCAAAAAGTGGAGCGGATTTGAAGTAGTCAAACTTTTAAATTTATAACCCAAAACCTTCTAGGCCCCCACAACTTTATTTACGGGGTCGAAGTAGATATACGGGGTCGAACACAGGGACAAGGGTGGTAGTGTTGAGAGCGCGGAATCAACACGTTACACTCCGGCAAGGGTAAAGAGATGGTAAAATTCCATAAGGGAACAACAAGATAAGGTCGATAAAACAAAAGAAATATATCTCCAACTAGAGTTACGAGGTAAAATTAAGATTTTAAGCATCTATCAGTTTTTAGGGTTTTCGTGCAACAGAAGCAGAGAGATAACACTATTGCTAAAGCAAGGTACGAAGGAGAAAACTTCGGTAAAACAAGCGATAGCAGAAACATCCTGTACCCCTCCTCTTGAAGCGGGTACCTCTAACCAAGCATCAACATCCCTCTCGAGGTTGCTGGACTTAAGTTAGAGTGGAAAGGTTACTACAACAACTCCGATCCTGGGCACTCTCGTACTCCAATATTGGACCAAACACTAGAGCCACAACACCTCTCTCGAGGCTGTTGCAACGGGAAAACACGATTCGGTAGCTAATCGAAACGCGATCCAAGCATACAAGCTAGAGTTCAGATGTCAAACATAGCAATCATCCAACAAAGGTACCAAACATAAAGCAGCAGATAATTAACCTCTTCTATTTACATAAACATATAAGGGTCTGATTACAATGCATAAGTAAAAGAAGTAAATGACTAAAATAATAAAGATAAATGTCGCCTCCTTGATCTAGAAGGGCGACAGACAGCAGCAGACTCTCCAACCCGATACCGGGCATAGGCCTTACCCGATACCCCCGTGTCGGGCGGCACCCTCTCGGGCGACACGCTCATAACTGGTAGACGTATCGTGCGGGTTTCCCTAGCCCGATACGATCATGTCGGGCGGCACCCTCTCGGGCGACACACCATGACTGGTGATGCGTATCGGGGTTCGGTATCATGCCAGGCTAGAGTGATGCTTCTAGTATCGGTCACTTGTATCGTGTATCCTCTTTGGCCGATATCGGCCTGCAGTGGTGCCCGGTACGGCCCTAATTGAACCATTCCCTCCCTCTCAGGATGGGGAAGAGCTCACCTAGAATCGCCTGGCACAACCTCTGAGGCACGATACGCTAGCTCTTGAAGCTTTCCTGAGTTGGCTTGCGCAAGGTTCTGACCCATCCCATTGGAGTCTTGTAGCTGCTAATTATAGGCAGGGGTTGGAGGAAGTTATGGTGCTCCGAACGCCACGTGTTCTTCTTTCAGATCCTTTATTGTGGCTTCAGGCATGCCCGATACGCTTATCGGCCGGTACAAGGACGTCGAGCTGTCAGGCATCGTGACAAGTGGTGCCTGCCGGTGGGTGGCCTGTATCGCGCGTTACGCGAGTCCAGCTCCCTGTCGGGTAATTGGTGTATCACTCGTCCGTTCCCCCTTGTGCGGCGCCCTTGTGTCATGCGTCAGTGTATCGCGCTGTCCTGTCGGGCTGTGTGTGTGTCGGCCGACTTCCTGGGGAAAAAGGTCGATGTAGGTAGAACACGTTTATGGGCCGGGATGGGCCTTTTTGCTGCTAAAAGAGTTAAAAATGGAGGAAAACTCTGCAAAAGATGATAATTTTGGGTTAAGAGCGTGGCATGGCCTGTTTATGCAAAAATATATATAAAAAGAGAGGAAAACAGTTTATAAGGGCAGTTTTGATAACGAAATAAGGGCCAAAAACATCACAAAATTTGGTATTATCAACTCCCCCAAACTTAGCATTTTGATTGTCCTCAATCAATCTTTAAACTTTGTTTTATGATGTTTCTTCTTGACCGGTATTTTCAGACCATGGGTTTGAGAGAGCATATGAGATGTCTCACAGAGAATGCGCACAACCACGAACAACAAACTTTATTTCTCCTGCCTTATTTAAGAAAAAAATTTCTCTACAGCTTCAGCGAGACTTTGGTGCATGATTTTGAAGTTAGCTTTCATACCAAACAACTTTTGGGGGCAGAAAGTTGTGTGCTTGGGTAGGCTTAGGGCTTTTTGGGTTTTTCTTGTTTCCCATCAGTCCATCCTGGTAAGGGTCCGTTAGCGGGTAAGTGGTCCCTGCAGTTGATGAGTGCATACTCATCGTGGAATTCAATCATCTCTTTGGAACAAATTCAACTCTATTCATACCTTTTCACTCAATAAGAATCATAATGTGCAAAACTACTTAGCTGATTCGATTATCAAGGTTTTAACTAAATATTGTTCATTTAATGCAAGCAACCAAGCAATCCCACGTATACGGTCCCAAGACCGTTTGAGCCCCTGCGGTCCCAAGATCGTTTGAGCCCCTGCGGTCCCAAGACCGTTTGAGCCCATGCGGTCCCAAGACCGTTTGAGCCCATGTTGTCTCAAGATCATTTGCTGGAATGCACGAAGACCAAATGATAAAACTGTTTGCTAAAGTAAACCGCATGACCGACTGCAGTCTCAAGATTGTTTGGGTCTGGGTCCATGCGGTCTCAAGACCGTTTGGGTCCATGCGGTCTCAAAACCGTTTGGGTCCATGCGGTCTCAAGACCGTTTGGGTCCATGCGGTCTCAAGACTGTTTGGGTCCATGTGGTCTCAAGACCGTTTGGGTCCATGCGGTCTCAAGACCGTTCGCTGCGATTGTCAAGACCGAATGCCGCACACTCAAGACTATTTGCTGTATATTCACGTAGAGACCGTTTGAGTGGCTGAATAGAAGACCGTTCTCAAGACCGTTTGACGCAGCTACCAAGCCAGACCGTTTGGCAGCAAACGGTCTCCATACCGTTTGGCAGCAAACGGCCTCCAGACCGTTTGGAGAAGATATTTCCAAGACTGTTTGAGGTCAGTCCCGTGCCTATAAATAAGACTCCAAGGGTCCTTACTTGGGCATCGGATCCGGACGCCGCCAGGCTGCCCGAGCACAGCTCCGATCAAGTTCCATTCCACCAACTGCCCGTGTTGCAACCAAGGAGGGTGAGAAGAGAAGGAAGACGGAGCGAGGGGACTGCCCGGACTGTCTTGGCAACTCCCGTTCGCACCCAGATCTGCTCTAACATGACGTAGAAGGCCGTATCTTCTTCACCGAGCTGCGCCCATCTTCTGCACTGAGCTCATGGAAGATCTCTCTTTCTTTCTCATCCTTCTTGTTTCTCGCATCATGAGTGAGTAGTACCTTTTTGCTGGGGTGCGGGGACTAGCCCCGTTACCCATGCAAACCATGTTCTTTTATTAAACTCTCCATGGCAATGTATATAACTCTTCATTTCGTCGTTAACTGTTATGTTTGTAGTTTGGTTAATTGCTTGCTTTCATCTTTGTTCTTCCTATGTTGCGATTACATCTATATATAGGTTTGAATGTTGTTTAACAGGTTAGACTCCTTGACAAGAACTTCTGAAAGGATTCCTTGAGGTCGTAAGTGTATGATTCGTGAGGGGATGCACCATCTAGCCTTCAGTGACGCTTTTGTGCGCCTAATGCCTGTATAGGGGGCTCACAGCCTTAGTTGGATTTTGTATCTTCTTGTTAACCGTCGATGTTTGCTTGTATATTAACCGCCTACTTGCTTATCCGTTAATGTGGCGTCTGACTCCCAAACTAGAAATAGGATGGGATTCCATCGAGGTCGTAAGTGTATGATCTGCGAGGGGATGAGCCATCTAGCCTTCGGTGACTCTTCTGTGTGCCTGACGCCTGTATAGGGGGCCCACAACCTTCGTGGATTTCTATATCTTCAGAGTCGTAAGTAAAGTGATCCGGATGGTGATGAGACATCTGATGCCTAAGGTGATGCTTACGTGAACCTGACGCCCATATGGGGGTTTTTGTAGCAGCTCTACTTGGACTGTTATATCTTGCCTGGATTGTGACCGATGGAATATGTTTGCATGTGTAGTGATGGTGAAACCCGGTACCATCCCAGCGATTCCATATCATTGATCTAAACCCCAACTTTAATTCAGCTTTTACTTTCCTGCAATTAGTTTAAGTAACCTCAAATCAACTACTCTTTCTAAACATTAGTTTTACTGCAGCTAGATTCAACTGACAAGGATTCTTAAAAACATTGTCCTTTGGGTTCAATCCTTAACTATACTGCGATAAGACTCGTCCACTTGCGGGGGGTATTATTGCACTTTGGTTTTGGTAAAAGCTCGGGGATTTCAACCCCGAGTGAGTTTGTTAGTGCATTCAAATACCACGTCAAATTCTGGCACCGTTGTCGGGGACAACGGAATCAGTCAGTCTAATCTAGTTATTTTAAGACTAATCTAGGATTTTGCTTTTTCTTTTGAAACAATCGATCATCTTCTTGAATTTGACTATACTTTGTGGATCTCATTTTCAAAATCTTTCTAATTTTCAGGTGCGACCCAACGCATAGTGTATGCACTGTTCGGACAGCCCCGGACTCACAGCGAGCTTTGATCCCGAAATAGACAGAACTTTCCATCATCATATCAGAGAGAATCAAGCAAGGATGGCACAAGAAGAAGAGGTAGCCTGAAGGGTGGCTCAATCCATAAATGCACAAAGAGAGAGGCTCATACAAGAAGTCAGGGCTGCAGTTCAGTAGGAAATCCTAGCAGTACAACCAGCAGCGCAAGCAGCTGAACTACAAAAGGATCTTAGAGAGTTCTCAATCCCAAAAGCTGCAAATGTTTATCATCCAGTACAGCCTCCCCCCATTAATGCTGCCAATTTTGAGATTAGGGCACATTGGATTACATTGCTTCAAAACAACCCTTTCTATGGCAAACAAGCAGAGGACAGCCAAGGACATCTTCTGAGATTCATCGACCTATGTGCTATGACAAAGCAAAATGGAGTCTCTGATGATGCCATTCGACTCTGTCTCTTCAAGTATTCCCTTGCTGATAGAGCCATAAGTTGGTACAATTCATTGCAAAGTGAAATACCCATCACCACCCGGGAACAACTCCAAAATGTGTTTCTGGAAAAGTTTTATCCTCCATCTCTTACATATGGAATTAGGGGTCGGATAACAAATTTCACTCAAGTCCCTGGAGAAACTCTCGTTGAAGCATGGGATAGGTACAAAGAGCTTCTACGCAAATGTCCACACCACGGAATTCCAAAGAATCAACTCATATAAATTTTCTATAGGGGTGTGGATGATGATATCAAGATGTTTCTAGATTCCTCATCTGGAGGAAACTTCATGCGTCAAAGTTATGACAGCGCATGGAGAGTCATCACCCTGGGAGCATAAAATCAAGCCAATTGGGGTAGATCTGTAGGTAAAGCAGTCTTGAAAATAGCTATGGCCGAAGCTATTCCCGAGTACAAGTCTATCGCTGAAACTTTGAAAGTCTTAGTTGCCAAGCAAGACCATATTGAATCATCTCTAGCTGCTATTGGAAGAGGACGTTCACCCACTCGGCAACCGGAACAGGTCAAGTCCACTTCCCTATATTGTGAAGCATGTAAGAGCACCGATCATTCCACGTTATCATGCAATGTTCTCTATGATGTTGTACTAAGCAATGTATGTGGACAAGGAGATAACTGTCAAATGGAAAATCTTAATGCTATCAACACCATTCATGGGCAAAGCTATTACAATCCGAGTAAGAATAGGAATCACCCAGGTTTTCAATATGGAAACCCCTCCTGGAGTAGTAAACTCGCATCAATTTGGTTCAAAAAATCAACCAAGAGGCCCATCAAGATTCTAGTACAATCAACAACAGAATTTTGGGAATCAAGGAAATTTCAAGGGGAACTTTCAGAATAGGAACTACAATAACTATCAAAACAACTCTCAGTATCATAATCTTAATCAACAGCAAGGACAAAAAGCAGGACCTATCTCTTCTGATGACAAGCTATCATCCATTGAAAAAATGTTGCAAACTCAGCAAACTATGATAGCCAACCAACAAGCTCAGCAGAAGGCTATTGAATCTCAACTAGCTCAACTTGCGGCTAGCATAAAGCCACCAGCTGGAGTCTTTGCCGACCAACCCGATAACAATCCCAAGCATCCTGAACAGTTGAAGGCAGTCACCACCAGGTTAGGAAAAGACTATTCAGATCCTCCAGTTGAGACACCTGTGGTTATTACAGACGAAGAAGAACCGGTGATTGTCCAAAACTCAGCAACACTAGAGTCTCAATCAAAGGAAGATAAGACAGATAAGGGAAGTCCTGAGAAATCTACTGATGAAGATACTGAAACACCAGAACCTGATATTCCTGTGTATAAGCCTCGTATACCCTTCACATCCCGCCTAAGGCAAACCAAGCTCGATACTAGATTCAATAAGTTTAAAGAGGCTATGAAGAAACTTCATGTTGATATACCCTTCCTAGATGTTGTGGCTGAGATACCAGCCTAGACTGAGTACCTAAAGTCACTCCTCACCAGAAAGTATATAAATGAAGAATATGAGATAGTAAAACTGGATACAAATACATCGGATATCATCTTGAGCAAGATGCCGAAGAAACAAAAAGATCTGGGATCCTTTGGAATTTCATGTCACATTGGCAACTCATCATGCAAGAAAGGTTTGGCAGATCTCAGCGCAAGCATCTCTATTATGCCATTAAGCCTGTGTAAAGACTAGGGTTTGCGGAATTGCTTCCTACCGGTATGACTATACAACTCGCAGACAATTTGATAAAACGTCCGTTAGGAATCCTTGAAGATGTCCCGGTCAAGGTAGGCAAGGACACATATGTTCCATGTGATTTCGTCATCATGGATATAAAAGAAGATACCAGATATCATCTCATCTTCGGTCATCCATTCCTGGCCACTGCAAGAGCCCTGATTGATGTCGAAGTCGGTACCCTTCAGCTCAGACTAGGCAAAGAAACTCTCGAATTCAAAGTTTTTGAAAGTATGAGAAGACCAAGTATGCAAGAAGAAGTATATTTGATTGATTGCATTGAGCAAATGTCACTTCTGACCCAAGAGCATCATGAACCATACGATCCCTTGGAAATTGTTCTATTAGACCAATTAGTTGATGAACCAATCAACGAACAAGCAAAGGATTACATCGATTCCCTCAACTCTGCTAAAGAAGACGTTGAAGCCACTAGTGAAGGACTCAAAGCTATGGAAACCACAGAAGAAACAAGCAAAAAACCAGAGGCTCCCGAAATGAATCCCCTACCCGAAGGACTGAAGTACATGTTTTTAGATGATCTCAAGGTTTGCCCAGTTATCATAAATTCTGATCTAACTGTTGAACAAGAAAATAAACTCCTGAAGAAATTAAGGGAAAGAAAGAAAGCCATCGGATATAAAATGAGTGACCTCACTGGGGTCAGTCAAGCTTTGTGTATGCATAAGATCCCTATGATGGAAGATTACAAGCCGACTATTGAACATCAACGGAAGCTGAATCCTAATATGAAGGAAGTGGTCCGTCGTGAGGTCATTAAACTTCTCACAGTTGGAATAATCTATCTGATATCAGATTCACCGTGGGTGAGCCCAGTACATGTTGTCCCAAAGAAAGGTGGAACAACTGTTATACGGAATGAAAACAATGAACTCATCCCCACTCAAACAGTCACAGGATGGAGGATGTGCATAGATTATAGGAAATTAAACAAGGCAACTCGAAAAGATCATTTTCCTATGCCCTTCCTTGATCAAGTTCTAGAAAGGTTGGTTCACCAAGAATATTTTTGTTATCTTGATGGTTACTTTGGATTCTATCAAATACCCATACATACAGATGATCAAGAAAAAATGACTTTCACATGCCCGTTCGGAATATACGCATTTAAAAGAATGTCGTTTGGTCTCTGTAATGCGTCTGCAACTTTTCAACGTTGCATGGCCGCCATTTTCGTGGGTCTTACTGAAACTGTTATGGAGGTTTTCATGGATGATTTTTCTGTATACGGAGACTCATTCGATTCATGTCTAAAGCACCTCTCCTTGGTCCTCAAACGTTGTGAAGAAGCGCATCTTGTACTAAATTGGGAAAAATGCCACTTTATGGTAACAGAAGGCATTGTCCTGGGCCATAGGGTTAGCAATAGAGGAATTAAGGTAGATAAAGCCAAGATTGAAGTGATTTCTAAATTGGCTATTCCCACAAATGTAAAAGAAGTTCGTTCTTTTCTAGGTCATGCAGGATTTTACAGAAGATTCATAAAGGATTTTTCCAAGATAACTAAGCCGATGACGAAGCTGCTACTAAAGGATACTGATTTCAATTTCGACGAAGAATGTGTCAAAAGCTTCAACACACTAAAGCAGGCCCTTACAACAAACCCCATCATTAGAGCTCCCGACTGGGACCATCCTTTTGAAATCATGTGCGATGCCAGCGATTATGTTGTGGGTGTTGTTTTAGGGCAATGTATAGAGAAGAAACATTATGTGATCTATTATGCATCAAAAACCCTCGATGAAGCCCAAAGGAATTATGCAACTACCGAGAAAGAACTTCTAGCAGTCGTGTATGCCTTTGACAAGTTCAGATCCTACCTAATTGGTTCAAAGGTCATTGTCTACTCAGACCATGTTGCTATTCATTACCTTCTGGCAAAGAAAGACGCAAAACCAAGGCTGATTAGATGGATCCTTTTACTACAAGAATTTGATTTAGAGATAAGAGATAAAAAGGGTATGGAAAATGTTGTAGCAGATCACCTCAGTCGCATCCACACTCTAGATATTGAGAAGATTCCGATCAATGATTCCTTGCCAGATGATCAGCTAATGAGAGTCTCAGAAGTTGTACCATGGTATTCAGATTTCGTAAACTACCTTGCTGCTGGAGTCATCCATCCCCAATGCACCGGGAATGCACTGAAGAAGTTCATGCATGATGTGAAGCAATATCACTGGGATGAACCATATCTTCTTAAACTATGTGCTGATGGTTTGTACAGACGTTGCATCGCCGAAAAAGAAGCTCAATCTATTTTGGAACAATGCCACTAAGGACCTGTGGGAGGACATATGAGCTCTAAAAAGACTGCCTTAAAGGTTTTGCAATGTGGATTCTTCTGGCCAACCATATCGAAAGACTCTTACAATTTTGCCCTATCATGTGACAAATGTCAACGAACAGGTAATATAACAAAGAGAGATGAGATGCCACTAAATCTATGGCAAGAAGTAGAGATATTCGATGTTTGGGGGGTGGACTACATGGGTCCATTCCCATCTTCTCATGGATTTTCATACATACTAGTTGCGGTGGACTACGTCTCAAAATGGGTTGAAGCTATACCAACCGTCACTAGAGATTCCAAACCCGTCATCAAATTATTCAAAGATGTTATTTTTTCCCCGTTTTGGAGTGCCACGAACCGTGATATCTGACGAAGGGTCCCACTTCCTTGAAAGAAGCTTTGAAGCTTTACTGAGAAAATACGGTGTAACACATAAGGTAGCCTCACCGTACCATCCACAAACAAGTGGACAGGTAGAAGTCTCTAACCGTCAACTAAAGGCTATTCTAGAAAAAAACTATTGGACGCAATCGAAAGGACTGGTCAACAAAAATCAACGACACCTTATGGGCCTATCGTACTGCTTATAAAACTCCCATTAGGACTACACCTTTTCGATTAATATATGGAAAGGCTTGCCACCTGCCATTCGAACTGGAACACAAGGCATTATGGGCAATTAAACAATTGAACTTTGATATGAAAGAAGCAGGCCATGCCAGGATTTTGCAACTCCAAGAGCTGGATGAACTCAGGATGACAGCCTATGAGAATGCACGAATCTATAAAGAATGCACAAAACTTTGGCACGATGGACATCTGAAAAGGAAAGACATACAAGTGGGAGACCAAGTTCTGGTATTCAACTCAAGATTAAAGTTATTCTCAGGAAAACTTTGTTCCCGTTGGTCTGGACCTTACATTGTCAAAAGCATCTCCCCACATGGTGCTTTCTCTTTATGGAGCGAAAAGTCAGGCGAATTTATGGCAAATGGTCACCGCTTGAAGAGATATTTCACCTCGATTGACATAGGCACCGAAACAATGCTGGAACTCACCAATCCAAAAGACCCACCGTGAAGCTGAAGAATTTAGTCGGGCCATCGATGTAAAACAAAGGCGCTTGTCGGGAGGCAACCCGATCAATAAATCTGTTTTTCTTTCCTTTTCAAAATTTTGTTTTTACCTTCTAGTTAACTTTTCCTTAAATAAAATTCGCTTTGCGAGATGCTATTTTTAAGATCTAACTGCCCTTTAACCTTGGGATTTTCAGATAAGAGGATGCACGCTGATCGGAACGCAACCACACTCGGTGATCATTCTGGCATGATTTTTCCCCTCCATCTTAGATTTAGGGTTTGCTCGGGATGAGCAAATCTCTAAGTTTGGGGTGGAGGGTGGGTGGTACGTACCTCACTTTTCACCTACACCCTCTTTTCGTACTTAAGTTTTCACTATCACATTCTCGATAAAACAATTTCAAAATTTTCATTGAACAGATACTTGATGAATTTTTGACACTTTTTGACAACTCCTGATTTCATTAAAAGTTACTAACTAATTTTCTATGCATTTTTCAATCATTATACCCTCCTTATTCGAAGTAAATCCTCAAAAGGACCAATCTTTGAAACAAGCCTTTTGCTTGAAATCATCTTGTGAAGCTTATGATTCCTAACCTCATGATTCTTTTTGCAAAAATGATAAGTATTTGTCAAACTGAAAGGGATCAAACACGTCGTGCTTCCTAACTGACTAATGGAACAATAACATGGAATCTCCACTGGATATTCATCAAGTCATTATTTGAGCAGAGTACGATAAGGAGAACAACCCGGTACAGTGAATTGTAAATCAAGTTGCATTCTGATCTGAACTCTCTTCTACACTTCTTCTATCATCTTTGTACCCCTCCATCCATCAAAAAGAAACAAAATAGCCCAATATGGTACCAAACCCTAAGTTTGGGGTGGCACGCCACTTCCCTCCTTATCTGCTTCTTCCATACCCCTCGCAAATAAATAGGGGCGTACCACCAAAAATGCAATCTCGAGTCAAATAGAGGAGAGATTTGCAAATAAAAGATGCCAAAGTGCACACAAAAAGAAATGCAATCTCGAGTCGAATAGAGGAGAGATTCACACAACAAAATGCAATAAATGAAATTGCAAAGCAAATAAAAATCTCGAGTCGAATAGAGGAGAGATTTACTTCTTCTTTCCATACCTCCTTTCACTCCTTTTTCTACCTAATGGCGCAATGCATGCCCCCACTATCCTAAAAAACACCAGTGTCAGATCGGATGCACACTTGTTGATTCTACGGGTATCTCTGGACTCTTACAAAACTCTTGACACGCTTGTTGTTGGAAAAAGTGAGGAGGAAGTGATATTGGAAAACGAACTCAGGAATGAAGATATGGTAAGATGTGTTTAGTGGTCCCAGGAGGTTGAGATACGGAGTCAGATTGAGCAGAAAGAAAACATTTGTGATGTGAAGATGAAGCAATCACACGAGTTGAAAGTATTCATTTGGCAACTGTTTCAAATTTTGTGTTACTCGAGGACGAGCAACGTTTAAGTTTGGGGTGTTTTGATGAGTGCATACTCATCATGGAATTCAATCATCTCTTTGGAACAAATTCAACTCTATTCATACCTTTTCACTCAATAAGAATCATAATGTGCAAAACTACTTAGCTGATTCGATTATCAAGGTTTTAACTAAATATCGTTCATTTAATACAGGCAACCAAGCAATCCCACGTATACGGTCCCAAGACCATTTGAGCCCCTGCGGTCCCAAGACCATTTAAGCCCATTCAGTCCTAAGACTGTTTGAGCCCATGCAGTCCCAAGACCGTTTGGGTCCATGCGGTCTCAAGATCGTTTGCTGGAATGCACGAAGACCGAATGATAAAACCGTTTGCTAAAGTAAACCGCATGACTGACTGCAGTCTCAAGACTATTTGGGTCCATGCGGTCTCAAGACCGTTTGGGTCCATGCGGTCTCAAAACCGTTTGGGTCCATGCGGTCTCAAGACCGTTTGGGTCCATGCGGTCTCAAGACTGTTTGGGTCCATGCAATATCAAGACTGTTCACTGCGATAGTGAAGACCGAATGCCACACACTCAAGACCGTTTGTTGTATATTCATGCGGAGACCGTTTGAGTGGTTGAATAGAAGACCGTTCTCAAGACCGTTTGACGCAGCTACCAAGATAGACCATTTGGCAGCAAACGGTCTCCAGACCGTTTGGAGAAGATATTTCCGAGACCGTTTGAGGTCAGTCTCGTGCCTATAAATAAGACCCCAAGGGTCCTTACTTGGGCATCGGATCCGGACGTCGCCAGGCTGCCCGAGCACAGCTCTGATCAAGTTCCATTCCAGCTACTGCCCGTGGTGCAACCAAGGAGGGTGAGAAGAGAAGGAAGACAAAGCGAGGGGACTGCCCGATCTGTCTTGGCAACTCCTGTTTGCGCCCAGATCTTCTCTGACACGGCGTAGAAGGCTGTATCTTCTTCACCGAGCTGCGCCCACCTTCTGCACCGAGCTCATGGCAGATCTCTCTTTCTTTCTCATCCTTCTTGTTTCTCGCATCATGAGCGAGTAGTACCTTTTCGCTGGGGTGCGGGGACTAGCCCCGATGCCCATGCAAACTATGTTCTTTTGTTAAACTCTCCATGGCAATGTATATAACTCTTCATTTCGTCATTAATCATTATGTTCGTAGTTTGGTTAATTGCTTGCTTTCATCTTTGTTCTTCCTATGTTGCGATAACATCTATATATAGGTTTGAATGTCATTTAACAGGTTAGACTCCTTGACGAGAACTTCTGAAAGGATTCCTTGAGGTCGTAAGTGTATGATCTGTGAGGGGACGAGCCATCTAGCCTTCGGTGACGCTTCTGTGCGCCTAACACCTGTATAGGGGGCTCATAGCCTTAGTTGGATTTTTTATCTTCTTGTTAATCGTCGATGTTTGCTTGTATATTAACCGCCTGCTTGCTTATCGGTTAATGCGGCTGACTCCCAAACTAGAAATAGGATGGGATTTCATCGAGGTCGTAAGTGTATGATCCATGAGGGGACGGGCCATCTAGCCTTCGGTGACGCTTTTGTGTGCCTGACGCCTGTATAGGGGGCCCACAACCTCCGTGGATTTCTGTATCTTCAGAGGCGCCGTAAGTAAAGTGATCCGGATGGTGACGAGACATCTGATGCCTAAGGTGATGCTTACGCGAACCTGACACTCGTATGGGGGGTTTTGCAGCACCTCTATTTGGACTGTTATATCTTGCCTGGATTGTGACCGATTGAATATGTTTGCATGTGTAGTGGTGGTGAAACCCGGTACCATCCCAGTGATTCCATATCATTGATCTCAACCCCAACTTTAATTCAGCTTTTACTTTCCTACAATTAGTTTAAGTAACCTCAAATCAAATAATCATTCTAAACATTAGTTTTACTTGAGCTAGATTCAACTGACAAGGATTCTTAAAAATGTTATCCTTTGAGTTCGATCCTTAACTATACTGCGATAAGACTCATCCACTTGCGGGTGGTATTATTGCACTTTGGTTTTGGTAAAAGCTCAGGGATTTCAACCCCGAGTGAGTTTGTTAGTGTGTTCAAATACCACGTCAGTAGTCCAAGATAGATGGCTTTAGAGCAGTGATTTCACATCCTACGTACCACTGCCCCAGATCTACCATGCCTAAAGATGGGTACTTTTGGAAAACAAGTGTGTATGTATTTTTTTCTTTCTTTTCATTTGGCACAACTCTCATGCTTTTATTCACTCTCATAAGGCTATTCTCTCTTTTTGGGATTTTTGTTGGGTAAGGGAAAACAAGAGGAATTTTTGTTGCTGTTTGGGCAACTTTTTCCTTCTGCATACACGTCTCTTAGCTGTTGCAAGATTATTTTTCGAAATTTTTGGCGTGGAAAGTCATAGTCTTTTGTCGCTTGAGGCTGCACTATCAGAAAGACATAACAAAACATGCATCTCCATGGGGACATAGAAAACAACTAGCAAGAAGTCGTATCTGATTTTTTTTACTATATAGCTTCTTTGTACATATGCATGGAGACAAAATAAGAAAAAAATTTCAAACTTTTTGTATGAGCATGTATATGTAGATATTCTATAGAAGAAGAACAGAAGAATAGAAGGGTGAGGTCTGAAAATTTTTCAAAATTTTATACCTCCCCCACTGGTACATGGTACCCCCCCCCCAAACTTACTCTACACTCTGTCCCAGAGTTGTGAAGTAGATAAGGTAGGGTAATGTTACCCCAGTGAGGGTTAGCTGGTGAGCGCGCCTGCTCCAGATAGAAGCTCCCACACGTATTCTCCTCGTTTGTTGTGGTAGTCGATGTGGTGGAGCTGGTCAGGCGTCACTTCATTCAATATCCATTCCAGTACGAAGATGTCACAGTCATTGGATAAGGGTATCTATTGTGGACTGCGGTGGTAGAACTGAAGCTCGTGCCATTTGCTTTCTGCTGTGTCTAGGAATGGTTGTATCATCACCACCATGTCCTTGTAGTATTTTCATACTAGGCGCTCGAGGGAGGTCAATGTTGTTGATGTACGTTGTACCGGATGGTCTTTGTTGCTGTCCGAGCTGTTGTGGAAGATTCCTGCTTGTTGGCAAGTGTACACCGTCAAGAGCGTCCAGTGATTGTAATGCATGATGGGCAGGAAGATTGTGCCTGGAACCCTGTGCTCCAACTCTGCCAGAAAAGATTGCTTTGCTCATGTTTCATCGGCAAGGCAGATGTCGTTGAACAACATTGGATGAGCAATGTATGCATGTTCAAACTTTGTTTGTAGCCTTTGGATGTAGGCGGCCACCACAGATATTGCCAAGCATCCTCCATCCTTTACCATGTCCCTTAAATCATCAACTGGGACTATGACATCGCCTGCCTCATAGATTACGTTTGTCGGGGTAGAATCGGCTAACTTCATAAGAATTTCATTAACCTGCTCCTGCGTGAGTGTAGAGCACGAGAAGCGGTCGAAGTTGTTGATCAAATCTTCTGATGTTTCAGGCGAAGCAGGGTCTTCAAATCCGTGCACTTCTCGTAGGATCTTCAACTGCTTGCCTGCCCTGTACATGTCTTTTTCTATCTCAGTTTCCTTCTCAGGAGTGCTGCTGGGCTGTGAAGATGCGTCTTCTAGGTCACTGTCTAGCAGCCTCTCTGGTATGCCCGCGACTAGGAAATAACACTTGTCCTTGATCAACAATAGTGCATATATGCTTCTGAGCTGGTAGAAGTTTTGGCTCTAGAGTTGTCTTAAGAATCCGAAGACATGTATCATCTCCATGGCCCACATGACTATAAAGGTGTTGTTTCCACTTCCCTCTTATTCTTGGACGGGGAAGTCCCTCAGTGTGAAGAAATTCCAGACACCATTGTGACGTTGGATTCCACTCTTGATAACACGGTGGAGGCACAGCGGGAGTAGCCTCAAAAGTTTGTATTCGGGGTGTACGAAAGTTTTTCCTATGCGTGGGACCTCTTTGTTGCAGCAGCTGAGTAGTTGAACATCGTGACTGCGGAGGTCAGCAACGCACAGGAACCAATTCTTTCAATGTTTGTAGGGGGGCATCACTAGGTTTGGGTTGTGCTCTTCAATGTGCTTCAACATACTGGCCACCTGTGTAGATTCATACAAACCCCTCATCATTTTTCTCGCCAAGGCCGGGGTGGCGTTGTAGATTTTCTGTCGGCCTATCCTAACGCCTGCGTTCTCTATCACGGCACCTTGTAGGACCCTGAACAACTTTCCAACGACGGCTGGGGAGCGGAATATGCTTCTTAGCGCTCCTCGTTGCACTGAGAAATAGCCGTCACTCCAGATGACTTCTTCTTCGTCAGCCTGTGACCTCAAGACCTTATTCAGCAACTTCTGGTCCCTGATCGTCAGGTATCTGATGGCTCTCCTGTCGAAGTCTGCCATCTCAAAGGAAGGTATCTCCGACGGCGCAGAGATTGCATCTACCGTCGAGCTTCTTCCTATGGGGGGTGTCTTTGGTTGGTAGCGAAGATGTCCCCCCCTTCTCCCTCTGATTCATCAGAAGAATCCTCCCCGATGCTGACAGATTCGTCGTTGTCTTCGACTTCGTTTAGGGAGGCGGAGGGAGCGAAGCCTTCAATGCCTCGGGATCTCTCCTCTCCTGCTGGAGACCCTGTGGCAGACTTATGCGTCGTTTCTTTTTTGGGCATTGTAGAAGGCTCACTGGAGGAGGAAGAGGATGATGATCCTAACGAGGCTGCCGATGAGGGGGGTGGAGAGCCTGATCCAGGAGGCGACGAAGACCTTCTCTGCTGCCTTGGGTGCGGATGGTCGTCCCCCCTGTTTAGCCTCTCCTCGATCACGTTAAGGCGCTGGAGGGCCTGCTGAAGCATCACATTGAATACCTCTAGTTGGTCAGGAAGTCCAACTAGAGTCAGCAGTGCCTGTTCCTGGTCATTCTGCCTCTGCTGGAAAAAAGAAAACTTGCGGGTTAGAGAAGTAAATGTAGCCGAGTGGCTTTCTGTTACCTCCCGTAAGTAGTCAAATTCGTGCCCCAACATTTTTCCGAGCGACGGAGGGGCTCCTACAAATCTCCCTCTCATCCCCTCGATACCTCCCTCGCGCGAGGGTCTACCTGACGAGGTAGAACCTATCTCGATCGTCTGCGAGGTAGATGCTGGTGGGCGAGGCGTCAGCATTTTTGCGGCTGCTTTCGCCTCGCCTTCTTGTCGTGGCGGAGAAGGTCGTGGTGTGGGTGGATGCTGCTCCACCTCTACATCATCGACGATCTCATTAGAAGCTGCTATAGGAGATACCGACATCGGTGTCGGCGTTAGCAGTGCAGCTCCGAGCTCCATCTTGAGGATCTCGGCGAACACCCTATTATTGGCGTCCGGCTGTGCTTCTTCTTCTACCTCTAGAGGCACCACAGGGGCTTCGAGAGTTTTGGCTGTCTCTCTCACGACAACTCCCGTCATTGTCTCAATGACCTCAACGATCGCCGGTTCTTCTTCAGCCATGACAGGTGTTGTCGTTATTGTGGCTGATATAGTATGCTCTGGGGCAGTGGGCTGCTCGGCAGGGGCTATTGAAGATTTGTCCTGCTGAGCGCCAAGAGGGATAGGTTCTTCTCTTGCAGCTGCCCTTTCTTGTATTCTGGTGGTAGCGTCATAAGTTGCGTCTACCGCCACAACTTCTATTTCTGTTGTGGTGAAGACCAGCTTTTTTGTGTCGTAGGCGGCGCATTGAGGGAGCGGAAGGAGGGTGTTTGTCCTTGTGAACTTGTAGAAGTAGCTTCGCCCCTCCTTCTTTATGATGTTTCTCCTCATGAGGTACTTGAGGTCAATCAACTCATCGCCCCTTGTCCTCGAATGACTGTGCGGCTCCCGTGGGTATCCAAACCCAACCGCGATGAGGTTGGCGATGCCACCCATGCAGTATTCTTTGGTGGCATCCTTTCTCGGGTGTAGCCTGTTCAGTAGAAAACACCCCAAGTTGATCACTCTACCCTCCATCATGTGCCACATGACGTGGAGTTCTTCAGTGTAGATATTGCTGGACTCGTTCTTGCTGAAGAGCAGGCACGCCACCAGCTTGTGCACTATCCTCCAGAAATAGGAGTGCAACGCCGCCATCTTGCTTCCTAGCTTGAATGATGTTTCACTGGTCAGCCTTTTCCAGAGATCAACGGGGTTGAACCCATCTCCTTCGGTGATCCTTTCACTGTTATTTAGCAGTTTCTCCTCCTCCTCACTGGAAGAGAAGATCTTGTTGAGCAACTTTTTGGATATGACGTGCTCCGAGTTGTACAACCGCGCTTACAGTCTGTCTGCTCCGCCATATTCTTCTTTTTCCTCAGTAGTATTCTTCACTCGGCAGAGAGACGACATGAACTCCCTTGTGAGTTCGGTGTAGGAGGCAGAACGGCTGAGGCAGATATTCCTCAGTGCTGCCGCGGCGAGGACGCTCTCCAGTCTTTCAAAGATACCTAGCTGAATGAAAGAAGACTGGTGGCAAAATCTGCTTGGCCTGTAGAGCTTGGTCGCCAGTTCTACATAACAGCGTCCATGCTCGTCATCTCTCGGCACGAACCTTCCTGGTATGTGATCTAGGGGTTCTGCCGCTGCTATTGGAGCTATGGTTGGAACAACAACTTCTTTAGTTCTTGCTCTCTTCTTGGTAGTTGATAGCCCAGCTGCTTCGGGGTTCGGGTGTTTCTGCCCGGCGGTTGTTGTTTCAGTTGCTGCCTCAATGTCGATCCTTCTGCCGTGTTCGTCAACTCGAACGACGATCTTCTTTGTACGGGCCATATCTGTCATCAATAAACAAGTTCCTTAATCATTTATGTGTTCCGATATTAGGTGGACTAAACAAAAAATCGATATCGACGCTAAAAGGAAAAACAGATCGCGCGATAAAAATTAGGCCCGATACAAAATCTACCCGACACCACCGTATCGGGCGATACGAAACCTTCAAAGGAATCACCGTAGGCTCATGCCTGGTATGAGGTCTGGGTGTCGTCCATCAGAAGAACATCTAGGTGATACAAAACTGGGCGATATGGATAAAAACTGACGTCATAGCCGTAGTCCTACACGAGTGTGTCGGGTGATACGGTCGCGTGAAGGAAAGTGCCCGATACGGTCTTCTCGGAGGAAAAATGGGTTGCCCAACAACAAGAACAAACGAGGCGGTACAAGGATGGGTGACACGGATATCGCCCGATATGATAAGGCGTATCGGGCGAGCGCATGCTAAAGGCGTGTCGCACGATGCATGTGTCGGGCGATATAAGAAGAGGTAAGCCTGATACAATGCTTGCGAAATGAAATTGTGTCGGGCAAGCATGGACGACAGGGCTGTCGGGCTATACCTTTGCTTTCTTAAGTGTTCTGTGCGACACGAGAGCAGAAGAGGGTTGCGCGACACGGGAGCAAAAGAAAGGAATTATTGCACGATACAGGTGGCTAGAACAATAAACTGCAGTAGCCCGACACAGTAAAACCTTTGTGCTATATATAGTGATCCAAGCCTGGATGAAACAAGCCATTCCCGAGTCGGGCGCGTTCGGCACGCCGATTGAGATTTCGCCCGATACGAACCCCTCAGATCAACAAAATCTAGAGGAGGAACTTTAAAACAAAGTGAGGGAAGAAGCGGTTTGATGGGCAAAACATCATTGGCCTAAGGCTAAGTCCCCGACCTCAGATAGTATTACCCATCCAGATCTATAAAATAGCACAGTAGCCCATAAAATAGAAGAGTCAGTGCATGTGGCACATGCACTGACTCAGGCCTTATTACAGTCCAAATGTCCATAATGTTTGTTTTGCAGGAAAGTAAATTGCATCCTATTCTAGGAAAGAAAAGAAAGCTCTGGCTTCCTCCCGAGGAGCGCTGTAGTTTTTGTCTCTAGTTTGACGGTTCCAGCTTCTTCACTCTTTAGCCTCTAGAATCATCTATCTCTTGCAACTCGATCCCTGTCTCTCTCGATCACATCCCTGCCTTTTTGGCAGTCTCGGTGTTGGACGGTATTTTTCCCGAAGGATTCTTGATTAATTCGGTCATTTGAGTTAATTGCTGATCAATTTGGCATTGATGCGTCTACATATCTGCCATCTGGACCTGCAATGAGTTCAAAACACCCGAATTTGATAGCGCACTCTGCGCTAGCTGGTTATTAATTGTGTCCTGCCTTTTTACAAAATCAAACAATTGTCCCCACATTTGATTGGCTTGAAACCTTATCCTGCCTCTGCTCTTCGGCTGATCCTTGATACTTAACTTGCCCCTGGAAGTTTCCTTTGTTCGTCTGGAAGGAGGTGTTTTTGGCGTATTGACTTGGTCCTCCCCTCTTCTCAAAAGCTTGAGGTTGCTTGGAGCTATGTAGCTGATGTGAGTTTTCAGCTGCATCCTTGTTGTCATAACTGAAGCCAGGGTGGTCCGGCCTTTTGAAATTTACAAAAGAGACATTCTCAGTCTCCTCGGCCTCAGATTCAGTATCGCTTGATGCGTCTGGTCAGGTGTAGATGCAATTATCTACCCCGTGCCCCCCTCTCCACATGTTACACACTTCATTACCTTTTCAACCTGCTTCTTCCCCTTTTCACCAGATTCCTTCAGCTGCTTTACATCCGTAGCTATCCTCTGGATCTGAGAAGTAATTGTCTCCAGAGCCTTGGACTCAAAAGAAGGTCCTTCACTAACCTTTTTAGCTTGACCCCTGTCAGATCTATCATAGTCAGTCTCGGCTTGCAGCTCGGCCATGTTCTTGATGATCTTCTCTGACCTGCTCAGCTTCTTCCCTAGGAAGTCACTTCCTACTTTTATGTTCAGTGAAACCCTTTCATCGGGAGTTAGACCGTTATAGAAGGTAGTGATTAAGAAACCTTTCTTGTAGTTGTGGTGAGGATCAACTCGTGTGTATGTGATGTATTGACATCCATCAAGAGGGTAGGGGTGATTATGATTACTCAAAATGAGACTCAAGGAAAACTATGTTAAGGTAACTCTATGTTGTAGGCAAGACAAGCCTAACTTTAAAGGATGTAGTTCATCATCATGTATCTCTCCCAGGCATCGTGGAGGTTCTCGTTGGGCTTTTGCATGAAGGAAGTTATCCTTTGTCTGTTTCTCACGGTCTTCTCAGTTGGATAGAACTTGTTTACGAAGGCATCCGCCAGTGCTCCCCATCCATTCAGAGCATGGTGGGGCAGCCCCAGATACCATGATAGGACATTATCTTCCAAGGAGAAGATGAATCCCTTGCAGTAGATTACCTCTTGGGGAACTCCCCGCATCTTAATGGTGTCATAGATATTTTTGAAAGCATCCAGGTGGTGATAGGGGTTGTCATTCTTAGAACTTCCTCGAAAGATTTTGTTTTGAATCATAGAGATTACTGATGGCTTGAGCTAAAAATTGGTGGCGTTGAATCGCGGGATGATGACAGGGCATCGAGAATTGTTAGCCTTTGTGGAAGCTAGCTCCCTCAGAGTCTTTTCTTCTTCTTCAGAATCATCACTGTCACTGGCTTCCTGGCACTGTTCTTGATGATTATGATTTCTTCTGTGCCTTTGGTGGTGGCGACGTCTATCACGGCGAGGATCTTCCTCGAACTGCTCCATATCTGGATCTTCGAGTTGATCATTGTCGTCGTAGCGGTCGTTGACTTCTGGTGGAGGTGAATGAGGCCTTTCTCTCCCTTGGCATTCACCTTCTGAATGGGGTAGCTCAACACGAGGTGGCATGTTGGATGGTGTCGGTGCTCAGTTGAACAGAATGTCTTTCTTCTGAGTACCTGGAATCGTGTAATAATCAAGTCAGAAAATCTATTATTACTAATACGAATTATTCATTCAGGCAAAGAATAATAGTAATAATAATGAAAGGAAAAGAGAGTGTTGTCAAGCTTATTTCTAAGCTTGAGGCAGTGGAGTGTAGTTAGTGGATGCGGGTTCGTCAACAGTACTGTTTTGCCTTGTCCCCGGCAACGACGCCAAAAAGTTGACCAGCCTAAATCGCGCGTCCAAAAAGTGGAGCGGATTTGAAGTAGTCGGACTTTTAAATTTATAACCTGAAACCTTCTAGCCCCCCTCAACTTTGTTTACGGGGTCGAAGTAGATATACGGGGTCGAACACAGGGACAAGGGTGGTAGTGTTGAGAGCGAGGAATTGACACGTTACACTCCGGCAAGGGTAAAGAGATGGTAAAATTCCACAAGAGAACAGCAGGATAAGGCCGATAAAACAAAAGAAATCTATCTCCAACTAGAGTTACGAGGTAAAATTAAGATTTTAAGCATTTATCAGTTTTTAGGGTTTTTGTGCAACGGAAGCAGAGAGATAACACTATTGCTAAAGCAAGGTACGAAGGAGAAACTTTGGTAAAATAAGCGACAGCTGAAACATCATGTACCCCTCCTCTCAAAGCGAGTACCTCTAACCAAGCATGAACACCTCTCTCGAGGTTGCTGGACTTAAGTTAGAGTGGAAAGGTTACTACAACAACTCTGATCCTGGACACTCTCATACTCCAGTATTGGACCAAACACTAGAGCCACAACACCTCTCTCGATGCTGTTGCAACGGGAAAACACGATTTGGTAGCTAATCAAAACGCAATCCAAGCATACAAGCTAGAGTTCAGATATCAAACATAGCAATCATCCAACAAAGGTACCAAACATAAAGCAGCAGATAATTAACCTCTTCTATTTTCATAAACATATAAGGGTCTGATTACAGTGCATAAGTAAAAGAAGTAAATGACTGAAATAATAAAGATAAATGTCACCTCCTTGATCTAGAAGGGCGACAGACAGCAGCAGACTCTCCAGCCCGATATCGGGCAGGGGCCTTGCCCGATACCCCCCGTGTCGGGCGACACGCTCATAACGGGCAGACATATCGTGTGGATTGCCCTTTCCCGATATGATCATGTCGGGAAGCACCCTCTCGGGTGACACACCATGACTGACGATGTGTATCGGGGTTCGGTATCGTGCCGGGCTAGAGTGATGCTTCTAGTATCGGTCACTTGTATCAGGTATCCTCGTTGGCCGATATCGGCCTGCAGTGGTGCCCGGTACGGCCCTAAGTGAACCATTCCCTCCCTCTCAGGATGGGGAGAGCTCACCTAGAATTGCCTGACACAACCTCTGAGGCACGATACACTAGCTCTTGAAGCTTTCCTGAGTTGGCTTGCGCAGGGTTCCGACCCGTCCCATCGGAGTCCTGTAGCTGCTATTTATAGGCAGCGGTTGGACGAAGTTATGATGCTCCAGACGCCACGTGTTCTTCTTTCAGCTCCTTTATTGCGGCTTCAGGCATGCCCGATACGCTTATCGGCCGATACAAGGACGTCAGGCTGTCGGGCATCGTGACAAGTGGTGCCTGTCGTTGGGTGGCCTATATCGCGCGTTACGTGAGTCCGGCTCCCTGTCGGGTAATTGGCGTATCGCTCATCCGTTCCTCCTTGCGCGGCGCCCTTGTGTCATGCGTCAATGTATCGTTTTGTCTTGTCGGGTTGTGTGTGTGTCGACCGACTTCCTGGGGAAAAAGGCCGATGTTGGTAGAACACGTTTATGGGCCGGGACGGGCCTTTTTGCTACTAAAAGAGTTAAAAATGGAGGAAAACTCTGCAAAAGATGATAATTTTGGGTTAAGAGTGTGGCATGGCCTGTTTATGCAAAAACTTATATAAAAAGAGAGGAAAATAGTTTAAAAGGGTAGTTTTGATAACGAAATAAGGGCCAAAAACATCACAAAATTTGTTGTTATCAAAACCCATCCAAGATTTACTCATTAGGAGTAAATCTTGGATAGTCCCCAGTTTGGGACTGTTCTTGAACACCTAATCTCACTTAGGATGTAAGTGTATAATGTGTATTGGGTTTTCAAGAAAAGTTCGGCAGCATTTCCCCATTTATTCTCTAAGTACATATGTACTTAGAGAACAACGGGGAAATGCTGTCGAAATTTTCTTGAAAACCCAATACACATTATACACTTACTAGGTGTTCAAGAATGGGATAGGTGGTACACATTTATTATATATAAGAATGACATCACATGTATTTGTTGGCCTAGAAACCCGTCTAAGATTTACTCATTAGGAGTAAATCTTAGATAGTCCCCGGTTTGGGACTATTTTGGAACACCTAATCTCACTTAGGATGTTTTAACCATTAATTATATATAAGACCTTGAACCCTAAAGTTTTAACCATAAACCCTAATCTTTTAACCCTAGACCCTAATCGTGTTCTAATATATACTTGTTTTCTCTTTGATCATAGAATGGATAGATCACGAATGTCCATTCTAAATCGTTGCACCCCCGAGTTTATTTCTGGTCTTGACCAGTTTATTAGATTTGCCAAGGAACATTGAAAACAACCTGGAGATAGGTTCTATTGTCCATGTAGGCATTGCGGTAACACCTTGAAAGTCAGCACTAGTGATGAAATCAAAAGTCATGTCATGTGCAATGGGATTGTATAAGGCTATACAGAATGGCACTGGCATGGAGAGATTTCAAACCTGAAATCAGTGGATGTCGATAGCAGTTCTTGTGTGGATGAAGAAATTGTTTTCGATGATGTAGATGTGAACGAACCATTTCTAGTAGACATCATTGATGTGATGTTGGATAGTTGTGGGGTAGAGCACACCGATCCACCTCCCATGTTTATAAACATTGTGCATGATGTTGAGATACCGTTATACACAGGTTGTAAGTTTATAAAGCTTAGTGTTGTGTTGAGATTGTATAAACTGAAAGCTAACAATCCATGGAGCAACAAAAGCTTCACGTCATTGTTGTCTTTGTTGAAAGAAATTCTTCCTGAAGGAAATGAGCTACCAATCTCAACATACCGGTTAAAGAAATTGTTTTTCCCAATGGGAATGGAGGCCAAGAAGATACACACATGCCCGGATGATTATGTATTATTTCAAAAGGACTATGTGGATTTGAAAGATTGTCCGAAATGTGGTGCGTCAAGGTATAAATTGATGACTTCGGGGGAGTCCAAACGGGTTCTCCTGCCAAGGTGATGTGGTATCTACCTATAATACCACGGTTTCAACGCTTGTTTGCCAATCCTATAGATGTGAAGAATTTGAGGTGGCATGCATATGTTAAGAAAAATAATGATGGGATCCTACGACATGCGTCTGATTCCCCACAGTGGAAGAAGATTGATTTATTGTACCCTAAATTTGGTGAAGAAGACAGGAAACTAAGATTTGGGCTTTGTACAGATGGGATGAATCAGTACGGGACATTGAGCAGCCAACATAGCACTTGGCCAGTTATGCTTGTTATATACAATCTTCCTTCATGCTTGTATATGAAAAATAGGAACATTATGTTGTCGTATTTGATATCGGGCTCTAAACAACCTAGAAATGATATCGACGTTTATCTTGAACCTATGATTGATGACTTGAAGAAGCTCTAGGGTGAAGGTGTGATGACCTATGATGCTTCACAAAGAGAGACATTTCGTTTGCACACTATGTTGTTTTGCACTGTGAATGACTTTCCAGTGTATGGGAATTTGTCTGGATATAATGTCAAAGGATCTAAAGCATGTCCTATATGTGAAGAGAACACTGATTCAATACGACTAAAACACGGCAGCAAGACTGTATATCTTGGTCATCGAAGGTTTCTTCCAAAATTTCATCTATATCGTAGGTTGCGCAAAGCATTCAATGGACGAAATGAGGAACAGAGTGTACCTAAACCTATATCAGGGGAGGATGTTTATGAAAGAGTAAAAGACATCACTAATGAATTTGGTAAGAGATCACAATGTACGATGGCCACATGGAGTGACAAGTCTTTATTCATGTTTCATGGGTATCCAGTACCAGATGGTGTGGTATGTGTGATCCCGATACATGTACTCCCCGACTGGATGGATCTTGCACTGCCTCATACACACCCAGATGCTGAAACACTTGGTGAGACAGTAGGCAGAGTGATATTGTGGCCCGAAGCGGATGTCATCTATACTGATATTGTATGATAAATTTCCATTACTTTAATTTGTTAGTGTGTATATATGAGTTAATTGATCAAAAATTATATATACTGGTCAAAAAGATGAGACCCTCTACATCTCATCCTCCACCTCCTCGACTACCAAGTTGGCTTCCAAGGGACCTACACGCCTCGATAGGTCCTAATTGTAGGGGTGTGGTAGTATGGATCTGTTGGGTTTTAGGGGAGGCAGAGAAGGCAGCAGAAACAAAAAAATTTCTTCCCAAAACCCGGAACAAGGAAACACGTCAACGTCTATACAATAGGAAAGGATGGTTTGTGGAATCATACCTTGTCCCGAGACTTGCTCGGCGACAATACCTCACACCTTGCACGGTCTTCACCTCCTGTCTTGGACGGTGTCTATGCAGCTCCTGGTCGCACCGGGACTGATGGGATTGAAGGATATCCTCCTAGCGGCAGAAACCTCCCGCCTCTGAAGTAGTCCACACAGACCACCTGGAACTCCAATCTCCTTGTCCCACAAGGAATTGGAAGGAGTTGCACCCTCCTGTTGACGTACTAGTCGCCAACACACTCTCCTGCCTCCAGTTGCAACTGCAGTTGTCTTTCCCTTACTGCGCCTCCCTTTGCAGGTAGCACTTGCTCGGGCTCTCTCTCGATTACCAAAACCAGAGAGAACGACAACTTTGCAGAGCAACTAGTTGCACTGAGTTGTACTTTGAGAAGCCCCCAATACCCCTATATATAGGAGGGTCATGGGACAGGGTTCTCCATCCCGGGCAATGTGGGACTAAAAGTAGGAGTAGAAAGGTTTGAGATTTTCCACAAAACAACCAACTCGCAACCTGAACCGATCATTTCACAACTGAAACGGTCGGTTGGGGACCTGAACCGGTCGGTTGACACTTCAACTGATCGGTTGGGACACCTCAACCGGTCGGTTCACAAGTGAACTGGTCGGTTGGTGGTCCTGGTCAGTTCCTGATAGACTTTCCTTCTTTTGTTTCTAATTGGTATCGAATACCAATCCTTGTTCCAATCAAATTGGGCAAGTGAAACGCAAGGAAAATTCTCACCAATCCTACTTTCCCAACTCGCTCGGTTGCACCAGTTGAATCGATCGTTTCAACACTTGAAGCAATCGGTTCACCCTGATCTTGAGCCGATCGGTTCAACACTTGAGCTGACCGGTTCACCAAGATCATCCGATCGGTTCATCACATGAGCCGATCGGTTGGGAGTGCAGATTGTGCAGAATCAGTCAATTGCGATTTCAATCAATCTGATACTCCAATCAATGTGTCCAACACCTTGAACACTATGATTTTGAGCTATCAATTAATTCAGTGTTTAATTGAACTACTAAACTCCTTTAGTAATCAATCTAAACATTGTTTGTGGACAAAACTCCTCTTCCAGGTTAAATCCTATGTGTGTGACCATGCAGGTCCATTTCACATTGGCAGTGAAAGTCCATAGCACTTATGACTTCACAAGTAAAGAGTGGTGCCAAGTCACACATCAGTGCCACCCAAGTGAAAGTAGAAAGTTGGAGAACAACTTTTAATCCTACAATCCGTGAATGGTGTTACAGTGAATGTATAATTCCTTTGTCACTGATATCCCGAATGAACTCGAGGCATGTAACAATCATCCTGTCAACGTTCATTCACTTTCTTGATCTCAGAGAAGATTGGAAGAGATATGTATGACATCAATATCACATACTGATTCACACATGTGTGTGCACGCCTATTTCAATCCTACTCATCAAGTGGCCTTGGATATCAAACTCCTTCAGGAGGGACAAATCCCATATCTATCACTCACCCCTCAAAAGCCCCATGTGTCAAAGCCACCCAATCATCACCTTTATAACAACCCATGTTTTAGGACTGCGTATGATGATGTCAAAGTGTGCCCAACGACATGTGTTGAGTGCAGTGATTTCAGGTCTAAGAATCACACTCACCACCATCACTGTGAGTACTGACTGTGACTACCATGTCATGGTTCCATGTGTCAAACTCACGATGGGTCTGTCTGGTACACTTGTTCTCTAACAAGTACCTATGTGTTTGGTTTGATATCTCTATATCATGACTAATGAGATTCTGTCATCAACCAACACCACAATCTAGTCTTGTGTGTCATTGTTGTCTATCTACCTTCCACAATGACATCCGACTAGGGACATAACAAGAATGTACAAACTCTTAGCATTCGTATGATCTCATCGTTCAGGTCCTTAACCTGAAAGCATATGTCATTGAGTACTATCATTCTCTAGACATTCAATCTGTTCTATCACTATCTCATATGACTGAACCAAAAAGAATTGGAAGCTTGCCTTTGATGTTTATCAAATCAATCTTAATGTATCCCACCAATCATCCCATTATTGGCTCTCAGGGCATACATACAAACAGACTCCCACTTGCACTGCGAGCCAATCACCCATGAATCATATTCATAGTGATCTTCAAACATGTCCCACATGTTACTGTGCTCTAGTTCGATCATAGTGAGTAATGGCAACACCTTGCCAAAGTCAGTATAAATTACATGTCTCTCATCTCTTCGTTGTACGTCATACGTATGAGATGGAGTTGATGTAATATGCGATCTAGTATTCCTTTGCTAACCTTTAGCCACATTGCATGATCAAGGATTCCATATTTGTCATCAATGAGCGGAATATCTCTAAGTTCATCTCATGAACTTCCAGATCCATATAGTATCTACTGCTGTTCTCTAACGCATAGATACTCGGCATTTCCTTTTAAATGGTTTTATTGGAACACTTCCAGTTATCAACAAACTTTCACTTTTATATATCCTATATATATTTTGCGATTAATTTTTTGTCCTTTTGGAAGTTCGCATCAATGTAACTCTTTACATTGAACTCTTCCTTATCTCCATAGAACCAGTACTTCTCAAGTTCTTATGGTTTCCAGTAACCCTTACTAGAAGTAGACAGACATCCACTCGTCATGTCTTACATACGAGTTATCAGGATGAGCACATCAAATTGTCATGTCATACATGCAAGATGATGAATGCATTTTGTTCTTGCCATGCATACATGATAGATACATATCTATTCTTAGTGTTCCCATTCTTCATAAGAATTGGACACTTGGCCTTGGGATACTAACTCCATGTAACATGAAAAGTTTTCTCCCACTAAATCTGTGCATACTGAACCCTTCAATACAGATTGCCAATGTATGCTTTCTCTTTTCAGGTCAAGAGGTTTTTCAAGAACTATCTCTATAGATCTCTATTCCTATCACATAGGAAACATCTCTATCTTCCTTAAAGATAATTTCCACTTTGTATTTCCATTCTAGAACAATTCCATTTCACATCAATGTGTGGAATGTGAACATGCTCCCACTAAGTCATAGATCCCTCTTTTATCTTTGACATATCAGTCAAACCCTTTTGACTATATTATCAAAGTAAAGATCCAATTCTGAGTTGCTTGTACTCAATCAATCACAATGATTAGTCCATTGTAACTTATAGGCTTCATTTTGCATTAGTGGATTCATAAACCTTATAGGTTGTGTCACGTACACATCCTTGTTTTATTCCTCATAGGAATGCGGTTTTAGTATCCATATGCCAAATGTCTCAGTCATTAAGTTGCAATCAACAAGAATCATCCTTCTCAAAATGTTATCCATGTGTCTTAACACTTAAGACTCATTTGCACTTATGGATTTCATCCAATGAGTGCTACCATCAAGGTCATACCTTATGGTTGACATGGATGTCATTTAGGATGCAATGGTCATAAACCATAACTCAAAATTTAGTTCCTCATATTTATCTAGATAGTTGACTCATCACATGAACAACTCATCACATAGATAATTGAGGTGTATCTGTTAAGTATATAAGAACTCACAACCCTTGTGATTCTTAATTTCCTTTATTAGTGAGGGGTATTCTTTTATTAATAAGAATTCAGTTATTCGATAATCATTCTCTAACTCCTTAGAGTATGATTCCTTCTTGATTTAGACATCGCCATGTCTTAATCATGAGTTCATTATGATAAACTATCATAACTACTCATAAGGATCTCAAACATTTGGTCTAAGTATCTTATTCATTGATCTCATCAAGAATTAACACTTTACCAAATTTGCACTTCATCTATGATAATCTTGAACACTTCAAGATATTCATATTTGAAGTATTAGCATTTGTTCCAATAGGTATGTAAATACATCACATGTATTATACCTAATAGGACAATCATTCTCCCACTACCATTAGTGAAGATTGATTAATCATGTCCAAGATATTCATGTCTCTTACTGGTTCTCTAACCAAAAGAGTCTAGATTTATCCATCATATGGAAACTAGAAATGAATTCCTCATGATTGATGTTAATTAGATTGTTTGAGTTATCAATAACTTTAGGTATCATTTTATCTTATACATACCATGTATTACAAGATAAACAAGGCATTTCCACAAAGATCATATCTTTAAGATTGAAACATCAACTTTAATAATTGCCATCATTGTCATACAATATGCAAAAATAAAGTGTTTCTATCTATTGGCAATATATGAAATAGCAGTTCTCAACTCTATTTCGTGCCCTTTAGGCTGAAATAAACTGAAAGATACTCCTATCTATGGCAGCAACACTTGCTCCAATGATGGGTACTTCTTTCTTGGTCCTTTCACAAAGGCCATCACTTCTTTGCGGATCTTGCATATCATATATGATAGATCCATATCTTGGTATCATATACCTTAGATAAAGAAGTGGTTCATTTCATGATACCTTAGGTGGAGATCTCCATCCCCTCCTTCATCTTCTTTGTTCTTCCAGATATAGAGGGCAATTCCCTCATACACCCTTTCCCCATGTGCCTTGAGGCTGAAGACGGCTTGGATTGCTGGCTAGCATCAGAACACTTCTTTGCTTTGCCCTTGTCCTTGCACTTAAGAATTACCTTTTCTTTGATATCATCAAAGATCAGGGTTAGTCTTTCTTCATATTTGCCTCTACTGTCCTCAACATGTCCAACAACTTTGTCAACGCTTGTCAAATTCGTTCATGTTGTAGTTTATCATGAACTGTATGATTTTCACAACTCTTGCAGTATCATACCAATAGACAACTCTTGGCTCAGAGGGAATCCTTCTTAGTTAGGTATTTCCATATACCCAATCACATTGAGTGTGTGAATACCTTATTGGATCTCCTCCTGTCATGACATACTAGGACAGTGTCTTGGAGACATCATATGTCTCATGTTGTTTCTGCAACTCATAGTTCAGAGAACACAACATCAAGCACTCCTCATCAATGTCTTCCTCGGTATGCTTCCATAAGCATACTTTTAGCCATTGATGTGGTGGGATTGAGTTTATCTAGTCTTGGTATAACTAGGACTTAGAGCTTTTGCTCTTTGATTGAGAACACTTCTCATCGTCCTAACCAATCATGAAAAATTCCCATTTAATTTGTTGGTCTCAAGGACCGATTGCAAATAAAGTGATTTGTTGATTAACCATTTATTTTAACAAAAGGAAATATATGCAAATTTAGTCCAAAACTCTTTTTGACTTGTTTGATTGATTTGAAAAGTTGACGATATAATTAGGCCTTTAATTAATTATCGCTCCCACTATTTTACTTCAAATTGATAGCCCTCACCATCAATTCGGAAGATTGCAGCGTACAACCTTCTAGTGGGCAAGATCCATATTTCATCAAGTCATGAGTCAGCTTTGGCTGATCGCCCACAATCTTGACTATTTAGGTAGGCCATCATGCCAATTGCATCATATGCAACTCTTGATGAATGAACATGCGCAACACATTGCCATGAACATTCCTTGCCTCTGGGCTTAGACGCTCTAAGAATCACCAGTTAAGTCTAACCCAAAAGCCGACACGGTAAACATGCACCCTGCTTTGGCAGAACCTACATGTCTACCCTTCACACTTCCACAAGATAGACGGCGCACCACGCTTTGGCATAACCTACGCTTGGTCGATCGAGTTTTTCATGTGTGACGCTAATGGAAGGCATATAAGACTTAATATTTTAATAAGGGATTTGGTTTTTATATACATATACATATCCAATCACCACAATACATAGTACGTATCATATACATGCTATATCCCACATAAAACATGCAAAACGATAACAGAGATGATTATAGCCATCCTAATGTGATTCCTCGAGCCAAGAGGAATCACGGTCATCTAGGTCTACATCACATGCAACTTGTACAAGATGAACTTTTGTGCTTTGCATTCCGAGTTGATCAACTCATCGTATGAATGATCTGCTCTCTCTGGCCGGTCGTCTAGGTGCCACTAGCCGATTGGTTGGCTCCTCCAACCGATCGGTTCGCCTGGTCATTGTGCATCTCCTTCTGGCCGCCACCCACTCGTCTCGCTCCTCGAACCGGTCATCAACCGATCGGTTCACTCCTTGAATCGATCGTCTGGAACGTCAAACGATCGGTTCACTCCTTGAACCGATCGTCTCAGTTGTCATCTCGATGTCCGCCGTTCTTTGACATAACAGGAAATAAAATTCTATCCTATTTTACATTACATAAGAGAAACCTCGAGTTACATTTGAGGGGAGCAAAGGTAGGAGAGAAATCTCGAATTATTTTGAGTTACATCAGGAATAGGAGAAGGAAGATCGGTGCGCAGACCGAGATGCAAGCAACCACATACAACCATACACATATAGTGTTTATTGGCCATAACCATGCTATACATCCACCAAAAAACTCGTTTAAGGGCGACGTGTATCGAGTGCATTAATAATACATATCATATATGTAAATTGGGATTTGTGGATTTAGGATTGGACATGCATAAAGCCAATATTATTCGCATCGTATGCAATAAATAAAGGCGACAAATCAAAATCGATCATATCGATATTCCCAAAGTATAGAGTAGTTGACGTGGCTCTGATACCACTGTTGGGTTTTAGGGGAGGCAGAGAAGGCAGTGGAAACAAAAAAATTTCTCCCCCAAACCCGGAACAAGGAAAAGCGTCAACGTCTATACAATAGGAAATGATGGTTTGTGGAATCATACCTTGTCCCGAGACTTGCTCGGCAACAATACCTCACGCCTTGCGCGGTCTTCACCTCCTGTCTTGGACGGTGTCTGTGCAGCTCCTGGTCGCACCGGGACTGACGGGATTGAAGGATTTCCTCCTAGCGGCAGAAACCTCCCGCCTCTGAAGTAGTCCACACAGACCACCTGGAACTCCAATCTCCTTGTCTCACAAGGAATTGGAAGGAGTCGCACCCTCATGTTGACGTACTAGTCGCCAACACACTCTCCTGCCTCCAGTTGCAACTGCAGTTGTCTTTCCCATGCTGTGTCTCCCTTTACGGGTAGCACTTGCTCAGGCTCTCTCTCGGTTACCAAAACTAGAGAGAATGACAACTTTGTAGAGCAATTGGTTGCACTGAGTTGTACTTTGAGAAGCCCCCAATACCCCTATATATATAGGAGGGTCATGGGACAGGGTTCTCCATCCCGGGCAATGCAGGACTAAAAGCAGGAGTAGAAGGGTTCGAGATTTTCCACAAAACAACCAACTCGCAACCTGAACCGATCGTTTCACAACTGAAACGGTCGATTGGGGACCTGAACCGATCGGTTGACACTTCAACCGATCGGTTGGTACACCTCAACCGGTTGGTTCACAAGTGAACCGGTCGTTTGGTGGTCCTGGTCGGTTCCCGATTGACTTTCCTTCTTTTGTTTCTAATTGGTATCGAATACCAATCCTTGTTCCAATCAAATTGGGCAAGTGAAACGCAAGGAAAATTCTCACCAATCCTACTTTCCCAACTTTCTCAGTTGCACCAGTTGAATCGATCATTTCAACACTTGAAGCAATCGGTTCACCCTGATCTTGAGCCGATCGGTTCAACACTTGAGCCGACCGGTTCATAAAGCTCAGCTGATCGATTCATCACATGAGCCGATCGGTTGGGAGTGCAGATTGTGCAGAATCAGTCAATTGCGATTTCAATCAATCTGATACTCCAATCAATGTGTCCAACACCTTGAACACTGTGATTTTGAGCTATCAATTAATTGAGTGTTTAATTGAACTACTAAACTCCTTTAGTAATCAATCTAAGCATTGTTTGTGGACAAAAATCCTCTTCCAGGTTAAATCCTATGTGTGTGACCCTTCAGGTCCATTTCACGTTGGCAGTGAAAGTCCATAACACTTATGACTTCACAAGCAAAAAGTGGTGCCTAGTCACACATCAGTGCTACCCAAGTGAAAGTAGAAAGTTGGAGAACAACTTTCAATCCTACAATCCGTGAATGGTGTTACAGTGAATGTATAATTCCTTTGTCACTGATATCCCGAATGAACTCGAGGCATGGAACAGTCATCCTGTCAACGTTCATTCACTTTCTTGATCTCAGAGCAAATTGGAAGAGATATGTATGACATCAATATCACATACTGATTCACACATGCGTGTACACACCTATTTCAATCCTACTCATCAAGTGGACTTGGATATCAAACTCCCTCAGGAGGGACAAATCCCATATCTATCACTCACCCCTCAAAAGCCCCATGTGTCAAAGCTACCCAATCATCACCTTTATAACAACCCATGTTTTAGGACTGCGTTTGATGATGTCAAAGTGTGCCCAACGACATGTGTTGAGTGCAGTGATTTCAGGTCTAAGAATCACACTCACCACCATCACTGTGAGTACTGACTGTGACTACCATGTCATGGTTCCATGTGTCAAACTCACGGTGGGTCTGTCCGGTACACTTGTTCTCTAACAAGTACCTATGTGTTTGGTTTGATATCTCTATATCATGACTAATGAGATTCTGTCATCAACCAACACCACAATCTAGTCTTGTGTGTCATTGTTGTCTATCTACCTTCCACAATGACATCCGACTAGGGACATAATAATAATGTACAAACTCTTAGCATCTGTATGATCTCATCGTTCAGGTCCTTAACCTGAAAGCATACGTCATTGAGTATTGTCATTCTCTAGACATTCAATCTGTTCAATCACTATCTCATATGACTGAACCAGAAAGAATTTGAAGCTTGCCTTTTATGTTTATCAAATCAATCTTAATGTATCCCACCAATCATCCCATGATTGGCTCTCAGGGCATACATACCAACAGGATCGGCAAACATGATACAAATTGCCCTATAATTGTTACTATTTTGGAGGATGTTGTAGGTAAATCATACGATAACAATCTATTTATACAAGTTTAGCATACATATCAATGCATACGTAATACAAGTTTTGCATACATTTGTATTAATGTATAGGTATTAATGTAGGTTAATCATACAAAAATAAGACATTTATACAAGATATTTTGGAGTTGTTTAGTTATGAATGATTGAACACATCTATGATAGAGCTGTGGATATGGTGAGATCTTGTTTATACATCCATATACCTTATTTTATATATGGTGATCTGGTTTCTTATATATTAATGCATATGTAATACATGTTTTGCAGCCACTTACACAAGATATGAACATATTTTGGGTTTTCCCATGTGGGATTTTTGGTTCCATCTTTGATTAGTCTTGTAGATACAGACCCTTCTTCAATTACTTCATACTGTTGTGATGCTTTTGAATATTTTGGTAAAAATAAGAAGAAGGTGATAATAGCTCCATTCAATGTTGAGTAAGTTTACTTTGCTTATAATTTGGACTTAAGAAAATTACATTTTTATTATAGATTTTGAGTTATTAATTTTTAACTTTCTTACCTGTAGTGGTAGGCATTGGGAGTTACTAGTTATTGTCCCCAAGACGTTCATTGTATATTATCTAGATCCTGTGGGGAATGAGTTGGATACATTATATGGACATGCAATTAAAAGGTCATTATTCTCATGAGAAATATTTCATGTTTTTATATCTGTTAACATCTGTTACTACATTACTATTTAATTATGCAATTTAATGGGTTACATTAACATATGTAGGGCTTTACAAGAGTATAAAAAAGTTGGAGGAAAGGTCCCCAGGAAAAAGGATCTATCACTAATTTGGGAGAATGTGAAAGTAATTTCCTGACTCCAATATATATATTATTTATGTGAACTGTGCTTATTTGTATTTTTGAATATTTTGTATGTTTCAATTTATAGTGTGCTACACAAGACAACGGCTGGGCATGTGCCTACTATGTGATGTTATTTATGGACCTAATCATCAAACATGTCGTAATGGAAATCGATAAGATACAACAGGTATTATACATAGTCTCACTAGATAATATGAAATATATCAATCTTATTATATATTATTAATTATATATATGTCATTCTCTTTGCAGGTCTTTAAAACTGCTGACTTCAACACAGGTGGAAAGCGATTTGATGTACATGCTCCCTATAAGAGAGATGAATTAGATGTTGTAAGAGAAGAATGGGCAAAAGCCCTACAAAGAGTGGGAATTTTTAGATATAATTTTATTGACAATGATGATAATGCTATAAAGAATAACTTTGTTCTCATAATTATTTTTGTGTGAATGTGAAAGAATTTTTATGAATTGTCATATGTGTGTGAAGATGATCAATACATAAATATTTCTACATGTGTCTGAATGTGAAAAGAGATGGAAATGAATGGAACTGTAGGTTGCTACTGGTTTCTACATGTGTGTGATGAAAAAATAATATGAATTAAATGTGCTTATACATGTGTGTGTATCACATATATATAATATTGTCCATCTTGTTAATTTTGTAGGTTTGTGGCCTGTTGTTGGCTGATATCAATGGATGTCGTAAACCTGCAGTTCAGAACTGAACTGTAGGTTCTCATCATGCTAACCAGCCATACAGCAGGCCTGCAAATTGATAAGAAAAAAATCTTAACATAGGTGTCGGTTATTTGAACAAAACCAACACCAAAGATATACAGCGGTGATTTTTGATTAAAAAAATGATGTCTATGTAGCCAGGAACCAGGCAGGGGATATGGCATCGGTTATTTGCACAAAACCGACGTCGGTTCAGCTGATATGGCCAGGAACCACGGCCGTGTTGGGAAGCACGGCTGTGGTGGCAGGGGAGATGGCGTCAGTTATCTTACAAAACCGACGCATATAGGCCCTTTGCTGGCGCATTTTCGGTGACAAGAAGCATTGTGACGTCGGTTCTTTTAATAATCGACGTATGTAACCATTCTATAGTGTCATTTTTTGTAAAAAAATGGACGCCTATAGTCCATTTGTTGGTGCATTTTTAGTGGCGGGAAGCTTTTTAGTGTCGGTTGGGAACCGACGCCGAAGGGGTCCACCTTTAGCAGTGCCCACTTGGGTGTCGCTTGGAAACTGACACTAAAGCCCTTAATTAATCGACGCTAAAGACATGTTCTGTAGTAGTGAACCACCTAAAGTATTCCATTCTCTTAGATGACCCTCTTCTTCATGGATCTTGAGGATGCTCATACACTTGATATGTATACTTTTTCTACATGTGATAATGATAATATTTGATTATGTTGAAGACTCTATAGCCCCTTTGAACGATGATGTTATAGTATATGACATGTATGTTCCTATCTCTCTACACCAATAGGATGTATTGTTATGCAAACATGTTTTCTATTTAATTTCTAATATCGTGACTATGGTGTTCTTCCTTCTATGTGTTAATCTAGTACATCTCTCTCTTCTATTGATATACCTCAAAATGTCTCAAATGCACCTTAAATCCTAGTTGGACAACTATAATGACTGAATAAATACAGGCATGAAGGCCACAGAACAGTTGAGTTTGTAAGCTTCCCTTCTTTTCCAAAGTAGTTAATTGTCATCATATGTTCACTGTTAAACATCTTTATATTGGTTTTGTTGAGATATTGAAATCTAGGTTGTTAGCCATGAGGTGAACCCAAGATTAGGAGTTAATTTCCTACAAACTCTTTCCCGTGTTGCTCTAAAATTTTGTATGCATTTTACTATATGTACTTGTCAATCAAGGATGATATCTTCACTAACTTTATGCCAAACATACATTTCTATATGGTGATCTGCATGATTTGAAGATCCCTTTGGGACTTTAGGTTGATGGAGTATATGGAAAAGTTTACAAGATACATAAATTTGAGGAATTGAATCAAGCATATGTGCATGGTTTGACAAATTATTTCAAACTCTAAGAAACTTTGATTTAGTTAGATTTTAGTGTGATGATTTTGTTTTTATTAAGGAATCTGCACGAATTATCATCTCATTTGTATTGATGATATTGTTCTTTTCATTGATTCTAGTGGGATTTTCCATACCAAGGAAAAACTCTTGTTGTTATTGAAGATCTAAAAAAAAATTATGTTTCATTGGTAAAGATGTTGCCCATACCAAAGTGGGTTGTTCCCATTTCAACAAAAATATAAAGCAGGTCTTCTAATGAAACTAGGATGCTTATTTGTGGACTTTATGCCCCACCTATAGATAAAACTAATGGTATGTAGTCTTCTTTTTCTAAGTTATTGGAAGACAAACTCTATTACAAAAAAATTGGTTAAGAAACTTCTATACTTTATTATCGCCCATCATGATATTTGAATTGTGGTAGGGATGCTTGGTCAATTTATGGACACACTTGGCAATGTCATCTTGATGTTGCTCTTTTTGTTTTTCCCAAGTTTAAAAATGATCTTGATCAAGGTTTGTTTTACAAAAGAAAAAAAGAATCACCTAAATGTTGGAGGGTTTCTCAAATGTTGATTATGATGGGTTTCATTTTGATAAACAATACACGAATGGATATTGTACTGCTATTGGTGGAAATTTAGTTGATTTGTGAAACAAGGAGAAAATTGGTATTGCCAAATTTAGTGGTCATGGCTCAGACTGCATATGAACTATTGTGATCCTTGCTAATAGACTTCATTTATAAAGTTTGTTTACCCATTCCTCTATCATGTGATGACCGAGCTTTCACATTCATTACAAGCAATCTTATTTTTCACTAGTGGACTGAACACGTTGAAGTTTATTGTTACTTAATACATGAAGTTGTTGTGAGCAATAAGATCACCACTCATCTTTTGTCTTTAGCGGATAAGATTGTTGGTACATTGCCAAAATGCTTACTAGATTTATGTAAGAAGTTGTGAACAACTTACATCTATGTTCTGACTTGAGGGGAGTGTTGAGATAGAGTATATTAGTCTTTTATTATGTCTTCATTTCTATTTTAACCAAACACTTTATAGGAGAGTTTAAATGTTTACCATGACCTATATAAATCAACAACACTAGTGCTAATCTTAAACAAGCAATAATCTCTTCCTCGATATATCTGCATAACTCGTGGTAGATTTATGGCCAACACAAAGAGGAAGAATCGAAATTTCATTGTTGTTGAAACATTTCCACTTTGTGAGGATAAACAAAAATATGTTATATGCATTACCAGAAAGGCAATAATTACGTAAAGTCAAAATGCAACTTTTTAACAACAATATGCTGCAATGGATGAATGAGAAATTATCCAATAGAAACTATGATTGGTAAATCTTATTTGGAAATGAAAAAATGTGAACATCTCAGCCACTCTTATATGTATCAAAGGAGGGGCATGATAGACTCCTAAATCATGGAAACCTTGATACACAATATATAAGAAACATATATATTAGGGGGGAAAATTACATAGCTCATCAAATGGGAGTCCCCACCTATAGGATGGATCAAACTCATCACTGACAACATGTTCAATAGCAAGGATATGAGAGCTACAGTTGGAGGAGTCATGTGAGATAGGATCGAAAAGTGGAAATTTGGCTTATGCCTATCTATCGTTGATTCTTTTGGCTAAAAGCAGCGATGTGGGGCGGTGGATATGGTTTGTGAATTGCATGAAGTAGAGGCCAGGGAAGAAATATATGCATAAGCCGTTGTGGACATAATCTTTGAAAGATGAAATGTAGTAAACCACTCTAACACTTTGGCCAACAAAATCCACTTTGTGCTTAAAAGGAACTTTTAAATTTTGATTTAATAAACAAGATATACATAACACATTGTAGCATATGGATCAGAAATGGAAGGGTTCAATAATTTCCCACAACGTTCGTCAAATATTTTAATCAATAATTGTCAATAGTAGTCAGTTTGGATGTTAACCGTTTTGTGTAGTTTTATACTGTTGGGGATACATTTTTGTACTTCCAGAATTTTCTGATGTTCTTCAAACTTAAACTTCTGGAGTAGCTGGTTAGGCATACTGCACTAAGAAAAATTGATGTTCATATTTATGTGTATTGTTTGTATTGTTATATGTATTTTTGTGTACATTTATTTATATCTATGTAATGTTTAATACAGATAGAACAAGTATATATGTAACACCCTGACTTTTTTATATAATCCTAAATTATAAATTTTCAAATTTCAAATCTTAATGCTTCATATAAAACCCATTGAAACTTAGAGACACAATTATAATGTCTAAATATTATTCAGGAATTTTTTTTCATTATCAACTTAATTGGAACTCAATTTCATAAAATGTAACCCTAATTAGCACATTAGAGGTACAAAAGGGATTAAAGTGAAATTGAACCTATTAATAACAATATTTGTTTCTAGATGTTTTTATCTGAAATAGAATCGATAATATCTTCCTTTAATATATGAGCCTCAATTGAATCCAGGTTAACCTAAATAATCAATTCTTACTTATTTAACAAAAAGAGGGTACTGATAATTGGGAATTTCAAATTAGGAAACTAAGTTGCTTTCGGAATCCTTGCATCCAAATTTGGTAACGCACAATTGTTATTAAATTTGAACTCTTTTTTATGCCCCAACTTGTATGAGAAAGAAAATAAATGAAATGTCCTAAATAAACCTAATCCAAGTGTAACTGGACTATGGTTTAGTCGATTTATTGAAAATCCATGCTTGGCATGCTCTATGTGGGTCAGTTCGAACTTAGACTCAGGGAAAATCGTGAGCAGGAGAGCCCCTTCTTTACCTGCTTCTTGTTTCCCTTGGGACTCTTCAGTCGTGGTTTTGTTTTTTCTCTGCATCTTCTAAACGGGTGAATCCCATCACTATGCAAAGAACTTTTCACCATCCCCATGCCTTCCTGAATCGATGGACCCCCAAACCACTAGGGTTCTATTCGTTGGAGTCCCCAGTCGACTAAACCTTCCTGAGTTCTCACTTATTTCTTCCTACACAAGTAACTCTACCTCTCTCAGATTATGAAACCTATATATAGGCCCCCGTAAATGTTCCCCAGTCACCTTGAAACCAAGCGAAGGTTCCTTTTTGCCTTCGTTTTTCTCGCAACCCTTTCTCTGACTTCCATCTATCCCTTTACCATAGTGGGGGTTCGAGAAGAAAGCATAGGGCACCTCCAACCTCGTAGATGTATCGTCGTGATTCAACAAAGCTTTCCCCATCCTCAATTCATCTCAACTAAAGGTATTTCACAATTTTCCCTCTTTTGGTTTTATTGTTACTATGTTGTAGTCGTGAATTTGTTTCACGCAATTCGGTCTTCCTCCAATGTTGTTCCAACCTTCTGTACCTTCATGAAGGTATTGTGGATCTACCCGCATTGTTGGTTCTTCTCATGGTTTTCTCAGTTTTCCCCCTCTCTGATCTCGTCTTGCTTCTTCCATGGCAAGGGCAGGATGATGGTCGGATGGCCACACCTCTTCCCGAATTTGGGCTTGCCAAACTCGACTGGCGATGGTGTAGGCATTTAGCACCTTGGTTTACAAGGACAACCACTAGAACAAAGTTTTGGATCTCAGATTTTTCATTGATCTTCTCAGCGTTCTTCACTGATCGAAGGAAGAACAAACCCAATCGTGTTTTTCCTATTTTGCCCTATGATGATTTCCCCTTGTCACGTTGTGATATGGGACTTTTGGGGTTTTGTTCGCTCTCCCTTATCTCTGACACACACAGGGAAGAGTTGGGCTCAGGTCTAGCTGCCCGGTTAAGATTTGACCCACCTCAGCAGGGCCCAATGCCTTGATGGATAGATTTTCTCGCGTGGATTTTCCTTTATTCTTATTGGCTGGATTTTGTAAAGTTTATAATAAATTCATATTGTCTCATAAAATTTCATAAAAATACTCATCAGAAAGCTAATGAAATAGGGAACAATACAAAAGTTGTTTCAAAGCCTATTTTTACCTGGAATTTTCATCAATCCCTAAAGAACCCTAAAACCCTAGAAATCATGTTGATTTTAAATATTAATGAATTCTAGATTGATCCAACAAGGTATCTAGGGTTTCACCAGCCTAAAGAGGGTGATTATGAGTTGCTCCAATCTCTATAAGTGGTCCATACACTTTGAACATAATTATTGGATGTTTATATGTTACTATGTACAATGTTTATGTTAGGATGTGAATGCATTATTCAACCTATAGTTTTATTGGTTAAAGTTAAAAGTTACTCGGATAAATGAAATCCTTTTTACTGTTTCTTTCTAGGAGTTATCATATCACATCATATTCATGTTTAAAGGAAAGAGTAAAGAGTAAAGATAATGAATGAACCTTATATAAGATCCTCGTCATGAGTTTCTTAGCATACAATATATTTCGGTACCAATCATGGACTTTCCTAGCATACAGTGTACTTTAGTGCAATCATGGGCTTTCCTAGCATACATCGCACTTTTGCACAAAGAGAAGAGGCACCTCAACGCAAAACTTGAAGCTTATATAAGTCAGATAAAAGAAAATGATAAAATATAAAGTTTATTTTCATAATGTTAAATGTTTTCCTTTCAAAGCATGTATTATTTTTTGTTATAATATGTTAAACTCCACTTACAAATTGTTTTATGCATGGTTGGGGGCGTGATGTCTGTAGAAAAAGAGCAACATCAAGGATTAAACTATCTGAAGACCAATTGAAGAAGGATCTGGAGGACATCTGAGACCTGGCCTGATGGGGTGCCAGCTATTAGTGGATTAGATTTTTCTTTATGTTTATGAGGCGTGTGTTTTAGTTTAGAATGAATTTTATGCTATAAATTTGAGATATGTGAAATCACACAATCTATCATGTGTTAGTTTATTAAACTTTATTTTTATGTGATGATTATCATGTTTGTGATGTCATGTTTATGCAAAGATCTAGCTTCCCCTCAATGAATTATATGTTTTAGAGAATTGAGATGTTATAATAGAACCGTTAAATAGGTTGTTGGATCATAACAACAATGTTTTTATATTACACATAATACATGTGACAGTACACACTGTACGCATTGTGACACGTAACAATACACATTTTTATAGATAGCAATTCGCACTGACATATAACAATATACATTGGATGACCACCGGTCCACCGCCTGATCATGACTTGACTACATTTTCAGATATACACCGTGTCTTGTATGTTACGGTCCTTGTTTTGAACAACTCCACATATTAGGCGTTACTGTGAGTGTAATACGGGAGTGCGGGAGCTTGTAAGACCCCAGAGTATGTCTATATGTTGTGAAAGTAAAATGTTGGTTAAGGAGACCAGTTGAGTCATCTGTGTTTGTAAGGTTTCCGGCATCTACATGGAGAGGAGGGGGAAAGAATAATAATAATAATAATAATTACCTTTCGACTTTGCTAAAAGAGTAAAACTGCAAGGAAATGTGTTTGGTATTTTTGTTTCTCTAATACAATATGCCGAATTGCGGTATCCGAACCCGCAGAATCTTGGGCGTCGTATGCACAATCGGGCATCAGCTTCAACGTGAAGACAATTTTTATCTGCTAGATACACAAACTCTAATAAAGGACACAAGACACTAAAACGAAATGCAACCACGAAGGTAAATATATGCTGCTGCGTATGTAAAACCATCCACGGCCCAATCTGAATCTAACTCATAATTATTTATTTTTCTCATATGATTGATGATGATAATATTGACGGCTTCACTTATCCGGCAAGAAAAAATATATATGCATAATACCATAAGTTACAAGAAAAATGCCACTGACAACATAAACAAATAGCATCGATCCCAACCAAGAGTCAGTAGCATAGATTCTTATTGCGGTTCTTTCCATTTTGGCATATATAATAATTGGAAACGCTGTACATACATCGAAGAGAAAATAACTCGCCAAAAGTATTGCAGTGCACTCACGTATGCCATAGATTAAGATATTATGAAAAATCGGTGAATTAACTATACAAGATTTATGCCGTATGACATGATACATAATAAACAACGTAACCTCAAGAAAACCCTGTCCTCAACTCCTTGCCATCACGTTTAGGTCTATTGTACTTGTTGCGAGAGTAGAACTAAAAGGCCTTGAGGACCAACCAAAATCTCATTCAAGAAGCTCAACAACCCAAACCAGACAACCGGTGTGACATCCACTCCCCCTACTGGCGGTATCAACCTCCTTGTAACACTGAGGATCGGCTCAGTTGGAGCATAAGCTACGACATATGGGAACTGCCCTACTGGAAGCTTGGGGTACCAGGACATTATGATCCTTATGATGAACAGGAAGCCAAATGCTGAAAGAAAAGGGCCGGTTATACCTATCAGGATCTTTGCAGTAGCAGGTTCCAGGTTTGCCAGAAGCAAATAGTTCGCCGTAGCTTGAGTTAGTGAAATTGTGTTGTCTACATGATCTGTGGTCCTTGAAAGTGCACTGCCAACCGGCTGAATGGCGTTAAGAAGAACGGAGAGTGATGTAGCACCAAAAGCGCCAGTCATCTTATGTCTTAGTTCTTGATGTTGGGTTGCTTTCAAGTTCCCAGGATTTTGTTCCTATAACACAGCATGGCAGCCAGAGTGAGCAATGACAGATATTGCTGATTATAAAACGATCTCAACTTCAGCCAGGAGTTAGTTTCTCGTTACTCTAAAGCAAGAACACCGTACTACATCAACAATGTAATATTGCAGTGGATTCTACTGAGAATGTGAAAGAGGGGTTTTGTTTAGTTAGGATGATGTCATTGAAAATTTTTGCAAAATTCAGATTAGTTGGCCTTCATTCCATTTGAATTTGAGATCTCTAAAAATATAAGGGCTAGATGATAGAAAATCCAGCATTCTGTACGTGCGTGATCCATATATAGGACCATTTGAATCTGGATTTTCGGAACTCAGATTCTTAAGAACTTGAGTCCCACTAAAAGCCAACTGAGCATGCCTCTATTGTTCCACAGTCAGTTACTACTCTGAATTCACTGAGAATTAAAAAACAATACAAAGCAAGTACAGCTCTACTTACAGAGCAGTGACAGAACGTGCTTCCTAGGCCAAGCCACAACTCTCCTGTGTTGCATCGAAAACATAAGCATTATATCCAAAAAAAACATCAAATGGAGATCATAACAGTTACTTTTTAATCAAAATATGAATTCTTTAATAAAGATGCCATGTGCAAGAATCAGTCAAATTGCATATCATGTTTCATGGTGTTTGTCCTTGAGCATGAAGAACAAACAGGGCCGCTCAATCTGTATCACACAGAAATATCACAACTATCATAAAAGATAGGAGACAATGATGAAATTTAATAATGTATTGTTACTATAGTTGGGCTACCTTGTGTGTTTCATCTTCTCTTTGTTTGTTTATTTGTTTGTTTAATAGTTTTTAGGTATACTCATTAGCTATTAAAAGTCATTATGTCAATTTACGGCATAGATGGTAATCTGTTAGCTCAATTCCATCATACAGTATTGCGTTCAAAGGTGGTGGAAGTAGATTGCGATCTTCTTCAAAGAAGATGATTTTCCCATAAACGATGTGCCATTTATCCTTGGCTGAAAAGGAGGTTGGTTGTGATCCATAAAAAAAATCAGTATTTAGAATTTATATCAGCCTAGAATAGGTGAATAAAATTACATGGTAAGAAATCTTGGTTGGCAACAATTAGGTAATGGAGCTACGGCATTTCAAGCCGGAACCATTGTAAATCTTGTGTCTTTTTTGGTTGCTTTTACTTGTCGATTACCTTCTTTAATTTTCATTGAAAATATTCTTTAAGCAAGTTGCAACTAATGTTCTATGAATTTTATGTTGCATAAAATTGAATTTGCTCTATTCACTCCTCCTAGAGCTTTCAGAAATTAATGATCTCCTTAGCCTATCCATGAGATTGACATTTGGAATATCAATTCCAGTTAGATATTTTGGTAGGCGTCGTGATAGTAGTAAAATAGCGATACAAATATGTGACTGATACACAAGTTGTTGCTCTTTGCTCTTAGTAGAAGCCAATGAGAAAATAATATATGGTGTATCTGTTGAATAAATTGATGGTCTCCGACAACACCTGCCTATTATGCCTTCAGTAACCCATAGAATGCAGTTTATCAAATGCTTTGGGACACTGAGTAAGCAAGTCCCTTCCAAGCATCTTTCAGATATCTCAAGAGTTTGTTAGCTATTATGAGCTGGCTAACAGCTTCCATAACTGAAAACACATCAGGACTGGGTGCAATCCGACAGCCTGACAGGAATTTACATAAGTGTGCCAGCTATCTTTATGTAATGAGTAGGACCAACATATCTGCATCTTCTCCCTTGGCCACCTAGATGTGGCTACAGATGTAGCTGCATTCATGTGTATTTTTCAACAACTTTAGCACATTTTCTCTTGGCAACAGGGGTTCATTTATTGGAATCACATCAGTTCAATCAAGAAAATGGTAGAGTTTCTCAAATCATTGTATAGAAATTGACTTTGCAACCTCATCTTCAACATATGAATCTCATGTATCATCCCATGTGACCACTATATTCATCATCATCATCATCATCATCATCATCATCTAAGCCCTTGCCAAAATCACAGTATAAGCCTATACGGCATCAACTTTGTTTTGACTTTTGCCAAGTGTAGAAGTGGAAGTTTGTGGACAAACTTCGAGGAAGTTATGTAGAAGTTTGTATGCAAACTTTTGATGAAACTTAGTTGCTGAGTTTGCAAGAAAATGGGTGAAGTTCTATGAATTATGTTATATATCTCTATCATACATATGTTACAATAAGATAAATTACGAACACAACTTTCTACTCCCCAGTTAAGTAGACTCCTACACCCTAATTCACATGATTAACAAGTGATGAGCTACATACATGAGACAAAGCATTAGCAATGTAGTTACATCATTAAATTTAAAACTGAAGCTTTGGATTTTAACGAATATAAAATGTGATAGGAACACACAACTTTAAAGTATAAATTAAGATAAACAAAGATATGAATATATATAAGCTATATGGGTGGAAATTGTATGTATAAGCTAGATCTAGGATAGATCTAAAGGAATATAAGTCTCATGCAGGTAGGATTGGATTTTTTTACATTTAACCAAATATTATTGATGCAAATAAAACATACTTACACTAGTTGTTTGACTCTCCATAGTAAATGGGCAAGCATGAGCAACATCCCAAGTGGGATACAAATTCATGACAGCCGGACTAGGTATAAACTTCACCATGATTTTGCCAACTTCAATGGTTTTGCCGACAACTACAGAGAAGTCGCGACAAAACCATATTCTTTTGTGCCATCTTCATCGGAAAGTCCCAAAATTCCGTCCTGAAGTTTATACCAAGTCAAAGTAGTGGAGGTCGATTTAGCTAGCCCTCGACATCAGAGTTTTCAACGACGTTTAGCCCATCTTTGATTAGTTTTAGATCCATGATCCCAAAGTCTTAAAGTTGTCTTCATGAATGCTTTTAGCATTTCTAAGGTCATTCTCCTTGTGGCAACAAATCCAAATCTCTCCCGGTAAGCTTCTGAATTCAATTTAGGTCTACTACTTCCCCTATTAACTATGTTTGATTCAATATATTACTCTAAACTGGTGGCATTTCGGATTCCACATGGACGTGTCCGAATAATGCAACCTTGTAGCTTGTCAACTTTTACCATTCCTACTTTGTTTCTTATGTGTTCATTCTCATGTGACCTTTCCTCATCTTTCAAATCCCCAACGACCACCATATGATCATATAAACTGATAGAACAACAAGAGTAAAACAAGGATGGCAAGTAGGAGGATGACAAAGGACAAATTGTTGAATGACTATGATATACTTATCAAATTATGCATGAGGTGGTTGTTTTAGACATAGATATTTGTCTTCAATGTGAACATCTCTCTACACTCCCTTTAGCTATCCGCTAGAGGTTGAACCAAATAGAAGCAGCAACAGCAAAAAGGGGAGAATGTCTTGTAAAAATCATACCATAAGTTTGGCTGTATCTTTTTCTATCCACTATGTCTTAACTCTATCAACAAAGCCATCAAGATGAGCTTGACAGTTTAAACTCATACAAAAGTCTATCGTATCTCTGTCACATAGGAGGTCAATCGATTCCCAGATGTTCTACAAAAATTGCATGCATTTCAATCTCCATAGTTATACATCCTCTAACTTTGCAAATTGTTCATACCTTGTTTGGAAACTAAAAGAGAATCGCAGGCTAAAGCGAATGATTGGATACATCAGTGTTTCAAAAAGCGGTATGCGTTATGCGTTCGGAGAGGTCACCTTGTAGAGTATATGCGGTATGCGGGAGTATATGCGGAAGTATATGCGGTTTTGGATTTTTTTAATTAATTACTATATATATATATATTAATCATGATTTACATATTTAATTTGTGCAATTGTGTATCTAAATAGTACAATTACAAGAATAATGGATGCAATTATGCAAATATGCAATCATCACAACTTAAATAAATACAAACATGCACTATATTCTAAATTTAAACAAACATAGATGAATGTAAATGTATAAAAGAAGAAATCAGAATATCTCTAACTAAAAATCGGGGTATAATCGGCCTTGTATGCGGCCGCACAACCGATTATGCGGCTTGGTCCGCTTTTTGGACCGATTTCCATTATGCGTTTTTTTGGAGGTCCGCACCTTGTATGCGGCCGCATAGACTGGGGTACATATTGAAAGAAAATCGACAGATACGAGAAATGGGATGGGAAATGATCACAGATGGGCACCCTTGCTCAAAGCAATCGATACATCTAGCTTAATGGAAGAAGTATTAGGATAATGTATTTTATTATGTTACAGAATAATGTATAGTATCTTTACCATATTGGAAGTCCATACTATTTTTGTACTGAAGTCGACAATATGGTTTAGCTTTGTCATAAAATTTAGCCTGGTTAGATGATATCACTAGTTAGTAGATTCATGGGCCTAATTGTCTTAGCCCATTAGGGTTAAGTTTGTTTCCTTGTACTTGCCTCCTCTCCTATATATAGGAGGGAGATTTGTTGTCTATTAATTAGAAATACAACCTGCATCTTAATTTTTCAAATGGTATTAGAGCATTGATCCTAACCCTAGAGAGAGTTTATGCATGCAAACGACTGTCGTCTCTTCTTGGCTTGGCCGCCGGCTAGGCATCTTCTCGACCTCAATGTTCGTCTCCTCTCTTCTCTTTTTTAAAATTTCCATACTCTAGATTCCTTATTATGCTTCCAATAGCAGCCGCTTGCCTAGTAGCACTTGTTCCAACCACAACATTCTTATCCTCCGCCTCGTCGCATGACATTGCTTTCGATTAATAGCAATCAATCTCATCAGCCAATAGCAGTGAAATTGCCTCACGAACATGTCCAACCACACCAACGCTCTTTCTGAAGCTTATCCCGCCGCCACTATGAAAAGAACGCCCCCGACACACCAGGGTCCATGCCCCTTCGCGGCTCCAAGGGGCTTCTCCTCAAAGGGAGTCGACTTCCTGCTACTATGTCGCCAGAGGGGGCTTCTCCTCATGCTGGCATCACTCAAGGCTTTGGCCTCTGTCTGATCCTCCCTCGCAAGGAATGATGATGTCACTTCTCTCTTCTAATAGTGCTGCTCTTTGCTGATATCATTGCCCTCATACTGCTCTTTTGCAGCCCAACTCTATAGCCTTGGGTTAACGTAACAACATGCTTTTGGCATGTTCAACCCGTATTGCATGTTAAAACGTTAGATTCTTTTCTGGCATCTCCCCATTGTTGTGCTACTAATAGGGGTTGGACCTTGCAGTTGTAACTTGTCTCTTTACTAATGAATAATCTTCTTTCAAGATTGGTGTTTGATTCTTTTCATACGGTCAGCCATCATCACAAAACTGCTCCATCCGTCAAAATTCTTTGCCCTAATTCTATTTTTGCAAAAAATTGTTTGATCTCCCATTAAAAATCATTGTAGACCTTTTTTATCTAGGACTCTGCACTTGATCCCCCGCGAGGGGCGGCCTCCCCTCGACTCCTGTCAGTTGAGGGCAGTAGGATCCCCTTAACTGGGGGTGCGCGCCCCAAACACCCCAGTAATACGACAATCATCTACCAACGAGTCCCTTGTCTTTACCTCTAAAAGCTATAATGAAATCTCAATTGATGATTTTGATCCCCACCCTACCACCCCCTCATGTGCATCCCTTTCCACGTGTGGGGTATTGTCTCTTTTGCATCCCAACTACTCGTTTTATTCATAATTGGAGTGTGAGGGGGATATAGAGAAGAGAGAGTATGAGGAAGAGAGAGAGAGAGAGAGAGAGAAAGTATATAGAGGGTGTACGAGAAGAAACAGTATGAGAGAGATGATATGTACCAGAACATGCTAATCTGATCTTCACGGAGATTCTTATAATTATGCACATCCATTTTCTGATGTCTTTGTGGCACCTCATTTCCTCTAAGCATCGTGCTTCCATCATTGGTGTATCTTTTTTCTAATGGCATTGTGTTTCTTCATGTTCGTGCCATGCTATGCGTGTGGGTGCTTATTCCAGCCTCTTGTTCCCTCTGGTATTAGCTTTGTGGCAATCTTGTTGCATTATCATGAGACGGATGGTTGCTTTTTGACTTTTTTTCACAATCTCGCCAAAATCTAGCCTGCAAACACTGCACCTGCAAGGTTGATGTTCGTCCACATACTATCTTCACTGAGCTACTTTGTTAATGTCTTCTCTAAAGTTGCATCTCGTTGTTTCTTAAGTGTTAATTTGATGTTTATGGGGATCAACTTGGGCTTTCCTTGATGGTTGCTTCCATTCCTATCAAGCCCCCAAAATTCACGTTCCTGATTTATGGATCCAACACAACAGTCATCATCATCGCATTGTGTCCTTGTTTGTGCCACGTTATGTATGCTTGTAGTCTTTTGTACTTTGGTTCATTTGGTTACACTAAATCATGGGGTGTGTTGACCGCGCTTATTCCAATGGCACATTTCTTTTCCTGGTAAATATGGCATAGTATCGATGCTTTGATCGTCTGCTCCAGATTGATGTGATGAGGTTATTCTATGGCGCTTGGATTCCATCTACTAGATGTTCTCCATTCTAGTTGCAGTATAAAAGATCTTCACATTAGCTCAAGTATTTCCGACAGAGATCCACTCCCATTCTTATTCTATGATTCTATCCTCGGAAGTTGCTTCCGTCCTTGAAAGCGTTCTAGCAATGCATGCTTACACGAAGTGTATGCCTAGACTTGGTGCCCAAACACCACCACATGAGTGCTCCTTGAGTTGTACAACTTGATAAATTGGCACTTCTACCACCTACGGTTGGAAGAACTACATCCTAGTACCTTTGGATTTCAATGCCATAGGTTTGTATCTTCTGTGAGTTACACTTGCTCATTGGTACCATATCGTTGGTTTTGTCACGTCTTACTTCTTCCAATAGTTCACAACTTGCATCTGTATATAATGATGTTTGTAGTCAAATTTGTAGTTTCACACCTGATTGCACCTGAGAGTTGAGTACATGAAGCATTGCTCATGCTCATGACGCCTGCCTCCCATCCTATACCTTCATCTATACCTTTGGTGTTGGGAGAAAATCTTATTAGATGCCTTTCTATTGGTAATTTTTCTTAATAACTGATATGCTCCATAGGACCATGTATCCTTCATGATCACTTGCTCTTTGTGAATGACTTGTATGGCTCCACTTTGCTTTAATATTTGTAACCAATGTATTGAAGAACCCTTTCGGGTATCCAATAGTTTTTAAGACTAGGGATACATTAGACCCCCGTCAATGTGTGATGTGCTCCATCATACATCTCGAATGTAATCGTTCTAAATTTGAAAACTTGGTAGAGTATTTTGTCTACGAATAGCTCCATATACTCAATGTAGAGAACCTTCATCAAATATCTTTCTTCTAGATTAATGATGAAGCGAGAACTTAAATAAAATATCCATCCATTAAAAATATCTGATTCTAAACACCGAGTTTATATGACTATGCTTCTGCTAATGAGCAAAGTCCACTCTATAATTCCTTCACTTTTGGACAATCTTTTAATATGTGACCCTCATCACATATATAGCATGCGTGTTCAGATCCTTGCCCTTGCAATTATCTTCTCATAACTCTTGTTTATATTTGGATCCCTTGTAACTCCTAACGCTTGACCACTTGAAGATGAAGATTCAAATGGTTTCTTTAAGGACTTTGCCCCCAACAAATATGCAACCGTCTCACTGAAACTGAGTGCAGCTTTTTGACGAGAATATTCATCATTGCTCCCATGATGGGTGGTAGTTGTGAAACTATGACTATGGCCATGTTGCTCTCAGTGATCTCCTCACTAACTAGTTGTGTGGAAAGCTTATTGAAGACGTTTAGATGGTCAACGAATTAATGGATAAGACTCGAGGTGGAGATGGTTAAGGTAATGCATCATATGATGTTTTAGAGTTATGTATATTATCTTACAATATGTGAATGTCCAAACTATTACTACATCTGGATTGGAAAAAATGGGTTTAACCTTATCTTGTAGTTTGGCCTTATTTTCTCATTTAGCCTTATCTTCTAGTTTAGTCGTGTCTTCACCTGCCTTATCTAGTTTGCCATTATCTACTCGTTTACTCATGTCTTCCCATGCCTTATCTAGTTTCCCATTATCTTCTTGTTTAGTTTTATCTTGTAGCTTGTTCGTATTTACTGGTTTAGTCTTACCCATGGTATTATAAATAGTCGAAGTTGGGCAAAATGTCAGCGATTTTGTCGGGGTGTCAACAACTGGGAAAGTTGAATCCGTGAAAACATCCTCATTCCACATCATCCTTGACATTTCGGGCAACTTCATCAATATCAGCCCATTTGTCGACAAAGCTGGCATATGTCATTCAAAAAATTCCCCAACTTCCTCAACATCAGTGGAAGTTGGCGACATTCTTTGGTGTTTTATGGAGTTTGCTGTGTGAGGGGGGAAATACTAGAGTTGGAGCTTAAGATAAGGTAATTTTGATGTTTTTTTATTCTAAGCCAACATTAGTAGATCTACCCCCTCTACTAGATCTACCATACATTTACACTATTTTTATGTAATTTGTTTAAATTCATTAACTTTATACATCGAAGAAGTCTGTATTCCGGAGACAACTGTATATAATCGTGTGTGTTTCTGCATATGTAAACCTATATGGATGGCTATATGTAAACATATATTGTGTTTTTAGCTAGATTTGATGAAATCTATCAATTTCAATCACAAATCAATATTTTAAACTTAATTTTTTTCGAAGTTGCGTCGTAGTTTAATTGTAAAGATCCTCAAGTTTCTTCAATGTTTCCACAAACTTCCACTTCCATACTTGTCGAAGTCGACGCCCTATTCCATGGTCTTATCTAGTTCTATGGCCCCTTTATAAACACAAAGGTCATATGATATGTGGGAACATGGAGATAGCCAAAGAAGAGAGAGGATGAAAGCTTTGGGTTATGGAATTCTATTTGTAAGATGCAAGGATTGTGATAGTGAAAAATTCTTGTAATCTTTCTAAAGGTGATTATAGAAATTGCGGTCTTCTTCATCAAATCTAGTCTCTCATTAAGTATTATGTAGGTAGCTATTGGTTTTGTTGTATTGGGTCAGTGTTCTTTTTCTTTGTACAGTTTTTTATTTTAACTTGCATGTCAAATTGGGGTTGAAGCTTTCGCTTAATTACTTCAAAAAGAAGGTAAGTCAAAAAATCATACAACGATGGTGGGATGTAATTTCCTAGAGCATTTCTACTACCACTTGAACATCAGTTGGTGGATTAATTGATATTTTTGGATGCAAATTTAGTTATTCAGATATTCTAAGTAGATGTGGAACTATGATGTCAATGGATGTCACGGGAGTGCTTCACATGGGTCCATGGGCCCATGTCATAAACTCACGCCAATAAAAACCGTCATGAATACTCTTGTCTCCAGCATACATATATGGTATACAAAAAGAGAGGAGACAATCGAATATGTGTGCATATTGGCATTGTGCATTTAATGAACCAAACAAATGGTTGATAGACCGTAATATGAGTTTATGACATAGTATCTAACAAAATGTCAACTTAATGTTTGTTTAATTGCGTATGAAACTTTATCTAGCAGCTCATCATCATCAACTAAGCCTCAGTCCCAACTATGTTGGGGTCGGCTACATGGATCCTTCTTTTCCATTCAACTCTATCATGGGTCATATTCTGGTTGAGATGGAGAGATTCAAAATCTCTCTTTAGAAGTTCTTCCCGTGTTAATTTAGGCCTTCCTCTTCTTTTACTAATTGTGCTTGCCCTAATAATATTGCTTCGTATAGGCGCATTAGTCGGTATGCGTTGCACATGTTCATACCATCTGAGTCGGCCCTTGCACAACTTGTCCCCGATGCTCGCCACCCCCACTTTATTCCCGATATAGTCATTTCTCAAGCGATCTTTTCTTGTCTTCCCACACATCCTTCTCAACATACGCATTTCATCCACGTTCATCTTGTTGTCCTTGTTTCTTCACCGCCCAACATTCACTCTCATAGAGCATGGCTGACCGTATAGCAGTTTTATAAAACTTGCTTTTTAGTCTGAGAGAATTTAAACTTTATGTAGCAGCTAAAGAAACAAAATAACCACTAATTTACTTAAAAATGGCAGTTGGATGCAAACAAACTATACAAAAAATCCTGCTGTCCATTTCATCAATCGCTATTGATGTTGTCATCTGAAAGTATAACCATTGTTCCTCGAATATAAATGAGGAGTCGGCTATAAGATAAATTATTTGTGTTGACTCAAAGCTTGGATCAATCTGAAATTCACCCAGCCTATAATTTACACCCATACTTGCTACAGCCTCCAATGGCTGGACTTCCGCTCAGATGCACCCTATGTTGTGAGCAGAAGGATAGAATGACCGTGTTCTTTTGGCCGGCAATAATGCATTTGCGTTGTGGTAGGATGTTTAGCGAGCTATGGGGACAGCAATGCCCTAACCATGCAAGGTAGAGATATGCAATAAAGGAAAGCAGAGGAAATACCATGTTTTTTCGTATGGTATGAGCATAAATGATGAGTTAGGCACATAGAACACAACATTTTCGTCCAATATGATTTTTTGCTTCTAACTAACTCGTTGTAAGATGCAGCCTAAAGATGTGGATTTTGTTTTGGAATATGACTGGAGGAGATTAAATTTTCTTTCAAGTAAAAAAGGAATAAGGCTCAGATATCAGTAAATGATGCATTGTAAAAGTTATTCAATCGTGAGGTGCAGACAGTTATCTACTGCAATCATTTTGGGGCCAATTACATGTTCAGGGAGACCTTCAGTATGGTTGGTTTGGACTTACAGCCCAATGCCCGCTTCCGATTGTCAAGCTCACAATTATTGTGAGATTTTTTTGTCTCTTTGAATTCCTTTCATGTATGTCAAAAGTTCTCATAAATTTTGTGGAAACGAATGTTAAAAGTTCTTATAAAGAACAGCAAAGCTTAACAATTTGGTGAACAACGAGGAAGAACAATAACTATAACAGTTCGGGTAGCGGAGTTATCTCAATACGAGCAAGAGATAATGGAAGTATAAGGGCCTAACATACCGACTACTAACCAGAAAAGGTAGATCAGTACGCAGAAAGTATTCGTTAAGTAGAGTGATCGAATGGGAAGGGTGTTAAAGTGAAAACAAGACAATAAACGAACGTGCGCAGGATAAACTATGAAAGCCTCAGGATAAAGCCACCTACCGTCATCGAATTGGGAGTATTGGGAAGACCGCTCCAGTAGCCCCGCCCTGCCTTTCAAGGAGCCTACATTATCCAGGGGCGACGCTGCACTGGATGTGCTTGGTGCCTCCGCCCATCTGACGGCGAGCGTCGCTCTCCTCCCTAAGGTGAGGACGGGCCTCGCCGCCTCCTTCGAGTTCAGCAGGGAGGCGGATGAGGGGGAAATGGCATGAAGGGCTGCCGGTACTGATACGACCTTAAGCGAAGAAGTCGGAGGTGCTCCACTGAGCGCCATGGTTTCGCAGAAAGGGGAGGAGTATAACGTGGCGCTGTGGCGCGCTTCTCTATGTTTCTCACCCAATCCGGTTTCTAAGCACCTCCAAGAGGACGGGGCTGTATACAAATCTAACAAGCCTCGGTTTGGGGTAGTTAAAAAAATTGGCACTAAGAGTCCACATTAATACACTCCGTCGAGGTTGAGAATTTCCTACTAATCACCTTTATCTACCATAAAGTTCTACAAAGATTCATTTAGAAACGTGGATTCTGATTTTTCAAAAGATTAGTCAGTTTATCTTCCCTTGGTTTGTAGGCTAATTCTTATCATTTCCTTGCTCCAACGCATCCTCTTCTAAACAAGATCTTTCTCAAGATTGGCATATCGAGAAGAAATTTCACATTATACGACACCATGGAATATAAAAAGGTGCATCATGTCAAGTGGTATGTACTTTTCCAACTTAAAAACATGAGTTGTGTGCATTATTGGCATTGAAACTCGAGTGGTTTGTTATGCAAAATTTATGTGTACCATATCTTGGACCATTACTGAACTAGTTGGAGCCTATTGAGGGTGAATATTATATAAGGGCATAATCCTAGCATAAAATAAGCTTGTGGATTCTCTCTACCTGGTCTTGCATTGCAAAACATGGCAAGTTTGAAAGATGCTTTGTTCATTGGGCATAAATATAAAAGGGCTAAGTTTCTTAACTCCTTCAGGAACATAATCTCTTTAACCCATAAATTCTTCTCTCTAGCAACTCATATAACCTCAATGTGTCTCAATGTGGATCATCTGGCTTCTTAATCCCACATCAGCTACATTAGTTCAACAATATTAAATGATCAAAACCCCATTACCCAATCCTATGGAAAATAGGAAATTGTTTCAAAATGAGTACAACTTAGTCTTGTCATTAGTAGAGGTAACTTTCCCCTTAAAAACCTTTTTAGGAGAATGCATATATTGTTAGTCGTGTGCACAAGTCTCAAAATATATGACTCAAGCACTACCCTGCAAGTATACGGGTGCGTGTAGTATGTTCGAGATCGTCCAAGGATCAAGGTAGAGTTAGGCGCAAGCGTGTTAATCTTCAACAATCTAGATCAACTTACTAAAGTTGGGTTGGTTTAAGGTTGATCTACTTTGCAAATTAAAGAGAGCAGTAAACACTAATCAATAAGTAGAGATTTAGATCAAATTTAAAAGATCTTGGTTATGGGATTTCACTTCAATATCACTACTCATATGCAAACACATAAATATACAAATCAACATGCAAAGGAGGTTTATTGTCATCATACACCTCTGAATGATATGAAACGGTCCTAATCTCCACATAGCACTCCCCTGCTTATGCTTAGATTCAGGCCGCAAACCTTGGATCGTCAACATAATCCCAGTCAGTCATGTGGTCAAGGATATGTTGCCAAGAATGCTACTCCATAGCTCTCAAAATTTCTTCCCAGATCATAGAAAGAAGCATAAAACATGAAAGTAAGGTGGCCAGTCATGCAATCAAGCAAGTAAACACCATAGGATAACTTGGAACAACAAATTAACTAGAATTAGTAAAGAAATCTGAGTTCACATGAGTAATGACATGGGAGCTACTCCTCCATGCCCAAGAAAAAGAGTCTACTCGTTCATAATGGTGAAAAATAAGTACAGAGTACAGATTTCAAAGTTAAACATGACTAGAGAAGAAAAGAGTAAGGGAAACCCAAGGAATGAGGAAGAACATGGAAGAACCCTGGCTTGGAGACAAAATTCCTCCATTGTTGATGCTTCCACTCCAACAATCTTCTCTCCCGAGGAGTCTGAATGGAGTAAAGAAGCTTTGTTGGATCTAGGGATCTAGAGGGGGTGAATAGAGCTTCAAAATTCTCATAAGATCAGTTAGACCTTCAAATTTATATCAATCAAAACCAATAGTTTAAAAGAAATTTGAAGTCCTAACTAAGAAAGCATAGCAAGGATGAGAGAAATTGAAACATGCACTTGGATAAGGTGGTTTAGAGTGGTTCCACTCTTCAAACTAGGAGAGAGTCAATCCACTACCTAGAGAGGTCAACCTCTAGGACTTTGCAATATGTGTATACTTATATTCATTCATAAGAGATACAAGGATACCACCATACATCCAAGGACTTACCTGTTCAAGAGAAGAGTCTTCCACATACACAAGGACTTACCCACTTGATTAAGATGTCTTTAGCCTTCAACAAGGACTTACCCACACTTGCATCAAGTCGTTGCCCTTGGAAGGAATTTGTCCACTCTTCTTGAATCTTGGCCTTGCCCTTCTCCTTCACCTTGAGAAGATCTTCACCTCTTCTTCAACCTTGAAGAAGAAGAACAACAACTTACCTTCACTCGCAGTAGCTTTCTTCAACCTTTTCTTCTTTGAGAAAGGGGGTAGGGAAGATGGAATGGAATGAAAGCTTTACAAGCACATGAAGGTAGCTCTCTTACAACTATCCTAACTCACTCATAATCTCAAAATGCTTTGTAAATGAGAGAGAGAAAGGGGCTCAAGGAGTTGCAACACACTCAACTATAGCAAAGACTTAGAATAGCATGAATGAGCAAACTTGAAATGAACTCCAAGGGGTCTTATTTATAGTTGGGGTTTTTCCTTGAGTGTGGGATCACTTAAGTGCAAAATATAGTTATTTTCCAAGTTACAACAGATCTATTCTCGCTCAAAACAACTCTCCAACAGTTATAATCACTTTTTTTTCAGTATTTTTCGTATAGTACATTCGGTTGAGTTTCAATAAAGATAACTCGACCAATCCACTAAGTGACAAAGCCAATTTTCAAACTACTGGTTGAGTTTGTTCTGGGAAAATTGACCGATATGTCAAAATCAGTTTTGCTTAGTTGATCAATCGATCAAGTTTTGTGAGTGTGCAACTTGACTGAATGGTCATCTTCAGAAAATCCATCACTGGGTCGGTCGAGTTTCCAACTCAACAGATAAATAGCCTGTGAAAAATTTTCTAAATTGACGTTTGAGTGATCAAACATCGTAATTAAGTCTCTGATGTTTTCTCATCTTAGTTACAAGTCATATCATCAATACAAGTGATTACAAAAATCATCTAAGCATTTGGAGTGATTTCCTAAAATGTGCACTTGCATTGCTTTTGACTTGAACTTGAACAAGTTAGGGCTTGTGTAATTTGGTCCTTTTCATGTACCTAAAGCCTGTAATCAATCTTGAAAAAACATATTAGATACATAGGAATGGAATGGTTAAGACATTATCAATATATGGGCAATGTATAACTCTCAAGTCAACATTCTGCCCCTTTTTGACAATGACAATTCATTCCTCAAACATATTGAAAAGTATATGTAAAGTTATACCTCTGCCTTGTTAATTGCATGGGGGTTCATGATTTGAACAATGTGAATTGCTCCACCTCAATCTATTCTTACTCTTACCTGCATAGTTAGTCTATCTACACAAAGCAATTATGACATATATACTATATGGTCCTTTAGCAAATCACATGATAAAGCATATAATGACCAAGAAAAGGATCGCATAGACAGTAAAGGCAATATGGTTGAGCTTCAAAACATTGAACTTCTATCCCCCTTTTGAGATTATCAAAAAGGAAGGGGGTAGAAGAGCACAGAAATAGGTCTTATCCAAGCACAACCAAGCATACATGCACAACATGCAATATCAAAGCATACACCAAATTGAGACGAGAGAAACAAACAATCTAAGTCATAATCAAAATATGGTAAACATGGCACCAACTCATGAGATATAGTAAATCAAAGAGTAAGTGTAGAAAGGATTGAGATTACAACTCAGAGAGAATGTCCTCATAAACAACTACAAGCCAAAAAAATGAAAAAAATGATGATAAATAGTACAACTCAGAAAATGTGCCCAGATGTTTTTAGTACAAAATAGCCTAGAAATATATATATGATCAACATCTAGACTAAAAATTAAAAAATATAAACATCTAGGTCATCTATGTCCACATAATCAACAACATCATTAGCATCAACATCTAAGGCCTCTGGATCATAGTCATCATCTCCATCTGAAGGTGCAGCAGCATCACCTTCGTCACCAGAGTCACCAATGAAGCCATCATCAGAAGCATCATTACCATCATCATCCTTAGAAGCCTCCTCATCAACAATAGAAACCTCCTCATCGGTCTGATCTGGTATCTCCTCATCGGCAGAGGAACTGAAACCACGACTGGGCCAATGAGCATTCTGCTCAGCCTAAGACATGCCAAGAGCATGGAGCTCATTGGCCTAAGGGAAAGAGGGAGAAGAACTACCAAGGCCAGCAAGTAGGGTGACTAAAGGGCCAGCAGGAAGAGGCAACACTCCAGGGGTAGATCCATCAACAATAGAGGGTGTAGCAATAGAAGTAGCAGGTGGAGGGGCTGGGTAAAAGTGATCATATGCATAGGGTTGGTAGGCAGTATAAGGACATGTTCATGTTGGACATGATGGCACAGAGGTCCTGATGTATGTGCTCCTGAACCTGGAGGTTGTACGCCCATTGATGCATCATGTAGCCCATAAGGGTTTCAATTGATACATGAAATGAGGCGCAAGTAGGTCAAGAAAGCTGAGGTGGTGGAGGTGCATGGGTGGAGGTAGAGGTAAAGGCTCTATGTGGGGTAGAGGTAGGGATAGGCACATACTTCTAAAGTGTGGTCTCACTGATGCAAACTCCTTTCTGGGCTGGTTTGTAGTGAAGGTCATGGAAAAGAGATTTGTCGGTGACAACTTGAAAAAGACCACATATCAAGGCTGGGTAGGGAGGGTGGGTGTCATGGGTGTTCTTATCAGAGTAAAAACATGTCATGTGGTGAAGGACATAACGAGACCATTTGACTTTGATGTTCTTCAAGAGACATAACATAATCATCGTAGTGTTTTCTACAATTTCAGTCTGATTTTTCTTGGGATGAATATTGCAATTAACAACTAGGGCAAGTATGCGGTTCTTGAGGTCAAAGGCAGAGGAGGGAAGGGTTCACTTCTTACTATAGGGAAACTGAGGTTTCTTCAAGTATTTATGAATATTAGGAAGAATAAGATCATATTGCTTATAGAAGGCCTCAGGGTCAACTAGGTCGAAATACTCAGGGTAGTCCTTCCTCTGGGTATCAGTCACCTCAGTACTCGAGAAGAAAATGTTCAGGGTAACCTCAGAGACTTGGAATTTCTTCCCGGCAAACATGGAAGTGAGGACTACTTCAACATTAGGCAGGGGTACGAGTGTGTCATAATTCCATTGCAAGTTAGCATAGAATTTATGAACGACTTTCGTGCTTGTGATGGAATTGTTGTAGCACGCGTGTTCGACACACTAGGCAGAGAGGTGTTAATCATATAGCAACTCGACTACTTAATCGATGACCCTTTATCTACGAGCGGTTGGCTCAAAAAGGGCACAGAAGAGAAAAAGATTCTTAGGAAGGAGCTCCTTGTACCTATTGAGAGCTTCATTGGAGACAAAAAAGGTATCGTCAAAGGGTATGAGATGTGATTTGGAAGAGGAGGATGGTTCTCCAGCTGGAGCCACTCTCTTTCTCCTATTGGTCACCATGGAGACGAAAAGAGAGGATGGAGAGAGTAAAAATAAGGAAAACACCACCAAAAACCGTCCACACACCTAGGGTTGATGGGAGAGAGGTCAAGGAAGGTCGATCTAGGTCAAACTAGGGCTAGGGAGAGCAAGGTCGGGGCTAGAGTTGAGAGCTTGAGGGAGCTAGAGGTTGGATCGGTCAATTTTTCTTTAATTGAGAGGGAGAAAAGTCTGCTGAACCTAACTTATGTTTGCTCCAGCCTGGCCATCGATCGAGTTTTGTGACTTGGAAACTCGACTGATCGTCTCTTGAAAAAAGCTCTCGGCCACTTATTGGTCGAGTTGGCAACTCGACCGATGGTCCAACTAAACCAACATTAGAAATCTTAATTTCTAGCCATTAAAGTGCTAATTAAATTATTTTTCAAGTCCATTTTGCATTTGAAACATACTTAGGCACATATCACTCACATTGGGTACTATTTTGTGATAAAATAAGTGTTTGTGAAAAATATCCAAGAATAAGAGAAAAATAAGGCAAAAAGAACATGAAAACTGGTTTTTAGCATATTAGCAAGCAATGATGATCAAAAGAATAGGAAAAGCATATAGGATAGATGACAACTATCTAGAAGGAAAATTAGATTCATTTAAAGCAGTTATGAGCAATTTAGATCTAATAAAGTTAAATTTCTCTCTGGCTAGAGGTTTAGTGAAAATGTTCGCCAACTGATTTTTTGTGTCCACATGCATGATATAGATATCCTTTTTGGCAATGTGATCACAAAGAAAATGATGGTGAACCTATATACGCTTAGCTCTACTAAGCAAGATTTAGGATTATATGACAAGTTAATTGCACTAGTATTATCACAGTAGATAGGAGAAGCACCAAAATGAATGTTAAAGTCTTGGAGCATTTGCTTCATCCATGGAACATGGGCACAACAACTCTCAGATGCAATATATTTAGCCTCAGTGGTTGATAATGACATTGTGCTCTGTTTCTTGGAGAACAAAGACACCAAGCATGGTCCTAGGAGAAAGCAAGTGCCACTTGTTTGCACTTTCTATCAATCAAGCATCCCACGTAATCCACATCACTATAAGCCGTAAGACTAAAGTCCCTTGACTTGGGATACCTATAACATCCCTGGCCTGGGTTTATGGCTAAACCTATTTGTTTAGCTTAAATAAGTTGCTTATAAATTTAATATAATCCTCTAAAGTGTTTTGTTATCAGGTGATAAACTTATGTTTCAAGTTTGGTCCTGTTTGAAAAAATATTCGAGCAATGTTCTTTTATTTTGGACAAAAATGCAATTTACCCAAGATGAGGGGTTATATTGCAATATGTCATATATTGAAGATCCTCATGTATTTTAGCATCATTAGATAGAGAATTATGCAAGGTGGTGTCTTGTGGAAAGCCTATATTCCAAGTTTGAACTTGTTTGAATAATGCTAGTGCCTTGTGCACCAATTCTGGTACAAATTGTAAATTACCCAAAATGTAGGGTTCATATGAAAATTACCACCTCTAGAGTGTACCTACTCACACATAGTATCATTTAGAGGAGAGGTAAATAAGTAGGCACCATGTTTGAATCATATTTGAGTGTGATACTCTTGGTGATGAAAAGACCAAGAAAGTGTAGAATGTGAAACCCTAATTTGAGCCTCTATCGGGTTGTAGAATTCATATAAAAGTGCCTATCAGCCAAGGAGCCATAGGGGTATTCTCATATCGGTTTGTGAACTCTTGGCCTTGTCTATTATGGGCAAAGCACCTCAAGGAAGTGATCCATGATGAGTTAGATTCTCCTTGCAAAAGTTGTATCGGTTTGCATAATTTATGAGATAAAGATGAGATATCTTATCAAACAAGATAACTAATGGCCGAAATATCATCTCTAGATTATCATAAAGTGTTTTGCATGTCAAGATAAATATGAGTTCATGCAAGGACACGTGTCAACCATGCATGGACATGTGGCACCTAGTTGCTTTAAAATGATGACACTTCATATACACACTTTTTCATGAACCTCAAGTATATATACCCTTCCTTTCACCTATAAGTGAAATTTTCGAAATTTACCACCCCCTTTCTCTTAGATATCATGCATGGAGTCTTAGTATCTTGCATAGCTGAAGGATTATTGTGCATAGAGCTTGGGTATCGGCCATAGCAAAGTGGTATCAACCAATTGAAGTGATATCAGCCAAGTGAGGGATATCACCCACAAAGAGGTGATGTATCATGCATAGGGCTAAGGAGCTCAAGTCTTGGACATTTGATAAGCTCATCTTCAACCTTGGGAATGTGAATCTTTGGATCCTGGAGCTTTGAAGTTGCTCTTGAGGTGGGCTATATAACTTGAACTCAACCATGTTATTATTTGCCATCAATCTTGCCTTAGTTAAATGATTTACTTTCAAATAGAATTTTCTTGCATAATTGATGAACCCATGAGCTCTAGTAGTAACCTAGGACTATTTTCCATGAACTAGAATAGTAAGAACAAGAGTATAGAGGTTTATGATGATGACATCAACATGGTGCAACCCGATATTGGGTTAACCCGATATGGTGTTGAAGGATACACCTCTTACCCGATATGATGATTGAAACCCAAGATAGTGATGGTTATACACCTATAGGATGATATGGTGATGATCATAAACCTTATGCACGATATGGTGACACACACATACACCTCAAGGTCGATATAGTGAACACACACATACACCTTATACCCGATATGGTGTTGAAACCCTAGATGGTGATATGGAATCCGATATACCTTAGAACCCCACACCCCTATCGTTTTGTGTAATGGGTTAATTGTAAGGGGTTCAACTAGTTGTCTAGACTATCACTCAATGCATTATAGGATTGATTCTGTGAAGGAATGAAAGAGTATGAGCATAAGGGTTTAACCTGATATGCTAACCTGATATGGTAACCCAATATGGTAACTTGATATGGTAACCTGATATCATTATATGAACTCAACCACTAGCACAATATGGTGATGAATTTATACCTCATGGATGATATGAGTGACACATACACACACACACCTTATGCATTATATGGGGTTAAGCACACACCTTATACCCAATATGGTGTTGAGTATATACCTTAAACCGATATGATGTTAAAACTCAACATATATGGTATTGTGAAACCCGATATACAAACCCCTAAGGTTGAGTAATCCAATATGGATGCACATTATGGTAATGAGGATACACCTCTATACTGATATGAAAGCATACCTACACCTCTATACCTGATATGGAGGAATCTCCTCAATCCAATACACTTGATTGAGTGATACATATAATGTGTTATGTCAAATGATACTTTAAGACATGAAGGGTTTAATGCATTTTGATAAATATGGGCCAATGTACCTTGAGAGAAGGATTGAGCCAACCTAATTGAGTATGATGAAATCAATATCCTAGTAAGGATGAAAGAGAAACTTATACTTGTTTACTACTCATGTAATGAGTATACATTGATACTCCGAATATATGTGGAGTCTGATTTAGGGTTGTAATTCGTGATGAATGTACTTGAAAACCCTAGACGGCTTAAAAAGGAAAACCTTAACCCTAATGAAGGTTAATGATATGATTTGAAACCAGCATTGGTTAATAAAGGGAAACCCTAACCCTAATTATGTTGAAACCATGCTGGTATCATGAGATAATGAGCATAGCTAAGGATGAGCTATGTTGTTTCATATAATACTGATTATCTAGGTCTTATGACCTAGAGATAGTTGTTACCTAGTGAGAGGTAACAAGATATTTAAAGGGACTTCTGAGCCATGTGAATAGTTGTTTCCTAGTGAGAGGTAACAATATGTTTAATGGGCCTTGTGAGCCATGTGAATAATTGTTGCCTAGTGAGAGGAGACAAGATGTTTAATGGGCCTTGTGAGCCAAGTGAATAGTTGTTGCCTAGTGAGAGGTGACAAGATGTTTAATGGGCCTTGTGAGCCAAGTGAATAGTTGTTGCCTAGTGAGAGGTGACAAGATGTTTATAAAAGTCTCATGTAAGAAATGCTAATGTTCAAAATAAACTAGGGAAATGGAAACCCAGTAACATCATAATAATAAAAAATGGTTATAATAATAATAAAATCTTGGACATACATGCTTTATGCTTATATCCAAATAAGGGCTATAGTGTTTTGAATATGCTTAAATGAGATAAGAGGAATACTTGTATTACATATCAGGATTGGTATAACCCAATAACTGGCTAAACTCTATGATCTCAGGATTGGTACAATCCAATACCTGGATGAACTCTATCAGGTTTGGCAGAGTCCAATAGCTGGTTGTGATCTGAAGATTGGTATAATCCAATACCTAGCTGTGATCTCATGATTGGTATAACCCAATACCTGGCTGAACTCTATGATCTTAGGATTGGTACAATCCAATACCTGGCTAAACTCTATCAGGATTGGAAGAGTCCAATACCTGGATGTGATATCAGGATTGGTACAATCCAATACCTAGCTAAACTCTATCAGGATTGGCATAGTCCAATACCTGGTTGTGATCTTAGGATTGGTACAATCCAATACCTGGCTTTACTCTATCAGGATTGGAAGAGTCCAATACCTGGCTGTGATCTCAGGATTGGTACAATCCAATAACTGGTTGAACTTTATCAGGATTGGCATAGTCCAATACCTGGATGTGATCTCAGGATTGGTACAATCCAATACCTGGCTAAACTCTTACAAGATCAATACCTGGTTAGCAAATTGGTTGAGGCCAACAAATAGAAATGAGAATGATTCATGGATATCATACCATGATAATATTATCACAGGATAAGCTTGAGAATTTGGCATAATATGATGGGTAAATGATACACATGTTCTTCTTATTATTTATAAAGTTAATAGATGATTTACTGCGCTATCATAGACATTTACAATGCTTTAAAAGTTGAGAAATGTTCTAATCTTCTTATCCATAGTGATTAACCTTACTTAGTAATATAAAAGAACCTCTTCTCAGTTTAATACTATTTACCTGTGGTAATAACATTGTTGGCAGAGGGTTATATCTCTCACTGGGACAATAGTCTCACCCCGTGGGATGCACACTTTTTAGGTGGATGTGCACGAGGCGGTAGAGACCGTTCTGTAGAGGAAGGACTACAACAGTAGGGACAGTAGTAAAAACCCAGGTTGAGTGTACTGTCTGTCATGTCTTGTAGATAGAAGTCCTATGTGTCGTCTTTGTACTCTCAGGTCCTTGGATTTAGTACGTGAAGGTTTTATTAACAATTTGAGATTTTGGCTTGTATGCCTCGAGGTTTTATGTTGCTTTAGTATATGTTTTGACAAAGAAACTATTATATGTTATTCCTTGAGATGAGATGGTACAGTGTATGTATAATGTGAACCCTGATGTATATAAAGTTTTGGTTCTTTCATTAAGAAGTTTTCCAAGAAATGGATCTCTTTGCAAAATGGTGTTAGTTTTTAGTGATTTTTGTTAATCTGCTGCTTATGATTATTCTGCATAATTAGTAACGATTTGGTTGTCGGTTTGGTGGTGGTCGTTACAAGTTTGGTATCAGAGCTTAAGGTTCGTTGAGTCTACAGAGACATAGGACTAAGGTGTTGAGTGTGTTCTAGTATCCTCCAGTATGTCTTATAGTGACTTCTGCTATGCAAAAGGAGGGATATAGCTTAAAGATGTCTGGAGAACATGAGGATCACGTTGCTGAGAGCAATGTTGTTGCACCGGTAGGAGGTGCAAGGGATCAGGTAAGAGAGGAATCAGTGCCTAGGAATCCCCATTTTGATAAAGTTATGCTAGAAAACCCATTTCATGCTCTTTTTGGGCAAGTCATGACTACAATGATGCATATGGCAGATCGGATGCCAGCACCAACACCCAGGGCACCAGTTCCCAATGAGGATCATGGGTCTGGTTAAACTTTTAAATGACTACGTCATGTAGGAGCTATAGAATATGCCGGAACAACTGACCCAGCAGATGTTGATTTGTGGCTCACTGAGTTAGAAAAGGCTTTTAAGATCCTTAGTATCCCAGATGCTGATAAAGTCAAAAATGTCATTTACCTTTTGAAAGGTAGTGTTGGCCACTGGTGGGCCATAGAAGAGGTGAAAAGGAATGATGAAGAGGTTGGTTGGGAGGAATGTTATCGAGAATTCATCAATAAGTATTTTCTACAAACATACTTAGATGAAAAGATCTCACAGTTTGAGAAGGTTCAACAGGGAACCATGTAAATGAATGAATATGAGGCTAGGTGTATGGAACTTTTGCAGTTTTGTCCTCAAATGGCTTCTACTGGGAAGGAGAGGATTTGACGTTTTGAGAAAGGATTGAATGCTGAATTACCTATCTCGGCAGCTGCGATAGAAAGTGTAATGAACGATTCACGAAAACATGATTAACTTAAGTGGAAGCAAATTATTTGCAGCAGATTACTAAAAATTACTGCAAATTAAAACTTTTTGTAAAGAGATCCATACATAGGAAATCTTTCCCATCAAGAACCATTGTATACCATTTACATTCTTGTTCAAACGTACATAACATGTACCAGCTCTTCTCAGAGACTACATCATCAGCTGCCCTATAAACATTATATACAGACAACATACGAATCTCGAGGCATCAAACCAAAACCTCAGTTTGATTTATAAAAAACACTGACTAAAAACTCCGAGGACCTGAGAGTACATAGACGACACATAGGACTTCTAGCTACTTAACTTGGCAGTCAGTGCCTCCACCTGAGATCTCACTACTGTCCAAGCTGTTGCTTTCCTTTTTCCTGCAAAAGAGTATCTGCCTCTTTGTCCGCATCCACCTAAAAATGTTGGATCCCACGGGGGTGAGACAATTGTAAATTGCCCCAGCAGGAGATATAACTCTCCGCCAAAACATTGTTATTGCAGTTTAAAGATATGAAACTGAGCAGAGGATAAGCAGTTTAAAGCATTCTCAACTTTGAAAGCATTGTAACTATTTATGATAGAGCAGTATATCATCTATTCTTTTAATAAGGAATAGGAATGACATGTATTTCATTTATCTATCATATTGTACCACCATATCAAATCTGTCTTGTAACACTCATTAACTTGACATGTCACCCATGAAACATTCTTGTTTCAATATGTTGGCCTTATCCAATCTGTTATATAGATAAGGAATTACATCTACCATGTACTCATATATCATTAATACATGCATTGGGTTATTACCAATCATGTGTCATCATTACAGGCATTGATCCTCTGCCAGGTATTGGACTCTTCCAAACCTAATTACACCGCCAGACATTGGACTTTAACCAACCCTGATTACAGGCATTACACCTTTGCCAGGTATTGGATTTCTCCAAACCTGATTACACAGCCAGACATTGGACTCTAACCAATCCTGATTTCACATCCAGGCATTGGACTTTAACCAATCCTGATTTCACAGCCAGGCATTGGACTTTAACCAACACTGATTTCACAGCTAGGCATTGGACTTTAACGAACCCTGATTTCACAGCCAGGCATTGGACTTTAACCAACCCTGATTTCACAGTCAGGCATTGGACTTTAACCAACCCTGATTTCAGGCATTACACCTCTACCAGGTATTGGATTTCTCCAAACCTGATTACACAACTAGGCATTGGACTCTAACCAATCCTAATTTCACAGCCATGCATTGGACTTTAACCAATTCTGATTTCACAGCCAGGCATTGGACTTTAACCAACCCTGATTACATCGATCTTGGGATATTCATCCGTATAATTCATCATTGATTATCACATCCTTCTCTAGGCTTTGAGCCTTGAGGTTAGCCTTCATAGCTTTTCACACTCTTTATTTAATACAATGGTTCCTTTTATTATGTTTATTAAAACATTAACTTTTCTTACAAGAACTTTTATGATCATCTTAGTACCTCTCATTATGCCACAATTATTCTCATGGCTCATAAGGCCCATGAAACATCTGGTCACCTCTTAATAGGCAACATATAACCATTTGGCTCACTAGGCCATTAAAACATCTTGTCACCTCTCACTAGGTAACAATTAACCTTATGGCTCTCCAGGTCATTAAAAACATCTTTTCACCTACCACTAGACAACATCTAATCATATGGCTCACAGGGCCATTCAACATCTTGTCACCTATCACTAGGAAACATCTAATCATATGGCTCATAGGGCCATTCAACATCTTGTCACCTATCACTAGGCAACATCTAATCATTTTATATCTTGTAATATAATAGTAACACCACTATTCCCTTAATAGGGTTAGGGCTTACTATTCACATCACTTTGGGGTTTCTCATGTCCCATTACCCAATTTAGGGTTAGGGTTTCCCATCTCACATTAGGATTTCATAGTTATCAAAGTATATCGACTTTGCGATGCTAACAGTGAAGTCTTTCATATCTTGATGTATCACTTACCTCATTACTTCCAACCTTCTTAAGTTATTAGCTTATCTTAGATTAAGGTATTTCCCATCTTAATCCTTTCATCCACTAACCTATCACTCTTACCATGAAGTGCATAGGTTATACATAAGAATGGTCCAATTATCTTTAATGATATGAACTTATCTCAGGATAAGGCATTGCTTACAATAATCTTGCCTATAATCAATCATTTATGATATTTCACCCTTATAAGGCTTTACCCACTTTTTTATTTATTAGGGTTCTGGGTTGTCATCATGTTATCCAAGATCAAGGCTTCATGTATTATAACTCCAATTAGAGTTTCACATACCTTTACCCTTTATTAGGGCTTTGGTATTTCACATGCTATCATACTTCATCAGAGTTAGGATTGCATGTAGCATCACCCTACATTAGGCTTTCACATCTCATTTCCTATACTTAATGTTTACTATTCATCCCAACTAGGTATTTCTCATGGCATCACCCTCAACTAGGGTTTCTAATGGAATCAACTTCAATTAGGGATTCACATTGAATCAACCTCAATTAGGAATTCACATGGAATCAACCTCAACTAGGGTTTCTCATGGAATCACCCTCAACTAGGGTTTCTCATGGAATCAACTTCAATTAGGGATTCACATTGAATCAACCTCAATTAGGGATTCACATGGAATCAACCTCAACTAGGGTTTCTCATGGAATCACCCTCAACTAGGGTTTCTCATGGAATCAATCATCAATTGGACCTATCCTCATACTTCAATTGAGTTAAATAGGTCAACCTTCAACTGATTTGACTCTCAATTGACCCTCAATTAGGGTTTGAATCAATTGAATTAGGGTTTGGGATCGATGATCCTTCAACACTAATCAATGCAAGATTAGTCACTTTGAAACTATTGAACCATCATCCAAAATGAACATGACCTGACCCCAAACGGTCTTGAGGTCGTTTGGATGACCACCAAACGTTCTTGAGACCGTTTTCCCATCACATCATCAAAATCCAAGTCAACCAATTAAGGTTTGTATCATTGGATTGATCACCAAATCAACATTTGATTGCAAATCAACTTGGTACCTTTAGACCTTCAAACACCTAACCATACTCAACCCTAGACCTCCAAACGGTCTTGGGTGACCACCAAACGGTTTTGAAACCGTTTGGATGATCTACAAACGGTATTGAAACCGTTTGGCTCATCCAACCTTTGGATTCTAGTGAAATTCCATTGGGGATTGGTCTATCGAGTTGATCAACAAATCAGCACTTAATTGCAATATGATTTGGTACCTTTGGACCTTAAATTGGTCAACTATACTTAACCCCAGACCTCCAAATGGTCTTGTGTGATCACCAAACGGTCTTGAAACCGTTTGGGTGATTCCCAAATGGTTTTGAAACCGTTTGGTCCAATCAACCCAAAACATCATCTCAATCACTTGCAAAATCAGCACTTAGCCGATTAGGGTTCATACCACATCTTTGGATATTCAAACAAATATCCGTATTTGACCCTAGACCTCCAAACGGTCTTGGGTGACCCCCAAATGGTTTGGAAACCGTTTGGGTGATCCCCAAACAGTTTTGAAACCGTTTGGGCTAATCAACCCAAAATCGCAAATCAACTTATTGGAATTTCAGCACTAATTCCAATTAGGGTTTGCCTAATTGATTAGCCTTCAACTCATGATTCCTTGGGAATTAACCCCTAAAATTTGGTGAGTAATTAAGAAACATAATTAGGATCAGGAATCGCAAACGGTCAACCCTTGGTCAACGCTCTCAAACAGTTTTGAAACCGTTTTCCCAAAAATTCGAATTAATCAAGCTGAAAAATCAGCACTTAATCCAATTAGGTTTCCCTAATTGATTAGCCTTCAACTCACGATTCCTTGGGAATTAACCCATAAAATTTGGTGAGTCATTAACCAACATAATTAGGATCAGTAATATCAAACGGTCAACCCTTGTTCAATGCTCTGAAATGGTTTTGAAACCGTTTGCCCAAAAAGTCGAATTAATCAAGCTGAAAAAAAATGAGCACTTAATCCAATTAGGTTTCCCTAATTGATTAGATTTCAACTCACGATTCCTTGGGAGTTAACCCATAAAATTTGGTGAGCTATTAAACAAAATAATTATGAACAGGATTCTCAAATGGTCAACCCTTGGTCAACTCCCTCAAATGGGTTTGAAACCATTTGCCTCCAAACGGTTTCAAACCATTTGCTCTCAAACGGTTTTAGTGAAACCGCATGAGAAACTAATTGAAACCGTTTGGCTTTGATATTTGGTGAGGTGCTTGCTTATGATGATTTCATCATCATCAAGATCTAAATGCACGAAACCTACTCTGATTTCCATGGAAATTGCATCAATCAACCAAACTTAATTTTGGAAATGTAGAATTGATCACCAATTGATAAGGAATTGATTGCAATAATAAAATCAAGGGTTCAAGTTATAAAACCCGCCTCCAATTGAGCTCCAAAGCTCCATGTCCACGGAAACAATGGTGAATGCAACTCCTTTCACCATTCCAAGGCTCGTCCTCAAGGTTTGAGTGAAAAGGAATGGTTAGAATTGAAGAGGAGATCGAAATAGGAAGAAATCCATAATTTATTTTTGATTTCCACCATGGAATCAAGGTGAAAAGGATCAAGAACCTTACCAACAGGTTGGGGATCGTCCTCCTGATCCTACCAAGCTCCCTTGGTCGTTTCCCAAGCAAGGAGAAGAAGTGCAAATGAAAAAGCCTTTCATTTGGCTTGTAAAGGGTCTTTTTATAAGAAATTCAAGGAGAGAGAAAGTGCCTTAAAAAAATTCATTTAATCCCAAAAATGTGGCCGCCTCTTCCCCCTCATATTCCTTAGGGACGAGGCTATCTTGTTTGACTCTTATCTCTCTCAATTATCCATGATTTAAATAAAAGCAAATTAAGCACCTTAAATCATATTATATTAATATCCATATGTGAGTGGATATTTCTTTTTCTTATAAATTGTGTGTGAGTTATCCACTCCCTTGGATATTTTCATGGTCCTTGAAAAGCTCAAGGACGTCAAACATACATATGAATCCAACCATTTTAATTTTGGTTGAAGTCCCTTTCATTAATACATTTATTTTTGCCCTAAATCAAATTAGGGTTTCAATTAGGATTAAATCTTGATTATTTTAATATCAAGATTCTCTCTCCTCCAACTTAATTCAAATGAAGCGCCCCTCTCATTTTATTTACTCTACTTGATGACAAGAAACATTAGGGACCTTATTGAATTGGTAATTTGCATATTGCACCCTATGTTTTGGGTAATATGCACATTACACCAAAACTTGGTTTTCATGCACATACATTGCTTTATCTGCTCTTCCTTGGTATTCATGCTTCCATAAGCCATACCTCAACATCATATCACTCTCATGATGCTTCAACTCATGAGGAACATATTATCATGCACAAATTGCATTGATTTCAACAATGTTCAAAAAGGACTAGAATTGCAACATAAGTTCCTCTTGAGCCCTAATTACTTTTCACAAGATGAGATTAAGCATTTAATCACCTTTCTTAATCAAAACACCTAGGGTTAATGTATAACCCAGGTCAGGGATGTTACAGAAAGTAGAGAGAGATTTTCCACATTTGTGGAATCTGTCTGGAGGATAGAAAGGCCTGTAATAAAGAAATAGGAGGCAAACCTCAAAAGGAGGTCTACACAATCACAAGAACAATGGATTGGTCGTACTAAACAATCAAAGTTGTCGGTAACACCTATTCATCAACAATTTAGTACACCAATGCAGTGGTCACCAAGCAGGGTCCGAGCTTGATATAAATGTGGACAGATAGGACATCTGAGGTGGCAGTGTCCAAGAAAAAAAATAATGAGGTGACCCAACAGTAAAGGCATAATTTGCAACACCCACAAGGACCACAATTTAGTGGAGCATAAGGCTGAGGACGAAGACAAGTGTCGTAGTTTGGTCCATCTACTTCTGATGGTAGAGGACAAAGGCAATAGCAGATGACAACTAGACTCCATGCGTTGAGTCAGCTGAGACACTAGATAAACCGTAAGAGGTAACATGTCAGATAAAAATTTTCATTCTAAATTATCTTTCCTTTTCCACTCTTAGCCTACTAATTATAAGAAAGGTAGTTTTTTTTGAGCTTCCTTTAATTAGTCCCATGAGGACATGAGGAAGAGATAAGAAGGATGAGAACCTATATTCAGTCCAATATTCTCTTATATGTTTTTGAAGTTTCTCTCTTCATGTAGAAAGGGAAGAGATATAAAAGAAACACCCAGAGAAAATTTGAGATACTAAAGAGAAAAACTTAAAGAGATGAAACATAATATAAAACGAATGCATACTACCTAATCTCAGTTCTTGAATACCCTGGCCAGGTATTCATCTATTGAAGGCAAGGTAAGTATGACATTCTTAGATTGCTATCTTTCTGATTACTCTGATCAAGTAGTCATTTTGAGACAATCTAAAGAGCATAATGAAGTAGGAGACGTGACACGGATATTTCTACCACATCCTAATTGATATATGAAGGAATTTGAGTTAATCACAGATCAACTTATAAACAAAAGATGATGTTTAGTATAATGAATACCTTAGTCTGAGGACCTAGAGGTAATAATTACCTGATAAGAGGTAACAATGTTCAATGTTGAACTAAGAGTTTTAATACTTATATCTAGTAATCATGATGATGATAAACCTAAAGGATGATGACATGTAATTATCTTTATAATTCCTATGCTGATGGCAATGAACCTAAGATGAAACAAGAGTAAATGACTCATGAACAGTTGAAAGTTCATGCAATAATCTGAGGAGATGATAATCCCTTCTTTTTGATAAACAACCCTGGGTGATTAAGGGGTGATATGAAGGACTATGTTTCCTTGTGTTATTTCTTTTTAAGGACATGACAATCAAGTAAGTCTTGTGACACTTGATGTGTAAGGATTAGAAGTAATCTTTTATACGGATACTTTGAAAAGTATCAGCTAGTCCTGGATTTTTTTATTCCAAGACAAGTATATGTATTAAGTAATACATTTGGTTTTGATAATAAAAACATAGGATGGAAATGATAAGGATGTGATATATTTTTTTGGACACATGTAACTAATACCAAGGTAAAGAATTCTAGTGTCCAAGTGGTTTTAAAGGTATGAGATGTTGAGAACATGACTCGTAGTAAGATGATTAATGTTTGGTTATCTAGGAAGGGTAACTTTGAGATTAATTTGGTTACATACGATGATATGGACATCATATGTTAGGGGTGTTGGTATGTATGCCCTGAGAGCCAATCATGGGATGATTGGTGGGATACATTAAGATTGATTTGATAAACATCAAAGGCGAGCTTCCAATTCTCTCTGGTTCAGTCATATGAGATAGTGATAGAACAGATTGAATGTCTAGAGAATGACAGTACTCGATGACGTATGCCTTCAGGTTCATGACCTGAACGATGAGATCATACGGATACTAAGAGTTTGTACATTCTTGTTATGTCCCTAGTCGGATGTCATTGTGGAAGGTAGATAGACAGCAATGACACACAAGACTAGATTGTGGTGTTGGTTGATGACAGAATCTCATTAGTCATGATATAGAGATATCAAACCAAACACATAGGTACTTGTTAGAGAACAAGGTACCGGACAGACCCACCGTGAGTTTGACACATGGAACCATGAGATGGTAGTCACAGTCAGTACTCACAATGATGGTGGTGAGTGTGATTCTTAGACCTAAAATCACTGCACTCAACACATGTCGTTGGGCACACTTTGACATCATCAAACGCAGTCCTGAAACATGGGTTGTTATAAAGGTGATGATTGGGTGGCTTTGACACATGGGGCTTTTGAGGGGTGAGTGATAGATATGGGATTTGTCCCTCCTGAGGGAGTTTGATATCCATGGCCACTTGATGAGTAAGATTGAGAAAGGCGTGCACGCATGTGTGAATCAGTATGTGATACTGATGTCATACATATCTCTTCCAGTCTACTCTGAGATCAAGGAAGTGAATGAACGTTGACAGGATGACTGTTCCATGCCTCGAGTTCATTCGGGATATCAGTGACAAAGGAATTATACATTCGCTGTAACACCATTCACGGATTGTAGGATGAAAGTTGTTCTCCAACTTTCTACTTTCACTTGGGTAGCACTGATGTGTGACTAGGCACCGCTCTTTGCTTGTGAAGTCATAAGTGTTATGGACTTTCACTGCCAACGTGAAATGGACCTGCAGGGTCACACACATAGGATTTAACCTGGAAGAGGAGTTTTGTCCACAAAGCAATGTTTAGATTGATTACTAAAGGAGTTTAGTAGTTCAATTAAACACTCAATCAGTCGATGGATCAATATCGTATGGTTCAAGGTGTTGGACGCATTAATTGGAGTATCAGATTGATTGAAATCGCATTTGACTGATTTTGCCCAACTTGTGCTCCCAACCGATCGGCTCATGTGATGAACCGGTCGGCTGAGGTTGCTGAACCGGTCGGCTGGAGTGTCCAGGCTGATCGGCTCATGCCCAGGTTGAGATGACCGGTTCAAGAGTTGAACCGATCGGTTTAACTGGTGCAACCGACCAGTTGGGAAAGTCATGTCGGCAAGAATTTTCCTTTGGTTTCAAATTGCCCAATTCGATTGGGAATAACATTGGTATTCGATACCAATTGGGAAAGAAATAAGGAAAGTCTTTTTGAGCCAGATTAGGACCATGAACCGATCGGTTCAAGGCACCAACCGATCGGTTGGAGTGCCTCAAACGATCAGCTCAGGTCCAACCGATCGGCTCAATGGCCGAACCGATCGGTTCAGTTGTGAACCGATCATTTCAAGTTGCGAACCAGTTGCTTTTTGTGGAAAATTCTCGAACCCTTCTACTCCTGCATTAGTCCCGCATTGCCCGGGATGGAGAACCCTGTCCCATGACTCTCCTATATATATAGGGGTATTGGGGGCTTCTCAAAGACAGCTCAGTGCAACCAGTTGCTCTGCAAGTTGTCATTTTCTCTGGTTTTGGTAATCGTGAGAGAGCCCAAGCAAGTGCTTCCCACAAAAGGGAGGTGCAGCAAGGGAAGGACAACTGCAGTTGCAACAGGAGGCAGAAGAGTGTGTTGGCGACTAGTACGTCAACAGGAGGGTGCGACTCCTTCCACTTCCTTGTGGGACAAGGAGAGTGGAGTTCCAGGTGGTCCGTGTGGACTACTACAGAGGCGGGAGGACACTGCCGCTTAGGAGGACAACTGTCATCCGACAGTCCGGTTCGAGTAGGAGTTGTCAGTCCCGGTGTGACCAGGAGCTGCACAGACACCGTCGAAGTCCGGAGTTGAAGACCGTGCATTGCGCGAGGTATTGTCGCCGAGCAAGCCTCGGGACAAGGTATGATTCCGCAAACCATCCTTTCCTATTATATTGACGTTGACGCGTTTCCTCGGTATGGGTTGGGGGAGAAAATTTTTTGTTTCCGCTGCCTTCTCTGTCTCCCCTAAAACCCAACAAGGGGTTTATGCTCTGCATACACATAACATCAATAAGGATGTATTAATTGAAGTAACAACTGTAGAATCATTTTGGGAAAAGTTTATCAAGCCAAGATGACTTCTTAGAATATCCCTATCTAGATATGTTAGGGAAGCCTATACATATAACATTTAGAGATACCTTTGAGATAATTTTCTTTGGATGACAAAATGAAACTCTAGTCTTTTCTCAGAGGTGAAATTCTAAACTAGTGAGGGGTATGGAAAACTCCCCAGATCAAGGATCTTGTTACATGTAAGTTGAGAAGGTGACAAAGCAATGAGATTTGACATTGTGTTATACAAGGTATGTATAATGCTTCTCTGACTAAGAAAAAGTGTTACCTGACACAGAGTTGACACTGTAGTCATTAATGGGAAAGACAGTTGAGTATGTGTCCTACATAACAGATTCTATGATGACTCTGAATGCAAGGACCTTGTATTGATGAAAGTTCTATGGCATCTCCATGACATCAAGATGTTATGTGGAGACTTGATGATATGATGCAAGAATGACAATGGTTTTCCTTCATCTGGGATTTTGGGGATGAAATCCTTATTAGGGGTTTATAATTGTAACATGCCTGACCTAGGTTTATGGCTAACCCTATTTGTTTGGCTTAAATAAGTTTCTTCTCTAAAGTATTTTGTTATTAGGTGACAAACTAATCTTTCAAGTTTGGTCCTGTTTGAAAAATGTTTGAGCAATGTTCTTTTGTTTTGGACCAAAATGCAATTTACCCAAGATGGGGGGTTATATTGCAATATGTCATATTTTGAACATACCTCATGTGTTTTAGCATCATTAGAGAGAGAATGATGCAAGGTGGTGGCTTGTGAAAATCCTAAATTCCAAGTTTGAACTTGTTTGAATAATATTAGTGCCTTGTGCACCAATTCTGGTACAAATTGTAAATTACCCAAAATGTAGGGTTGATATGAAAATTACCACCTCTAGAGTGTCCCTACTCCCTCCTAGTATAATTTAGAGGATATATAAAGAAGGAGGCACCATGTTTGAATCATATTTGAGTGTGATACTCTTGGTGATGAAAAGAACAAGAAAGTGTAGAATGTGAAACCCTAATTTGAGCCTGTATCGGGTTGTAGAGATCATATGAAAGTGCCTATCAACCAAGGAGTCATAGGGGGAGTCTCATATCGGTTTGTGAATTCTTGGAATTTTTCATGACGGGCAAATCACCTCAAGGAGGTGATCCATGACGATTTAGATGCTCCTTGCAAAAGTTGTATCAACTTGCATAATTTGTGAGATAAAGATGAGATATCTTACCAAACAAGATAACTAATGGCCGAAATATCATCTCTAGATTATCCTCAAGTGTTTTGCATGTCAATATAAATATGAGTGCATGCAAGGACATGTGTCAACCATGCATGGACACGTGGCACCTAGTAGCTTTAAAATGATGACACTTCATATACACACTTTTTCATGTACCTCAAGTATATATACCCTTCCTTTCACCTATAAGTGAAAGTTTTGAAATTTACCACCCCCTTTATCTTAGATATTGTGCATAGAGTCTCAGTATCATGCATAGGTGAAGGTGTATCGTGCATAGAGCTTGGGTATCAGCCATAGCAAAGTGGTATCGACCAATTGAAGTGATATCGACCAAGTGAGGGATATCGGCCACGAAGAGGTGATGTATCGTGCATAGTGCTGAGGAGCTCAAGTCTGGGACCTTTGATAAGCTCATATTCAACCTTGGGAATGTGAAGCTTTGGATCTTGGAGCTTTGAAGTTTCTCTTGAGGCGGGTTATATAATTGAACTCAATCATGTTATTATTTACCATCAATCTTGCCTTAGTTAAATAATATACTTTCAAATAGAATTTTCTTGCATAATTGATGAACCCATGAGCTCTAGTAGTGACTTAGGACTGTTGTCCATGAACTAGAAAAGTAAGAACAATAGTCTAGAGGTTGATGATGATGACATCATCATGATGCAACCCGATATTGGGTTGAAGCACCTCTAACCCGATATGGTGTTGAAGGATACACCTCTTACCCGATATGAAGATTGAAACCCGAGATAGTGATGGTTATACACCTCTAGGACGATATGGTGATGAGCATAAACCTTATGCACGATTTGGTGAAACACACATACACCTCAAGGTCGATATAGTGAACACACACATACACCTTATACCCGATATGGTGTTGAAACCCTAGATGGTGATATGGAATCCGATATACCTTGGAACACCACACCCCTATCATTTTGTGTAATGGGTTAATTGTGAAGGGTTCAACTAGTTGTCTAGCCTATCACTCAATACATGATAGGATTGATTCCATGAAGGAATGAAAGAGTATGAGCATAAGGGTTTAACCCGATATGCTAACCCGATATGGTAACCCAATATGGTAACTTGATATGGTAACCCGATATGATTATATGAACAAAACCAATAGCACGATATTGTAACGACCGATTCACGAAAATAAGATTAACTTAAGCGGAAGCGAATTATTTGCAGCGGATTACTGAAAATCACTGAAATTAAAACTTTTTGTAAAGAGATCCATACATAGGAAATCTTTCCCATCAAGAACCATTGTATAACAGTTACATTCTGGTTCAAACATACATAACTCGTACCATCTCTTATCAGAGACTACATCATCAGCTGCCCTATAAACATTATATATAGACAACATACGAATCTCGAGGCATCAAGCCAAAACCTCAGTTTGATTTATCAAAAACACTGACTAAAAACTCCGAGGACCTGAGAGTACAGAGACGACACATAGGACTTCTAGCTACTTAACTTGGCAGTCACTCCCTCCACCTGAGATCTCACTACTATCCAAGCTGTTGCTTTCCTTTTTCCTACAAAAGAGTATCTGCCTCTTTGTCCGCGTCCACCTAAAAATGTTGGATCCCACAGGGGTGAGACAATTGTAAATTGCCCCAGCAGGAGATATAACTCTCTGCCAAAATATTGTTATTGCAGTTTAAAGATATGAAACTGAGAAGAGGATAAGCAGTTTAAAGCATTCTCAACTTTGAAAGCATTGCAACTATTTATGATAGATCAATGTATCATCTATTCTTTTAATAAGGAATAGGAATGACATGTATATCATTTATTCATCATATTATACCATCATGTTAAACTTTTCTTGTGACACTCATTAACTTGATATGTCACCCATGAGACATTCTTGATTCAATCTGTTGGCCTTATCCAATCTGCTAAACAGATAAGAAATTACATCTACCATGTATTCATATATCATTAATACATGCATTGGGTTAATACCAATCCTATGTCATCATTATAGGCATTGAGCCTCTGCCAGGTGTTGGACTCTTCCAAACCTGATTACACCACCAGGCATTGGACTTTAACCAACCCTGATTATAGGCATTACACCTCTGCCAAGTATTGGATTTCTCCAAACCTGATTACACAGCTAGCCATTGGACTCTAACCAATCCGGATTTCATAGCTAGACATTGGACTTTAACCAATCCTGATTTCACAGCCAGGCAATGGACTCTAACCAATCCTGATTACACAGCCAGGCATTGGACTCTAACCAATCCTGATTACATAGCCAGGCATTGGACTCTAACCAATCCTGATTACACAGCCAGGCATTGGACTTTAACCAATCCTGATTTGACAGCCAGGCATTGGACTCCAACCAATCCTGATTACACAGCCATGCATTGGACTTTAACCAACCCTAATTTCACAGCCAGGCATTGGACTTTAACAAATCCTGATTACACAGCCAGGCATTGGACTCTAACCAATCTGATGCGATGATTTTGAGTCGCATTTATAGACCTTTTTCATATGTGTTTTATGCTCTAATTAGTCATTTTTATGGATAATATTGCATAATTCACTCATTTCGGTCTTTGCCATCATTTTTATGTCAAATTCCCTTAGTTGTATCATTTTGAGCATTATTTATCATATTATCATAATTTGTGTGGATTTAATTGGTCTTGTTTTGGAATTTCAGGAAAAACAAGTATCTGCTTCCGTCGATACCATCGACGGAAGTCGATACCATCGACCAAGGCACAAGTTGCCAGCCGAGAAGAGGAGTGCAGAGTCGATACCATCGACACACAAGTCGATGGCATCGAGATCCCTTCAGGTTGCTGGCAAGGAATCCGTCGATACCATCGACCCAAGTCGATGCCATCGACGCATGGAGGCTACAGCGTTGCTAAACGACAACAACCGACGCTAAAGAGAGTCGATACTATCGACCCAAGTCGATGGTATCGAGATGATCACAAGCACTCAAATGAAAACAAAAGAAGGCTGCCGCTAATACGCTGGGTCGATACCATCGACCCGCGTCGATGGTATCGACGCCGACAGATATGCGTTGGATTCGTTTTGATCTCAATCGGACGGCTGGAGTTATTTGACGACCTAATTAGGGACTTATACCTAATGACGGCTGCCGGGAGAGAGGATGATCTAATTTTTTGCATTGCACGAGTGCCGAGGAAGGAGAGAAAGAAGAACGGAGACCAGAAGCTCATCCCTGTCGATCCGGACGCTGCCGAAGACGAATTCCACCACCGACAGGCGGGGAAGCTCGTGTTCTACGCAAAGGATCCACCGGTTCTTCTCCGTTCAGGGGTTTTCCCACTCGTTTCACGTTTTTCTTATGAATTCCCCTATTTCTACCATGTATTCGTGTGAGATGAACATGCGGGGCTAATCCCCTTTGTCTTTAGGACCGAGAGTAGCCCGGGGATTCATTGTATGACAATTTTATAATAGTAATTCATATTTTATCTCTTAAATCCGTGGTATAGTTTCGTTTTCTCCATATATTGTTATGCTTGATCACCATAATAATAACCTAACGCCCTCAATCACTTCGACAGAAGGATTAACGACTGAAAAGAAACGAAACCTACATTAATCAATAAATCCCTTGAACAAGGTGGTGTAAAATTAATGGTGGATACTGAGAGATCGTTCATAATGCACCGAGTTTAGGGTATAGGTTACTACGACGGTGGAACCGACCTAGACCTAGGTAGTGAATTGCACCACGACGGTGGGCAATTCTGTTTTCAGGCCACTACCCAGAAAGAGAGATAAAATTGAGTAGCTATATAGAATTTAATACAATGAAAACCCGCGGTGAAACCGCAATCCTAAAGATACCCTTTTGAATTGATTAAATTAACATTTAATCGATCGTTTGTTTCGTTTTTGTTTTTATTTTATTTTAATTTTAACAACAACCCTCAATTTGTTATTCGTCTTAGCTGATCACAAATAGTTAGTAGGAGTCTCCAACAATTCCGAGTATCCCTGTGTTCGACTCGGGCCTCACAAAGGCCTGTACTACTCGACGCGTTCACTTGCGTTTTAGCTCATAGTAAAATTGCGTCAAGTTTTTGGCGCCGTTGCCGGGGACACGGCGAATTATTGGCACTTTGAGTGCTAAGAGCGGCCACTCTAGGCCACATTTTTTATTATTATTATTTTTTTCTTCTTTTGAAACAATTTTAAATATTCTTAAATTTCTCTATAATTGTGTTTACTCGTTCAAAGCATAGTACTGAACCCCGATTTTCTTATTTCAGGTACTTTGCATGGTGCATACACATAGCGCAGACTACGCGAATCACACACCTGAGGTTCCACCTCCGGGACCAGAGGACGAGGATTACTACGAGCAAGATCACCAAAGCGACATAGATTCTGAATCTGAGCAAGAGCAAGCAGAAGAAATGGCCGAACCACAGACGATATGGGAGAAGATCAAAGCGTCTTCTTCATCAGCTTCAAAGGGGCCTATCAAGAAACAGGGGCTCAACATTCCAACCTACAAGATTGATCCAGCGTTGATTAACTTGGTTAAATCAAATGCATTTCACGGGTTGAAGAATGAGGACCCAGTGGCACACATCAGTCAGTTCGTTGAAAAGTGCGATATGGTGAAGATAGACAAGTTCCCACAGGATGTTCTGTACCTCAAGTTGTTCCCAAGTTCCCTGGCAGGAATAGCGAGAGAGTGGCTACATAACCTCGACTATGAGTTTGTTGAATCATGGGATCATATGGTGGAGGTTTTCTTCGAGAGGTTTTTCCCTCCTGAGAAGACCAACGACATGATTAGGAAGATTCACAATTTCACCCAACAGGCGGGTGAAACATATTCTGAGACCTAGGAGCGATTCCAGGTCATGTTGAGGAGATGTCCGCATCATGGACTGGACAAGGAGACACAGGTGAAGATCTTCTATTTTGCTCTCTCCGAGCATGATAGAAGTAACTTGGACTCAGCCGGTTCAGGATTTTTCTTAAATAACACTGATACGAGATGTTGGGAAATACTGAAGAACATGGCAAGGAAGCAATCTTGGGGAGAAAGAGAGAGAGAGAGGCCCAGCTGAGCAAGCAAGAGTTTCCAGTGAGTCAAAGGCAATGAGAGAGTTAACTGAGAAGATGGATCTTCTCGCAAAGAAGTTACTGCAAAAGGAAGGCAATGAGTCAGAAGATGAGGCTCAAGTCAAGTACATGAGGTAACAACAAGGGTACATGAACAATGACTATTCATGGCGAAAGGACAAAAAGTTCTCATGGAAGGATCCGAACAATTTTCTGTAGGATCCGGACGCCAAGCCTGCACCAACCACAGAGGACAAGAGCACGGAGTTGCTCAATCAGGTCATCAAGCAAAACCAGGAGTTAATGAACACATTCGGGCAACAAATCAAGCAACAGGGTGAATATATGAACCAATTTGGGCAGACTTTGCAGAGCCACGGGGCTCAAATGAGGACCATAGAGACCTCCATGGTGCAGATGGCGGCTGAAATTGCAAGTTTAAAGAAGCCAGCACATCCGGGTTTTCCGGGGAACACCAATGTTCCCGGGGAAAACCAACAGGCCAAGGCCATCTTAGTGAGGAGCAGCAAGAAGGTGTTGAATCCAAGGACGGATGACACAAGCATACCGCAGGACAAAGTTGAAGATGCAACCATGAAGGAGAAGCCCACACCTGTCACAGAGCAAGCTGAAGACATAGCTGAGGAGGGCAATGAAGAACAAGCTACTGAGGAGGAACTGCAGAAATTGACACCCTATGTGCCACCTCATCAAAGGGCACATACCGTTCCGGTCCCCTATCCGAATAGTGCAAAGGCAAGAAAGGTAGATGCACAATTCAAGAAATTTCTGGACAACTTTAGGAAACTTTCGGTCAATATTCCGTTGTTGGAAGCGATTGAGCAAATCCCATCATACGGGAAGTTACTAAAAGATGTCATCACCAAGAAGAGGAAAATACCCGACACTGAGGTTGTGGTATTGAAGGAGCAAGTGAGTGATTTTATTATGGGCACTTTGCCACCGAAGAGACAGGATCCCAGATGTTTTAATATTTCTTGCTTTATCGGGAAGTTCAAATTCAAAGAGGCATTATGTGATTCTGGGGCAAGCATCAATTTGATGCCCCTTTCTACATTTAAAAAGCTGGGATTAAAGGAGTCAAGGCCAAGCAATATGACTATCCAATTGGCCGATAATTCTGTGGTGAAACCGTATGGGATCTGCGAAGATGTCTTGGTAAAGGTCAACCGATTTGTTTTTCCAGCTGATTTCGTGGTTATGGAAATGCAAGACGAGCACGGCAATGAGCTGCTACTTGGACGTCCATTCCAAGCTACAGCCGATATGATCTTGGAGATGGGTAGAGGTCGCTTGACCTTGGGCATAGCAGATGATCGCTTTGAGATGGTCATGCCCACTAGCAATGCGTCTACTAAAGCAAAAGCACATTGTAACATGGTGAAACATGTGGAGCACAATATCTCACTTTGCCTTGGGAAGCCATTCTTGGACATGGCTCATGTGATGAGCAAGATGGATAATGGAACCTTAGCTGTAGACATTATGGAGCAAACTAAAGTTGTCTCTTTATGCAAAGCTGTTGGGTTTCCGAATGATGAGAATGAGGACATTCCACCTTCTTGGGAGGATGATGCGATTATTACTTCAGTTTTTGATGCATATCCAGAATTGCCGTTGGAGGCGTGTTTGTTGAATGTCACCTATGACTGGATGCGGAGTACTTCACTCAAGGAGTGCGCCAAAATGCTTCAGATGCTTCCATGTTTCTACACGAGGCACTATGAAGATTTAGGTACACTTCCCCCACCGCTGCAATCATCTCTTATCTGCCCGCCAGAGTTGGAACTGAAGCCGCTGCCCCCGCATCTTAAGTACGTCTTTCTAGCTGAGAAGGACAAGATACCGGTTATTGTATCGGCTTACTTGAGTGCGGATGAGGAGGAGCAACTACTGATAGTGCTCAAGAACCACCGTGGAGCTTTTGGGTGGTCTGTTGCGGACATCAAGGGGATCTCCCCTACACTTTGCCAACACAAGATCCGGCTCGAGGAGGGAGCCAAGCCAGTCATTCAGCCTCAAAGATGTCTAAATCCGAGCATGATGGAGGTTGTGAAGAAGGAAGTAATAAAACTTCTTGCTGCAGGGATCATATATGCCATATCAGATTCGACGTGGGTGAGTCCCACACAGGTAGTCCCTAAGAAGGGGGGAATTACTGTTACTAAAATATGCTGAATGAACCTGTCACCACCCGATTGGTAACCGGGTGGCGAGTTTGCATTGATTACCGCCGATTGAATGCCGCCACTCTTAAAGATCATTTTCCTTTGCCATTTATCGATCAGATTTTGGAACGTCTTGCCGGTCGGTCGCATTTTTGTTTTCTGGATGGGTATTCGGGGTATAACCAGATTTCTATTGATCCTTTGGATCAAGAGAAGTCTACGTTCACTTGTCCCTATGGGACTTTTGCGTACCGACGTATGCCGTTTAAGATTATGTAATGCGCCGGCGACGTTTCAACGCTGCATGCTCACCATATTCTCTGACATGGTGGAGCGTTGCCTTGATGTTTTCATGGACGACTTCTCAGTTTATGGGGCGTCTTTTGATGAGTGTCTTTATAATTTGGACAAGGTGTTGCAGCGTTGTGAGGATACACACTTGGTCCTCAATTGGGAGAAATGTCACATGATGGTGATGGAAGGAATAGTGCTAGGACACAAGGTGTCTAGCAAGGGTCTTGAGGTAGACCCAGTAAAAATTGAGGTGATTTCCAAGCTACCCCCACCAAATTCTGTAAAAGGGGTGAGAAGCTTTTTGGGACACGCCGGGTTTTATCGGCGATTCATTAAGGATTTTTCAAAAATTGCAAAACCTTTATCCGAATTGTTGGAAAAAGATGCAGTTTTTGATTTCAATGATAAGTGTCTTCACGCATTCGAAGTTTTGAAAGAAAGATTGATTTCGGCTCCGGTTGTTCAAACGCCGGATTGGACAAAACCATTCGAATTGATGTGCGACGCTTCCGATTATGCAGTGGGAGCCGTTTTGGGGCAAAGGGTAGATAATAAGCCCGCTGTGATTTTCTACGCCTCCAAAACACTTAATGATGCTCAATTGAACTATACAACTACAGAAAAAGAGTTACTTGCCGTCGTGTTTGCTTTTGAAAAATTTCGGCAGTACTTAGTGGGATCTAAAGTAGTTGTGTGGACCGATCACGCTGCGATAAAATATTTGATGGAGAAAAAAGATGCGAAGCCTAGACTCATTAGGTGGATCTTGCTTTTACAAGAATTTGATATTGAAATCAAGGACAAATCTGGAATTGAAAATGTGGTGGCTGATCACTTGTCTAGGTTAGAAAGGGTAGATGAAAAAGATTTGCACATACCCATAACCGAGACATTTCCTGATGAACAACTTTTGAGAATTGATTCTAAGGAACCATGGTTTGCTGAAATTGTTAACTATTTGGCTTGCAGGATCATCCCGGAAGACTGGTCTTATCAAGAGAAAAAGAAATTCTTTCATTCTTTGAGATGCTATTTTTGGGATGACCCAATTCTTTTGAAGCAGTGCAGGGATGGTATTCTACGCAGGTGTGTGCCGGAGGTGGAGTACGAGAGTGTTCTCCACCATTGCCATGTGTCGCCTACGGGAGGACACCATGCTAGTTCACGGACATCAGCCAAAGTGTTGGAAAGCGGCCTTTATTGGCCAACTTTGTTCCGGGATGCCTACGAATTTGTAAGGTAATGTGACCCGTGCCAACGAGCAGGTAACATTTCGAAGAGACAAGAGATGCCCCTGAATGTATTTCAGGAAGTTGAGGTATTTGACTTGTGGGGAATAGACTTCATGCGACCCTTTGTGTCCTCAAATTCAAATTTATATATCTTGATTGCTGTTGATTATGTGTCAAAGTGGGTGGAAGCAATCCCCACAAGGACTAATGATTCTAATGTAGTGTGTAGGTTTGTGAAGGAAAATATATTCTGCAGGTTCGGGATACCCCGAATGATCATAAGTGATGGAGGCACACACTTCCGGAATCAGAAATTTTTGACACTTTTGAAGAAATATGGGGTTAAGCACAACATCGGCACCCCATATCATCCACAGACGCAAGGACAGGTGGAGGTCTCAAATCGGGAAATCAAGAAGATTCTAGAACGGACAGTGGCATCCACAAGGAAAAATTGGAGTGCCCTACCACCGGACGCACTTTGGGCGAATAGAACAGCGTACAAAACACCTATAGGCACCACGCCTTTTAGGTTGGCGTATGGCCGGGCTTGCCACCTTCCGGTGGAGTTAGAGCACAAGGCCCATTGGGCGCTTCGAAGGATGAATTTGAGTTATGATGAAGCCGGGAGAAAGAGGATGTTCGAGTTGAATGAACTAGATGAGTTACGCATGACGGCATATGAAAATGCCTGCATATACAAGGAGCGCACAAAACTGATCCACGATCGTCATATTGAGATGCGCACGTTCAAAAAGGGAGATAGCGTTCTATTGTTTAACTCCCGCCTCAAGTTGCATCCCGGGTAGCTGAAGTCCCGGTGGAGTGGACCATTCGTAGCGGAAGAGGTGAGACCGCACGGTGTGATTCTTGTGCGTGATGGAGATGCCACGTTCTTGGTGAACGGACAACGGTTGAAGTTATATTTTGGTGAAAATTACAAGAGAAAAGTGAATGAGGTCAAACTCATTACACTTGTGGATGAATGAGATGCTGGAAAGACGTCTAGCCTAAGACGTTAAAGAAGGGCGCTTGTTGGGAGGCAACCCAACCATTGATACATTAGGATAGTTTAATTCTAGTCATAGATTGTTTTCATTTCGTTCAAATTCTAGTGTAAAGAAGATACCTTGATCCGTTTGTTTAATGTGCAGGCACAGGCAGGGTCGATACCATCGACACACTGGTCGATGGTATCGACATAGGTTCAGGTTGACGGCTGCAGAAATCACTCTGAGTCGATACTATCGACGCTCCCGTCGATGGTATCGACATACCTACAGGCAGGTTGCACAATAATGGTCGATGGTATCGACATGCCAGTCGATACCATCGAGATCTCTGGAGAAGTTCAGAACGATTTGTCTCAGTCAACTCGATACCATCGACGGCCTCGTCGATGGTATCGACATGGTCACAGGTTGAAGTGAAAAAGTGGCGGTGTGCAATGAAGTCAAGTCGATACCATCGACACCCGTCGATGGTATCGACATCCATGTCACCGATCCACACAAAGACATCGACGGCGATCGCGAAGTCCACGTCAGCGATCCGGGTGCTGCGTCGATACTATCGACTTGCGTCGATGGTATCGACAGGTCAGCAATCCGAGTTTCCCGATCCAGCAATCGTCAGCCGTCGATACTCGCGAGGGAGGCGGATAGCATCGAGACGTGTTGATACCATCGACCCACGTCGATGGTATCGACGGGTCAACAGTGGCGCCGACCAAGTCTATATAAGGAGAATTGCAACGTCATTTGACGTCACATCTTCAGAGCAAACTTCCTCCTTTGCGCCGAGCACTTCTACGAGCCCTCGAGCAACTGAAGAGCAGCAACATCGAGCAAGGATCTTCACTGAGCGGAGAATCACTTCTCCATCTTCCCCGAGCTCTTTTCTTCTAATCCCATATTTCTAGCAACAATGGTGCACGCCGCCGGATCATTGTCCTCGAGCGCAAATCCCATGGGGTTCGTGGAGTTTGTTCCACCCCCTACTGCTTTAGTCTCACGTCCGCGCCTGGCTCACCCATCTGCGGAGGTGAGGAAGGTCTATGAGGAAATCATGAAGCGGAAGATCGAGCCGACCCGGTATGTGGACCGGGGAATGATCCGTGATCTTGGATTCGAGGCCAACTTGGCCTATGTGCTGAAGGGTCAAGCACGCCACACCAGCAGAAGGCCAGATGAGCTGGAGCGCCATGCGGATGGGCAACCGTTCTTCGGCGAATGGCCCACCTACAAGGAATTGGTGGCGGAATTTATGGCGTCCCTCGATGTCTGCGTTGTTCCCAACGATGTGTTTGCATCGGATCGTGAGTGGATCAAGGGCCGGGTATCGTTCCGGCTGTTCAATATCAACTACAACATCACTCTTAAGCAGTTCAACAACATCTTTAACGGGAACCACTCCCAACATGATCACCAGCGCCCAGATTCCCGCAGTGACTATGACAAGATCTTCGGCGAGCTAGTCACAGTGCCGGCGGGAAAGACAGTGAGCTACCACAATGCTGCGGTAGCGGACTTCGAGCATCCCTTCGTCCGGGTCCTACACCGGATGTTGAGCCTTACGTTTTTTGCTCAGAGCGATTTAGCATTGAACAAGTTTCAGGAGAGCGATCTTTTCTTCCTCTACATACTCCTGAAGCGACAAGAATGCAACTGGGGTGCGTTCTTTCTGCAGCGCGTCCTGGCGGTGAAGAGGAGTACAAGGAAGGCTCCGATCCATTTTGGTGGGCTCATCACCAAATTGGCGATGTACTTGGGGCTGAATTTACAGTCCATGACTCCGATTTCCACGAGGAGTAAGGTGAACGTGCAGCATCTGCACCGTTCAAACCTTATCCTTCTCCGGGATGGGTTGGCGTACGCACACTGCCACGTCAACCATGCTTATCAGGAGTGCGCACTGCCGGATGCCGTCTTCCACATCGAGGGCGCACATCACTTCCGGTGGCCGATCATAGCCGTTGAGTCCGATGAAGAAGAAGGCGGTAACGATGACCAAGAAGGCGAGGCTGAGGAGGAAGAGGAGGCTTTCACACCTCTTCGCGCACGAGTAGCACCATGGAAGCGTCCTAGGATGCATCCGGGTGCGTCTTCATCATCACATCCCCCGCCGCCATCACCACATCCCTCGCAGCCATACGAGGATGCCTACTCAATGTAGGGAATGTATACGATGCTGCAGGACATACATCAGACACAGCAGCAGCATCTAGAGATGTATACCGGTATTCATGATACTATGAACCGGTTACTTGACAACCAAAGGGCGATGTTCGAGAATGAACGTCTCCTCCTCGACAACCAACAGCAGATACACAACCGGTTGCAAAGGATGGAGATGCAATAGGAGCCCTTTTACGACCATTACTGGAGTCAGAGCTACTTTGGAGGCTATCCACAGCCTCCGCCGAGGACCCATTACGATCCGAGCTTCCAGGGGGAGTATCCTTCTTGGGATCCTACGGCCCCACAGTACCCACCTCCGCCTCCACAAGAATGATCAGGGTATCTCTGTTCCACTCTTAAGATTGTTTTTGACTATGAGGCCATAGTCGAATTCAAGCTTGGGGGGGTAGCTGGAACAACTCTATCTTTTCTTTTGTTGTTTTTAGTTTTTATTTGCTATTTGTTTCTTGCATTTTTAGTTTTTTTTTTAGGATCCACATCTATCTAGTGTAACTGTGGAGGTCGTAAAAGTTTGTCATCTTGTTGTTAATTCATGGGAAATTTAAGGGAAATTTAAAAAAAAATTGTGTCTTTGGATAGCTTGACTTGGTTGTCCTTGGGGAACTTATCCTATGAAAATGATTGATTATGTCAACTTTAAAGCAAAATTTCACACCTATACTCCCATTGACTCATGAAAAGTGGATAGTAACGGTTGTTTGAGCCTAACTTAACCAAATGGTAATGAGACCTTAATTGGATGTAAGAGAGAGAACCCTCCAAACCACTACACAGGTCAGTAAGGAGGGATACATAATATCCTTCTAAGGTTCAGTCATTTAATCTTGTGATCATTCCACGTCATTTTTCCATAATCCACCTAAGAATTGGAAGTAAAGTGCAGTTTCAATTTTTTCTTGTGTGCATAGCATTTAGATAGGACTTGCATTGATATTTTCCAGACGTTTGCATAAAGAAAAAAAATATATATGGATTCATGCACATTCCTTTTAGGTGCATGTCATGTAGTTGCACTCATGATTTTCATGCATAAAGTACCACATGTATCTCAATTTTTCCTCAAAAGTGATCTAAACTGTTCCATACCTTCGAAATATTGCAAAGATTTCTAAGCATGAAGTAAATAGCCCAATACACTTATCTCTAAGCAATTATGGATACGTGGGCTAAAGTGAAGAAAAAAATAAAAAAAAAGTTAGAAAAAGAAAAAAAAAGAGAATTTAGAAGAAAGTGGAATGAGAGGGAGAAAGGAACATGATATCACTCGCATTACAGGAAAATTGAGTACATGTGGCTTACTTAGATTTCCATCTCATTTTGGGGTGGAAGGGTAGTGCACACATCATTTCACCCAATTTTTAGCATTAGGGCATTTATAATGTGCATTTGCATCATTTAGGACATTTTTGTTTTATGCATGTTGAATTTGTACAATACTGCCAAGTTCTTCCATGAACCACCCATTTCCATCCACCCGTTGCTCGGATTGGTAGGCCACCGTGAATTTCTCCTCACTAATGATTATCAGGAGAACTGCTTCCATGTAGATGGTAGTTAGGGTGAGCAACGTAGTATAGGCGATCACAAGATGCACCAATGCTGAATCGACAAATTTTATTATGTTAACTGCCTTATGTGATAGTGTTCATCGGTTTTAAGGATAATTTCTCTTATTGATGATTATTGTCGCCTTTAGGGTAATTACTGTTCTGTGGTTAGAAAAGGCCGGTTTGAGAATGTTCAGTGGGAGTCACATGGGATGTTGGGTTGGTGTGTTGATTTTTAGTCGACATCTGCAATTCTATTCTAAGGACTAGTTGCTCAAAGGCGAGCAATGTTTAAGCTTAGGGGAGTTTGATGCGATGATTTCGAGTCGCATTTATAGACCTTTTTCATATGTGTTTTATACTCTAATTAGTCATTTTTATGGATAATATTGCATAATTCACTCATTTCGGTCTTTGCCATCATTTTTATGTCAAATTCCCTTAGTTGTATCATTTTGAGCATTATTTATCATATTATCATAATTTGTGTGGATTTATTTGGTCTTGTTTTGGAATTTCAGGAAAAACAAGTATCTGCTTCCTTCGATACCATCGACGGAATTCGATACCATCGACCAAGTCACAAGTTGCCAGCCGAGAAGAGCAGCGCAGAGTCGATACCATCGACACACAAGTCGATGGCATCGAGATCCCTTCAGGTTGCTGGCAAGGAATCCGTCGATACCATCGACCCAAGTCGATGCCATCGACGCATGGAGGCTACAACGTCGCTAAACGACAACAACCAACGCTAAAGAGAGTCGATACCATCGACCCAAGTCGATGGTATCGAGATGATCACAAGCACTCAGACGAAAAGAAAAGAAGGCTGCCGCTAATACGCTGGGTCGATACCATCAACCCGCGTCGATGGTATTGACGCCGGCAGATATGCGTTGGATTCGTTTTGATCTCAATCGGACGGCTGGAGTTATTTGACGACCTAATTAGGGACTTATACCTAATGACGGCTGCCGGGAGAGAGGATGATCTGATTTTTTGCATTGCACGAGTGCCGAGGAAGGAGAGAAAGGAGAACGGAGACCAGAAGCTCATCCCTGTCGATCCGGACGCTGCCGAAGACGAATTCCACCACCGACAGGCGGGGAAGCTCGTGTTCTACGCAAAGGATCCACCGGTTCTTCTCCGTTCAGGGGTTTTCCCACTTGTTTCACATTTTTCTTATGAATTCCCCTATTTCTACCATGTATTCGTGTGAGATGAACATGCGGGGCTAATCCCCTTTGTCTTTAGGACCGGGAGTAGCCCAGGGATTCATTGTATGACAATTTTATAATAGTTATTCATATTTTATCTCTTAAATCCGTGGTATAGTTTCGTTTTCTCCATATATTGTTATGCTTGATCACCATAATAATAACCTAACGCCCTCAATCACTTCGACAGAAGGATTAACGGCTGAAAAGAAACGAAATCTACATTAATCAATAAATCCCTTGAACAAGGTGGTGTAAAATTAATGGTGGATACTGAGAGATCGTTCATAATGCACCGAGTTTAGGGTATAGGTTACTACGACGGTGGAACCGACCTAGAACTAGGTAGTGAATTGCACCACGACGGTGGGCAATTCTGTTTTCAGGCCACTACCCAGAAAGAGAGATAAAATTGAGTAGCTATATAGAATTTAATACAATGAAAACCCGCGGTGAAACCGCAATCCTAAAGATACCCTTTTGAATTGATTAAATTAACATTTAATCGATCGTTTGTTTCGTTTTTGTTTTTATTTTATTTTAATTTTAACAACAACCCTCAATTTGTTATTCGGCTTAGCTGATCGCAAATAGTTAGTAGGAGTCTCCAACAATTCCGAGTATCCCTGTGTTCGACTCGGGCCTCACAAAGGCATGTACTACTCGACGCGTTCACTTGCGTTTTAGCGCATAGTAAAATTGCGTCACAATCCTGATAAAACAACCAGACATTGGACTTTAACCAACCCTGATTTCACAGCCAGGCATTGGACTTTAACCAATCCTGATTACACAGGCAGGCATTGGACTCTAACCAATCCTGATTACACAGCCAGGCATTGGACTTTAACCAACCCTGATTTTAGGCATTACACGTCTGCCAGGTATTGGACTTTAACCAAACCTGATTACACTGCCAGGCATTGGTCCGTAACAAATCCTGATTACATGGATCTTGGGATATTCATCCCTATAATTCATCATTGATTATCACATCCTTCTCTAGGCTTTGAGCCCTGAGGTTAGCCTTCATAGCTTTTCACATTCTTTATTTAATACAATGGTTCCTTTTATTATGTTTATTAAAACATTAACTTTTCTTACAAGAACTTTTATAATCATCTTAGTACCTCTCATTATGCCACAATTATTCTCATGGCTCATAAGGCCCATGAAACATCTGGTCACCTCTTAATAGGCAACATATAACCATTTGGTTCACTAGGCCATTAAAACATCTTGTCACCTCTCACTAGGTAACAATTAACCTTATGGTTCTCCAGGCCATTAAAAACATCTTGTCACCTATCACTAGGCAACATCTAATCATATGGCTCATAGGGCCATTCAACATCTTTTCGCCTATCACTAGGCAACATCTAATCATATGGCTCACAGGGCCATTCAACATCTTGTCACCTATCATTAGGCAACATCTAATAATTTTATCTCTTGTAATATAATAGTAACACCACTATTCCCTTAATAGGGCTAGGGATTACTATTCACATCACTTTGGGGTTTCTCATGTCCCATTACCCAATTTAGGGTTAGGGTTTCCCATATCACATTAGGATTTCATAGTTATCAAAGTATATCAACTTTGAGATGCTAACAGTGAAGTCTTTCATATCTTGATGTATCACTTACCTCATTACTTCCAACCTTCTTAAGTTATTAGCTTATCTTGGATTAAGGTATTTCCCATCTTAATCCTTTCATCCACTAACCTATCACTCTTACCATGAAGTGCATAGGTTATACATTAGAATGGTCCAATTATCTTTAATGATATGGACTTATCTCAGGATAAGGCATTGCTTACATAAGCTCGCCTATAATCAATCATTTATGATATTTCACCCTTATAAGGCTTTACCCACTGTTTTATTTAATAGGGTTCTCGGTTGTCATCATGTTATCCAAGATCAAGGCTTCATGTATTATAACTCCAATTAGAGTTTCACATACCTTTACCCTTTATTAGGGCTTTGGGATTTCACATGCTATCATACTTCATCAGAGTTAGGATTGCATGTAGCATCACCCTCCATTAGGCTTTCACATCTCATTGCCTATACTTAATGTTTACTATTCATCCCAACTAGGGATTTCTCATGGCATCACCCTCAATTAGGGTTTCTCATGGAATCAACTTCAATTAGGGATTCACATTGAATCAACCTCAATTAGGGATTCACATGGAATCAACCTCAACTAGGGTTTCTCATGGAATCACCCTCAACTAGGGTTTCTCATGGAATCACCCTCAACTAGGTTTTCTCATGGATTCAACTTCAATTAGGGATTCACATTGAATCAACCTCAATTAGGGATTCACATGGAATCAACCTCAACTAGGGTTTCTCATGGAATCACCCTCAACTTGGGTTTCTCATGGAATCAATCATCAATTGAACCTATCCTCATACTTCAATTGAGTTAAATAGGTCAACCTTCAACTGATTTTACTCTCAATTCACCCTCAATTGACCCTCAATTAGGGTTTGAATCAATTGAATTAGGGTTTGGGATCGATGATCCTTCAACATTAATCAATGCAAGATTAGTCACTTTGAAACTATTGAACCATCATCCAAAATGAACATGACCTGACCCCAAACGGTCTTGAGGTCGTTTGGATGACCAAAAAACGGTCTTGAGACCGTTTGCCCATCACATCATCAAAATCCAAATCAACCAATTAAGGTTTGGATCATTGGATTGATCACCAAATCAGCATTTGATTGCAAATCAACTTGGTACCTTTAGACCTTCAAACACCTAACCATACTCAACCCTAGACCTCCAAACGGTCTTGGGTGACCACCAAACGGTTTTGAAACCATTTAGATGAGCTCCAAATGGTCTTGAAACTGTTTGGCTCATCCAACCTTTGGATTCTAGTGAAATTCCATTGGGGATTGGTCTATCGAGTTGATCAACAAATCATCACTTAATTGCAATATGATTTGGTACCTTTGGACCTTCAATTGGTCCACTATACTTAACCCCAGACCTCCAAACGGTCTTGGGTGATCCCCAAACGGTCTTGAAACCGTTTGGATGATCCCCAAACGGTTTTGAAACCGTTTGGGCCAATCAACCCAAAACATCATCTCAATCACTTGAAAAATCAGCACTTAGCCGATTAGGGTTCATACCACATCTTTGGATTTCAAAAACATATCCATACTTGACCCTAGACCTCCAAACGGTCTTGGGTGACCCCCAAACGGTTTTGAAACCGTTTGGGCTAATCAACCCAAAATCTCAAATCAACTCATTGGAATTTCAGCACTAATTCCAATTAGGGTTTGCCTAATTGATTAGCCTTCAACTCATGATTCCTTGGGAATTAACCCCTAAAATTTTGTGAGTCATTAGCCAACATAATTAGGATCAGTAATAGCAAAAGTTCAACCCTTGTTCAACTCACTCAAACGGTTTTGAAACCGTTGCCCAAAAAGTTAAATTAATCAAGCTGAAAAATCAGTGCTTAATTCAATTAGGTTTCCCTAATTGATTAGCCTTCAACTCACGATTCCTTGGGAGTTAACCCATAAAATTTTGTGAGTCATTATCCAACATAATTAGGATCAGTAATATCAAACGGTAAACCCTTGGTCAACTCACTCAAACTGTTTTGAAACCGTTTTCCCAAAACGTCGAATTAATCAAGCTGAAAAATCAGCACTTAATCCAATTAGGTTTTCCTAATTGATTAGCCTTCAACTCACGATTCCTTGGGAGTTAACCAATAAAATTTGGTGAGACATTAACCAAAATAATTATGAACAGGATTAGAAAATTGTCAACCCTTGGTCAACTCCCTAAAAAGGTTTTGAAACCGTTTGCCTAAAAGTCGAATTAATCAAGCTGAAAAATCAGCACTTAATCCAATTAGGTTTCCCTAATTGATTAGCCTTCAACTCACGATTCCTTGGGCATTAACCCATCAAATGTGGTGAGCCATTAACCAACATAATTATGAACAGGATTCTCAAACGGTCAACCCTTGGTCAACTCCCTCAAACGGTTTTGAAACCGTTTGCTTCCTAACGGTTTCAAACCGTTTTCTCTCAAACGATTTTGGTGAAACCGCATGAGCAACTAATTGAAACCGTTTGGCTTTGATATTTGGTAAGGTGCTTGCTTATGATGATGTAATCATCATCAAGCTCTAAAACCACGAAACCTACTGTGATTTCCATGGAAATTGCATCAATCAACCAAACTTAATTTTGGAAATGTAGAATTGATCACCAATTGATAAGGAATTGATTGCAATAATAAAATCAAGGGTTCAAGTTATAAAACCCGCCTCCAATTGAGCTCCAAAGCTCCATTTCCACGTAAACAACGGTGGAGGCAACTCCTTTCACCATTCCAAGGCTCGTCCTCAAGGTTTGAGTGAAAAGGAATGGTTAGAATTGAAGAGGAGATCGAAATAGGAAGAAATCCATAATTTATTTTTGATTTCCACCATGGAATCAAGGTGAATGGATCAAGAACCTTACCAACAGGTTGGGGGTCGTCCTACTGATCCTCCCAAGCTCCCTTGGTCGTTTCCTAAGCAAGGATAAGAAGTGCAAACGAAAAAGCCTTTCATTTGGCTTGTAAAGGGTCTTTTTATAAGAAATTCAAGGAGAGAGAAAGTGCCTTATAAAAATTCATTTAATCCCAAAAATGTGTCTGCCTCTTCCCCCTCATCTTCCTTAGGGACGAGGCTATCTTGTTTGCCTCTTATCCCTCTCAATTATCCATGATTTAAAGAAAAGCAAATTAAGCACCTTAAATCATATTATATTAATATCCATATGTGAGTGGATATTTCTTTTTCTTTTAAAATTGTGTGTGAGTTATCTACTCCCTTGGATATTTTCGTGGTCCTTGCAAAGCTCAAGTACGTCACACATAAATCTGAATTTAACCATTTTAATTTTGGTTGAAGTCCATTTTATTAATACATTTATTTTTGCCCTAAATCAAATTAGGGTTTCAATTAGGATTAAATCTTGATTATTTTAATATCAAGATTCGCTCTCCTCCAACTTAATTCAAATGAGGTGCCCCTCTCATTTTATTTGCTCTACATGATGCCAAGAAACATTAGGAATCTTATTGAAGTGCTAATTTATATATTGCACCCTAGGTTTTGGGTAAATTGCACATTACACCAAAACTGGGTTTTCATGCACATACATTGCTTTATCAGCTCTTTCTTGGTATTTAGGCTTCCATAAGCCATACCTCAACATCATTTCACGCTCATGATGCTTCAACTCATGAGGAACATATTATCATGCACAAAGTGCACTTAAACCCCCTCAACTTTGGGTAACTTGCACTTTAGTCCAAAACAAACAAACCATTGATTTCAACAATGTTCAGAAAGGACTAGAATTGCAACATAAGTTCCTCTTGAGCCCTAATTACTTTTCACAAGATGAGATTAAGAATTTAGTCACCTTTCTTAATCAAAAAACCTAGGGTTAAAGTATAACCCAGGTTAGGGATGTTACAAATTATCCACCCCTTACAATGATTTCGTCCCTGAAATCATCAACAAAATATTAAGAGAAAAGAGTAGGATATTTCCTCCTCATCTCATCCTCTAGTTTCTTGCCTTCAGCATAGGAATTTGTAAGGATGATTGCATGTCATTATCCCTTTCTTTATCATTATCTAGCATGTTTATGATTATCTCATGATCTCATCACATTTCCCATTTCTTCATTATGGGAATGATCTTTATTGAATAGGGTTCATCTCCTTTATTCATGTTCTTATCTTATGAGGAGTACACTTTTAGTTCCTCACACAACATGATCATATGAGATTATCTCAGACTTCTCTTTCTTATGTTTAGGATATGACACATTTATTCATTCCATATTTCTGATTTCATGATACTCATTAGATTGTCTCAGAATGACTACTTGATCAGAGCAATAAAAAAGACAACAATCTAAGAGTTTCCATACTCACTTTATCATCAATAGTTGTATACCTGGCTAGGTTATATATATATTGAGATTAAGTGGTATGCATTTTGTATACTATCATATTCCTTCTTTTCATATTATCACATGCATAAGGTTTAACATCCTAGATTTTATCCAGGCATCTCTTCTGTACCTCATCTTTTCTTATAGAGATAAGAACAACATAGAACATTTGTAATGTTTTACTATGCAAAACATAAGTCCTTATAGGACTAATCAAGGAAAGTTCAGTCATTTCCTTTCTTAGTTAATCCAGGAATTCATAAAATGACATATTTGAATGACATTATCTTGTCTAACCTATCATAATTCATGGATTATTCACTATCTCAGGCTAACTCTGCCTCAAAGGTTGATTCAACAGGCTAAGGTTGAGCACAGACTCAATTTAAGTCCAAAAATTCATCATTTCCTTTTGCTTCAACCTACTGATGCTAATTAAAAATCCTATTGATATCAAGAACATCATCATTGGGGCTGGTAATCTAAGTTACACTGCCAATACTTGATCCACTATATATATTACTGTTGCCCTAAATTCTCCAACAGTAATACTTAAAGAAGGATTTTCTTATCATAGATGGATCAGATAGGGAATTTTCAGGCAACTGTCTCTCTCTTGCCTGTTCCCAGGCGCCCTTTCTTGGTGCAACATTGCTGCTTTTAGCAGCAACCTCCTCATGTGACCCAGTCATCTTTAAGTTCTTCTTCTCTCTCATGAGTAGAAGACACTATCAGATACACTGGATGACACCAGAACAGACTATACTACCTTAATCCTATGTCTCTGTAGACTCAGCGAACCTAGAGCTCTGATACCACTATTGTAACGACCGACTCACGAAAACAAGATTAACTTAAGAGGAAGCGAATTATTTGCAGCGGATTACTGAAAATCATTGAAATTAAAACTTTTTATAAAGAGATCCATACATAGGAAATCTTTCCCATCAAGAACCATTGTATAACATTTACATTCTGGTTCAAACGTACATAAACTATACCATCTCTTCTCAGAGACTACATCATCAGCTTCCCTATAATCATTATATACAGACAGCATACGAATCTTGAGGAATCAAGCCAAAACCTCAGTTTGATTTATCAAAAACACTGACTAAAAACTCCGAGGACCTGAGAGTACAGAGACGACACATAGGACTTCTAGCTACTTAACTTGGCAGTCAGTGCCTCCACCTGAGATCTCACTACTGTACAAGCTGTTGCTTTCCTTTTTCCTGCAAAAGAATATCTGCCTCTTTGTCTGCGTCCACCTAAAAATGTTGGATCCCACGGGGGTGAGACAATTGTAAATTGCCCCAGTAGGAGATATAACTCTCCGCCAAAACATTGTTATTGCAGTTTAAAGATATGAAACTGAGTAGAGGATAAGCAGTTTAAAGCATTCTCAACTTTGAAAGCATTGCAATTATTTATGATAGAGCAATATATCATCTATTCTTTTGATAAGGAATAGGAATGACATGTATATCATTTATTCATCATATTATACCATCATGTTAAAATTTTCTTGTGACACTCATTAACTTGATATGACACCCATGAGACATTCTTGATTCAATCTGTTGGCCTTAGCCAATCTGCTAAATAGATAAGAAATTACATCTACCATGTATTCATATATCATTAATACAGGTATTGGGTTAATACCAATCCTATGTCATCATTATAGGCATTGAGCCTCTGCCAGGTGTTGGACTCTTCCAAACCTGATTACACCGCCAGGCATTGAACTTTAACCAACCCTGATTATAGGCATTACACATCTTCCAAGTATTGGATTTCTCCAAACCTGATTACACAGCCAGACATTTGACTCTAACCAATCCTGATTTCATAGCCAGGCATTGGACTTTAACCAATCCTGATTTCACAGCCAGGCATTGGACTTTAACCAATCTTGATTACACATCCAGGCATTGGACTCTAACCAATCCTGATTACACAGCCAGGCATTGGACTCTAACCAATCCTGATTACACAGCCAGACATTGGACTTTAACCAATCCTGATTTCACAGCCAGGCATTGGAATCTAACCAATCCTGATTACACAGCCAGGCATTGGACTTAACCAACCCTGATTTCACAGCCAGGCATTGGACTTTAACCAATCCTGATTACACAGCCAGTCATTGGACTCTAACCAATCCTGATTACACAGCCAGGCATTGGACTTTAACCAACCCTGATTTCAGGCATTACACCTCTGCCAGGTATTGGACTTTAACCAAACCTGATTACACTGCCAGGCATTGGTCCGTAACCAATCATGATTACATGGATCTTGGGATATTCATCCATATAATTCATCATTGATTATCACATCCTTCTCTAGGATTTGAGCCCTGAGGTTAGCCTTCATAGCTTTTCACATTCTTTATTTAATACAATGGTTCCTTTTATTATGTTTATTAAAACATTAACTTTTCTTACAAGAACTTTTATAATCATCTTAGTACCTCTCATTATGCCACAAATATTCTCATGGCTCATAAGGCCCATGAAACATCTGGTCACCTCTTAATAGGAAACATATAACCATTTGGCTCACTAGGCCATTAAAACATCTTGTCACCTCTCACTAGGTAACAATTAACCTTATGGCTCTCCAGGCCATTAAAAACATATTGTCACCTATCACTAGGCAACATCTAATCATATGGCTCACAGGGCCATTCAACATCTTGTCACCTATCACTAGGCAACATCTAATCATATGGCTCACAGGGCCATTCAACATCTTGTCACCTATCATTAGGCAACATCTAATAATTTTATCTCTTGTAATATAATAGTAACACCACTATTCCCTTAATATGGTTAGGGCTTACTATTCACATCACTTTGGGGTTTCTCATGTCCTATTACCCAATTTAGGGTTAGGGTTTCCCATCTCACATTACGATTTCATAGTTATCAAAGTATATCAACTTTGAGATGCTAACAGTGAAGTCTTTCATATCTTGATGTATCACTTACCTCATTACTTCCAACCTTCTTAAGTTATTAGCTTATCTTGGATTAAGGTATTTCCCATCTTAATCCTTTCATCCACTAACCTATCACTCTTACCATGAAGTGCATATGTTATACATAAGAATGGTCCAATTATCTTTAATGGTATGGACTTATCTCAGGATAAGGCATTGCTTACAATAAGCTCGCCTATAATCAATCATTTATGATATTTCACCCTTATAAGGCTTTACCCACTATTTTATTTATTAGGGTTCTGGGTTGTCATCATGTTATCCAAGATCAAGGCTTCATGTATTATAACTCCAATTAGAGTTTCACATACCTTTACCCTTTATTAGGGCTTTGGGATTTCACATGCTATCATACTTCATCAGAGTTAGGATTGTTAGCATCACCCTCCATTAGGCTTTCACATCTCATTGCCTATACTTAATGTTTACTATTCATCCCAACTAGGGATTTCTCATGGCATCATCCTCAATTAGGGTTTCTCATGGAATCAACTTCAATTAGGGATTCACATTGAATCAACCTAAATTAGGGATTCACATGGAATCAACCTCAACTAGGGTTTCTCATGGAATCACCCTCAACTAGGGTTTCTCATGGAATCAAATTCAATTAGGGATTCACATTGAATCAACCTCAATTAGGGACTCACATGGAATCAACCTCAACTAGGGTTTCTCATGGAATCACCCTCAACTAGGGTTTCTCATGGAATCAATCATCAATTGGACCTATCCTCATACTTCAATTGAGTTAAATAGGTCAACCTTAAACTGATTTGACTCTCAATTGACCCTCAATTAGGGTTTGAATCAATTGAATTAGGGTTTGGGATCGATGATCCTTCAACACTATTCAAAGCAAGATTAGTCACTTTGAAACTATTGAACCATCATACAAAATGAACATGACCTGACCCCAAACGGTCTTGAGGTCGTTTGGATGACCACCAAACTGTCTTGAGACCGTTTTCCCATCACATCATCAAAATCCAAGTCAACCAATTAAGGTTTGGATCATTGGATTGATCACCAAATCAGCATTTGATTGCAAATCAACTTGGTACCTTTAGACCTTCAAACACCTAACCATACTCAACCCTAGACCTCCAAACGGTCTTGGGTGACCACGAAACGGTTTTGAAACCATTTGGATGAGCTCCAAATGGTCTTGAAACCGTTTGGCTCATCCAACCTTTGGATTCTAGTGAAATTCCATTGGGGATTGGTCTATCGAGTTGATCAACAAATCAGCACTTAATTGCAATATGATTTGGTACCTTTGGACCTTCAATTGGTCAACTATAATTAACCCCAGACCTCCAAACGGTCTTGGGTGATCCCCAAGCGGTCTTGAAACCATTTGGGTGATCCCCAAACGGTTTTGAAACCGTTTGGGCCAATCAACCCAAAACATCATCTCAATCACTTGCAAAATCAACACTTAGCCGATTAGGGTTCATACCACATCATTGGATCTTCAAACACATATACATACTTGACCCTAGACCTCCAAACGGTCTTGGGTGACCCCCTAACGGTTTTGAAACCGTTTTGGTGATCCCCAAATGGTTTTGAAACCGTTTGGGCTAATCAACCCAAAATCTCAAATCAACTCATTGGAATTTCAACACTAATTCCAATTAGGGTTTGCCTAATTGATTAGCCTTCAACTCATGATTCCTTGGGAATTAACCCCTAAAATTTTCTGAGTCATTATCTAACATAATTAGGATCAGTAATATCAAACTTTCAACCCTTGGTCAACTCACTCAAACGGTTTTGAAACCGTTTGCCCAAAAAGTTAAATTAATCAAGCTGAAAAATCAGTACTTAATCCAATTAGTTTGCCCTAATTGATTAGCCTTCAACTCACGATTCCTTGGGCGTTAACCCATAAAATTTTGTGAGTCATTAGCCAACATAATTAGGATCAGTAATCTCAAACATTAAACCCTTTGTAAACTCACTCAAACGGTTTTGAAACCGTTTGCCCAAAGAGTCGAATTAAACAAGCTGAAAAATCAGCACTTAATCCAATTAGGTTTCCCTAATTGATTAGCCTTCAACTCACGATTCCTTGGGAGTTAACCCATAAAATTTGGTGAGCCATTAAACAACATAATTATGAACATGAAACTTAAACGGTAAACCCTTGGTCAACTCCCTCAAAAGGTTTTGAAACCGTTTTCCTAAAAAGTCGAATTAATCAAGCTGAAAAATCAGCACTTAATCCAATTAGGTTTCCCTAATGGATTAGCTTTCAACTCACGATTCCTTGGGAGTTGACCCATAAAATTTGGTGATCCATTAACCAAAATAATTATGAACAGGATTCTCAAACGGTAAACCCTTGGTCAACTCCCTCAAATGGTTTTGAAACCGTTTGCCTCCAAACGGTTTCAAACCGTTTTCTCTCAAACGGTTTTGGTGAAACCGCATGAGCAACTAATTGAAACCGTTTGGCTTTGATATTTGGTGAGGTGCTTGCTTATTATGATGTCATCATCATAAAGCTCTAAACCCATGAAACCTACTGTGATTTCCATGAAAATTTCATCAATCAAGCAAACTTAATTTCGGAAATATAGAATTGATCACCAATTGATAAGGAATTGATTGCAATAATAAAATCAAGGGTTCAAGTTATAAAACCCACCTCCAATTGAGCTCCAAAGCTCCATGTCCAAGGAAACAATGGTGGAGGAAACTTCTTTCACCATTCAAAGGCTCGTCCTCAAGGTTTGAGTGAAAAGGAATGGTTAGAATTGAAGAGGAGATCGAAATAGGAAGAAATCCATAATTTATTTTCGATTTCCACCATGGAATCAAGGTGAAATGGATCAAGAACCTTACCAACAGGTTGGGGGTCGTCCTCCTGATCCTCTAAAGCTCCCTTGGTCGTTTCCCAAGCAAGGAGAATAAGTGCAAATGAGAAAGCCTTTCATTTGGCTTGTAAAGGGTCTTTTTATAAGAAATCCAAGGAGAGAGAAAGTGCCTTATAAAAATTCATTTAATCCCAAAAATGTGGCCGCCTCTTCCCCTTCATCTTCCTTAGGGACGAGGCTATCTTGTTTGCCTCTTATACCTCTCAATTATCCATGATTTAAAGAAAGGAAAATTAAGCACCTTAAATCATATTATATTAATATCCATATGTGAGTGGATTTTCTTTTTCTTGTAAAATTGTGTGTGAGTTATCCACTCCCTTGGATATTTTCGTTGTCCTTGAAAATCTCAAGGACGTCACACATATATCTTAATACAAACATTTGAATTTTGGTTGAAGTCCCTTTCATTAATACATTTATTTTTGCCCTAAATCAAATTAGGATTAAATCTTGATAATTTTAATATCAAGATTCTCTCTCCTCCAACTTAATTCAAATGAGGTGCCCCTCTCATTTTATTTGCTCTACATGATGCCAAGAAACATTAGGAACCTTATTGAAGTGCTAATTTATATATCGCACCCTAGGTTTTGGGTAAATTGCACATTACACCAAAACTGGGTTTTCATGCACATACATTTCTTTATCAGCTCTTTCTTGGTATTCAAGCTTCCATAAGCCATACCTCAACATCATTTCACTCTCATGATGATTCAACTCATGAGGAACATATTATCATGCACAAATTGCACTTAAACCCCTCAACTTTGGGTAATTTGCACTTTAGTCCAAAACAAACAAAACATTGATTTCAACAATGTTCAAAAAGCACTAGAATTGCAACATAAGTTTCTCTTGAGCCCTAATTACTTTTCACAAGATGAGATTAAGAATTTAGTCACCTTTCTTAATCAAAACACCTAGGGTTAAAGTATTACCCAGGTCAGGGATGTTACAGATATAGTGATAAATTTATACCTCATGGATGATATTAGTGACACATACTCACACCTTGTGCACGATATGGGGTTAAAAACACACCTTATACCCGATATGGTGTTGAGTATATACCTTAAACCGATATGATGATGGAACTCAACATGGTATTGTGAAACCCGATATACACACCCCTAAGGTTGAGTAATCCGATATGGATGCACGATATGGTAATGAGGATCCACTTCTATACTGATACCTCTATACCCGATATGGAGGAAGTTCCTCAATCCAATACACTTGATTGAGTGATACATGTAATGTGTTATGTCAAATGATACTTTAAGACATGAAGGTTTTAATGCATTTTGATAAATATGGGCCAATGTACCTTGAGAGAAGGATTGAGCCAACCTAATGGAGTATGATGAAATCAATATCCTAGTAAGGATGAAAGAGAAACTTATACTTGTTTAATACTCATGTAATGAGTGTACATTGATGCTCCTAATATATGTGGAGTCTAATTTAGGGTTGTAATTCTTGATGAATGTACTTGAAAACCCTAGTCATCTTAAAAAGGGAAACCTTAACCCTAATGAAGGGTAATGATATGATTTGAAACCACCGTTGGCTAATAAAGGGAAACCCTAACCCTAATTATGTTGAAACCATGCTGGTATCATGATATAATGAGCATAGATAAGCATGAGCTATGATGTTTCATATAATATTGATTATCTAGGTCTTATGACCTAGACATAGTTGTTACCTAGTGAGAGGTAACAAGATGTTTAAAGGGCCTTGTGAGCCATGTGAATAGTTGTTTCCTAGTGAGAGGTAACAAGATGTTTAATGGGCCTTGTGAGCCATGTGAATAATTGTTGCCTAGTGAGAGGTGACAAGATGTTTAATGGGCCTTATGAGCCAAGTGAATAGTTGTTGCCTAGTGAGAGGTGACAAGATGTTTAATGGGCCTTATAAGCCAAGTGAATAGTTTTTGCCTAGTGAGAGGTGACAATATGTTTATAAAAGTCTCATGTAAGAAATGCTAATGTTCAAAATAAACTAGGGAAATGGAAACCCAATAACGTCATAATACTAATAAATGGTTATAATAATAATGAAATCTTGGACATACATGCTTTATACTTATAGAAAAATAAGGGCTATAGTGTTTTGAATATGCTTAAATGAGATAAGAGGAATACTTGTATTACATATTAGGATTGGTATAACCCAATACCTGGCTGAACTCTATTATCTAAGGATTGGTACAATCCAATACCTGGCTGAACTCTAACAGGATTGGAAGAGTCCAATACCTGGATATGATCATAGGATTGGTATAATCCAATACTTGGGTATCATCTCATGATTGGTATAACCCAATACCTGGATGAACTCTATGATCTCAGGATTGGTACAATCCAATACCTGGATAAACTCTATCAGGATTGGCAGAGTCCAATACCTGGCTGTGATCTCAGGATTGGTACAATCCAATACCTATCTGAACTCTATCAGGATTGGCATAGTCCAATACCTGGCTTTGATCTCAGGATTGGTACAATCCAATACCTGGCTGAATTCTATCAGGACTGGAAGAGTCTAATACCTGGCTATGATCTCAAGATTAGTACAATCCAATACCTAGCTGAACTCTATCAAGATTGGCATAGTCCAATACCTGGTTGTGATCTCAGGATTGGTACAATCCAATACCTGGTTGAACTCTTACAAGATCAATATCTGGTTAGCAAATTGGTTGAGGCAAACAGATAGAAATGAGAATGATTAATGGATATCATACCATGATAATATTATCACAGGATAAGCTTGAGATGTTGGCATAATATGATGGGTAAATGATACACATGTTGTTCTTATTTCTTATAAAGTGAATAGACGATTTATTGCGCTATCATAGACAATTACAATGCTTTAAAAGATGAGAAATCTTCTAATATGCTTATCCACAGTGATTAACCTTGCTTAGTAATATAAAATAACCTCTGCTTAGTATAATACTCTTTACATGTGATAATAATATTGTTGGCAGAGAATTATATCTCTCGTTGGGACAATTGTCTCACCCCATGGGATCCACAATTTTTAGGTGGACGTGCACAAGGAGGTAGTGACCATTCTATAGAGGAAGGACTACAACAGCAAGGACATCAATAACAACTTAGGTTGAGTGTACTGTCTATCGTGTCTTGTAGATAGAAGTCCTATGTGTCATCTCTGTACTCTCAGGTCCTTAGATTTAGTACGTGAAGGTTTTATGAACAATCTGAGATTTTGGCTTGTATTCCTTGAGGTTTTATGTTGCTTTAGTATATGTTTTGACAAAGAAACTATTATATGTTATTCCTCGAGATGAGATGGTATAGTGTATATACAATTTGAACCCTGATGTATATAAAGTTTTGGTTCTTTTATTAAGAAGTTTTCCAAGAAATGGATCTCTTTGCAAAATGGTTTTAGTTTTTAGTGATTTTTGTTAATCCACTGCTTATGATTATTCCACATAATTAGTAACGATTTGGATGTCAGTTTGGTGGCGGTCGTTATAATACCATAGACCAAAATTTGGAGTTTTGGCTAAGTACCTTAAAATCCTCTTAACATGTATCAAATTTGATTTCTTAGGATTTGATTGAAAGCGAGCACACAAGCCAACACTAAACATTGTATCAGGTCTAGAGGCAATTAAGTAAAGTAAACTTCCAATCATACCTCTATAGAGCTTCTCATCTACCTTATCACCTTCTTCATTATTGTCAAGTTTGGCGTTGTTTGACATGGGTGTGTCCATCGACATGGTGTTCTCCATCCCAAAGTGCTTAAGTAGCTCACTTGTGTACTTGCCTTGGTTGATGAAGTTTCCATCTTTAGTTTGCTTGATTTGAAATATAAGTAAGAATGTGAGCTCACCCATCATACTCATCTCGAATTCACTCTGCATAATATCACTAAATCTTTGCAAAGATCAAGGTTAGTTCCGCCAAAAATGATATCATCAACATATATTTGAATGATAAGAAATCTGTTAGAAGTGTACTTTAGTAACAAGGTAGAATCTACTTTTTCCATGATATACCCATGATCTAACAAAAAGTTCTATAATTTCTCATACCAAGCTCTAGGTGCTTGTTTGAGTCCATAGAGAGCTTTTTGCAACAAATAAACATGGTTAGGTAAACTATCATGTTCAAAGCTCGGGGGTTGTGTAACATACACTTCCTCCTCAATTGTTTCATTCAAAAACACAATTTTAACATCCATTTGCTAAAGAATAAAGTTTTTATAACTAGAAAAAGAGAGCAACATACAAATGGACTCAAGTCTAGCTATAGTTTCATATGTTTCATCAAAATCTATACCTTCTTGTTGATTGTAGCCTTGAGCCACTAACCTTGCTTTGTTCCTGACCACTTTGTCGCTTTCATCTAGCTTGATGTGATAGACCCACTTAGTGTCAGTGATCTTTCTATCACTTGGTCTTGGTAGTAGGTTCCATACATTGTTCTTTTCAAACTGCTCCAACTATTCTTGCATGGCTAGGATCCATTCATCATCCAAAAGAGCTTCTTTGACGTTCTTTGGCTCGAGTTGTGAGATGAAGGAGCTGTTGGCTTGTTCTTTTTTGAATGCATCCCACATCTTCACTCTTTCAAACGGATCACCTAAAGTCAGCTCTTTTGGATGATTCTTTGCAAATTGGGAAGTTGGATCCTTCTTTTCTTCATCTTTCTCTTCTTCTTGAATGACCATCTCTTTTCCCTTTTGGGTGATGTTGGGTTCTTTTAGAATAGGAATTACCTCACCCACAACATCATCTTTTGGAACAATATCTTTTGGGAATATAGGGGTTAGTCCCAATAAACTTAGCATTCATAGATTCTTCTACTTTAGCAAGATCAACATTAAATACTCTATTAAGCCTGGATAGTAGCGCTATAGCCAAGAAAGAAAGCCTTGTAAGATTTCAGATCAAACTTGTCGAGAGAAACTTTCATATTAAAAACAAAACAAGGACATCTGAAAACATGGAAATACCCATGGAAGGCTTCCTACCACGCCATAGCTCATAGGGGGTTTTCTTTAAAGAAGGATATGTAAAAACCCAATTTTGCACAAAACATGAGGTACTAACGACTTCGGCCCAAAACTTCTTTGGAGTGTCATACTCTAAAAGCATGGTCCTAGCCATCTCATGTAGTGACCTATTCTTCCTCTCTACAACCCCATTTTGTTGAGATGTTCGAGGCGAAGAGAAGTTATGTGCACAACTATATTCTTCATTAAAACATTCAAAAAGATCATTTTCAAATTATCCCCCATGATCACTACAAATGGAAACCATTCAGCAAGAGGCTTCATTTTCAACTCATTTACAAAAACTTGAGAAAACAACAAGTGTATCACTCTTGGAAATGAGAAAGAAGGTCCAAGTATATCTAGAGAAATCATTGATAATAATAAGGCAATACTTGGAACCACAAGGCGCAGTTCTCATTGGTCCAAATAGATCAATGTGAAGAAGTTCAAGAGCTCTCTTAGTACTAAGGACTCCTTTGGATTTGAAGGAGGACTTGGCTTTCTTTCCTTGGGTACAAGGTTGGCATTCCTCATCCTTTTCAAAATCCAATTTAGGAAGTCCCTTGACCAAGTCCTTTTTGCTCAACTTCTTCAATTGATGCATATTTACATGACCAAGCCGACGACACCAAAAAGAAATATCATTCGAGTTGACTACTAGGAATCTACCAACAATAGGCTTAATAGACTCAAAGCAAAATTACATAAATATTAGCACTTCTAGTTCCCTTATGTATGACTTGATAGGTGAGGGAATCTAGAATCAAGCATTCAAAATAAGTAAATAGCACAAGGTAACCATTATCACATCATTGACTTACACTTATTAAATTGTGATGTAGGACATCCACAAAAAGAACATTCTTGATACATAAGGATTCACCTACATCACCCTCACCTTTAACCTTACCTTTCTTGTTGTCCCCAAAGGTAATCGAACCTCCTTTATTCTTAGTGAAGTTGTTGAAATGGCTTATATCACTTGTCATGTGCTTAGTGTAGCCACTATTAACAATCTATCTACTTTTTCCCTGTAAGAAAGGAGAGTGTCAGTTCTTAACTCAAACTTTGAGATCCGGAGTTAGCTTGGGTACCCATTTCATCTTTGGGTTGGCCCCCTTAGGCTTGTAAGGAATAAGCAGAGTAATGATCATCACACTTGCAATGAGAACAAATCATAGGGTTCTTAGTGCCATAAGACTCTCCAATAAAAAAGGAGGTTTCCTTACTCTTTTGCTTACCTTTGGCATTGTTCTTGCCCTTAGGTGCTCCCCCTACAAATCCCAAACCACTAGTACCACTTTGTTTGGTAGAATGGTCAATGATTTCATTAAGGGAGTTTTTCCCTTTGATGAATTTCTACAAAGAAGCTCTAACTCTATGATTGTCATCATTAAGAGATATGATAGTAGAAGACAAACTAGCAAGATCATCTCTAACATGAAAAAGGTTGACCTCTAAATAGAGGGCTTTAGTCAAATAAGAATCTTTCTCAAGAGAAAGAGAAGCAATATCAGTACTAGGCAAGATAGGTCTAAAAGACAAATCATTAACTTGACCAAGCAACCTAGCATTTTCAGATTTAAGCACTTTAATTTCCTTAAGATAAACATCCCTCTCATCCCTACGAGCATCAACAAGGATCTTAAATTCAACATTTTTAGTTTTAAGAGTTTTAAGCTCATTTAGGCACTTTTTGTTATCTTCCTTAAGAGTTTCAGTGTTCTTAAGGTAAACACCATTTTATATTTCAACTCTATTGTATTGGAGCTCAAGATCAAGATATTGGCCTTGCAAGTTATCAATTCTCTCAATATGAGTCTTCTCATTAAGCTCAATAATTTCAAGTTTAGCATACAAATCATCAATAATTTTCTTATCCTTTTTCTTTTAGACTTACATTTAGCAAAATAAGAATGGGTAGAAACAAGCATATCAATAAGAGTTTCCTTATATAACTCATGCAAGCTTACCTCACTTACCTCACCAATTTCTTCACTAGTAGAGGCCATGAGTGCAAGGTGACACTATCCATCTTCTTCAGAGATAGAACCACTTGAGGATGATTCCTCCCAAGAAGAATGAGATGCATTCTTGTGTCTTTTCTCCTTCTTTTCCTTTCTCTTGTACTTGCTCTCCTTCTTGTACTCTTCCTCCTTGGAGCTTCCCTTGTGGTGTGACTGTCTTGATTTGGGACATTCAAACTTGTAGTGACCCTTTTGTCCACACTTGTAGCATCTAGGAGTAGAGGAGGAGGATTCCTTTCCCTTGAAGTGCTTTCCCTTGGTGTAGTTGGATTCATGCTTACTAGGTCCATCATCTTTACTAGAGGACGAGGGAGATGTCCGGCAAGAAAGTTGTTGTTGAAGGATGACCACCTCCACTTGTGCTTTGAAAGAACTATTTTTGATCTTCTTGGCTTCCTTCTCTTCTTGCTTGGCTTCTTCTTCTTGCTTATCAAACCTTGGCTCATGATCTTGGAGGCTGCCAATGATCTCTTCAGATCCTCACTTCTTCAATGGAGGTCACCTTTGACTCCCATCTATTTGGTTGATTCATTGAGTTCTTGGAGTTTATTACAGATCTATCCAAAGTGTTGCCCAAAGTGGCTAGGACATTGATGATCACATTGAGCTTAGAGTACATCTCCACAATCCCTTCTTTCTTTCCCATCTTGAAGTTCTCTAGAAGATTGTTCAACATGTATATCTTAGCCTCCTTGACTTGCTTTGTGCCCTCATTGGTAATGCACAACTTATCCCAAATATCATAGGCGGTATCCCAAGATGAGATTCGACTGAACTCTATTGGGGTAAGGGTTGCATAGAGGATTCTTATGGCTTTGGCATTGAGCTGGGATTCTTTTAGTGAAGCTTCATTCCATGTTGAAACAACTCTGATTGGCTCCTTGTATGGTGTGACCATCACCTTCCACATCAAATTTCATCCCTTGAATGTAGAACTACGTACACCTCTTCCAATAGAGGAAGTTGGTGTCGTCGAAGACCAGAAGATGCATGGAGAAGCCTCCCTCTAGGTTGAGTGAACCAAGTAGGTTGTCGCCCATCTTCTCATCTCGTGGGAGATTGTTGGAGAAGATCCTTGTCTCTGATACCACTTGTTGGATCTAGGGATCTAGAGGGGGGTAAATAGAGCTTCAAAATTCTCACAAGATAAGTTAGACCTTCAAATTTATATCAATCAAAACCAATATCTTAAAAGCAATTTGAAGTCCTAACTAAGAAAGCATAGCAAGGATGAGAGAAATTGAAACATGCACTTAGACAAGGTGGTTTAGAGTAGTTCCACTCTCCGAACTAGGAGAGAGTCAATCTAATACCTAGAGAGGTCAACCTCTAGGACTTTGCAATCTGTGTATACTTATATTCATTCATAAGAGATATAAGGAGACCACCATACATCCAAGGACTTACCTATTCAAAACAAGAGTCTTCCACCTACGCAAGGACTTACCCACTTGATCAAGATGTTTTCAGACTTCAACAAGGACTTACCCACACTTGTATCAAGTCTTTGTCCTTGAAGGAATTTTCCCACTCTTCTTGAATCTTGGCCTTTCCCTTCTCCTTCACATGGAGAAGATCTTCACCTCTTCTTAAACCTTGAAGAAGAATAGCAACAACTTCACCTTCACTCAGAGTAGCTTGCTTCAACCTTTTCTTCTTTGAGAAAAGGGGCAGGGAAGATGCAATGAAATGAGAGCTTTACAAGCACATGAAGGTAGCTATCTTACAAATGGACTAAATCGCTCATAATCATGAAATTCTTTGTAAATTAGAGAGATAAAAGGGATCAAGTAGTTGCAACACACTCAAATATAGCAAGGACTTAGAATAGCATCAATGAGCAAACTTGGAATGAATTCTAAGGGGTCCAATTTATAGATGGGGGTGTTCCCTTGAGTGTGAGATCCCTTAAGGGTGAAATATAGCCATTTTTTAAGTTACAATGGATCTATTATCGCTCGAAACAACTCTCCTAATCACTTTTTTTGTGTTTTCTGTATAGTACATTCGGTCGAGTTTCAATAAAGATAACTCGACGGATCCACTAAGTGACAAAGCCAATTTTCAAACTATCGATCGAGTTTGTTCTGAAAAACTCGACCGATGAGTCAAAACTAGTCTTGCAAAGTTGATCGATCAGTCAAGTTCAGTTTGTGTGGAACTCAACCGATCTGTCATCTTTAGAAAATCCATTACCAGATCATCGAGTTTCCAACTCGATCGATAAATAGCCTGTGACAAATTTTCTAAATTGATTTTTGAGTGATCAAACACTAGAATTAAGTGTCCCTAATTTTTTCTCATCTTAGTTACAAGTCGTATCATCAATAAAAGTGATTACAAAAATCATCTAAGGTCATTTGGAGTGATTTTCCTAAATGCGCACTTGCATTGCTTTTAACTTGAACCTAAACAAGATAGGGCTTGTGTAATTTGATCCTTTTCATGTACCTAAAGCCTTAAATCAATCTTGAACAAACATATTAGATACATAGGAATGGAATGGTTAAGTCATTATCAAAATATGGGCAATGCATAACTCTCAAGTCAACAAGCTTCTCCTGCAATCCTTGAAGAAGAATAAAGAAAAATAGAGGTTCTCTCCCGATTTACTGCTCCTTCCTCCCCAAAATCACCTCTCCTTTGCTCTACTATGTTCTCTGATCAAAAAGTGTTTCAAAATGATGAGAGATAACTGTCCCGTAAGTGTCTTTTTTATTTAAAATGAGGGATGATTGTTTTACAAATTGCAGAAATTGACCGGGACACACTATGTTTGAGAACACACACATCATGTCACCTTGAGCAATTGACAACTAAAACTACTATATTTGAAGAGTACACTGAGTGTTGTCTGAGAGACACATTGTGTAGCTGAGATTTGAGAAAGAACTGGGCAGACATGGTCGAGTTGGGCACAATGTGTGCTAATTAACACACAATGTGTCTTTTGACAGATATTTTGTTAAGATCTTTTGATCAAGTGGGCATGACGTGTTGTCATAGGGACACACTGTGTCTCTGTTCTTTAGGGGAAATGGGATCATCTGTAAATTCACATAGTGTGTGCTAATATGTGCATGTCGTGTTTCCTTCAAAATCTTCAAGATAATGTCTGTGAAGTATGCAATTTCTTGGGGAATCCTTTGGATTGACCCTATTTTCTTATTATAATAATGTACAACTAGTCACAAACATGAAACTAATAAAACAATTAAAAAGGTGTGAAATCAAGTATCATTAGAGGCAAAATGAGATACTAAATGGATTTTTAAAGTGTGTGAAAAAATGGGTAAAAAACCTACATAAAATGTTCACATCAAATTCCCCAAAGATTGAACTATTGCTTATCCTCAACCAAAAATAGAATATAAATATAGTTGAGGAAAGCTTCAAGTACATGCACCCATCAAATGAAATGGAAAAATGAATGAAACCAATATAGCCATATAGGGTTGGTTTATGCTTATTAGCCATGAATTCAACTCAAATACCCAACATAGGAATTCTAGTTCAGCAAGAGTGGTAACGATCTAATAGAATAATCAACATAACAACACTAATTAGAATTTAGATGACTAAGCCAATCAACTAGTGAATATGCAACCTGACACTCACAATTATTAAGGATGTAAAAGATGAAATGCAAATTAGCATGAACAACCTAGCATCGCTCTTCTTGTTTTAAAAAAGAATGTGGAAATGAGGTATGGATTCTAGCATGCGATATTTAAAATAGACTTATGCATGCATGGAATACTGATTGGGGAATTTTACCCTCTTTTAGGATGTAGCACCTGACCGTCATGTCCAGATTTGACTTACACTAGGCTAGCACCATATGTTGATGGTTTAGCCATCTTTTCATAGGGTATATACGTATAATTTAAAAAACAACGTAGATAGACACAATTTGAGTCATAGTCTCAATTTGAGTTAGGTTCAACTCAAGAACTACATAGACTTGAACTAAAGTTCTTTTCCCAAAGCATAGGAGAGTTAACTAGATTGCACAATCAACTAGACTTCATGCATTTATTTAAAAAAATCAATGAGAGGTTTGTTGAAAACACACTAAAAGCTTGGCGAACGCAACTAGAATGCTAAATAATGTTGTAGTGTTGATTAAACCAAAAAGATTGAACTGTTACATGTATTTGACAATCAAGAGTGTGAAAGTGAGAATTCAGGTTAGAAGCATAAACCAAAATTAAGTGATTGTTATTGGTCAAGGGTTTCATTTAATTGGTGCATGGCTTGTACTATTCTCTTATCATAATATTTCTCAAATAAAAATAGGACCAACAATTCAGCTTAAGAGAACATCAATCCAAACAAAAAGAAAGCCTTAGATCATTATGGATTTTCCACAACTAAAATAGTAATAGAACAAAAACATGGATAAAGATGATGAAAAGAAACTACAACTACACTATCAGTCAGTTGCTCCCCCCAAGCTTGAAAGTTGAAGTGTCCTCACTACATCAAATCAAACCCAAGTGGAGGTACCTTCCAAGATGAATCAAAGTGAAGGGCTAGTGCCCTCATGTCCAATCAAGAATTGTTGGCTCAAAATATCATCATCATCAAGAAGTGAAGTGGAAGTCGGATCCCGTGGTGGTGGTGGAGGCATGGCGTAGTAGCCCTAAAAAATGTGCCAGGTGTCCACACTCTATAGCATGTTGTACATGTTGGAGTATTGCTGTCTCAGCTTGTCTAGGTGGGTGTCCTGGTGATCAAAGCATTGTTGGACATACTCATAAAGATGTTGGACATTAGGCATACCCCAGTTGTACTCTGTCTGACTGCCAATGGGAGGGGGGATGGTGAGGTGAAGTTGCAGGTGCATTAGAAGCCTCAGGATGCACTAGTACATAACTAACCTTTAGTGTCAGTTATTTAAGGCCTTTAGTGTCAGTTTTTAAGCGACACCTATGTGGGTGCCGCTACACGGCCGTGCTGGCCAGCACGGCCGTGGTGTCTGACCTCATTAGGGAAATCGACGTTAGTTACTAGTAGGGCAACCGACACTGTAACCATATGTCGTCGGTTTTATACAAATAACCGACGCCTATTTTATGTTTTTTTTTTTCTGTGAGTCTGCAGACCTGCTGTGGCTGGTCACAGGATGAGAAACATGTAGTTTAGTTATGAACTGCAAGTTTTACGACATCCATTGATATCAACCAACAACAGGCCACAAACCTGCAAAATTTACATGATGGACAATATTATATATATGTGATTCACACTCATGTATAAGAACATTTAATTCATATTATTTTTTCATCACACGCATGTAGAAACTAGTAGCAACCTGCAGTTCCATTTATTTCATCTTTTTTCACATTCAGACACATGTAGAAACATTCATGTATTGATGATTTTCACACACATATGGCAATTCATAAAAATTCATTCACATTCACACAAAATTAATTATGAGAATAAAGTTATTCTTTATTCATCATTGTCATCATTGTCAGCAAATTATATTTAAAAATTCCCACTCTTTGCAGGGTTTTTTGCCCAATCTTCTCTTACAACATCTAATTCATCTCTCGTATAGGGAGAATGTACATGGAAACACTTTGCACCTGTGTTGAAGTCCTCAGTTTTAAAGACCTACAAAGAGAATGACGTATATACATAATTATAATAATATATAATAAGTTTCATATATTTCATATTATCTAACGAGACTATGTATAATACCTATTGTATGTTATCGATTTCCAATATGACATGTTTGATGATTAGGTCCATAAATCGCATCACATAGTAGGCACATGCCCAACCGTTGTCTTGTGTAGCATACTATAAATTGAAACATACACAATATTCAAAAATACAAATAAGCACAGTTCACATAAATAATATATACATTGGAGTCAGGAAATTACTTTCACATTCTCCCAAATGAGTGTCAGATGTTTTTCCTGGGGACCTTTCCTCCAGCTTTTTTGTACTCTTGTAAAGCCCTATATATGTTAATGTAACACATTAAATTGCATAATTAAATAGTAATACAGTAACAAATGTTAACATATATAAAAGCATAAAATATTTCTCATGAGAATAATGGCCTTTTAATTGCATGCCCATATAATACATCCAACTCACTCCCCGCAGGATCTAGACAATAGACGGTGAATGTCTTGGGGACAATAACTAATAACTCCCAATGCTTAGCACTACAGGTAAGAAAGTAGAAAATTAATAACTCAATATCCACAATAAAAATGTAATTTGCTTAAGTCCAAATTATAAGCAAAGTAAACTTACTCGACATTGAATGGATCTATTATCACTGTCTTATTATTTTTACCAAAATATTCAAAAGCATCACAAAAATATGAAGTAACTGAATACGGGTCTGTATCTACAAGACTAATCAAAGATGGAACCAAAAATCCCACATGGGAAAACCCAAAATCTGTACATGTCTTGTGTAAGTGGCTGCAAAACATGTATTATGTATGCATTAATATATAAGAAACCAGATTGCCGTATATAAAACAAGGTATATGGATGTATAAACCAGATTTTCGTATGCATTAATCTCACCATATCCACAACTCTATCATAGATGTGTTCAACCATTCATAACTAAACAACTCCAAAATATCTTGTATAAATATGTTATTTCCGAATGTTTGACCTGCATTAATACGTATCCAGAACTCCTATTACGTATGTATTAATACGTATGCTAAATTTGTATAAATAGATTGTTATCGTATGATTTACCTGCAACATTCTCTGGAATAGTAACATTTATAGGGAAATTTGGATTATGTTCGCCGATCCATACTGCCACACTCCTACTATTAGGACCTATCGAGGCGTGTAGGTCCCCTGGAAGCTAATTTGGTAGTCGAGGAGGTGGAGGCCGAGATGTAGCAGGTCTCGTCTTTTTGACATGTATATATAATTTCATATCAATTGACTCGTATATATATACACACTAATAAATTAAAGTAATGAAAATTTATCATACAATATCAGTATAGAGGACATCTGCTTCAGGCCACAGTATCACTCCGCCTACTGCCTCACCAAGTATTTCAGCATCTGGGTGTGCTTGAGGAAGTGCAAGATTCGTCTAGCCAGAGAGTATATGTATCGAGATCACACGTACAATGCCATCTGGTACTGGACTCCCATGAAACATGCACCCTTTAAATGGTGGGTAAGCCGATGCCTCTGCAATGATATATCCTTCACTTTTTAGTCGGTATGGCTTCAACCCCTACAAATTTACATAAAGAATGTTATATGTATATATACACAAACATATCATCTTGAATAGACTAGCTATTATATATGCCATAAAAATACTTACAGAGGACATGCTAGGTTGTGGGTCTATAGGATTACTCCCAACCTCTGCAGTACGAGCAATAGGAGAAGAGAGGTCCGTCACAAGTACTGTCTGAGTGGCAGTCTGAGATGCCTGTCACTTGTTAATTGCTTCCTGGAGTCTTTTATCAACTACTTCCTCGACTCTCCTATCAATTAAGGAATCTACCAATACATGGATAAAAGAAATTCTAGTTTCTGATTATTGAATTCCCTTTCGCAATAATGTTCTAAAATAAGAATAAGTTACCTCAGCTTGTGAAAGTTCTGCTTTTGGGACAGGTTTGCACTGGGATGGCCCAAAGAACGCTTTGATGCCCACACCAGCTCTTGTACACCTTACACATCTAGGATGCTCTAGGTTACCCAGAGCAACTGTCAGTTCATCCCTTGTGCCCTGAGGGATGAACTTGCCTTCCTTCCTCTGCTCGTGCAGCTCCCGCTAATCACCATCAACAAAAATTCGTAAGTAAACATAACAATAATAAATATTGATAGATTGCTCTAAGAGTTGATTTTTACCATTTTTGCAGCCGCCTCAGCGGTTGCGGGCTTCAATATCTCTCCCTTCTTATTTTGCCTCCCAGCTATCCACATAGCATGGCAAGGCAGAGGAGCAGTAGAGGACTATGCAGTCTCCTGAGTAGCAGTAGGTTGAGTAGACTCAGCCTATAGTCTTTGGCGAATGCCTGCATATCCTCTTGGACCCATTGTGTGGTCATGCACATTCAGTGCACGCCTTGCTCGTTGAGCATCACTGATAGCCTACTTAGTTAGCAAATTGATTTGGTTAGTAACACTAAAGGTTAATCTTGAATAGGTGAATACATAAAAACGTATATTAATTAAATTGGGAGTGGCGCTTAATACCTTGAATTCATCTATTTTTCTTTGGGTAACAAACTCCTCCCAGTCTTTAGGGTCCAAGTAGTTCCATTGCTGTATGGCTTCCTTCTTCCTATATTTATTTTTCAAAAGGAATACAAACAAAAATTATTAGTGTAAAGTTAGTGAAATACAGATCAATGTCTAGAATTGGAATCAATCAAGAACCTATTCTCAGCATCGTGTATGTAATCTCGGGTGAGATTGGTCCTATAGTTCCTTAGGACCCTCCCACAACATTGCATCACACATTTACGATGCATCTTTTCATCCAGATCAAATATGCTCTGCAAATTAAATAGAATTGCTATTAACTAGTATCCTAAAAATTAGTAATCTACACAAATAGAATTACAAATAATAATAACTCACACATAGTTCCTTCTATATGTGGTCTTTCTTCCCCTTAGGAACTTTATGCCATGATTCTAGGATAGGACTGCAATGGCTGTGAGTAAGAACCCCAAGATATGAAACAAATGAGTTGCGGTTCACTCCATATGGATTTCCTGCCTGATCGAAATCCACAACCAATTTGGGTCCATTGCCCCTTTGATGTATTAAATTGTTCATCATTGTGATGCCCCTCACTTTCTCAATTTTCTTTTGTTGCTCATCAAGTGCTGTAATTTCTTCAGGGGGCACATCGCCAACCTAAAATTTATAGAAAACACACTTACATAATATAATTATAAATGAACATATAGATAGAAACCTCATGGATATATTCTTAAAACTTACATTGTCAGGCGGTGCAAGCACGTCCTCACCCTCACGGTGATCATCAGCACGATCATCATGGGAATGCTAAACCATCTGAAAGTTCACATTCAAATTATAAATTTCACATTGTAAAGTAACACTAATTGTAAAGTTCACATTGTAAAGTACACATTCACATTGTAAAGTTCACATTCACATTGTAAAGTAATTCACATTGTAAAGTCCACATTCACATTGTAAAGTTCACATTCAGAAAAATAAAACATAATAAAAATATAAACATCCATGCCTCTAATATTGTGATCTTTTATCAATTAACAATCCTTCATTACGATCCCTGCGAACATACAAGTCATTGTGATCCCCAGCTTCAATGTTTGGTGGTGTTGGCAATCCAACTGAGAATGGACTGGAGTCACCATACTTATCATAGTACTCTTCTTCATCTATAGGTTCTTCAATGAACAATCTTTTACCATGAAGAACAACTGACCATTTATCATTTGCAGGATCATCGATATAAAATACTTGTTTCGCCTGTGATGCCAATATGAATGGTTCACCCTTCTCGCCAATCTTTTCAAAGTTCACTAACGTGAAACCCAATTCATCCACTATAACTCCTTTTTTTGTCAACCCAATTACATTTAAAGAGCAGAATTCTAAAATCTACATAGTCAAACTCCCATATGTCTTCAATGACACCGTAATATGACATTTTAGCTTCACGTGGACTTTTATCCTTTGCACTTGCAAAAAACAATGAAGACACTTGAAGGGTGACCCCACTGTTTTGGACGACACTCTTATCATCTTGACGCTTTGTGTAATATGAGAAACCATTTATGTCAAACCCTTCATAAGACATAACATTCAATTTTGGTTTAAAGGCGAGGCATTTGATGGTTTCAGTAAGATTATCTGGTGTTTGAGATAGTTGATGTAAGACTTTATCTTCAAACCACTTAATAAATGTCTTGTTATGCTCTCTAGCAAGCCACATTGTATTGGCTCAAGGATATTGTCTCTTGATGAAATTGGTATGTTCCTCGATATAAACACTCACTTCATCCATGTTGTGTAAAATATACAAGTGACCTTGCTCCAACTGCTCACAACTAATTACTTTCACCCGTGATCCCAAAACTCCTTTGCCAAAATGCTCCTCAATATTCTTGTCATTCACGGGAGCGTCATTGCCACTCAAAAAGTCTTTGAAAAAATCCATAACCTCTCTCACCACATAACCCTCAATAATACTCCCTTCAGCCCGATAACGGTTTTGAACATCACCTTTAAAAACGCTCATGTATCGTTCAAAGGGATACATCCAATGCAAAAAAAACTGGTCCCAACATTTTCACTTCCCTAGTCAAGTGGACAACAAGATGTACCATGATATCAAAGAACGACGGAGGAAAATACATCTCAATCTCACATAGGGCAACAACCACTTCTCTTTGCAAATTATCAAGAGTATCAGGGTCAATAACTTTTCTACACAGACTTTTGAAAAAGAAACAAAATCTGGTGATTGCAAACCTTATATGCTTCAGCAATATAGATCTAATTGCCACAGGCAATATTTGTTGCATTAGAGTGTGACAATCATGAGATTTAAGACCTATCAACTTCAGATCTTTCATTGATACCAATGTACGGATGTTGTATGAGTAACCCTGTGGCACATTAACATTTACCAAGCATTCACAAAATGCTTTCTTCTCCTTTCTAGACAACGTGTAACAAGCGGGAGGTAAGTATGTTCTCCGATCACTACTAACTACTTCTGTTAATTATGTCCTTATTCCCATTTCACGTAGGTCCATTCTGGATTTTATCCCATATTTAGTCTTACCTGGTATATTCAACAAAGTACCGATGATGCTATCACATACATTTTTCTCAACGTGCATGACATCGATACAATGCCTGACTGTCAAAGAACTCCAATAAGGAAGATCCCAAAATATCAACTTCTTCAATAAAGACTTGTCACTCCTTGTGGCCATCGTACATTGTGATCTATTATCAAATTCATTGACGATGTCTTTCACTCTTTCATAAACATCCTCCCCTGATATAGGTTTAGGTGCACTACGTTCCTCATTTCGTCCATTGAATGCTTTGCGCAACCTACGATACAGATGAAATTTTGGAAGAAACCTTTGATGAGCAAGATATACAGTCTTGCCGCCATATTTTAGTCGTATTAAATCAGTGTTCTCTTCACATATAGGACACACTTTAGATCCTTTGACACTATATCTAGACAAATTCCCATATGCTGGAAAGTCATTCACAGTGCAAAACAACATAGCGTGCAAACAAAATGTCTCTCTTCGTGAAGCATCATAGGTCATCACACCTTCACCTGAGAGATTCTTCAAGTCATCAATCATAGGTTCAAGATAAACGTCGATATCATTTCCAGGTTGTTTAGGGCCCGATATCAAAGACGACAACATAACATACTTATTTTTCATACACAACCAAGGAGGAAGATTGTATATAACAAGCATAACTGGCCATGTGCTATGTTGGCTGCTCAATGTCCTGTACAGATTCATCCCATCTGTACAAAGCCCAAGTCTTAGATTCCTATCCTCTTCACCAAATTCAGGGTACAATAAATCAATCTTCTTCCACTGTGGGGAATCAAACGCATTTCGTAGGATCCCATCATGATTTTTCTTAACATCTGCATGCCACCTCAAATTCATCGCATCTATAGGATTGGCAAACAAGCGTTGAAACCATGGTATTATAGGTAGATACCACATCACCTTGGCGGAAGAAGTAGTTTTGGACTCCCCCAAAGTTGTCAATTTATACCTTGACGCACCACATTTCGGACAATCTTTCAAATCCACATAGTCCTTTTGAAATAATACACAATCATTCTTGCATGCATGTATCTTCTTGGCCTCCATTCCCATTGGGCACAACAATTTATTTAACTGGTATGTTGAGATCGGCAACTCATTTCCTTCAGGAAGAATTTCTTTCAACAAATACAACAATGACATGAAGCTTTTGTCGCTCCATCGATTGTTAGCTTTCAGTTTATACAATCTCAACACAGTGCTAAGCTTCGTAAACTTACAACCCGTGTATAATGGTATCTCAACATCATGCACAATGTTTCTAAACATGGGAGGTGGATCAGTTTTGGTGTGCTCTACCCCACAACTATCCAGCATCACATCAACGATGTCTACTGGAACTGATTCATTCACATCTACGTCATCGAAGGCAATTTCTTCTTCCACACAAGCACTGCTATCGACATCCACTGGTTTCGGGTTTGAAATCTCTCCATGCCAGTGCCATTTTGTATAGCCTTGTACAATCCCATTGCACATGACATGACTTCTGATTTTGTCACCAGTGCTGACTTTCAAGTTGTTACCGCAATGCCTACATGGACAGTAGAACCTATCTCCAGGTTGTTTCCTATCTTCCTCAGCAAATCTAATAAACTGGTCAAGACCAGATATAAACTCTGGGGTGCAACGATTGTGAATGGACATCCATGATCTATCCATTATATGATTAAAGAGAAAACAAGCTATATATTACAACAAGATTAGGGTCTAGGGTTAATAGATTAGAGTTTATGCATGGTTAAAACTTTAGGCCAACAAATACATGTGTTGTCATTCTTATATATAATAAATGTGTACCAACTATCCCATTCTTGAACACCTAATCTCACTAGTAAGTTTATAATGTGTATTGGGTTTTCAAGAAAATTTTGGCAGCATTTCCCCGCTGTTCTCTAAGTACATATGTACTTAGAGAAGAAATAGGGAAATGCTGTCAAAATTTTCTTGAAAACCCAATACACATTATACACTTACATCCTAAGTGAGATTAGGTGTTCAAGAACAGTCCCAAACCGGGGACTATCTAGATTTACTCCTAATGAGTAAATATTGGATGGGTTTCTAGGCAAACAAATACATGTACTGTCATTCTATAACATTGATTTCATCATTTCGAGTGTCCATGCATGTTCATCATCAAGATAAAGATTACACATAAATTACTATGACCTAGGGATGGAGAGATTCATAATTGATTTCAAAATTTCAAACTAGCTCATGTATTATCATCAATCTACATCATACAATAGGGATTCATGTAGATGTTAGGGTGACACATCACTACAAAATCAGAGATTTAACATTAGGATTTTAATATCTTACATAGATTGATCACAAGATTTCAGCAATATAGTTAATTCAAGATTATGGTGAAATGTGTATTAGGGTTTTAATATCTTAATTCAACATGCATCAAAATTTACAAAATTAGGTCAAACATTAGTATTCAATTGCAAATGTATCTTCTTCTTCCTCCTGCTCCCTCTCAGATGTGTGTTGGATTAAAGCAAGGCCACGACCGTGTGGGTTGGCCAAGGCCGTGGCTGTGTTGGCCTACCACGGCCAACAAAGCCACAGTCGTGGCCTTGCTTTAATCCACATTTGGTAAGGAGAGGGAGCAGGCCAGGAAGAATAAGAGGTGGAGGAAGAAGAAGGGCAGTGACATATACCTAGACAGGAGAGCAGCGGCTTGGAGAAGGAGAAATAAACTCACGAGCAGGAGAAGGAGCAGGCGCCAGAGCTAGCAGGAAGCTGGGTGGTGGAGGCATCGGAGCTAGGAGGAAGCTCTGGGTGGCGGCCGGAGATCTAGCTGGTAGAGAAGGCACACATGCACCGATGCGCAGAGGAGAAGGGACTACGGCACCCAGAGCAATGAACGGCGGCGGAGCAAGGAACCGAAGGCGGCGATCAGAGGAAGGAACAACGACAGATCATGGAACCGGAGGTGATCGCCAGACCTAAACGCGCACGAAATTGATGTAACAGAGAAGGGGGAAGATCCTGGCTCGCACGGGTTCTATTAAGTTAACAATAGGTGTCAGTTATTCAAACAAACCGACACATAAAACTAAAGGTATCGGTTCTCCAAACAAACCGACACCTATTCTCAATGATAGTCGTCGGTTTTAACTAGAAAAAAGTCGACGTCTATCTACATATGCCAATTAAAAAAGTATTCTCGTTTAATAACCATAGTCATCAGTTTATTTCCAAAACCTACACTCAAAGGGTGTGAAAAATTTCCCGCGAACAGCGCGGGAAAACCCATAAGAGTTGGTCATTATAGTGAAACCGATGCTCAAAGGGTGTGAAAAATTTCCCGCGAACAGTGCGGGAAAACCCATAAGCGTCGGTCATTATAGTGAAACCGACGACCAAAATGTGCTCAATTTCTATCTTGCAAATAAACTTTAGTCATCGGTTTATTAGTTAATAATCGACGACATATGTTAAATTTTGGAGGTAATTTTTTTCGCTAGAAATTTTGGATTTGGTGATTAATTTTAGGCGTCAGTTTTTTAATAAGGAACTGACACTGAATAAAAGCGATACCCGTGTCTGGTCACCCTTCATAGATAGATGTCGATTTATTTTATGAACCGAAGCTTTATTGTTTAGGTGTCGGTGTATTTATACAACCGACGCCTTTAAAAGTGACGTTATAAGCCATTTCTGTAGTAGTGATGGTCTTTAAAACCAGTCCCATCATTAAAAGTGAATTTCCAATTGGTTTTGTTTGTTAGGGTAACTCTAGGAAGATTAGGGAGTTCAATGAACTCTTTATGATCAATAAAGTATTGCTTAAATCTGATGTCATCAAAAGGATCCCTAGCAATAAAAAATGACGAGATAAGGAACTTGAGATCAAGTTTGTTCCTCCCAGGTGCAACTTCTAAGTCTGCCAGTTCAACATTGACCTTGCAGGCAATGTGGGTGATCAATCCTCGAATCATAATGTCACTAGATTTTTTACATTTGAGCTCAAATAAATGGTATAGTATATAGTAGCCATCATTGATTTTAAAATTATGTAACATACCCCACATGAAAAATAGATCTTGCTTTCCACAAACACCATGTGTTTCCTTTCTTGCAATACACAAGTGCTAAGGATCCTATGTAAATAACAAAAGATAGGGTTGTGGATATGTGTTGCCCTAGATTTTGTAGCCTCATGTAAGTCATCCTCTGTGATTTTCTTCCAAAAATCATCACTTCTAAATGAATTGGGTATGACATTGCTCCTCCATAATGGCATTTAAAGGCAACACAAAATTATCAGGATGTAAGCTTGTAACTGTTCCTAAGAAGTCTAAATGTAATGATGCCAAAAGGCTCATGTTGTTTTCTTGGGTCATCCTCAACATACAAAGTAGTTAAGAATGCATGAGTGAGTCTTGAATAGGTAGGGCTTACAGTGCAACATGTATATTTGATCCCTAGTTCTTTGAGAAATCCCAAGACCTCAAATTTGAATCGCAGTCCTTCTAATGTCTCTTCATGGGAAAAGCATGTAGTCAAGACCCTAGAGTTATCATCCTTTGGTATGTATTGTCTTCTTCTTCTATGACATTGAATTGTGTTGAAGAGATATAGCTTGGTGTTGAAGAAAAACTCTCTCCTCTATGATGCCTTTTTTCTTGCTTGATAGGATCTGTTTGTGCCTTGACTTTATTGTAGGAGACTAGAACACGATGTGTAGAAGATAGTTGTGGTGTGTCATTTGTGCGTCAAGAAGGTGATTCTGAACGGCGTGACACAGTCGTGTATGTTGAGACACACGACATGTATTTTGTTGTTTGGGTGTCTTGTAGGTTGAGGAAGACCTAGTCATCACGCAATGTTCACTTTGGTTACGACATGTTCTCTAGACATTGGCTGACTGTGAAGAAGGAGGGTCAAAAGATCACTTGGTTTTGTATCTCTTGCTTGATGATGATGGTAGTGGTGAAGATGATGGGTGGCAACAGTATGTTGGTTGACTGTTGGAGGTTGAGCGCCACCTTAGATCTGAGCACGGGAAAACTGATGAGTGTCGACCAGTGTCGATGGTGGTGAAGAAGAGGCTCAAGCAGTGACACTGGAGCGGTGCAGATGGCGTTTGTTGGTTGAACACGACATCTAGAGCTTCCTCTCACTCAAACATGATGGCTAACGGCTAGAGGGAGTGAAAACAATGTGGACTCTTAGGGATTGAGTGAGGAATGAATCCAAAAAAGGGGTTTAAAACCCTATTTCGGCATACACATAACACACATCATGTTGCAATGTGTCTTTAGCTGCCTCTTTATTTTTCCTTTTGCTAATGTAGACATTCCTTATGCAGATTTACACATGACATGTGAGTTTCTAGTGGACTTGTAAATTTGCTCAGTCTGATGAGGGCATGGAGTGTGGTATTTAACACACACCGTGTGAGTTTCCAGCAGATTATCAGCAAATGGATGACCTTGTGGACATGCCATGTGCGAATTTGCACACATCATGTGAGTTTCCAGTAGTCCCTAGATAATTTTTTAGAACTATACATGCCAAATAAAAACACCGACACATCATGTATTCTGGCTACTTTGCTCGATTTACTTCCCATATGTAGGTGATGTGTCGTGCCACTTGTCAAACATGGTGTGTGTGACTAAAACTTTGTAAAAAGTAGAGTTCTTTTCTCAATTTTTCTTTGACACCTAAAATGGTGATGATATGTATGATGTAAGGGTCTAGATTATTACATTCATATATGGAAAATTTATTTTAAAGGGATTGTTCTTGAGCAAACATAAAAATGAAATCTATCCTAAAGTGGGGTCAACTCCCACAAGGTTCTCCATTTAGAGTCTGGAGTGAGACTTGAGTCAGAAACATTAGGCATCTGAGAGGGAGCAAGAGGTTCCCTAGTCTATCTTCTCTCCTTGGGTGTAGAGTTTGTAGTGTTGTCTATTAACTTTGAACGTAGTATTTTTTACTTGTTGCTCCACATTTTCGTATGGATAAAACTTCAATAGTAGGAACGGTTTGGACCATTTTGAATACCGCTTCCCTAGAAATAGTTTGAGATTGGAGTTGAAAAGAAACACTTGGTCTCCTTCTTTGAAATCTCTTCTCCAAATCTTCCTATTATGTCATCTCTTTTACTTCTCCTTACAAATTTTGGCATTCTCATATGCATCTAATCTAAGTTCTTCAAGTTCCTAGAGTTAAAGAAACCTTCTCTCCTACTTTCTTCATATCATAGTCATGAAATTTGATTCCCTAAACTACTATGTGCTCAAGTTCTACATGTAGATGACAAGATTTTCTATAGATCAGCCTGAACGAAGTTGTACCAATTGGTGTTGTAAGTTGTCCTATAGTACCATAGTGCATCATCTAATTTCAATGTCTAATCCTTTCTTGAGCTATAGATGGTGTTCTCTAATATTGCTGTCAATTGCCTATTGGAGATTTTATTTTGCCCAAAAGTTTGTGAATGGTAAGGTTTAGAGATTTTGTGCTTGACTACATTCTTGCTTAGTAGGTTTTTGAAGTTTCTTTCATTGAAATGACATGTATCCATTGGATATGACTGCTCTTGGAATGCCAAATCTAGGAAAGATAAGCTTTTAAAAGATTTTGATGATTGGTTTTGTGTAAGGAGTTTGGGTAGGAATAGTCTCTACTCATTTTGTAACATAGTTGCAAGCAACCAAGATGTAATTGTATACGTAGGAGGATGGTAAAGGACACACATATTCAACTTCTCGTACGTCAAATATCTAAATCTTGAAAATAAAGTTGAGAGGAATCTTGTCTCTCTTGGATATTCCACATGTTCTTGGGCACTTATCACAAGCTTTGAAGTAAGTGTATACATCTCTAAATATGGCGGGCCAATAGAATCTAGGTTGAAACATCTTTGTAGATATTTTCTCTCCTCCAAAATGACCTCCATAGTAAGAAGAATGGCATTCAGAAATAATGTTCATGATCTTTTCTTCAGCTACACATCATAGGATCAGTCTGTCAGTTCCTTGATTGAACAACAATTGATCATCCCAATAGTACAATTTGACATCATGTAGGAATTTCTTCTTTCATTTATAAGTTATGTCAGGGGGACAAAGGCCAGTAACAAGGAAATTGGCAATGTCTGCAAACCATGATGCATGCAATGTACCAACAACATACAATCTTTGAATAGGAAGATGGTCATCAATAGGAAGTGTATCATTTGCATCTATAGGCATCATGAGAGGTGGTAAGAAACATTGTTTTCAGTGCCCTTTCTATCCTTGATTTCAAGATAAAATTCTTGAAGCAATAAAATCCAGTGAATCAAGCATGGTTTTGTGTCCTTCTTATTCATCAATTATTTGTTTGTTTCATGTTTTGTGTAGACCAAAACTTCAGATCCCACTAGATATTGTCTAAATTTGTTGAAGGAATATACTATAGATAGCATCTCCTTCTTTGCGGTAGCATAATTAATTTGGGCTTCACTAAGGTCTTAATGGTGTAGTGTAGTACATTCAGCTTGTTGTCTTTTAGTTAACCTGGTACTGCACCAATTGCGTAGTCACTAGCGTCACACATCAGTTCAAAGGGTGCATCCCAGTCTAATGGTTGAATGATTGGGGCTGAGATGAGAGCATTTTTTAGCTTCCTAAATGCAACTTGACTGTGGAAACACATCCCACTATCACACAGACAGCGAGGTGTTATACGAAAACATTCGGAAATCACCATAACCACAGATTATAAAAAACATGGGTTAATTAAAACCGATTGCGGAAAACTAAAGAACTGAAAAACATTTACATTCGAGTCCATATCCTACAAGAAAACAAGTTATATACATATCCATTCAAGCCTCGATACATATCCACAGCTTAGAACAACAACTGTCTTGTCATATCATGAGTTCTTCACCAGTTATACATACATAAGGCCCTCATCTGGCCAGCATCAGGATATACAAAACATCTACAGATGTTCACCGTGAAACAGCGTCAAAACACCGCCAAGGACCTGAGAGTACAGGGATGACTCTAGACTCTATCACAAAGCACCCAACAACAACATATCCAACGCTTGCCTTCTACTGTTCTTCTTGCTGCTCGGCCGCAACTCCGCGACCACCACCACATCTAGCTCGACCACCTAAAAAGGGTGTAAACCAACGAGGTGAGACAATTGAACATTGTCCCAGCAGGAGGCATAAATCCCCACCAAAACTAAAAAACCTCAGATGATCATATACACTAAGCAGCTAACTAATAAAAGATATAGCAAGAACAGTCTATGAAATAAAGCTATCTAAGCTTACCAGATGTATCCAAGTATTATATGTAAAACATAATTAACAAGATAGGATATCCAAGTTCTACTGCCATAGGAGATCATATAAATAACTGCAACATATAAAGAGAGTAACTATACAAACAAGGCCTCAACCAATGTTTCATGTTTGTCTTAAGCAGTATATACTAAACGGCTGAATTACATTTTATTATGCCCTGAGGAAGTGAACCGTACCGTTCAAATCCAACCTTCGGCTGCGAAGCCCATAACCGGTGCCATACAAGGTCAATGGAAGAGCCGGAATCCACGACCTCACCCCTCGTGGTCAGTACACGAGAACACAAAGCAAGACCGTAGTCTCATGGTCAAGTGGTCTTAAGCCACAGGGTCAGCTCCTCAGGCTACCCTTCCTCTAGCCCACCTTGGTACAGGTCACGACGCTAGTAAAACTGAGCCACGGGCCTAATCACCGTGCTCTGAGCCATGAACGCATTCATGCTCATCATATCACATATCCGGAGCCATGGGCCTGTTCACCATGCTCATCACATATCCGAGTCTGCAACCGCAGCTGCACTCATTTCACCTCTCTATTTGAGGCTAGGAGAAACCTCACATATTCAAAAATATGTGCTCCGGGTTAACCTACAGGAGAACCCATTTCACCATCACCAAGTCCTGACGATGATGGATCTATGGCCAGGGAAAACTACATGATAGATTTCACTGTGATTAATTAGTATCTTTTAGGTGGATTGCAAGATTCAACCAAGTTGTACAACATGCAAGCTATGAAAGGAAATAAACAGTCATAAACTCAATATTATGTTTTCACCACAATTCACATCATACAGATCCATCACAAGGATCCCACATCACATGTTGTCACTTGGCCTCTTGCCAACCATCCAGATCCATCTCAAGGATCATCACATACCATGGGATCTCAATCCCTCATCACATAGTGCCACTGCCTCTCAAGGCTTACATCATCATCATGGAACATCATTCATAACACACCTGTCATCACAGTATTCTCATATAACCATTCCTCATAGCCTTTCATTTGGCTATGCATTACCTGCATGGTTAGCATCATTCAATAATCAATCATGAATAATCAGGAGACTTATATTATCAACACAAAGTGACAATTAGGGTTAAGCGTATTGTCAACATAAAATGACATTAATAATTGCATCTATGCCTCACCTTATGGTTACATATGTAGACACATCATCAAGCAACCCTAGTGCATTCTTATTATTACTCATGGCATTAAAGATATAATCAAGGTAGTCACACTCGTGTGCTTAGCCATAAGAATATTTAATGAACAAGCTTATCAAACGTGCACAAGCATCACCATCGTCACCTATAACAATCAATATTTCCAAGATACGGTTAACCCTCACTAGAACGCCAAGGACCCTCACAAGAAGTACCCAAAAAACCTCACTAAAGGTCATACCGGGCAGGACTCATCCTCACCTAAAGCCATGTTGGGCGTGCAGCCCTGTCGGGCGTGCAACGTGCAACGCTTAGAAGGTAGCTCACCCGCTCACTGTACCGGGCAACACATGCCGGGCGAGCAGCGTGTGCCGAGCGAGCAAGGTGTACCGGGCGAGCAGTCGATGCCGGGCGAGCAAGGTGTATCGGGAACCTGTGCCGTACAGGGGAGTGCCGGGTGGCACAGTTGATCGTATCGTCCATGGGTGTGCCAGGGCAGTGTGCTCACCCGCTTTAACACCACGACATGCATCAAGGGTTACCCGTGCAAGGTCCTCCACACTCAGCTAGGCAAGCATCTCTATCGGGCGAGCAACCCCACCGGGCGAGCAGCTCCAGGGCGTGTAGCATGCCGGGAAAGGTTAACTCAAGGGCGTGCAAGAGTTGGTGCCAGGCAACTAAGGGTCGGCTCGCGCGCCCCACACAAGATAGAACTCTCAACATCTATCAAGGTGAGCAAACCGTGCAAGGGGTCTCATAAAACGTGCCGTGTAAGGGAAACTAGATCAAGAGGGCTGTCGGGAAGCACCTCCCCAAGCACAAAACACCCAAAGTTCACCTCAATCAAGGGTCATCTAATACCTCACACATGAGAACCCGAAACCCTAGAGAAGGGTCACCACCAAAACGAGCTCAACTTCTAGCCCATGGTGAGAAGAGGGTCTTGCTCAAGCCACTAGGTCACAAGCTCACCTCAATCAACTAAGAAGGAGGGGTGTTGCTCATGACACTAGGACCCAAACTCACTCTTCTAGACCAAGGGGAGAAAGGGGTGTTGCTCACCTACAAACCCTAGATCACAAGGATCAGCCAACATGCAATCTAAACAAGAACCAAGCTACTCACATGCATATAAGAAAGATTATGAACATAGCAACATACATGAAAAGAGAGTAGTGTAGCTAGGGTTAGAAGTTATGCAACCCGCCTTAAGCTCCAAGCTCCAAGGAAGAAGAAGAACTCCAATCTCCACGCACTACAAAGCAAGGAAGATGGAGAGCTCCAAGGGATATCGGCCACCACCAGCTTCTCCAAGGTGTGTCGGCCTCCAAGCTACTCCTACAAGGGTGTATCGGCCACCACTAGCAAGGGAGAGGGGGTGTGTCGTGCACAAGATGGAGAGGAACCAAAGGGACCTTAAGCTAAGGAAGGAACCGCCTATATAGAAGTAAAGGGAGGAGAAAACAAGGTGGAGCATGGCAAGGTGTCACTCGTCTAGGGACACTTGTCCTAGAACTCAAACCACCACTCTAGCAAGCCTCATCCACATGTCCAAGATGTGCACCAAGTGTCCACCACACAAGGTCAAGCTAGGACAAGCATCATGGGCGACACAACATGTTGCTCAATGGGCGACACACACCATTGCCATGGGCGACACACACTCAACTTGGCTCACACAAGCACTTCTAGGCCGATACTGGGCTCAACCAAGCCCAAACAAGGTACCTCAAGACCCAAACAAGCTCAACCAAGGCCCACCAAACTCAAGCAACAAGCCCAAGCCTTCCTCTCTACCCTAGAGGAAGAAAAGAGAGAGAGGAACACCTCACAAGGTGGCAAACTTGCTCACAAAACCCTAAACTTGGGTTATTTGCAAGCAGCACCTTCAACTCTCAACAAAGCAGGACCAAACCCTAATCACCACTGAAGGTGATTAGCAGGCATCAAAGCACCAGGGTTAAGCAAAGCAAACAGGGTAAGCCCTAAACGAAGGTCAGGGTCCTTACAATCTAACCCCCTTTTAAGGATTTCATCCCTGAAATCCAAAGAGAAATGCGAGGGATACTTCCTCCTCATCTCTTCCTCAAGCTCCCACGTGGATTTCTCGACGCCACGACGCTGCCAAAGAACCTTGACAAGAACCTGGTCCTTCTTCTTCAGCTTCTTGATTCTTCTGTCAAGGATCTCCACAGGACCTTCCTCGTAGGTCACATCTTCATCAAGCTCAACTTCAACTGGTTGTATCACTGTTCCTGAATCAGGATGGCTTTTCTTCAGCATACTGACATGGAACACTGGATGTAACCTGTGCAACTCTGACGGTAACTCTATCTCATAAGCTACCTTTCCAATACATGCTATAACTCGGTAAGGCCCCATATACCTAGGTGCCAACTTACCCTTCCGACCAAACCTCAGCACACCTTTCCACGGAGAGACTTTAAGATATACCTTGTCTCCTACCTGGAACTCCAAAGGTCGTCGGCGATTGTCTGCATAAGACTTCTGCCTGTCCTGTGCCACTTTCAACTGTTGCTGTATCACCTTGATCTTTTCTGTCATCTGCTGTACCAGCTCAGGACCCAACAACTGATACTCACCGGACTCATACCAACACAAAGGAGATCTGCAATTCCTACCATACAAAGCCTCATAAGGAGCCATGTCGATGCTTTACTGATAACTGTTGTTGTAGGCAAACTCTATCAAACTCAGATGCACATCCCAACTGCCTAAGAACTGCAAAACACAAGCTCGAAGGAGATCCTCCAGAATCTGAATAGTCCTTTCAGACTGTCCATCTGTCTGCATGTGAAAAGCGGTACTGAACCTCAACTGTGTTCCCAACGCTCTGTGCAACTGTTCCCAGAAACGACTCGTGAACTGAGGACCTCTGTCAGAAACTATCATCGCTGGCACACCATGCAAATGTACTATCTCATCTACATATACTCGAGCAAGCTTCTCAGCTGTATATGTCGTCTTTACAGGTAGGAAATGGGCAGACTTCGTCAATCTGTCCACAACCACCCAGATGGAATCATGATTCCTAGTTGTCTTGGGTAGACCAACTACGAAATCCATGGTTATATGATCCCATTTCCACTGCGGTATCGGCAAAGGTTGCAACGTACCTGCTGGCTTCTGATGCTCCGCCTTCACTTGCTGACAAATCACACATCTAGCTACGAACTCAACTACATCCTTCTTCAAGCCGGGACACCAATACAAGTCTTTCAGACTATGGTACATCTTGGTGACGCCTGGATGCATAGCATACATCGACTTATGTGCTTCTTCTAGCACCAACTTCCTTAGCTCATCAACATCAGGAACCACCATCCTATCACGATAGCAGACTAGCCCATCCTCGGACTCATGAAACCCATCACACTTTTCGCTGCCAAACTCTGATCTGATCAACTGTACTGCATTATCTGTCTGTTGTGCATCTTTGATCTGCTGTCTCAACGTAGGCTTGACTTGCATCTGTGCTAAGAGTCCAGTTAACGAGGAAACCTCCATCAGCACATTCATCTTCCGCAAGGAGACAAGCATATCTCGCTTATGGCCTACCAAAGAACTCAGCTGCGCCTTCTTGGAGGAAAAAGAAGACTTTCGACTAAGCGCATCAGCTACCACATTCTCTTTACCAGGATGATACTCGATAGTACAGTCGTAATCCTTGATCAACTCCATCCATCGCTACTGCCGCATGTTCAACTCTTACTGCGTAAAGATGTACTTCAGATTCTTATGATCCGTAAAGATCTGACACACTTCCCCATACAGATAGTGTCTCCAAATCTTTAACATATGAACCATATCCGCCAGCTCCAAATCATGAGTCGGATAGTTCTCCTCGTGTTTCTTAAGCTGTCGCGAAGCAAAAGAAACCACGTGATCTTCCTGCATTAGCACACAACCTAAGCCCTTATTGGAAGCATCACAGAAAACTACATAGCCCTTCCCAGGCCCTGGCAAGATCAACACTGGAGCACTGGTCAGCTTCTCCTTCAAACTCTGGAAAGCTTGCTGACATCAGTCATTCCAAACAAAAGGCACATCCTTTCTCGTCAAATTTGTCATCGGAAAGGCGGCCGCACTGAAGTCCTTGATAAACCTCCGGTAGTATCCTGCTAGACCCAGGAAACTACAAACTTCTGTCAGCGTCTTCAGCTGTTCCCATTCTGCAACAGATTCTACCTTCTTCGGATCTACCTTGACTCCTTCAGCGGATATCACGTGACCCAAGAAAGTCACCTCTTCCAACCAGAACTCACACTTACTGAACTTAACATACAACTGATGTTGGCGAAGAAGAGTCAACGCTCGTCGAAGATGTTGCTCATGCTCTAGCCTGTCCCGACTATAGATCAGGATGTCATCTATAAAAACTACAACAAACTGATCTAAGAACGGATGAAACACTCTGTTCATCAGGTCCATGAAAGCATCAGGTGCATTGGTTAACCCAAATGACATAACCACAAACTCATAGTGACCATACCTCATCCTGAAAGCTGACTTTGGTATGTCATCCTCCTTGATCCTTAACTGATGATATCCAGACCGTAGATTGATCTTCGAGAACACTGTAGCACCACGCAACTGATCAAACAGATCATCTATCCTCGGCAACGGGTACTTGTTCTTGATCGTGACCTTGTTCAACTGCCGATAGTCTATACACAGCCGCATCGAACCATCCTTCTTCTTGACAAACAACACGGGAGCACCCCAAGGCGATGTGCTCGGTCGGATGAAACCTTTATCCAACAACTCTTGTAACTGCTTCTTCAATTCTGCCATCTCCACTGGAGCCATTCTATAGGGTGTCTGTGCAACTGGTTGCGTCCCTGGTACCAGATTGATCTCAAAGTCAATCTCTATGGGTGGGGGAACACCAGGAAATGCTTCAAGAAACACATCTGCAAACTCCCGAACAACTGGAACCTCCTCAAGACTAGGACCTTTTGCCTTGGTAGCCACAACGGTATCCACCACATGAGCTAAGAACGCCTCACATCCTTGTCACAACAACCTATCTGCCACCATAGCTGATACCAGACATGTCGGAAGAATCTTCCTATCTCCTTGGAAGATCCACTTCTCTCCAGCATCATCAAACACTGCCTACTTGGTACCGCAGTCTTGAACAACTTTATACTTCTATAAGGTATCCATCCCAAGGATAACATCAAAACCATGCATATCAAGCGGTATGACATCCACTTGAATGCGGTGTCCCGAGAAAGATAAGAAAAAAGATGGACACTCTTCTCGAAGCAATGAGGAACCAGTAAGAGGGGTTTCTAACAACAAACTATCCTTCTTACGACTAACGGGTAAATGATAGTTCTCAAACATACTATAGGCGATAAAAGAGTGTGTAGCACCCGGGTCAACCAGAACAGATATAAGGCAAGAAGAAGACATATTAGAATGAAATAACTCCATCTGACCTATCACAACTCGCGGGTTGACTATCGCCTCCGGCTGACTCATGGCATAGAATCGAGCTGTCGCTTGCTGTCCACGACCTCTGCTTCCTTTGAGCAGATGATCCAGCTTGAGACGCTTGACCGTGTACTCGTCCTCTACTACCACTGGGCTGTGGTCTCTCTGACTCCTGAAGGTTTTGCCTCGGCTGTTGTGTCACTTCTTCATCCCTGTAGGGACAACTTGACTTGACATGCCCTATCTGACTGCAGGCATAGCATGTCCTAACATCAACTCGTAGCCTGGATGGCCCTATCACTGCAATGGAAGCCGAACTTTATGCCTTAGATGGTGAAGAAACATAACCTCTTCCTCTACTCAGAGACCACTGAGACGGTCTACCAAAACCTCTCATCGCTTCCAGTGCTGAAAACCTGGGCTTCTTGAAGCCACCATACCTCTGCCCCTGGAACTGAGCAGGTCTCTTCTTAGCCATAGATTCCCTCTTATCCCTTATAGATCGTTCGATCCTCTGAATGGATTCAACAAACATCACAAACCGTTCCCAGTTTTCCAACGCAGAAACCGGTGTCGTCAACTCAGCACTCAAACCTTTCTCGAAACGTCTGATCCGTTCCTCGTCTGTCGTCACCATGTGAGGACAAAACCTTAACATATCCATAAACTTGGCTTCGTACTCAGTGATGTTCATCGTTCCTTGCCACAAACTCTCAAACTGACTAATCTTTTCATCCAGATACATCTTGGGAAAGAATCGGCTGACGAACTCATGCCGGAATACTTCCCAACAGATCACCTCAACGGGTCACTTCTCTTCCTCGATGGTCCACCAATGACCAACACTACCTTTCAGAAGGTAGACAACGTGCTTTACTTGTCTTCTTCGGGGATGTCGAGGATCCGGAAAGCCTTCTCGAGACTTGTCAGCCACAGATCTGCATCCGCTGGATCAGCCGTTCCAGCATAATCCGAAGCTCCGACTCTGCGAATCCTCTCTAAGGTCTTCCCAATACTCGATGTTTCACCATGGGGAACCTGTGCTCGTGGAGAAGGCACTGGTAATCACTCAACCATGAGATTCATCGTAGCCATCATCTGCCCCATAAGCTGTTGGTAGGCAGGATGTTCAAGAATGGCTGTGTGACGTCCCCGGATTTTCACCTTCTCCAAACCCTATTGGGAATGAGATGTCAGAATCCGAAGACATCAAACAATCATATCAGAAAGCGATGCGGAAGAATAATATGCATACATGAACATACAACCATAACATTCTCAACATTCAACATGTAAAATTATACAAATGAATTATTACAACATGATTTACAGTTACATATTGAATGAAAATTTACAAATTTATGAACATGTATGCTAAAAGGATCTTAGACAATAGGTACAACCTATACAACTTGCTCACATCTTATTATTTTATCCCATTCCAGCTCTGGACCTAGAAAATACGAGAAACAAAAACATCAACAAAAGTTGGTATGTGGAATTAAAAGCTATACTATGCTGGCATATAAAATATTCGAAATTGAAGAAAGAGAAAGAAAACATTATTTAAAGGCAGAAAATCAGGTAATCTCAAGTTAATTATCATATTTCAATGGACATGTATTACTATGGTGGACTTAGCACAAACATAAATATTGGGCCCTATCCCTGTGTACCTTGTACCATTAGGGATCTCCCCGCGTACCTTGTACCATTAGGGAGGTGCTAGTCAACATTAATACTTTCCCTCTCTAATAGGGAGATTAATGAACCATCAGTAACTACATTCCATTTTCTTTCTTTAGTGTTCTTATTGTTTAAGGCGGAAATGACAATACATATAGATCTACATCCAACAATGTATTTCAAGTACAAACAAGCAAGTACATATATTTAACATCCAACAAATCTAGTCGTATAATTATATCCACATACCTGAGTTCAGAGATTCATACTTATATTCTGGATCATCTACATCTCTGGTCATCACCTGATTAAGACAAGACCACATACTATCATCAGGTTCTTATCATCTTACATCTCATCTTAACCCTAATCACATCCATTTTAGGGTTTTCTTAACTCATTAGGATATTCTCATCATTACTTGCATTCTTGTCTTAGAATTATCTTAATGATGTCATTTTCTAGATTATGGCTCATTATCTGAACATTAGGTTCCATATCCTTTTTGTGCACATATTAACCCTAGTTTATATACATTACTCAATTTAGGGTTACAACCCATGTATTAAGGGTTATCTTCATATAACATGAATTATATGCATATAACTAATCTCATATTTATATATTATATTCCAGTTACAGATATGAGGGTTTTCTGTAAATTTCATCATTTATTTAGCATGTACGTATTTATTGCATTTTATTTAGGGTTATCAGCCCTAAATAGCCATATTAATCAAATTATATGCTTTCATGCATCAATATGACCATATATGACATCATATGAGTTATAAACATGATTATAGATTTACTGATATTTTTCTATAATTTTATGTCATCATTTTCTATTTATTATCCATTAAACAAGTATTACACATCTTACATGATATTGTAGATATTTAATCATCAAAAGCCTGATATTATGGTTTCATATTGTTCTGCTAATTTTTCTGAGAATAACGATACCTTATTTGCATTTTTCTGATAATCAAGCTAATTACTGTGATTTAATGAAGATCTGCATATTTACTGACCTATTTGTCTTCGACGGCCAATCGGAGGCTGACACATGGCTACTAAGGCGCGTGCTTATTTGGTTGATCCGCATTGATGTGGGCCGGCTGGTTCACTTGGTTTAATCTTGGTTCAGGGTTGTGGAACCGGTTCCCCCCCTTTCTTTCTCATGCGGTCGCTGAGTCCTAGCAGGACTCTGTTCTCGCGTGAGGCATCGCGCCACCGCTGCGTTGGGTTTTGGGAGCGCTGCCGCTGGCCCTCATCCGGCGAGCAAAAGGTCCTCCTCCAGGTCATCTCGCCCGCCAAAACCCGATTGTCCTCTCACATCCCCTCCCATCCTCTTTCACAACCGCCCCCCACAAGAGCTTGGATCTCGGTCTGTGAGTTTGTCAATCTCACTCGCCGCCGTGAAGGATGGGCTCCGACAGGGGATCTGGTGAAGCATACGGTCTTCGTGTTGAAGCTTGTGGCTGTAGAAGGTAGGATCCTCGAGCACACACCGGTGAAGACAGGAGATCAGGAAAGAGGGGCCTACTGTCGTAGCTTATCAACGCCTACTGAGAGGTTCATTGCTTGGTGAGGACTCCATGGATCCATGGTTGATGAGGGCGGCGCAGGATATAGACATGCTACCCCACACTTACTGGAGGGTGCACCGATCTCCGCAGTTTGGTTGCGACTTCGATTGCATCTTCAAAGCATCTGAAAAAGCTCCCTTGTCTGCCGCCTCCAACATCTTCTGAAACTCTTCTCTCTTCTCTTTGGAAACAAAGGTGGAGAGGGATACGAGAACTGGCTGCCGGTCTCTCTCTCTCTCTACTTCTCTTTGGCTAGGGTGTAAGGGTCGTTGAGCAGTTCCGATCCTGGTGGAGCTAACCTTTCAACCAAAGACTGTCATCAGTTCATTGATCCCTGTATCTCAGCTGTTGGATGACCTATTCAGTGCATGGCTCCGTAAGTGTCGGAGGTAGAAGACGAGATGAAATCATCAGATCCTTTTCTAGGGCCATGCTTAGAACACCTTTATGGGGTCCAGCGGCTCAGTGCTTGCGTTATCCTCCATTATGTATTTTCCACTGAGAGTTGTATGTATATGCGGCTAATTTTGATGATTACATATCAAACATAGTTCTATTCATATGAAACCTTAGTCATTCAAGCAAAATTCCATAGATCGATATCTCCCAAATGGTCATTTCAAATGAGATGAAACTTTAAATCATGAGTCCCTCAACATGTATCTACCTTTCAAACAAGTTTGATATTAAAATTCCAACAATATGGGCTCCTATATACCATGATTAGTACACAAATCCATAAGTACCCTAAAGTGGTACCTATATAAAGATATTGGACTTAATCTATGCATCAATTATCCCCCAAGATTATCAACACAAGCCCAACTTATTAAATTTGACTGAACAACACCTCATGGTCCATCCATATCTATTTTACTACAAGTTTGTCTTCAAATATTGCATTGGGTATCAAAACCCTAAAATTAAGGTTATGACATTCACCCCATCTTATATGGAATTTCGTCCTCGAAATTCAACTAAACTCATCCTTAAGAGGCTATTTAGGAGTTCAACCTCATATACATCATCATCGCTTAGGTTCTAAGACCACCATAGTTGCATGCACTCTAATTTGTCAGCTTAGGGTCTAGAGATTCTTGGGTGTGTCCACCCCACCTTATATATGTGGAAGCATCCCTTAATGTCTTAGCCATAACATGACATTATGATATCTTAGGATTACATCACCCCTAAGGATACGGGTTTTGTTCATACTTTTAAAGTTCAAGAGGAATTCATTTATATGCCATGATATTCAGATCGTTCAAATCTAACATCATTAATATGTTTTATGATCAACATCTTACAATAATTTTAGAATTAGAGGATATTTATCTTCATCCTTAATATTAGGATTTTTCTACATAAGAAGGGCTTACGTAACATGCTTGACCATTAGGGTTTCACCTTATGGTGTGATATTCATACTCAACTTAGAAGCATACATTGAGAAGGATCAAAGTTACAAACTATATTTCTGATCATATATACTATGATCCAAAAATATCTTTATATCAAGTTCATGAGTTCAAATCTTTAGGTCTTGCATGTATTATGTGAAGGGAAAAGAGAATATACTAAGTTTATTCCATGATCTTAGCATCATATCTTTCATGTTTCATATGAAGGGGAACAGAATATTTTAAAGTCGAACTCATCATGATTTCAATCTTGGGTACTACATGTATGTTATAGGGGGGGGGAATATAGAATAGGTCAAGCTTATACGAGTGACTCCTTATATATAAATCATCTATATAGCTCAAGTGAGGTTTCCATCATCATATCTTAAGAAAGAGAAGAATAAGGGAGAACATGTATTTTGAGTATCTTTTGAACAAAGCATCATACTCTCATAACTAGAGTTCATATATTACCTCACTTGCAACTAATGATGAGATTCACAAAATATGTCACTCCAGCTTGAGAAGAGGTGCGCATGGCTACTCCCCATATAGAAGAGGTGCGCATGGCGCTTGAGCAGATGGATAGACATTCGGCGCCTGGACCGGATGGATTCACGGTTCACTTCTTTCATCATTTCTGGGACCTGATTAAAGATGATTTCATGCTGTTGGCGACATCCTTCTTCAGTGGACAACCTTGTCACCGCAGTCTGTTTTGTTGTAATATTCTTCTTATCCCAAAGGTTGATAATCCTTCTAAGGTTGACAAAGATTTCAGACCCATATCTATTGAGAATGTGGCTCTACGTATCTTGGCCAGAGTTATGAGCAACCGTATGAAATCGTTCATGCCCAGGATCATCTCTGAAAACCAGGCTGCCTATGTTCATGGGAGAGACATTACCCACCATATTAGATTGGTCAAGGAGTTTGTTCATGACCTCTTTCATGAGGCTGATTATCCGAATCTTATGGTCAAGATTGATATGTCAAAGGCGTTTGATCGTATTAATTGGGAGGTCCTTAGGAAGATCCTGCGTGGTTTCGGCTTCTCTGACAGATTCACTCATACTGTGATGCGGTTTTTCATTGACACCTGGGCTACGGTCTCGATTGGGGATATTCCTGCGGGTTTCTTTCCTATGAAGCGAGGTCTCAAGCAAGGGAATGCTATCTCGCCTCTCCTGTTCATCATCTATGAAGATTTGTTATCCAGACGTCTTATTAGTATGGATCACCAGCTTCACCTGAAGAAGTTTCATACTCGAGGCCATGGTGTGGCCCCTCTACACCTGCTGTACGCGGATGACGTTATGCTTTTCCTCAATGGTGATCCTTTCACATTGGCCTCGGTGAAGAAGATTCTCACGGACTATGAGAATGCTACGGCTCAGGCGATCAATCGTAGTAAGTCTACATGCGTTGTTGGTAGTAGATGTGCTGATACCTCCAATGAGATTGCTGCGGCCCTTGACATTTCTTGTACCACCGACACTATCAAATATCTCGGAGTCCCTATCAAGTTTGGAAGATACACGCTGGATGACTTTGACTATCTTATTCAGAAGATACATCAGAAGATCACCACTTGGAAGTCGAGGCTGCTTTCTTTTGCTGGACGGAAATTACTGATTGCTCATGTCCTCTCCTCTATTACTGTCTATACGGCAACGGCCATTGGCATTCCTCGTGGGACGATTGATCGCATAGACTGCATGCTTAAGAACTTTCTTTGGGCAGATCGTGAGAACAGCCATAGAAGAGCCTGGGTGCGGTGGTCCAAGGTGGCCAAGCCGATAGAGCAAGGGGGTCTGAATCTTCCTAATATGCGGATTGTTGTTGATGCCTTTGTTGCTAAAGCCTGTTGGGAGCTTGTAGCTGTGGATTCGTTATGGTCCAGATTTTGTAGTGCCAAATATGCTAGTCGTGTCCCTAGTAGAGCGGCGAACCTTCCTCAGCATGTGCAGTATAGATCCACGGCCTCGCCGTACTGGAAGCAGATGTGGGACAAGTTTCCCATCGTGATTCCGTGGTGTAGATGGATCCTTGGCAGAGGTTTGATCCCCTTCTGGGATGCTACTTGGTGCGAGTCGAGGCTTTTCGATTATGCGAGATTTCACAGTGACAGAAATCATGCTTTCCTCGTCCGAGATTTTTGGATTGATGATGTAGGTTGGGACTGGCCTGCTCTCCGTCAGATCCTTAATGATGATGGGATTGATTTAGTTAAGCGGGCTGGTCAAAGGATTAATGCTGATAATGACAAGATTGTTTGGAGTCCAGATCGTATGGGCAACTTCACCACCAAATCGATCAAGAAGATCCTTACTACTATAGATGTTTCTAATGGCTGCGTGTATAGCAAGCTCTGGTCCATTGATGCCCCTAAGGAGTGTGCGTTTATTTGGAAGATGATGAACAACGCGGTCCCGACTGATGATAATGTTCGCAATTGTCAGATTCAGATGGCCTCAAAGTGTGATTGTTGCGTAGAGTCTTGTACGGAGGACATGGACCATGTGGTCTTCTTTGGACAGAAGGCAAGGAGCTTCTGGGAGTTATTTGAGATGGTCACTGATATGACGAGACCTACCTGTAGAGCTGAGCTGGTTGCCCTCTGCGCCTACGGCAGGTCCGTCGAGGTGCTACCTTGGACGGCGGCCTGCCTTGCTACGATCATTCCGCATCACTTATGGAAATGGAGATGTAGAGCCCGCTATGATGGAAAGGTTATCCCCGATGTGCATGCGAGACGTCTGATTATTGACCAGCTCAATCTCATGCTCAAGAAGAAAACCTTTCGTGCCTTTGCTGACCCGGAGACTCATCATAGATTTCATAACAATGGCGTGATTATCCCTTCTTATGTGTTTAAGGAGATTGCGCTCGTTAGATGGAACAGTCTGGACATTCACAGCCTTAAGCTTAATCTCACGATCGGGAAAGACAAGGATCCGTTTGGGGTCAGTAGATGGTGGATGGCCAGCATTGTTAGAAATCACCATGCAAATTTTTGTCAGATTGTTAGATCCTGGATCACGGCTGATAACCACGACTGTGCGTTGCTCCAAGCAGTTGTGGTGAGTCTCAAGTTCGCAGACTCTCAAGGGTTAAGGATTTCGACTATTGAGGTGGATGACCCTCTTCTTTATAGTTTCTTCTGGGGCAGTAATCCTATCCCTTGGAGTCTGGCCACCATGCATGAGGATATAAAGAGTTACATTGACGAGGAAGGTATCATGGGTTCTCTTGTGCACAGGTCCCTGAATTCGATTCCTAGAGCTTTTGCTAAGTTGGGTAACCATTTGCATGAGCCTGTCGTCATCTCTGATCAGCGAAGGCTATCTGCTAGGATTAGAGGTATGCTCTATCTTGAGAAGCATGCGACTCCTTATGTGGTGTTGAGATATGTCTCCTGAGTGTTCCTTTGTTTCCTTGTAGTTTGATCTCTGTTGTAGTTTTTTTCTCTTGAGGCTTTACCTGCGGTTATGAGCAGGAGCTGTAATTATCTTCTTTTAGCTCACACGAGGAGGGTGAGATGAATAGATGACCTCCTGACTTCTCCAAAAAAAAAAAAAAAAAAAAAAAAGAAAGTCTGACTGGTAGAGAAGGTGACATTGCTCAGATTGAGTTGGAATAAAGAGAATCATCACATTAAAAAAAAATGTCACTCCAGCTAGGACCTAACTCAGCCAAAGGATTGACTTTATCATATGGGTCATCTACCCATCCTTTTCTTTTACCAAATTCTCACATATAGATTTGAATCATGCATAAGGACTCAACTCAACACTCGAGGGTAATCTAGTGTAGGACATTTTTTTCCTACATATCTCATATATTGGAGTCTAGGTCTGATGACCTTCTCCCTGTGGGTCTTACTCTCTCTGGAGTTCACCACATATCTCATCCTACCACTAGATATCCTCCTTGTATAAGAGCTTGAGGCTCATGCACACTCATCTCTATCTTAACTTAGCTTATCTTAAGTAGGAAAAGGGAATGTACTTTCATCATCAAGATTTTGCTTAAATTCTCCAAAATTGGATTCAACTAATATACAACTTAAACATGTATAAGGAAACTTATACCATCAGAGATCAAACTTAGATACGACTTCACATGCTTATTTCAACAGTCATTCTATCATCTGCTCTATGTATCACATATCTTGATAAGGCTCTAGACATCTAATCTAGACTACTCTCTCTTCTAGACTGATGTCACTCCCTTTCACTTAGATTGCATGAACACTAACTACTCTCCAGTGTGAGGGACACATTTTTATATTTACATATATATAATAAAATATTATATAGTTTTTCTCCGAGAAAGAAGACGTCAGAGAAAACACTCGAGGCTCAAGCCGATTGAAAAACAAAACCAAATCAGCAAAACTGAGTGTCCCACACACAGTAGATAGTCTAGTGTCATGTAACCTAGTGAAATGGTGAGAACGAGATGTAGACTAGTGTAGCTACCCAATACATATGAGCTCTATATGGAAAGGGTCTCACACACTTGTCTATACCTAGTTCTCGAACATCTAGGTTCTAACCTAGGGCTAAGTCGAACCTTATCCTTGTTCAACAACTCACTAAGTTTCTAGTATTTAAAGTGAAAGGTGAGACTTAATTTTTATGTTTCATGATGAGCAATTGTCAGGAGTAGCTAATGTTCATGCTCTGATACCAACTGTGACGTCCCCAGATTTTCACCTTCTCCAAACCCTATTGGGAATGAGATGTCAGAATCCAAAGACATCAAACAATCATATCAGAAAGTGATGCGGAAGCATAATACGCATACATGAACATACAACCATAACATTCTCAACATTCAACATGTAATATTATACAAATGAATTATTACAACATGATTTACAATTACATATTGAATGAAAATTTACAAGTTTATGAACATGTATGCTAAAAGGATCTTAGACAATAGGTACAACCTATACAACTTGCTCACATCTTATTATTTTATCCCATTCCAGCTCTGGACCTAGAAAATATGAGAAACAAAAACATCAACAAAAGTTGGTACGTGGAATTAAAAGCTATACTATGCTGGCATATAAAATATTCGAAATTGAAGAAAGAGAAAGAAAACATTATTTAAAGGCAGAAAATCAGGTAATCTCAAGTTAATTATCATATTTCAATGGACATGTATTACCATGGTGGACTTAGCACAAACATAAATATTGGGCCCTATCCCTGCGTACCTTGTACCATTAGGGATCTCCCCGCGTACCTTGTACCATTAGGGAGGTGCTAGTCAACATTAATACTTTCCCTCTCTAATAGGGAGATTAATGAACCATCAGTAACTACATTCCATTTTCTTTCTTTAGTGTTCTTATTGTTTAAGGCGGAAATGACAATACATATAGATCTACATCCAACAATGTATTTCAAGTACAAACAAGCAAGTACATATATTTAACATCCAACAAATCTAGTCATATAATTATATCCACGTACCTGAGTTCAGAGATTCATACTTATATTCTAGATCATCTACATCTCTGGTCATCATCTGATTAAGACAAGACCACATACTATCATCAGGTTCTTATCATCTTACATCTCCTCTTAACCCTAATCACATCCATTTTAGGGTTTTCTTAACTCATTAGGATATTCTCATCATTACTTGCATTCTTGTCTTAGAATTATCTTAATGATGTCATTTTCTAGATTATGGCTCATTATCTGAACATTAGGTTCCATATCCTTTTTGTGCACATATTAACCCTAGTTTATATACATTACTCAATTTAGGGTTACAACCCATGTATTAAGGGTTATCTTCATATAACATGAATTATATGCATATAACTGATCTCAGATTTATATATAATATTCTAGTTACAGATATGAGGGTTTTCTGTAAATTTCATCATTTATTTAGCATGTACGTATTTTCCACATTTTATTTAGGGTTATCAGCCCTAAATAGCCATATTAATCAATTTATATGCTTTCATGCATCAATATGACCATATATGACATCATATGCGTTATAAACATGATTATAGATTTACTGATATTTTTCTATAATTTTATGTCATCATTTTCTATTTATTATCCATTAAACAAGTATTACACATCTTACATGATATTGTAGATATTTAATCATCAAAAGCCTGATATTGTTCTGCTAATTTTTCTGAGAATAACGATACCTTATTTGCATTTTTCTAATAATCAAGCTAATTACTGTGATTTAATGAAGATCTGCATATTTACTGACCTATTTGTCTTCGACGGCCAATCGGAGGCTGACACATGGCTACTAAGGCGCGTACTTATTTGGTTGATCCGATTTGATGTGGGCCGGCTGGTTCACTTGGTTTAATCTTGGTTCAGGGTTGTGGAACCGGTTCCCCCCCTTTCTTTCTCATGCGGTCACTGAGTCCTAGCAGGACTCTGTTCTCGCGCGAGGCATCGCGCCGCCGCTGCGTTGGGTTTTGGGAGCGCTGCCACTGGCCCTCATCCGGCGAGCAAAAGGTCCTCCTCCAGGTCATCTCGCCCGCCAAAACCCGATTGTTCTCTCGCATCCCCTCCCATCCTCTTTCACAACCGCCCCCCACAGGAGCTTGGATCTCGGTCTGTGAGTTTGTCGATCTCACTCGCCGCCGTGAAGGATGGGCTCCGACAGGGGATCTGGTGAAGCAGACGGTCTTCGTGTTGAAGCTTGTGGCTGTAGAAGGTAGGATCCTCGAGCACACACTGGTGAAGACAGGAGATCAGGAAAGAGGGGCTTGCTGTCGCAGCTTATCAACGCCTACTGAGAGGTTCATTGCTTGGTGAGGACTCCATGGATCCATGGTTGATGAGGGCGGCGTAGGATACAGACATGATACCCCACACTTACTGGAGGGTGCACCGATCTCCGCAGTTTGGTTGCGACTTCGATTGCATCTTCAAAGCATCTGAAAAAGCTCCCTTGTCTGCCGCCTCCAACATCTTCTGAAACTCTTCTCTCTTCTCTTTGGAAACAAAGGTGGAGAGGGATACGAGAACTGGCTGCCGGTCTCTCTCTCTCTACTTCTCTTTGGCCAGGGTGTAAGGGTCGTTGAGCAGTTCCGATCCTGGTGGAGCTAACCTTTCAACCAAAGACTGTCATCAGTTCATTGATCCCTCTATCTCAGGTGTTGGATGACCTATTCAGTGCATGGCTCCGTAAGTGTCGGAGGTAGAAGATGAGATGAAATCGTCAGATCCTTTTCTAGGGCCATGCTTAGAACACCTTTATGGGGTCCAGCGGCTCAGTGCTTGCGTTATCCTCCATTATGTATTTTCCACTGAGAGTTGTATGTATATGCGGCTAATTTTGATGATTACATATCAAACATAGTTCTATTCATATGAAACCTTAGTCATTCAAGCAAAATTCCATAGATCGATATCTCCCAAATGGTCATTTAAAATGAGATGAAACTTTAAATCATGAGTCCCTCAACATGTATCTACCTTTCAAACAAGTTTGATATTAAAATTCCAACAATATGGGCTCCTATATACCATGATTAGTACACAAATCCATAAGTACCCTAAAGTGGTACCTATATAAAGATATTAGACTTAATCTATGCATCAATTATCCCCCAAGATTATCAACACAAGCCCAACTTATTAAATTTGACTGAACAACACCTCATGGTCCATCCATATCTATTTTACTACAAGTTTGTCTTCAAATATTGCATTGGGTATCAAAACCCTAAAATTAAGGTTATCACAGGCTGGGTCAGGTTGGGGGACCTCAGGCACCCGATCTTCATGTGCCTGGCCTACTACTCCATCAACAGATGCAGAATCGCTGTGCTCAATAGCGTGTTCTTCATGGTTTCCAGACATCTTGGCTTTTCTTCTGCTGAGGGCAGAAGTTAATTCTGAGGAAATCTGGAAAACACATAAGAACAGACTCAACCTAGTCCTAGATCCCTGTAGACTCAGCGAACCTAGAGCTCTGATACCAAAAACTTGTGGCAACACATCCCACTATCACACAGACAATGAGGTGTTATGCGAAAATGTGCGGAAATCACCATAACCACAGATTATCAAAAACACGAGTTAATTAAAACCGATTGTGGAAAACTGAAGAACTGAAAAACATTTACATTTGAGTCCATATCCTGCAAGAAAACAAGTTATATACATATTCATTCAAGCCTCGATACATATCCACAGCTTAGAACAACAGCTGTCTTGTCATATCATGAGTTCTTCACCAGTTATACATACATAAGGCCCTCATCTGGCCAGCAGCAGGATATACAAAACATCTACAGATGTTCATCGTGAAACAACATCAAAACACCGCCAAGGACCTGAGAGTACAGGGATGACTCTAGACTCTATCACAAAGCACCCAACAGCAGCATATCCAACGCTTACCTTCTACTGTTCTTCTTGTTGCTCGGCCGCAACTCCGCGACCACCACCACGTATAGCTCGACCACCTAAAAAGGGTGTAAACCAACGGGTTGAGACAATTGAACATTGTCCCAGCGGGAGGCATAACTCCCCACCAAAACTACAAAACCTCAGATGATCATATACACTAAGCAGCTAACTGATAAAAGATATAGCAAGAACAGTCTATGAAATAAATCTATCTAAGCTTACCAGATGTATCCAAGTATTATATGTAAAACATAATTAACAAGACATGATATCCAAGTTCTACTGCCATAGGAGATCATATAAATAACTGCAAGATATAAAGAGAGTAACTACACAAACAAGGCCTCAACCAATGTTTCATGTTTGTCTTAAGCAGTATATACTAAACGGTTGGATTACATTTTATTATGCCCTGAGGAAGTGAACCGTACCGTTCAAATCCAACCTTCGGCTGCGAAGCCCATAACCAGTGCCATACAAGGTCAATGGAAGAGCCAGAATCCATGACCTCACCCCTCGTGGTCAGTACACGAGAACACAAACAAGGACCACAGTCTCATGCTCAAGTGGTCTTAAGCCACAGGGTCAGCTCCTCAGGCTACCCTTCCTCTAGCCCGCCTTGGTACAGGTCACGGTGCTAGTAAAAATGAGCCACAAGCCTAATCACCGTGCTCTGAGCCATGAACGCATTCATGCTCATCATATCACATATCCGGAGCCATGTGCCTGTTCACCATGCTCATCACATATCTGAGTCTGCAACCGCAGCTGCACTCATTTCACCTCTCTATTTGAGGCTAGGAGAAACCTCACATATTCAAAAATATGCACCCCGGGTTAACCCGCAGGAGAACCTGTTTCACCATCACCAAGTCATGACGATGATGGATCTATGGCCAGGGCAAACTACATGATAGATTTCACTGTGATTAATTAGTATCTTTTAGGTGGATTGCAAGATTCAACCAAGTTGTACAACATGCAAGCTATATAAGGAAATAAACAGTCATAAACTCAATATTATGTTTTCACCACAATTCACATCATACATATCCATCACAAGGATCCCACATCACATGTTGTCACTTGGTCTCTTGCCAACCATCCAGATCCATCTCAAGGATCATCACATACCATGGGATCTCAATCCCTCATCACATAGTGCCACTGCCTCTCAAGGCTTACATCATCATCATGGAACATCATTCATAACACACCTATCATCACAGTATTCTCATATAACCATTCCTCATAGCCTTTCATTTGGCTATGCATTACCTGCATAGTTAGCATCATTCAATAATCAATCATGAATAATCAAGAGACTTATATTATCAACACAAAGTGACAATTAGGGTTAAGCATATTGTCGACATAAAATGACATTAATAATTGCATCTATGCCTCACCTTATGGTTACATATGTAGACACATCATCAAGCAACCCTAGTGCATGCTTATTATTACTCATGGCATTAAAGAGATAATCCAGGTAGTCACACTCATGTTCTTAGCCATAAGAAGATTTAATGAACAAGCTTATCAAACGTGCACAAGCATCACCATCGTCACCTATAACAATCAATATTTCCAAGATACGGTTAACCCTCACTAGAACGCTAAGGACCCTCACAAGAAGTACCCAAAAAACCTCACTAAAGGTCATACCGGGCATGACTCATCCTCACCTAAAGCCATGTTGGGCGTGCAGCCCTGTTGGGCGTACAACGTGCAACACTTAGAAGGTAGCTCACCCACTCACTGTGTCGGGCAACGCATGTCGGGCGAGCAGTGTGTGTCGAGCGAGCAAGGTGTACCGGGCGAGCAGCCGATGCCGGGCGAGCAAGGTGTATCGGGAACCTGTGCCGTGCAGGGGAGTGTCGGGTGGCACGGTTGATCGTATCGTCCATGGGCGTGCCGGGCGTGCAGGGGCAGTGTGCTCACCTGCTTTAACACCACGACGCGCATCAAGGGTTACCCATGCAAGGTCCTACACACTCATCTAGGCAAGCATCTCTATCGGGCGAGCAACCCCACCGGGTGAGCAGCTCCAAGGCGTGCAGCCTACTGGGAAAGGTTAACTCAAGGGCGTGCAAGAGTTGGTGCCAGACAACTAAGGGTCGGCTCGTGCGCCCCACAAAAAATAGAACTCGCAACAACTATCAAGGTGAGCAAACCGTGCAAGGGGTCTCATAAACGTGACGTGCAAGGGAAACTAGATAAAGAGGGCTATCGGGCAGCACCTCCCCAAGCACAAAACACCCAAAGTTCACCTCAATCAAGGGTCATCTAATACCTCACACATGAACACCTGAAACCCTAGAGAAGGGTCACCACCAAAACGAGCTCACCTTCTAGCCCATGGTGAGAAGAGGGTCTTGCTCAAGCCACTAGGTCACAAGCTCACCTCAATCAACTAAGAAGGAGGGTGTTGCTCATGACACTAGGACCCAAACTCACTCTTCTAGACCAAGGGGAGAAAAGGGTGTTGCTCACCTACAAACCCTAGATCACAAGGATCGGCCAACATGCAAGCTAAACAAGAACCAAGCTACTCACATGCATATAAGAAAGATTATGAACATAGAAACATACATGAAAAGAGAGTAGTGTAGCTAGGGTTAGAAGTTATGCAACCCGCCTTAAGCTCCAAGCTCCAAGGAAGAAGAAAAACTCCAATCTCCACACACCACAAAGCAAGGAAGATGGAGAGCTCCAAGGGATATCAGCCACCACCAACTTCTCCAAGGTGTGTCGGCCTCCAAGCTGCTCCTACAAGGGTGTATCAGCTACCACTAGCATGGGAGAGGGGGTGTGTCGTGTACAAGATGGAGAGGAACCAAAGGGACCTTAAGCTAAGGAAGGAACCTCCTATATAGAAGGAAAGGGAGGAGAAAACAAGGTGGAACATGGCAAGGTGTCACTCGTCTAGGGACACTTGTCCTAGAACTCAAACCACCACTCTAGCAAGCCTCATCCACATGTCCAAGATGTGCACCAAGTGTCCACCACACAAGGTCAAGCTAGGGAAAGGATCATGGGGGACACAACATGTTGCTCCATGGGCGACACACACCATTGCCATGGGTGACACACACTCAACTTGGCCGACACAAGCACTTCTAGGCCGATACAATGCTCAACCAAGCCCAAACAAGGTACCTCAAGACCAAACAAGCTCAACCAAGGCCCACCGAACTCAAGCAACAAGCCCAAGCCTTCCTCTCAACCCTAGAGGAAGCAAAGAGAGAGAGGAACACCTCACAAGGTGGCAAACTTGCTCACAAAACCCTAAACTTGGGTTATTTGCAAGCAGCACCTTCAACTCTCAACAAAGCACGACCAAATACTAATCACCATTAAAGGTGATTAGCAGGCATCAAAGCACTAGGGTTAAGCAAAGGAAACATGGTAAGCCCTAAACGAAGGTCAGGGTCCTTACAATCTAACCCCATTTTAGGGATTTCGTCCCTGAAATCCAAAGTGAAAAGCGAGGGATACTTCCTCCTCATCTCTTCCTCAAGCTCCCACGTGGCTTCCTCGACGCCACGACATTGCCAAAGAACCTTCACAAGAACGAGGTCCTTCTTCTTTAGCTTCTTGACTCTTCTGTCAAGGATCGCCACAGGACCTTCCTCGTAGGTCACATCTTCATCAAGCTCAACTTCAACTGGTTGTATCACTATTCCTGAATCTGGATGGCTTTTCTTCAGTATACTGACATGGAACACTGGATGTAACCTGTGCAACTCTGACGATAACTCAATCTCATAAGCTACCTTTCCAATACATGCTATAACTGGGTGCCAACTTACCCTTCCGGCCAAACCTCATCACACCTTTCCACGACGAGACTTTAAGATATACCTTGTCTCCTACCTAGAACTCCAAAGGTCATCGGCGATTGTCTGCATAAGACTTCTGCCTATCCTGTGCCACTTTCAACTGTTGCTGTATCACCTTGATCTTTTCTGTCGTCTGATGTACCAATTCAGGACCCAACAACTGATACTCACCGGACTCATACCAACACAAAGGAGATCTACACTTCCTCCCATACAAAGCCTCATAAGGAGCCATGTCTATGCTTCACTGATAACTGTTGTTGTAGGAAAACTCTATCAAACTCAGATGCACATCCCGACTGCCTAGGAACTGCAAAACACAAGCTCGAAGAGATCCTCTAGAATCTGAATAGTCCTTTCAGACTGTCCATCTGTCTACGGGTGAAAAGCGGTACTGAACCTCAACTGCATTCCCAACGCTCTGTGCAACTGTTCCCAGAAACGACTCGTGAACTGAGGACCTCTGTCAGAAACTATCGTCGTTGGCACACCATGCAAACATACTATCTCATCTACATATACTCGAGCAAGCTTCTCAACTGTATACGTCGTCTTTACAGGCAGGAAATGGACAGACTTCGTCAATCTGTCCACAACCACCCAGATGGAATCATGATTCCTAGTTGTCTTGGGTAGACCAACTACGAAATCCATGGTTATATGATCCCATTTCCACTGCGATATCGACAAAGGTTGCAACGTACCTGCCGGCTTATGATGATCCACCTTCACTTGCTGACAAACCGCACATCTAGCTACAAACTCAGCTACATCCTTCTTCAAGCTGAGCCACCAATACAAGTCTTTCAGACTATGGTACATCTTGGTGACACCTGGATGCATAGCATACATCGACGTGTGTGCTTCTTCTAGCACCAACTTCCTTAGCTCATCAACATCAGGAACCACCATCCTATCACGATAGCAGACTAGCCCATCCTTGGACTCATGAAACCTATCACGCTTTTCACTGACAAACTCTGATCTGATCAACTGTACTGCATTATCTGTCTGCTGTGCATCTTTGATATGCTGTCTCAACATAGGCTTGACTTGCATTTGTGCTAAGAGTCCAGCTAACGAGGAAACCTCCATCAGCACATTCATCTTCTGCAAGGAGACAAGCATATCTCACTTATGGCCTACCAGAGAACTCAGCTGCGCCTTCTTGGAGGAAAAAGAAGACTTTCGACTAAGCACATCAGCTACCACATTCGCTTTACCAGGATGATACTCGATAGTGCAGTCGTAATCATTGATCAACTCCATCCATCGCCGCTGCCGCATGTTCAACTCTTGCTACGTAAAGGTGTACTTCAGATTCTTATGATCTGTAAAGATCTGACACACTTCCCCATACAGATAGTGTCTCCAAATATTTAACGCATGAACCACAACTTCCAGCTCCAAATCATGAGTCAGATAGTTCTCCTCGTATTTCTTAAGCTGTCACGAAGCAAAAGAAACCATCTGATCTTCCTGCATCAGCACACAACCTAAGCCCTTCTTGGAAGCATCACATAAAACTACATAGCCCTTCCCAGGCTCTGGCAAGATCAACACTGGAGCACTGGTCAACTTCTCCTTCAAACTCTGGAAAGCTTGCAGACATCGGTCATCCAAAACAAAAGGCACATCCTTTCTCGTCAAATTTGTCATGAGCAAGGCGGTCGCACTGAAGTCCTTGATAAACCTCTGGCAGTATCCTGCTAGACCCAGGAAACTACGAACTTCTCTCGGCGTCTTTGGCTGTTCCCATTCTGCAACAGATTCTACGTTCTTCAGATCTACCTTGACTCCTTCAGCGGATATCACGTGACCTAAGAAAGTCACCTCTTCCAACCAGAACTCACACTTACTGAACTTAACATACAACTGATGTTGGCGAAGAAGAGTCAACGCTCGTCGAAGATGTTGCTCATGCTCTAGCCTGTCCCGACTATAGATCAGGATGTCATCTATAAAAACTACAACAAACTGATCTAAGAACGGATGCAACACTCTGTTCATCAGGTCCATGAAAGCATCAGGTGCATTGGTTAACCCAAATGACATAACCACAAACTCATAGTGACCATACCTCATCCTGAAAGCTGACTTTGGTATGTCATCCTCCTTGATCCTTAACTGATGATATCCAGACCGTAGATTGATCTTCGAGAACACTGTAGCACCACACAACTGATCAAACAGATCATCTATCCTCGGCAACGGGTACTTGTTCTTGATCGTGACCTTGTTCAACTGCCGATAGTCTATACACAGCCGCATCGAACCATCCTTCTTCTTGACAAACAACACGGGAGCACCCCAAGGCGATGTGCTCGGTCGGATGAAACCTTTATCCAACAACTCTTGTAACTGCTCCACTGGAGCCATTCTATAGGGTGTCTTTGCAACTGGCTGCATCCCTAGTACCAGATTGATCTCAAAGTCAATCTCTCGGGGTGGGGGAACACCAGAAACTCTTCAGGAAACACATCTACAAACTCCCAAACAACTGGCACCTCCTCGAGACTAGGACCTTTCTCCTTGATAGCCACAACGGTATCCACCACATGAGCTAAGAGCACCTCACATCCTTGTCGCAACAACCTATCTGCCACCATAGCTGATACCAGACACGTCGGAAGAATCTTCCTATCTCCTTGGAAGATCCACTTCTCTTCAGCATCATCAAACACTGCCTGCTTGGTACCGCAGTCCAGAACAACTTTATACTTCTCTAAGGTATCCATCCCAAGGATAACATCAAAACCATGCATATCAAGCGGTATGACATCCACTTGAATGCGGTGTCCCAAGAAAGACAAGACACAAGATGGACACTCTTCTCGAAGCAACGAGGAACCAGCAAGAGGGGTTTCTAACAACAAACTATCTTTCTTACGACTAATAGGTAAGCGATAGTTCTCAAGCATACTATAGACGATAAAAGAGTGCATAGCACCCGGGTCAACTAGAACAGATATAAGGCAAGAAGAAGACATATCAGAATGAAATAACTCTATCTGACCTGTCACAACTCGCGGGTTGACTATCGCCTCTGGCTGACTCATGGTGTAGAATCGAGTTGTCGCTTGCTGTCCATGACCTCTGCTTCCTTGAGCAGACAATCCAGCTTGAGACGCTTGACCGCGTCCTCGTCCTCTGCTACCACTGGGCTGTGGTCTCTCTGACTCCTGAAGGTTCTGCCTCGGCTACCGTGTCACTTCTTCATCCCTGTAGGGACAACTTGACTTGACATGCCCTATCTGACCACAGGCATAGCATGTCCTAACATCAACTCGTGGCCTGGATGGCCCTGTCACTGCCACGGAAGCCGAACTTTGTGCCTTAGATGGTGAAGAAACATAACCTCTTCCTCTACTCAGAGACCACTGAGACGGTCTACCATAACCTCTCATCGCTGCCGGTGCTGAAAACCTGGGCTTCTTGAAGCCACCATACCTCTTCCCCTGGAACTGAGCTTGTCTCTTCTTAGCCATAGATTCCCTCTTCTCCCTTACAGATTGTTCGATCCTCCGAACAGATTCCACAAACATCGCAAACCGTTCCCGGTTTTCCAACACAGAAACTGGTGTCGTCAGCTCAACACTCAAACCTTTCTCGAAACGTCTGATCCGTTCCTCGTCTATCGTCGCCATGTGAGGACAAAACCTTAACAGATCCATAAACTTGGCTTCGTACTCGGTGATGTTCATCGTTCCTTGCCGCAAACTCTCAAACTGACTAATCTTTTCATCTAGATACGTCTTGGGAAAGTATCGGCTGACGAACTCGCGCCGAAATACTTCCCAATAGATCACCTCATCGGGTCGCTTCTCTTCCTCGATGGTCCACCAGTGACCAGCACTACCTTTCAGAAGATAGACAATGTGCTTTACTTTGTCTACTTCGGGGATGTCGAGGATCCGAAAAGCCTTCTCGAGATTTGTCAGCCACAAATCTGCATCCACTGGATCAACCGTTCTAGCATAATCCAAAGCTCCGACTCGGCGAAGCCGCTCGAAGGTCTTCCCAATACCCGATGTTTCACCATGGGGAACCTGTGCTCGCGGAGGAGATACTGGTAATCACTCAACCATGAGATTCATCATAGCCATCATCTGCCCCATAAGCTGTTGGTAGGCAGGATGTTCAAGAATGGCTGGGTCAGGTTGGGGGACCTCAGGCACCCGATCTTCATGTGCCTGGCCTACTGCTCCATCAACAGATGCAACATCACTGTGCTAAGTAGCGTGTTCTTCATGGTTTCCAGACATCTTGGCTTTTCTTCTGCTGAGGGCAGAAGATAATTGTGAGGAAATCTGGAAAGCACATAAGAACAGACTCAACCTAGTCCTAGATCCCTGTAGACTCAACGAACCTAGAGCTCTGATACCAAAAACTTGTGGCAACACATCCCACTATCACACAGACAGCGAGGTGTTACACGAAAATGTGCGGAAATCACCATAACCACAGATTATCAAAAACACAGGTTAATTAAAATCGATTGTGGAAAACTGAAGAACTGAAAAACATTTACATTTGAGTCCATATCCTGCAAGAAAACAAGTTATATACATATCCATTCAAGCCTCGATACATATCCACAGCTTAGAACAACAACTCTCTTGTCATATCATGAGTTCTTCACCAGTTATACATACATAAGGCCCTCATCTGGCCAGCAGCAGGATTTACAAAACATCTACATATGTTCATCATGAAACAACGTCAAAACACCGCCAAGGACCTGAGAGTACAGGGATGACTCTATACTCTATCACAAAGCACCCAACAACAGCATATCCAACGCTTGCCTTCTACTGTTCTTCTTGCTTCTTGGCCGCAACTCCGCGACCACCACCACGTCTAGCTCGACCACCTAAAAAAGGTGTAAACCAATGGGGTGAGACAATTGAACATTGTCCCAGCGGGAGGCATAACTCCCCGCCAAAACTACAAAACCTCAGATGATCATATACACTAAGCAACTAACTGATAAAAGATATAGCAAGAATAGTCTATGAAATAAAGCTATCTAAGCTTACCAGATGTATCCAAGTATTATATGTAAAACATAATTAACAAGATAGGATATCCAAGTTCTACTACCATAGGATATCATATAAATAACTGCAAGATATAAAGAGAGTAACTACACAAACAAGGCCTCAACCAATGTTTCATGTTTGTCTTAAGCAGTATATACTAAATGGCTGGATTACATTTTATTATGCCCTGAGGAAGTGAACCGTACCGTTCAAATCCAACCTTCAGCTGCGAAGCCCATAACCGGTGCCATACAAGGTCAATGGAAGAGCCGGAATCCACAACCTCACCCCTCGTGGTCAGTACACAAGAACAAAAAGCAGGACCACAGTCTCATGCTCAAGTGATCTTAAGCCACATGGTCAGCTCATCAGGCTACCCTTCCTCTAGCCCACCTTGGTACAGGTCACAATGCTAGTAAAACTGAGCCACGGGCCTAATCACCATGCTCTGAGCCATGAACGCATTCATGCTCATCATATCACATATCCGAAGCCATGGGCCTGTTCACCATGCTCATCACATATCCGAGTCTGCAACTGCAGTTGCAATCGTTTCACCTTTCTATTTGAGGCTAGGAGAAACCTCGCATATTCAAAAATATGCGCTCTGGGTTAACCCGCAGGAGAACCCATTTCACCATCACTAAGTCCTGACGATGATGGATCTATGGCCAAGGCAAACTACATGATAGATTTCACTGTGATTAATTAGTATCTTTTAGGTGGATTGCAAGATTCAACCAAGTTGTACAACATGCAAGCTATGAAAGGAAATAAACAGTCATAAACTCAATATTATGTTTTCACCACAATTCACATAATACGGATCCATCACAAGGATCCCACATCACATGTTGTCACTTGGCCTCTTGCCAACCATCCAGATCCATCTCAAGGATCATCACATACCATGGGATCTCAATCCCTCATCACATAGTGCCACTGCCTCTCAAGGCTTACATCATCATCATGGAACATCATTCATAACGCACCTGTCACCACAGTATTCTCATATAACCATTCCTCATAGCCTTTCATTTGGCTATGCATTACCTGCATGGTTAGCATCATTCAATAATCAATCATGAATAATCAGGAGACTTATATTATCAACACAAAGTGACAATTAGGGTTAAGCATATCGTCGACATAAAATGACATTAATAATTGCATCTATGCCTCACCTTATGGTTACATATGTAGACACATCATCAAGCAACCCTAGTGCATGCTTATTATTACTCATGGCATTAAAGAGATAATCAAGGTAGTCACACTCGTGTGCTTAGCCGTAATAAGATTTAATGAACAAGCTTATCAAACGTGCACAAGCATCACCATCGTCACCTATAACAATCAATATTTCCAAGATACAGTTAACCCTCACTAGAACGCCAAGGACCCTTACAAGAAGTACCGAAAAAACCTCACTAAAGGTCATACCAGGCAGGACTCATCCTCACCTAAAGCCATGTTGGGCGTGCAGCCCTGTCGGGCGTGCAGCGTGCAACACTTAGAAGGTAGCTCACCAGCTCACTGTGCCGGGCCGGGCGAGCAGCGTGTGCCGAGCGAGCAAGGTGTACCGGGCGAGCAAGGTGTATCAGGAACCTGTGCCGTGCAGGGGAGTGTCAGGCGGCACAGTTGATCGTATCATCCATGGGCGTGCTAGGCGTGCAGGGGCAGTGTGCTCACCCGCTTTAACACCACGACGCGCATCAAGGGTTACCCGTGTAAGGTCCTACACACTCAGCTAGGCAAGCATCTCTATCGGGCGAGAAACCCCACTGGGCAAACAACTCCAAGGCGTGCAGCATGCCGGGAAAGGTTAACTCAAGGGCATGCAAGAGTTGGTGCCGGGCAACTAAGGGTCAGCTCACGCGCCCCACACAAAACAGAACTCTCAACAACTATCAAGGTGAGCAAACCGTGCAAGGGGTCTCATAAACGTGCCGTGCAAGGAAAACTAGATCAAGAGGGCTGTCGTGCAGCACCTCCCCAAGCACAAAACACCCAAAGTTCACCTCAATCAAGGGTCATCTAATACCTCACATATGAACACCCGAAAGCCTAGAGAAGGGTCACCACCAAAACGAGATCACCTTCTATCCCATGGTGAGAAGAGGGTCTTGCTCAAGCCACTAGGTCACAAGCTCACCTCAATCAACTAAGAAGGAGGGGTGTTGCTCATGACACTAGGACCCAAACTCACTCTTCTAGACTAAGGGGAGAAAGGGGTGTTTCTCACCTACAAACCCTAGATCACAAGGATCGGCCAACATGCAAGCTAAACAAGAACCAAGCTACTCACATGCATATAAGCAAGATTATGAACATAGAAACATACATGAAAAGAGAGTAGTGTAGCTAGGGTTAGAAGTTATGCAACCCGCCTTAAGCTCCAAGCTCCAAGGAAGAAGAAGAACTCCAATCTCCACGCACCACAAAGCAAGGAAGATGGAGAGCTCCAAGGGATATCGGCCACCACCAGCTTCTTCAAGGTGTGTCGGCCTCCAAGCTGCTCCTACAAGGGTGTATCGGCCACCACTAGCAAGGGAGAGGGGGTGTGTCATGCACAAGATGGAGAGGAACCAAAGGGACCTTAAGCTAAGGAAGGAACCTCCTATATAGAAGGAAAGGGAGGAGAAAACAAGGTGGAGCATGGCAAAGTGTCACTCATCTAGGGACACTTGTCCTAGAACTCAAACCACCACTCTAGCAAGCCTCATCCACATGTCCAAGATGTGCACCTAGTGTCCACCACACAAGGTCAAGCTAGGGCAAGCATCATGGGCGACACAACATGTTGCTCCATGGGCGACACACACCATTGCCATGGGCGACACACACTCAACTTGGACGACACAAGCACTTCTAGGCCGATACAAGGCTCAACCAAGCCCAAACAAGGTACCTCAAGACCCAAACAAGCTCAACCAAGGCCCACCGAACTCAAGCAACAATCCCAAGCCTTCCTCTCAACCCTAGAGGAAGAAAAGAGAGAGAGGAACACCTCACAAGGTGGCAAACTTGCTTACAAAACCCTAAACTTGGGTTATTTGCAAGAAGCACCTTCAACTCTCAACAAAGCACGACCAAACCCTAATCACCACTAAAGGTGATTAGCAGGCATCAAAGCACCAGGGTTAATCAAAGCAAACAGGGTAAGCCCTAAACGAAGGTCAGGGTCCTTACATTGACATTCATTATCAAATACAAAATCCACGTCTTTGGCAAGCAATAAACATAATGGCTTTTCTATCTTGGAAAAATCCTTGATAAACCTCCTGTATAATCATGCATGACCAAGAAAGCTTTAGACATCTTTGACTAAAGTCGAAGTGGACATCTTTTCTATTGCTTCCACCTTTGTCCTATCAACTTCAATACCTTTATTTGATATCACATGACCTAGTACTACTCTAGATTGTACCCTTAAATGGCACTTCTCCTAATTTAGTACTGGGTTAACCTTTTTACAACACTCAAGGACTTTAGATAGATTTGACAAACAATCATCAAACAAATTTCTATAGACATTGAAATCATCCATGAATATTTCCATAATATGCTCGATGAAATCAGATAAATAGCCATCATGCAACTCTAAAAAGTTGTTGGTGCATTACAAAGACCAAAAGGCATGTGTATGTAAGCGTAGGTACCATAGCTTCATGTAAATGTTGTGTTTTCTGGGTCAGGTGGGTAAATTGGTATTTGAAAGAATCTAAAATAGCCATCTTAATAACAAAAATATAAATAATTGGCTAATCTCTCAAGCATCAAATCAATGAATGACAAAGGAAAATGATCTTTACGGGTTGCCTTGTTCAACTTTCTAGAATCAATACAAATGTTCTAGCTTGCGGCTACACGTTTTCGTATCAATTCCTCATTATCCCCTTTTATGATAGTTGCACCTCCTTTCTTGGGTACTACATGAATAGCACTCACCCAGGGGTTGTCACTTATGGGGTAAATGATATATGCATCTTTCTATTAGGAAATATGACATCGGAAAAGATAGCGGAAATGAAAAAATTACTTACCATATTCCCCATTAAATAGTAGATCATGTCAAAAACTATGATATGGGAAAGAGGGTTGCAAGGTATATACATGGTCTTGGAGAAAGTCCAGTGACTATCCCTTGTTGCAGCATGCAACCTCCTCGAGTTGCACGTCGATGGTTGCCATCGTCGGCCTCCTGGTTGGACACCACCAGTGGTAGTTGACAACATCCTCCTAGTAGGACAAGTGTCTACTCACCTTTATAGTAGTCCACATGGACTACTGGGAACTCCTGTCATTCTAGATGAACGGACAAGAAGGAGTTGTCCCTTCTAGTCAGCGTGCTAACACTGACTTTCTCTCCCAATTGTCTTTCCCTTACTGTTCCTCCCTTTTATAGGTAGAACTTGCTCAAGCTCTGTTGGTTATCATACCCACAGAAGACAACAACTATCAGAGCAATTGATGTGTTTGAGAAGCCCCCAGTACCCCTCTATTTATATGAGGGTTAGGTTTAGGGTTCCCAGTCTAAGTGGGATTCAAAGGGGATGAAATTCCATGAATTTTAATAACTTGTGAGCTAAAAAATGGTCGGTTCACAGGTGAACAGACCAGTTGGTATGTGATCCGATCAGTTCAACCTTTGAACTAGTCATCTCAACATGTTTCTCAATCGCAATTCTTTTGGAAATTAATATCATGATTAATGCATAGCATGATGTCAACACTAATCCTTGATCCAATCGAATTGATCTACCAACCGGTCGATTCACAACCTAAACCTGTCGATTCATGGACTTGATCCGATTGGTTCATGCACTTGAGTCGATCGATTAATGCACCTTATCCAATCAGTTTAGTTGTTGAACATGTCATTTTAGGGTGCAAATTTCCAATGTTGTTTAAATTGAATACCTAACACTTTAGTAACCAATATTAAATTTCATTCACGAATAAACTCCTATTCCAAGTGCATTCCTATGTGTGTGACCGTATAGGTTTTGTAATAAATTGGCAATGAATGCCCATAACTAATTTATGACATCACAAGAAATGAGTGGCGTCTAGTAAGACATCATTGCTATCCAAGTAATTCAAAAAGTTGGAGAGCAACTTCAACCTACAATCCATGATTGATGTTAGAGTGATTGTATAGTTCCTTTGTCTTTGATATCCAGATTGAACTCGAGGCATCAAATTGTCATCCTCTTCAACATTCAATCCACGTTCCTTGAATTAGAGAATACTATCTGAGATATATGTGAACTCAACATCATATATTGATTCACATGTGCATGGCAATGGTTTTCTTAGTTTTGCTTATCAAGTGGTTGGGATATCAACTACTATAGGAGGGACAAATCCCATCTACATCACTCAAAGTCAATGCCCGTGTGTTATAATGTATTTGAAAATCACCTTTATGGAAACGCTTATTCAAGGTCACATTTGATGATGACAAAGTACATCAAACAACATGTGATGAGCGTAGTGATCTCAGGTCTAAGAACCACAATCACCACCATTGTAAAAGACTTAAATCACCCCTTTACTAAAAATTTGATGAATAAAACATCCATTGCAAACATACTCAAAAGGTATGTTGGAGTGGGTATAAAATTTTCAAATCTTAATATAATGGTATATAAAAGACCAACGAGTATAACAACGAAATATATTTTTTATGACTATAATCAATTTTTTAAAAGTACATCATCATCCTCCCATATAGGGTTTGCATGAAAGATACAACATAAGGATATAGATAGAGGGAAATATAAACTACACCAACTTTGTTTCCAAGCAACAACTTGATGAGATAGGTCCATGCTGAAATCCATGTACTCCTTATCCTATTCCTAGGTTGGTCTTCCATGCTCCTATTATGCACTCTAATCCTAGGCCTTTCTCAACACCTTGATCAAACCCTGGGTGGTTGGGAGGACACCCAACAAAAGAAAGAAGTAAGGTATGTGTCAAATATTGAATAAGGGCAAAAGATAAAGAACTAACATGGAAATAAAGGCTAAGATTTCATCATAAGATGAAGAGGGTCAAGAGAATGAGGCATAATCAAGTAGATTCTTGCCATAACAAGAAAATAGTAAAAGGCTTGCATGCATGATTAATATTGAATACCTTAACTAAGTAGGGTTGAGGCACCTACCAGACCTCAATCAAATAGGTGACAGAGAGTAACACATTCCAAACACCTATAAAAATATTTTATATTAGAGAGAGTAACATATTCCCCTAGACAGTGGTGGAGCCAGGAATCCACCATTGGAGGGGGGAGAAAAACAAAGTTTGAAGAATCGAACTTGCGTCCAACACATACAGAAACGTGGACCTCACCACTGCACTACTTCAATTTCCTAATATCATTTCGTTTTAGAACTATTCTATATCATTACATAGCAAAGCCATGTATACATGTTGTGAAAAATAGTAACACTACCGAGACTGAGACTCGAACCTGGGACCAACACAGACACGGCTACAACATCCTCACCGCCGTGCCAATTGCCTTTCAATGACTTCTTAACATTAGACATAATATATATAATGATATTCATATATAAACATATGTGTATAGTGTAAATAAATTTTTTTGGGGGCATGGTCTCTGCTTGCCCCTGCCCCTAGGCAAATTTACACATGCCCTATCTATGGGTGGTTGTACAAAAGTACCATTACTCTAGTTAAATAGTCTAATAAAATCAGCATGCTAAAAGAACTATGGAAATTATAAGCATAAAAAAGTAGAAACATAGCAGTGGGGTACAAGACCCAAGAAATAAATAATAAAACTAATTTTGATACAAATATAGCAAAGGAAATATCAAAAGAGATATTAGGGTTCAATAAGAGCCTCATTAGGGAAACTCAGTTAGGTTTTCAAATATTCCTAACTTAAGGTGTAAGGATACACATAACTCTCTTATTGATTTAAATTATTCACTTTCACCACTTTAATTGAGTCCAAGGTCCACTTTTCCTATTTTCAATGTATAATCATGTATTAGTATTTTTCATGTGCATTAAAGTAAAGGAACCCTAACTTTTGAAATTTTTGAACAAAACCACGATTTAGACTCTAAAATCATCACAATTGATCTTATTAGGTTCTCCTGATTAAGAAAACATATAATTTTGTCAATTTTGAAGTTATGATGATTAAAGTGTATTTTTGGTGATTTTTATGTATTAAAATCATTTTCAGAAAATAACTTTCAATAAAATTCAAAATCAAACCTTGAAGGTATTTTTATTAGAAATATCATATTTTTCTGTTTCCAGAACATATTTATTTTTATTTTTTGGACAAAGGAATCAAAAGATATGATTTTTCTAATTCTGACCAACCAGAGCAGGACACATCAACATTGCAAGCGAGAGAGAGGAAGAGAGAGAGGGAGAGGGGTGGGTCGCATGACTTGGCCCAATCATGGGGCACCAATTCAGCAGTCCATGCCAACTCATCCGTGAGTCAAACAACACAAAACAAAACCAAATGATGCTAATACCCCTGCCTAAAAATAGAGAGAACAAAAGGGAAGAAACAGGGGCAAAATGGTCAAAGTAGGGAAGGGGATTATCCCCAACCTATGATTGTGCCATGGCTCCAAGATTCTAGGCCCAAATTTGGGTGAATCCTCAATTCTTGATCTTTCACAAAACCAAATGTACCGAAACGTAAAGGAGAGAAATATGAACTTACCCCTATAAGGAATTGAGTCGAGGAGAAACAAAGAGGGAGGGAGAAGTGCCTCAAAGCCTCCTACAAAACCATGGCCACTGACGGAAACTCACGTGACCTGGAAGCAATTGAGGTGAGGGGAAGTTCGTAAATGTGCTGAGGAAGACTGGGGTAGGAGTATTTATAGATGGGGGGGTGTGAGAATCGAAGAATAGGCAAGAGCCTCGAAAAGTTTGGAGAATTCAAATTGGGCAATTCTTGAATACTTGCCAAAATGATGCAAGTAAGAGATCATTCTATGCGGAATCGAAAGAGCGATGTGTGGGCAAAGAAATCTCACGTAAAGATGGATTGTAGAGGGAGAAATCAAAAATAAAAAAATCACAAAGATAGGCGCATGTTTCCGATTTGAGCACAAGGAAGGAAACAAGTGAGCGTAGTTCGATCGAAAATCCAACGGCTAAGATCACCCACATCAAACATATATGCGTGACATTTAATATCATTCCCATTTGATTTCAAATAAATTTCTATTTAAATTACTTTTCTTTTTCTCTCTCTTCATTTGAGGATGCAAACAAAACCTAAATTTGATGAAATTTGGCATCTATCCTATTTTGTACACGAGGAACCTAAATATGGCCTTAGATTTTTGCTTTTGAAGATTGTAGATATTTTATTTAATTATTTTAAAGTAAATCATATTTTCTCTTTATTATAACATTAGAGACTTCTAGAAAATGCCAATTAATGTGAAACTTTACTCTTAAGAAAACCAAAACATGTGTAACACAAACCGGCTATTAACTTTATCCTTTCAAATTATTTTGACCATTATTTAATATTTTGGAAATTACCTATTTCTCTCTCCTAATCTACAAGTATATTACAGATTATATAAATTACATGACAATTCACCCAACGACTATTTTTAATGTGTAGATTGTGAATCTAAGATTGTTTTCTACTTTTGGAGTCATTATATATATTTTTATCATATTTTGAGGAAAACACATCTTTTCTTTTCAAAATAAAATAGATAAATATATTATTATTCTAAAAATTATGAAACTTGGCCTCCAAGCCAAACCGAATCCAAGGAAAATGAATCTCAAGTTATTTTTAACCAATTAGTCTTCCTTTTATGAGTTTTGCCCCATTATCCATTATTACCTCTATATTAAATAATTCAATATCACATTAACATGCTTAAGTATTATTATTCATTCCTTCTTCTATTCCTTGCTCCAAAAGGCTAAGGAATATTCTAGAATGAATTCCTTTTACTAATATTTCACATAAGTGATAAATTTGCATATTAGACCCTTATTAAAACATTTACTGAGGTATTTGTGCATAAATCCAAATGTTGGCATAAATGGTGATCAAATTCACCTCAAACCACTAATAATTCCATAAATTCAACATCAAGGACAAAAATGATAGAAAGGAAGGGAAAAGAATGGGAAAAGGGTCAAAAAGAGAATATATCCAGATTTCAGTTCGTCACAGCACTCCACCCCTTAAAAAGGATTTTGTCCCTGGAATCTCAAGCAAAGAGGGAAGGGTGAGTATGTGACATCTCATCTCTAAGAAAACCATAAAACTTCCAACAAAACTTCAGTAACTCTAACTCCTTATTCTTCAACTATTAAACCTGGGAGTTCTGAAACTTCATGTAACCCCCAGATTTTCATAGCAAATGAGCAAAAGCTATATTATTTTTTTTGAGAATGTCACAAACATGATAATCATTACAATTAAAGCAAATGAAACACTTTTCATTGAGTAAAACTGGTTCATATATAGTCCTTGATAAAAGGAAAACTACAACTCATCTAATATACTCTAGTAACAAGACTATGCATAAAAAGAGATGTCTAAACTATGGACCGTCTCGGTAGATGGCACCCCACTAGGTAAGATTTGAAAATCTCCTAGACCTTTACTTGTTCCTTTGATCTTCAGTTGCTCCAAATCCAATGGACATCACGTCACCAGCCATGCATTGGAAAAACAATTGCTAGAGTAAGTGGCATGAGTATTCTAAAATATACATTGCTAAAGAACTAAAATTGGGCATTATAAACATGAAACTAACATAAAACTATGCAAGGATGACACAAAAAAACTCTGAGTAAAATTTGAAGCATATTGTTCCTAATTTCGAAATCTAAATTCTTGTCTTTCTACCTTATCTTATTCTGGAGACATGTACCCTGGTACATGAGTCTCATGACCTACACCAAAGTGTCAAGGTCATACTTATCTTATTTGATTCTCTCTCATCATACTCATGGATGATATTATGGGCATACCCTAAACTAAGGTATGTTATACTTATGATTTTTATATGACTGTGGCCACCATTATACAATAAGTCCTCCTGAATTGGCATATCTACGCCCCGAATTGATACCAAGGTACCTTTGAATTGGCACTACATGCCTCTGAATGACACTGAGGTGTCTCTGAATTGGCATGACTATGCCATGAATTGGTGCTGCAACACCTCTGAATTGGAGTAAACACTCCTCTGAAATGGCAACAGTTGCCTCTGAATCTACCTGAAACTACTGAATCAGGACTTATCATATAATGTCTTATGTGAAGGTTTTAACTTATCATCTTAAGTCTAAACTTACTTAATTCTTAATCTGAACTAAAGCTGAATACTGATTGCTTTACTGAATTATGAATATGAATTTATCTTATATTAAAATTGAATATTGATAATTGAACTTATCTGAAACTGATTACTGAGTACTGAGCATGTACTGGATTCTAAATCTAAATCTGAATCTTTTATTCTTAAGTGATAAACTTAATCTACAATTGAATGTGAATATGGATCTCAATTACTTCATAATTGAGATTGGGTCTAAAACCCTTATCATGTATCTTTATTCATAATCTGGCTACTCACACAATGAGTAGTCTAAGTCTGAATCTAAATCTAATATCCATATTATATGGATAATCCTTAATATGATACTTTAATCTGATAGGAATAACGTAGATACTTTTGATACTAAATATATGACAACTAAGCCTACAGGCTTAGGGAAAGGATCTAAATGAAATATGGAAATACAAAGTATATGAGAGTTCTCAAGTATCAAATATCTAAACTAATGTGATTTCTAACAAGGTAACTCAATTTCTATGAAATCTCAATAAGTGTGATCTCAATACATTCATATGAACTTATATCTTAAATCTTAGAGTAGAATTCATATAGAGTCTCAACGTGCAACTTAATCATGACTTAATGTCTCATAATTTGGTATTATCATCATAAACTCATGTTACTATATATTCTAGTCCCAATAGTACATTTATCTTGGAAATTGGTTCATGGTCCACCATGTGCAACACCCATATTCTCATATAATACATAACATTTAAACACTACCTTATTAAGGAATCTATTTCACTTCTTAATTCTTAGATCGCTACATATATAAGAAACCTTGATGACATGTTCCTACTTGAATTCTTAGCACACAATTATATCTATAAATGAGGGGAATATTAACAACATGTTCTACTTGAAATCTCAATACATGATTACATATAAGGAACCCTAATGGCATATTGGTACTTAAAATCCTAATACATGGTTATATCACATAACCATGGAAGGATGGCAATCTTATTTTTGTTTCATATCTTATAGTCCTGAGTATCCATATGGAATATCTTTAAGGATATGATATAAATATATTTTATTATCCTTCTTATGAACTTAACTCATGATCTAGAATCATTCCATGACCCATCACTACTTAAGGTATTGGGCATATGAAATTCTACAATCATAAGCACATAAAATCTATCTTAGATATTTAACTAAGAATGTAGGACATGAAGGTTTAACTAAGAAGCATGTAAAGTACTTGATTTGATAAAAATAAATACTCATGGGCATGAACCACTTACCTGTGTCATAGAGGATAAAATCTCCATCTTGAATTCCTCTAGTCGGGTCTAAATCCTTTAAAAGACACTTCTTGTAAATCTCAAATATCTGTCTACTCACATCTTCATCTTTAAGTCACATCCTACACAATCTTATGGCATGCATGCATGCATACCCAATACATCATATAGGATCAACTAAACCTCTAAATCATGAGTGGTCATTTCATCATACCTATTAAGATTGTGGTGCGACATTTGCTTGAAGTTCAATGATGAGGTCCACACCTGTAACATTATTTTAATAAAGCACCATCATATATGCACTTAATTCACATATCTAAATTTTCTTAAATCAAATTACCTTATCTAGATCATTTAAGAGTCTGGAACCTCCTTCAAGATGTTCTTCATATCTCGATCTTTCCAACGAACCCTTAAACACCCTATTTTGACAACCAGATCAAACTATATGAACTCCTAAAGTATCTTAATCAAATTAAAATCTTATATTCCTAGTTACCTTATTCTTTTCATTTTCTTCAGGCCAGATGGGCCTCATGACCAGCGGCCCAATAGATTTAGAAGCCTAGAATCTGTTCTCCCTTCCTCTCCCACAGGGACGTGCTGCAAACAGGGATCCCGATCCCTTGTTTTGCCACAAAACAAGGCGACGAATGTGGGGATGCGCTCCGACTGACCGTGGTCTCTCCTCAGTCACCACAAGACATGTGATGCGTCGGATTTGTTTCCCCAAGGAGTCCCACACCCATCGATGGTCATTGTTCTTTCACAATGAGTTGTCGCCTTGCTTAGTACATGTAGGTTCCTCTATTCCTTTCAGTTCGCCCCTGTTTGCGCCGCCACCAACTGGGAGCACCTCCGACTTGCCCGATCTTGGTACCTTGGCGAATATTGTGCAAGACACGACTGCTGCTAGTGTGATTCTATGCTGAGGACAACACCATTTTAGGGGACGACACGGCCAAGGTCAAGAATCATACCTACGACTATAGATGTCACTGCTGCCATCAACTTTTCCTTCCTCGTCTGTCCTTCTTCTTCTCAGTATCTTTCTTCGGCAAAACCCTAATAGATCTTACTCACCACCATCACACGAACAACTGAGGCTATATAGCCTCCATCCTTTCTTAACAAAGCCCACCCGATGGCCTGATTAGAACCCCTGAACATTCTAGAATGGGGAGCTAGGAGACCCCTTTTCTTTTGCAAATGAGCCAATGCTAGTGAACTAGACCTGAATCAAATGAATAGGAAATTTGGTTGTGAATCCATGGGTTCAACCTTCAATTCCCTTGGTTTAATGATAATAAGGGCATTAACACAATACATTATTTCTAATTCCTTTTAAATTTTCTTTAGGCTACCCCTGGGGCCACTTGGTCGTATAATTGACCAACACATCATACAAATACTATATACTTATAGAGAAATCCACATGACCTGAATCAACAAATTGAATCATGAAAATCATATCAACTCTAATACATGTCATTTACCATTAGTATCTCTCAATACATTGCACTAGGCCATCAACCTATGTCAAAAGTGATATTAATGCCTTTGTATCCATTTATTCAATATAAACTTATATCCAACACATTTGTTTACTTAAACATTAATAATTATCGCACCATGTCCATTAGTCACATCATTGATCATTCATTCATATTCATCCATACTTAATTACTAATTCTAAACATTTAGACCATCATATGTGTATAGGTGAGCTAAGTGGCATATAGGGCATCTTTTATGAACTCGTTGCACATTTAACCATGGGTAGGTTTACTTTCTCCCTTAGTGAAATGTTATTAGGAAAAACCATACTAAGCTTTTTAAATTATCTATGAAATTTGGGATGTTACAATTCTACCCACCTTAAATAAATTTCATCCTCAAAATTTCTCTAGGATACTACCCACCTTAGGGTTATGCTTACCTCTTAACATATTAAGGTACACTTATGCTCAATTTTTTAATGCAAAGATATATATAATGTATTTTTATAAAATACTTATGTAAGCATTATCTATTACATTGGTCTATTTCTCAACTCATACTTAGAGTTTATGAAACTAAACTTGGATCTATACTTAGGACAACTAACTCAACATTGTGATGACTTTCTAACATTAGCTGTACATGATTGTCTAATCTTAGGTTCTTTAGGTAACTCCTACATTCCTAGATATGTGGTGATCAGACACATACCCACAGATGTGGGATCATGACATACTACCTCTCACTATCCTACTAATACATGTGTCCCATACCACATGTACTAGTAAGAAAGGAGATATGCATAAAAGCCTAATGCTTATGACATTCCTCTTTCATTCTCAATTGGCTGGCTATAACCATTGAGATTGGAGAGGCTATCTCATTAGCTAGGTTTAGGTTGCTACTTGAGACCTAGAATAGGTAAACATCTATCTCGTACATCTCTATTTCTTCTAAGGTGAAAACTATTAGTCAATCGAGGTCATGGTATTTTTCTTTGGGAATCTATCCCTAAACCCTAATCCCTTATCTTCATCCTAGGGTGACTATGAGAATCATATTTTCCCAGTGTCCATTTACCAAATTTCTCTGATACCATATTTTAACACCTAGATTTTCATAACACATGAGAGAAAGCTATATTTATTTGGGAATGTCACAAACATGATAATCATTACAATTAAAGCAAATGAAACACTTTTCATTGAGTAAAACTGGTTCATATATAGTCCTTGATAAAAGGAAAACTACAAGTCATCTAATATACTCTGGTAACAAGACTATGCATAAAAAGATATGCCTAAACTCTGGACCGTCTTGGTAGATTGCACCCCACTAGGCAAGCTTGAAAATCTCCTAGACCTTTACTTGTTCGTTTAATCCTCAACTACTCCAAATCCTACGGACATCACATCCCCAGCCATGCATTGGGAAAAATAGTCGTTAGAGTAAGTTGAATGAGTATTCTAAAATATAAATGGCTAAAGAACTGAAATTGGGCATTATAAACATGAAACTAACATCAAACTCTGAGTAAAATTTGAAGCATATTGTTGCTTATTTCTTAATCTGAATTCTTGTCTTTGTACCTTATCTTATTGTAGAGGAATGTACACTGGTTCATGAGTCTCATGACCTACACCAAAGTGTCAAGGTCATACTTATCTTATTTGATTCTCTCTCATCATACTCATGGATGAGATTATGGGCATACCCTAAACTAATGTATGTTTTACTTATGATTTTTATCTAACGGTGGCCACCATTATATAATAAGTCCTCCTAAATTGGCATATCTATGCCCTAAATTGGTACCAAGATACCTCTAAATTGGCACTACATGCCTCTGAATGACACCGAGGTGTCTCTGAATTGGCGTGACTATGCCCTGAATTGGTGCCGCAACACCTCTGAATTGGAGTAAACACTCCTCTAAAATGGCAACAGATGCCTCTGAATCGTCCCAGGACTACTGAATGAGGACTTATCATATAATGTCTTATGTGAAGGTTTCAACTTATTTATCTTAAGTCTAAACTTACTTAATTCTTAATCTGAACTAAAGCCGAATACTGATTGCTTTACTTAATTCTAAATTTGAATTTATCTAATATTAAAATTGAATACTGATAATTGAACTTATCTGAAACTGATTACTGAGTACTGAGCATGTACTGAATTCTAAATCTGAATATGAATCTTTTATTCTTATGTGATAAACTTAATCTACAATTGAATGTGAATATGGATCTCAATTAATTCATAATTGAGATTGGGTCTAAAACCCTTATCATGTATCTTTATTCATAATCTGGCTACTCACATAATGAGTAGTCTAAGTCTGAATCTAAATCTAATATCCATATTATTTGGATAATCCTTAATGTAATACTTCAATCTGATAGGAATAACATAGCTACTTTTGATACTAAATATATGACAACAAAGCCTATAGTCTTAGGGGAAGGATCTGAACTAAATATGGAAATATGAAGTATATGAGAGTTATCAAGTATCAAATATCTAAATTAATGCGATTTCAAACATTGTAACTCAATTTCTATAAAATCTCAATAAGTCTGATCTTAATGCATTCATATGAACTTAAATCTTAAATCTTAGAGTAGAATTCATATAGAGTCTCAACGTTCAACTTAATCATGACTTAATGTCTCATAATTTGGTATTATCATCATAAACTCATGTTACTATATATTCTAGACCCAATAGTACATTTATCTTGGAAATTGGGTCATGGTCTACCATGTGTAACACCGATATTCTCATATAATACTTAACTTTTAAACACCACCTTATTAAGGAATATATTTCAGTTCTTAATTCTTAGATCACTACATATATAAGAAACCTTGATGACATGTTCCTACTTGAATTCTTAGCACACAATTATATCTATAAATGAGGGGAATCTTAACAACATGTTCTACTTGAAATCTCAATACATGATTACATATAAGGGACCCTAATGGAATATTGGTACTTAAAATCCTAATACATGGTTATATCACATAACCATGCAAGCATGGCAGTCTTATTTTTGTTGCATATAAACATGGCAGTCTTATTTTTGTTGCATATCTTGTAGTCCTGAGCATCCATATGGAATATCTTTAAGGATATGATAGAAATATATTTTCTTATCCTTCTTATGAACTTAAATCAGGATCTAGAATCATTCCATGACCCATCACTACTTAAGGTATTGAGCATATGAAATTCTACAATCATAAGCACATAAAATCTGTCTTACATATTTAACTTAGAATGTAGGACATGAAGGTCTTATCTACGAAGCATGTAAATGTACTTGGTTTGATAAACGTAAATACTCATGGGCATGAACCACTTACCTGTTTCATAGAGGATAAAATCTTCATCTTGAATTCCTCTAGTCGGGTCTAAATCCTTTAAAAGACACCTCTTGTAAATCTCAAATATCCGTCTACTCACATCTTCATCTTTAAATCACATCCTACACAATCTTATGGCGTGCATGCATTCCCAATACATCATATAGGATCAAAAAAACCTCTAAACCATGAGTGGTCATTTCATCATACCTATTTAGATTGTGGAGTAACATTTGCTTGAAGTTCAATGATGAGGTCCACACCTTTAACATTATTTTAATAAAGCACCATCACATATGCACTTAATTCACATATCTAACTTTTCTTAAATTAATTTACCTTATCTAGATCATTTAAGAGTCTGCAGCCTCCTTCCAGATGTTCTTCGTATCTCAAGCTTTCCAACGAGCCCTTAAACACCCTATTCTGACAACCAGATCAAACTATATGAACGCCTAAAGTATCTTAATCAAATTAAAATATTATATTCCTAGTTACCTTGTTCTTTTCATTTTCTTCAGGCATGACTAGCGGCCCATCAGATTTAGAAGCCTAGAATCTGCTCCCCCTTCCTCTCTCATAGGGACGTTGCAACGAGGGATCCCGATCCCCTGTTTCGTCATGAAACCGAGCGGCGGATGCGGGGATGCGCTCCGACTGACCCTGGTCTCTCCTCAGTCACCACAAGACTTGTGATGCGTCGAATTTGTTTCCCCAAGGTGTCCCACACCCATCGATGGTCATTGTTCTCGCACAACGAGTTGTTGCTTTGCCTAGTAGAAGCAGGTTCCCCAGTTCCTTTCCATTCACCCCTGTTTGTGCCGCCACCAACTGGGAGCACCTCCAATGCACCCGGTCTTGGTACCTTGGAGACTATTGTGCAAGTCACAACGGCTACTAGTGTGATTATACGCTAAGGACATCACTGTTTCAGGGGACAACATGGTCAAGGTCAAGAATCAGACCCACGACTATAGATGTTGCCGCTGCCATCATCTTTTCCTTCCTCATCTATCCTTCTTCTTCTCGGTATCTTTCTTGCACAAAACCCTAATCGATGTTACTCGCCGCCATCACGCCAACAATTGAGGCTTTATAACCTCCATCCTTTCTTAACAAATCCCACCCGATGGACTGATTAGAACCCCTGAACTTTCCAGAACGGGGAGCCGGGAGACCCCTTTTCTTTTGCAAATGAGCCTATGCTAGTGAACCAGACCTGAATCAAATGAACCGGAAATTTGGCTGTGAATCCATGGGTTCAACATTCAATTCCCATGATTTAATGATAATAAGGGCATTAACACAATACATTGTTTCTAATTCCTTTTAAATTTTCTATAGGCTACCCCTGGGACCACTTGGTCGTATAATTCACCAACACATCATACAAACACTAACTACTTATAGAGAAATCCACATAACCTGAGTCAACAAAGTGAATCACTAAAATCATATAAACTCTAATACATGTCATTGACCATTAAGATCTCTCAATACATTGCACTAGGCCATCAACCTATGTCAAAAGTGATATTAAGGCCTTTATCTTCATTTATTCAATATAAACTTATATACAACACATTTATTTACTTAAACATTAATAGTTATCACACCATGTCCATTAGTCACATCATTGATCATTCATTCATATTCATCCATACTAAATTACTAATTCTAAACATTTAGACCATCATATGTGTATAGGTGAGCCAAGTGGCATATAAGACATCTTTTATGAACTCGTTGCACATTTAACCATGGGTAGGTTTACTTTCTTCCGTAGTGAAATATTATTAGGAAAAACCACATTAAGCTTTTTAAATTATCTATGAAATTTGGGATGTTACAATTCTACCCAACTTAAATAAATTTCGCCCTCAAAATTTCTCATCTACTACCCACCTTACAGTTCTGCTTACCTCTTAACATATTAAGGTACACTTATGTTCAAAAAAATTTATGCAGAGAGATACGTAATGTATTTTCATAAAATACTTATGTGAGCATTATCTATTACATTGGTCTATTTCTCAACTCATACTTAGAGTTTAGGAAACTAAACATGGCTCTATACTTAGGACATCTACCTCAACATTGGCATGACTTTCTAACATTAGGTGTACATGATTGTCTAATCTTAGGTTCTTTAGGTAACTCCTACATTCCTAGATATGTGGTGTTAAGGCACATACCTAGAGATGTGGGATCCTAACATACTACCTCTCACTAACCTACTAATGCATGTGTCCCATACCACATGCACTTGTAAGAAAGGATATATGCATCAAAGCCTAATGGTTATGACATTCCTCTTCCATTCTCAATTGGATGGCCATAACCATTGAGAATGGAGAGGCTATCTCATTAGCTAGGATTAGGTTGCTACTTGAGACCTATAATAGGTAAACATCTATCTCGTACATCTCTATTTCTTCTAAGGTGAAAACTATTAGTCATTTGAGGCCATGGTATTTTTCTTTAGTAATCTATCCCTAAACCCTAATCCCTTATCTTCATCCTAGGGTGACTATGAGAATCATATTTTCTTAGATTACCAAATTGCTCTGATACCATATTGTAACACCCAGATTTTCATAACACATGAGCGAAAGCTATATTCTTTTTTGGGAATGTCACAAACATGATAATCATTACAATTAAAGAAAATGAAACACTTTACATATAGTAAAACTGGTTCATATATAGTCCTTGATAAAAGGAAAACTACAACTCATCTAATATACTCTAATAACAAGACTATGCATAAAAAGAGATGTCTAAACTCTGGTTCGTCTCGGTAGATGGCACCCCACTAGGAAAGCTTGAAAATCTCCTAGACCTTTACTTGTTCCTTTGATCCTCAGCTGTACCAAATCCTGCAGACATCGCGTCCCCAACCATGCATTGGAAAAAATAGTCGTTAGAGTAAGTGGCATGAGTATTCTAAAATATGCATTGCTAAAGAACTGAAATTGGGCATTATAAACACGAAACTAACATCAAACACTGAGTAAAATTTGAAGCATATTGTTCTTTATTTCTTAATCTGAATTCTTGTCTTTCTACCTTATCTTATTCTGGAGGAATGTACCTTGGTACATGAGTCTCATGACCTACACCAAAGTGTCAAGGTCATACTTATCTTATTTGATTCTCTCTCATCGTACTCATGGATGAGATTATGGGCATACCCTACACTAAGGTATGTTTTAATTATGATTTTTATCTGACCATGGCCACCATTATAGAATAAGTCCTCCTGAATTGGCATATCTACACCCTGAATTGATACCAAGGTACCTCTAAATTGACATTACATGCTTCTGAATGACACCAAGGTGTCTCTGAATTGGCGTGACTACGCCCTGAATTGGTGCCGCAACACCTCTAAATTGGAGTAAACACTCCTCTAAAATGGCAATAGATGCCTCTGAATCGTCTTGAGACTATTGAATGAGGACTTATCATATAATGTCTTATGTGAAGATTTTGACTTATTTATCTTAAGTCTAAACTTACTTAATTCTTAATCTGAACTGAAGCTAAATACTGATTGTTTTACTGAATTCTGAATCTGAATTCATCTTATATTAAAACCGAATACTGATAATTGAACTTATCTAAAACTAATTACTGAGTACTGAGCATGTACTACATTCTAAATCTGAATCTGAATCTTTTATTCTTAAGTGATAAACTTATCTACAATTGAATGTGAATATGGATCTCAATTACTTCATAATTGATATTGGGTCTAAAACCCTTATCATGTATCTTTATTCATAATCTGACTACTCACACAATGAGTAGTCTAAGTCTGAATCTAAATCTAATATCCATATTATCTGGATAATCCTTAATATAATACTTTAATCTGATAGGAATAACGTAGCTACTTTTGATACTAAATATATGACAACTAAGCCTACATGCTTAGGGAAAGGATCTGAACTAAATATGGAAATACAAAGTATATGAGAGTTCTCAAGTATCAAATATCTAAACTAATGTATTTTCTGACAAGGTAACTCAATTTCTATAAAATCTCAATAAGCCTGATCTCATTGCATTCATATGAACTTAAATCTTAAATCTTAGAGTAGAATTCATATAGAGTCTCAACGTGCAACTTAATCACGACTTAATGTCTCATAATTTGGTATTATCATCATAAACTCATGTTGCTATATATTCTAGTCCCAATAGTACATTTATCTTGGAAATTGGGTCATGGTCTACCATGTGCAACACCCATATTCTCATATAATACTTAACTTTTAAACACTACCTTATTAAGGAATCTATTTCACTTCTTAATTCTTAGATCGCTACATATATAAGAAACCTTGATGACATGTTCCTACTTGAATTCATAGCACACAATTATATCTATAAATGAGGGGAATCTTAATAACATGTTCTATTTTAAATCTTAATACATGATTACATATAAGGGACCCTAATGGCATATTGGTACTTAAAATCCTAATACATGGTTATATCACATAACCATGGAAGGATGGAAGTCTTATTTTTGTTTCATATCTTGTAGTCCTGAGTGTCCATATGGAATATCTTTAAGGATATGATAGAAATATATTTTCTTATCCTTCTTATGAACTTAACTCATGATCTAGAATCATTCCATAACCCATCACTACTTAAGTATTGAGCATATGAAATTCTATAATCATAAGCACTTAAAATCTATCTTAGATATTTAACTTAGAATGTAGGACATGAAGGTCTTATCTAAGAAGCATGTAAATGTACTTGGTTTGATAAAGATAAATACTCATGAGCATGAACCACTTACCTGTGTTATAGAGGATAAAATCTTCATCTTGAATTCCTCTAGTCAGGTCTAAATCCTTTAAAAGACACTTCCTGTAAATCTCAAATATTCATCTACTCGCATCTTCATCTTTAAATCACATCCTACACAATCTTATGGCATGCATGCATGCATACCCAATACATCATATAGGATCAACAAAACCTCTAAATCATGAGTGGTTATTTCATCATACCTATTAAGATTGTGGTGCAACATTTGCTTGAAGTTCAATTATGAGGTCCACACCTATAACATTGTTTTAATAAGGCACCATCATATATGCCCCTAATTCACATATCTAACTTTTCTTAAATTAAATTACCTTATATAGATCATTTAAGAGTCTAGAACTTCCTTCAATATGTTCTTCATATCTCGATCTTTACAATGAGCCCTTAAACATCCTATTCTGACAACCAAATCAAACTATACGAACTCCTAAAGTATCTTAATCAAATTAAAATCTTATATTCCTAGTTACCTTGTTCTTTTCATTTTCTTCAGGCTAGATGGGCCTTGTGACCAGCGGCCCAACAGATTTAGAAGACCAGAATCTGCTCCCCCTTCCTCTCTCATAGGGACGCACTACAAATAGGGATCCCGATCCCCTGTTTTGTCGTGAAACAGGGCGGCAGCGGCGGAGATGCGCTCTGGTCGACCCTGGCCTCTCCTCAGTCACCACAAGACATGTGATGCGTCGAATTTGTTTTCCCAAGGTGTCCCACACTCATTGATGGTCATTGTTCTCACACAATGAGTTGTCGCCTTGCCTAGTAGTAGTAGGTTCCTCTGTTCCTTTCAGTTAACCCCTGTTTGCACTGCCACCAACTGGGAGCACCTCCGACACACCTGGTCTTGGTACCTTGGCGACTATTGTGCAAGTCACGACTGCTACTAGTATAATTCTACACTGAGGACAACAACATTTTAGGGGACAACATGGCCAAGGTCAAGAATCAGACCCACGACTATAGATGTCACCGCTTCCATCAGCTTTTCCATCCTCGTCTGTCCTTTATCTCGGTATCTTTCTTTGGCAAAACCCTAATCGATCTTACTCACTGCCATCACACCAACAATCGAGGCTTTATAGCCTCCATCCTTTCTTAACAAAGCCCACCTGATGGCCTAATTGGAACCCCTAAACTTTCCAGAACGGGGAGCTGGGAGACTCCTTTTCTTTTGCAAATGAGCCTATGCTAGTGAACTGGACCTGAATCAAATGAACCGAAAATTTGGCTGTGAATCCATGGGTTCAACCTTCAATTCCCTTGGTTTAATGATAATAAGGGCATTAACACAATACATTATTTCTAATTCCTTTTAAATTTTCTATAGGCTACCCCTGGGACCACTTGGTCGTATAATTGACCAACACATCATACAAATACGATCTACTTATAGAAAATCCACATGACCTGAATCAACAAATTGAATCACTGAAATCATATCGACTCTAATACATGTCATTGACCATTAAGATCTCTCAATACATTGCACTAGGCCATCAACCTATGTCAAAAGTGATATTAAGTCCTTTGTCTCCATTTATTGAATATAAACTTATATCTAGCACATTTATTTACTTAATCATTAATAATTATCACACCATGTCCATTAGTCACATCATTTATCATTCATTCATATTCATCCATACTCAATTACTAATTCTAAACATTTAGTCCATCATATGTGTATAGGTGAGCCAAGTGGCATATAAGACATCTTTTATGAACTTGTTGCACATTTGACCATGGATAGGTTTACTTTCTCCCTTAGTGAAATCTTATTAGGAAAACCACATTAAGATTTTTAAATTATCTATGAAATTTGGGATGTTACAATTCTAACCACCTTAAATAAATTTCATCCTCGAAATTTCTCTAGGCTACTACCCACCTTAGGGTTCTGCTTACCTCTTAACATATTAAGGTACACTTATGTTCAAAAAAATTTATGCAAAGAGATATGTAATGTATTTTCATAAAATACTTATATGAGCATTATCTATTATGTTGGTCTATTTCTCAACTCATACTTAGAGTTTATGAAACTAAACTTGGCTCTATACTTAGGACATCTACCTCAACATTGTCATGACTTTCTAACATTAGGTGTACATGATTGTCTAATCGTAGGTTCTTTAGGTAACTCCTACATTCCTAGATATGTGATGATCATGCACATACCCAGAGATGTGGGATCCTGACATACTACCTCTCACTAACCTACTAATACATGTGTCCCATACCACATGCACTAGTAAGAAAGGAGATATGCATCAAAGCCTAATGCTTATGACATTCCTCTTCCATTCTCAATTGGCTGGCCATAACCATTGAGAATGGAGAGGCTATCTCATTATCTAGGTTTAGGTTGGTACTTGAGACCTATAATAGGTAAACATCTATATCGTACATTTCTATTTATTCTAAGGTGAAAACTATTAGTCATTTGAGGTCATGGAATTTTTCTTTGGGAATCTATCCCTAAACCCTAATCCCTTATCTTCATCCTAGGGTGACTATGAAAATCATATTTTCCTAGTGTCCATTTACCAAATTGCTCTGAACCATATTGTAACACCCAGATTTTCATAACACATGAGCGAAAGCTATATTCTTTTTTTTGGGAATGTCACAAACATGATAATCATTACAATTAAAGCAAATGAAACACTTTGCATTGAGTAAAATAGGTTCATATATAGTCCTTGATAAAAGGAAAACTACAACTCATCTAATATACTCTGGTAACAAGAATATGCATAAAAAGAGATGTCTAAACTCTAGATCGTCTCGGTAGATGGCACCCCACTAGGCAAGCTTGGAAATCTCCTAGACCTTTACTTGTTCTTTTGATCCTCAGCTGCTTCAAATCCTACGAACATCGCGTCCCTCACCATGCATTGGGAAAAACAGTCATTAGAGTAAGTGGCATGAGTATTCTAAAATATACATTGCTAAAGAACTGAAATTGGGCATTATAAACATGAAACTAACTTCAAACTCTGAGACAATTTTGAAGCATATTGTTCCTTATTTCTTAATCTGAATTCTTGTCTTTTTACCTTATCTTATTTTGGAGGCATGTACCCTGGTACATGAGTCTCATGACCTACACCAAAGTGTCAAGGTCATACTTATCTTATTTGATTTTCTCTCATCATACTCATGGATGAGATTATGGGCATACCCTAAACTAAGGTATGTTTTACTTATAATTTTTATTTGACTGTGGCCACCATTATACAATAAGTCCTCCTGAATTGGCGTATCTACACCCTGAATTGGTACCAAGGTACCTCTGAATTGGCACTACATGCCTTTGAATGACACTGAGGTGTCTCTTAATTGGTGTGACTATGACCTAAATTGGTGCCGCAACACCTCTGAATTGGAGTAAACACTCCTCTGAAATGGCAACAGATGCCTCTGAATCATCCCGAGACTATTGAATGAGGACTTATCATATAATGTCTTATGTGAAGGTTTCGACTTATTTATCTTAAGTCTAAACTTACTTAATTCTAAATCTAAACTGAAGCTGAATACTGATTGCTTTACTAAATTCTGAATCTGAATTTATCTTATAATAAAACTGAATACTGATAATTGAACTTATTTGAAACTGATTACTGAGTACTGAGCATGTACTGAATTCTAAATCTGAATCTGAATCTTTTATTCTTAAGTGATAAACTTAATCTACAATTGAATGTGAATATGGATCTCAATTACTTCATAATCGAGATTGGGTCTAAAACCCTTATCATATTTCTTTATTCATAATCTAGCTACTCACACAATGAGTAGTCTAAGTCTGAATCTAAATCTAATATCCATATTATCTGGATAATCCTTAATCTAATACTTCAATGTGATACGAATAATGTAGCTACTTTTGATACTAAATATATGACAACTAAGCCTACAGGATTAGGGAAAGGATTTGAACTGAATATGGAAATACGAAGTATATGAGAGTTCTCAAGTATCAAATATCTAAACTAATGTGATTTCTAACAAGGTAACTCAATTTCTATAAAATGTCAATAAGTCTGATCTCAATGCATTCATATGAACTTAAATCTTAAATCTTAGAGTAGAATTCATATAGAGTCTCCACGTGCAACTTAATCATGACTTAATGTCTCATAATTTGGTATTATTATCATAAACTCATGTTACTATATATTCTAGTCCCAATAGTACATTTATCTTGGAAATTGGGTCATGGTCTACCATGTGCAACACCCATATTCTCATATAATACTTAACTTTTAAACACTACCTTATTAAGGAATCTATTTCACTTCTTAATTCTTAGATCACTACATATATAAGAAGCCTTGATGACATGTTCCTACTTGAATTCTGAGCACACAATTATATCTATAAATGAGGGGAATCCTAACAACATGTTCTACTTAAAATCTCAATACATGATTACATATAAGGGTCCCTAATGGCATATTCGTACTTAAAATCCTAATACATGGTTATATCACATAACCATGGAAGGATGGAAGTCTTATTTTTGTTTCATATCTTGTAGTCCTGAGTATCCATATGGAATATCTTTGAGGATATGATAGAAATATATTTTCTTATCCTTCTTATGAACTTAAATCATGATCTAGAATCTTTCCCTGACCCATCACTACTTAAGGTATTGAGCATATGAAATTCTACAATCATAAGCACATCAAATCTATCTTACATATTTAACTTAGAATGTAGGATATGAAGGTCTTATCTAATAAGCATGTAAATGTACTTGGTTTGATAAACATAAATACTCATGGGTATGAACCACTTACCTATTTTATAGAGGATAAAATCTTCATCTTGAATTCCTCTAGCCGGGTCTGAATCCTTTAAAAGACACTTCTTGTAAATCTCAAATATCCGTCTACTCGCATATTCATCTTTAAATCACATCCTACACAATCTTATGACATGCATGCATGCATACCGAATACATCATATAGGATAAAAAAAACTAATAAATCGAGAATGGTCATTTCATCATACCTATTAAGATTGTGGTGCAACATTTGCTTGGAGTTCAATGATGAGGTCCACACCTATAACATTATTTTCATAAAGCACAATCATATATGCACTTAATTCACATATCTAACTTTTCTTAAATTAATTTACCATATCTAGATCATTTAAGATTCCGGAACCTCCTTCGAGATGTTCTTCTTATCTCAAGCTTTCCAACGAGCCCTTAAACACCCTATTCTGAAAACCAGATCAATTTATATGAACTCCTAAAGTATCTTAATCAAATTAAAATCTTATATTCCTAGTTATCTTGTTCTTTTCATTTCCTTCTAGCCAGATGGGCCTCATGTCCAATGGCCCAACAGATTTAGAAGCCCAGAATCTGGTCCCGCTTCCTCTCTCGTAGGGATGCAATGCAAACAGGGATCGAGATCCCATGTTTTGCCATGAAATAGGGCGGCGGTTGCGGGGATGCACTCCGGCCGACCTTTGTCTCTCCTCAGTCACCACAAGACATGTGATGTGTTGGGTTTGTTTCCCTAAGGCGTCCCCTACCCATCGATGGTCATTGTTCTTGCACAATGAGTTGTTCCTCTGTCTCTCATAGGTTCCTTTGTTCCTTTCAGTTTGCCCCTATTTGTGCCACCACCAACTGGGAGCACCTCTCACGCACCTAGTCTTGGTACCTTGGCAACTATTGTGCAAGTCATGACTGCTACCTGTGATTCTATGCTGAGGACAACACCGTTTTAGGGGACAACATGGCCAAGGTCAAGAATCAGACCCCCGACTGTAGATGTCTCTGTTGCCATCAGCTTTTCATTCCTTGCCTGTCTTTCTTCTTCTCGGTATCTTTCTTCGGGAAAACCCTACTCGCCGCCATCATGCCAACAATTGAGGCTTTATAGCCTCCATCCTTTCTTAACAAAAGCCCACCCGATGGCCAGATTAGAACCCCTAAACTTTCCAGAATGGGGAGTCGAGAGACCCCTTTTCTTTTACAAATTATCCTATGCTAGTGAACCAGACCTGAATCAAATGAACCAGAAATTTGGATGTGAATCCATGGGTTCAACCTTTAATTCCCTTGGTTTAATGATAATAAGGGCATTAACACAATACATTGTTTCTAATTCCTTTTAAATTCTCTATAGGCTACCCCTGGGACCACTTGGTCATACAATTGACCAATACATCATACAAATACTACTACTTATAGAGAAATCCACATGACTTGAATCAACAAATTGAATCAATAAAATCATATCAACTCTAATACATGTCATTGACCATTAAGATCTCTGAATAGATTGCACTAGGCCATCAACCTATGTCAAAAGTGATATTAAGGCCTTTGTCTTCATTTATTAAATATAAACTTATATCAAACACATTTATTTACTTAAACATTAATAATGATCATACCATGTCCATTAGTCACATCATTGATCATTCATTCATATTCATCCATACTCAATTACTAATTCTAAATATTTAGACCATCATATGTGTATAGGTGAGCCAAGTGGAATATAAGACATCTTTTATGAACTTGTTTCACATTTAACCATGGGTAGGTTTACTTTCTCCCTTAGTGAAATCTTATTAGGAAAAACCACATTAAGCTTTTTAAATTATCTATGAAATTTGGGATGTTACACTTCACATGAAACTCCTCATAAGTCAGGTTTTCAAGAATCGCCTAGGGTTCTACTATTAAAATATCCTTTTATTTGATATACACAACTAACATTTTTTATTTATTAGCATTATATTTATTAGGATATCACATTATCATTATCATTATCATTATATTTGTGTTGTTTCTAAAAGAGTTATATTTCATCATTATGAACCAAATCATGTATATTTAATATTTATCTCATTAAGAGTTTTAAGCACAATTAGAGGTTACTCAATTATCTCAATATCTATTAATATATTAGACCAGTATCCTTACTAACTTGGATTTATTCTCCATTATCCTTATGTTATCACCATATGAATTATATCAGATTATTTTGCATGAAATAAGACATTTTATCCAATTTTTTTTATTAAGTTTACAATTAAACCAAATAATGCCACATTAATTGCTTTTATCTATATTAAACATTGTCATATTACCTTTATTTCTCACATTAATGTCATCATTATTCATTTTCTCATATTTATTCACTTCTTATTATTGATTATGCACATTTGTGTGAATCTAATTATTTCTTATCCATATTCAAGTCATTATTTGTATTTTTGTGAACAAGATGGAACATATTACATATTAATGATTTGATTCACATACCAAATCATGATTAAGTGATTAATTAGGTGTATATCATAGAATAAGGTGATATGCATTTCATATTTATGACTCAATTGATCTATGATTAGGTAATTATATATCATTTATGTGTATCAAGGTATATTATCTGATTATAACACCTAATTCCTTTAATGTATCATGAATGGAATTAAGGATGCATATATTAAGTTTACATGATTACAACTTAGGTTTTAGGTTAATATGACCATTATATTTTACTTATACCTTCTTAGCATGCATTAAGTCCAAAGTTAGGTTATAATTATCTTGCTCATCATAACATTAGGATTTATTGGTTGATCACATGGTTAGCATCATGTGTGTCCACAATGAGGATTAATATTTTAATTATTCATATTATGTACATTAAGTATTCATTAAGTTTTAAACATATGAACTATTCATCAGATGACCATTATATGTTCATTAATATATTAGCAAGCATGTTAAGTTATAACTGTAACTTGTTTGGTCAAAACTTAGGATCCAAGCATACTAACCTCCTTGTTATGGAGTTAGGGTGTCTAGAGTCAGAGTATCTAGATTTTGGAATGTCACAGGGCTCCATACCCTCAAAAATGATTTCTTCCTCGAAATCTAACCACCAAAGCATCAACAACCAACTACTCGCCACCCCTTAAAGGTTTGACCTAGAAAGTCAAACTAAACTAGAGGTAAAGGGTTAATCTAACTAAGCCACACATAAGATCTATCACTTTATTTCTTTATAAACACCAAACTTCCTAGTCTAGGTTCTAGGGATAGACTTCCCAACCATGTAGTCCTATGGTTCATAAGGGAACATTTCAAGAATCCATCCTCAAACAAGGCATTGCTACTGAAAGACAAGGTTAGCATATAAGGTTCCCATGAGTATCCAACATAGATGTCTAAGGATACTATTACCTATAGGCATGCTATTTCAGACAATCAATATCAGCTCAAGCAAGGAAGAAATCATACGTATCATGGAGACCTCATAAATCAAGCTAGTAGCACAGAGGAAAATCTTGCCAGCCCCCGAACCCTGATCCTTTCTAGACACCTTTGCTTTCAACTTATGGCCTAATAACTACCTAATAGGCTCATCACATAAAGATTAACTAAATATATTTCTAATGAGGAACTCTTGTGATCCTAAAACAACCTTTCATCATTTCATGAAAAAATAGATCATTTCTAGGGTGAACATGTCACTTAAAGGGAAACTATGCAAGGCAAGGTTTCTAATTGGGGAGACAATTTTGAAATAGCCAGATTCCGACTACCATGATATCTGATACCATGTTGTAAAAGAGTGAAATGACCCCTTTAATAAAAAAAACAATAATAAAACATCCATCCCAAACATACTCAAAAGGTCTGCTGGAGAGAGTTTAAAATTTTCAAATCTTAATATAATGGTAAACAAAAGACCAAAGAGTATAGTAGCAAAATATAATTTTCATGACTATAATCAATTTTATAAAAGTACGTCATCATCCTCCCATATAGGTTTTACATCAAAGATACAACATAAGGATCTAGATAGAGGGAAATCTAAACTACACCAACTTTGTCTCCAAGAAACAACTTCATGAGATAGGTCCATGGTGAGATCCATGTACTCCTTATCCTATTCCTAGGTTGGTCCTCCATGGTCTTGCAGTGCACTTTGATCCTAGGCCTTGCTCAACACGTTGATCAAACCCTGGATGATTGGGAAGACACCCAAAAAAAGAAAGAATCAAGGTATGTATCAAATATTAAACAAGGACAAAAGATAAGGAAATAACATGGAAATAAAGGCTAATATTTCATCATAAGATGAAGAGGATTAAGAGAATGAGGCATAATCAAGTAGATGCTTTCCATAACAAGAAAATAGTAAAAGGTTTGCATGCATGATTAATAGTGACTACCTTAACTAACTAGGGATTAGGCACCTATGGGACCTCAACCAAATATGTGACGAATAGTAACACATTCTAGTCACCTACAAAATATTTTATATTGGGGAGAGTAAGACATTCCCTGGGAAAAATTACACATGTCCTATCTATGGGTGGTTGTAAAAGAGTACCACTACACTAGTTAAATAGTCTAATAAAATCAACATGCTAAAAGAACTATGGCAAGTATAAGCATAAAAAAGTAGAAACATAATAGTGGGGTACAAGACCCAAGAAATAAATAACAAAACTGATGTTGACACAAATGTAGCAAAGGAAATATCAAAAGAGATATTAGGGTTCAATAAGACCCTCATTAGGGAAATTAGGATAGCTTTTCAAATATTCCCAACTTAAGGTGTAAGGGTGCACATACCTCTCTTATTGATTTCAACTATTCATTTTGACCACTTTAATTGAGTCCAAGGTCCACTTTTTCTATTTTCAATGTATAATCATGTATTAAGGTTTTTCATGTGCATTAATGTAAAGAAACCCCAACTCTTGGACTTTTTGAACAAAACCTTGATTTAGAATTTGAAATCATCACCATTGATCTTATTAGGTTCTCCTGATTAAGAAACATATAATTTTGTCAATTTTGAAGTTCTGATGATTAAAGTGCATTTTTGGTGATTTTTATGTTTTAAAATCATTTTTAGAAAACACCTTTTGAAAAATCTCAAAACCAAACCTTAAAAGCTATTTTTATTAGAAAGATCACATTTTCCTAATTCCAAAATGTATTCATTTTAAATTTTGGACAAAGGAATCAAAAGATATGATTTTTCTAATTCTAAACAACCAGAGCAGGACACATCAGCATCGCAAGTGAGAGAGAGGAAGAGAGAGAGGGAGAGGGGTGGGACACGTGACTTGGCCCAACTTTGGGGAGCCAAGTCAGCAGTCCATGCCAACTCATCCACGCGTTAAACAACCCAAAACAAAACCACATGATGCTAATACCCGTACATGAAAACAGAGAGAATAGAAGGGAAGAAGTGGGGGCAAAATAGTCAAAGCATGAAGGAGATTGTCCCCAACATCTGCTCGCGCCATGGTGTTGAGCTGCTAGGCCCCGATTTGGGCAAATCCTTAATTCTCAATCTTTTGCAAAACCAAATGTAAAGAAATGTAAAGGAGAGTAATACGAACTTACCCCTATAAGGAATTGAGTCAAGGAGCAACGAAGAGGGAGGGAGAAGCGCCACAAAGCCTCCTACAAAACCACAATCACCGACAACAACTCATGTGACTTGGGAGAAATGGAGGTGAGGGGAAGTTCGCAAATGTGTCGAGGAAGACCAGGATAAGAGTATTTATAGGTGGGGGTGTGAGAACTGAATAATATGCCAGAGCCTCAAAAAGTTTGGATAACTAAAATTGGGCATTTCTTAAATACTTGCCAAAATGATGCAAGTAAGAGATCATTGCATGAGGAATCGAAAGAGAAATGTGTGGGTGAATAAATCTCACGAAAAGATGGATTGTGGAGGGAGAAATCAAAAATCAAAAAATCATAAAGATAGGTGCATGTTTCTGATTTGAGCACAAGGAAGGAGACAATCAAGTGTCATCCGATCGAAAATCCAATAGCTGAGATCATGCTCGCTAAACATATATGTGTGACATTTAATGTAATTCCCATTTTATTTTGAATAAAGTTCTATTTAAATTATTTTTCTTTTTCTATCTCTTCATTTGAGGGTGAAAATGAAACCCAAATTTAATGAAATTTGGCACCTAGCCTATTTTGGAAACACAGAATCAAATATGGCCTTCGTTTTCACTCTTGAAGATTTTAGATATTTTATTTAATTATTTTAAAGTAAATCATATTTTCTCTTTCTTATAACATTAGAGACTTCTAGAAAACACCAATTAATGTGAAACTTCACTCTTAAGCAAACCAACACATGTGGAACAGGAATTGGCCATTAATTTTATGCTTTAGAATAATTTTTCTAATTATTTAATATTTAGGATAATTACATATTTTCTCTCTCCTAATCTACACATGTTTATTAAAGATCATCCAAATTATGAAACTTGGCCTCCAAGCTATAAACCAAACACAAGGAAAATGAATCTCAAGTTATTTTTAACCAATTAGTTTTCCTTTTATGAGTTTTTTCCTATTATCCATAGTTACCACTATTGTGATGACCCTGATTTTATGATTTAAACCCAAATTATTTCTTGAAGACGAGCATGGACCAAAATGGTTTATTTACGTATCATGATATGTATATGGTCAAATTAAGCAATTTGAGCTTGTGTCGATGAGGTTAGAGGTCAATTCATGTATATTTAAATTAAATATCTTTAGATTTTGGACTAACAAATTTGAAGGATCAATAATAAAGTTTGGGTGCCTCATTTGTATAAAAGTTGAACTACACCACGTGGAATCATTGATTAAAATTATATGGTCAAAGCAATTTCCTATGAAACTCTATTGAGGTTTAAAATAAAAAAGAAAATTAATCAAATGTTAGCATGAGGCAATGGCCCAGTATTATTATAAGGAAGTTCTGTTCATGTGGGTTCTGAATGTGAAGTGGCTGGGAAGTGGTCAAAAGCACAGACTTGCCTTCAAGCTCCGAGACCTACAGAGCTGATGGAAACAAACCTATTTGATAGTGTCCACGTGCTTAAGTTTGTTTTACTAGATCCAGAGCGACCGATTTGATCTACCGTCTTTAGAGGAGTTCCTCGCTCATACCTCTCATCGTCAGTAGCAGCTTGCAGAGGGAGATCACAGAGGGTGAAAGGAAGAATAAGGAGGTGGAGGAGCAGTTGAACGACCCCCCATCCATCTTCTGAATGCATCCACCCAAACAGCAGGACGATGGCTACACCTTCTTCATTGCAATGTGGGTCGCAGAGGCTACTGCAGACCGAGCTCACTCGTATGATGTCCAGCTGCAACACCATGCCTCAGCGGCACCATGCTTTCAGAAGACGGAGTAGTAGAGGAGACAAGGATCGTGGTGCATAGGAAATCGTGATGAAGGTAGAAGGAAGGGATACTGTAGGCTCGAAGATAACAACAAAAACTAGGGGAACCTTTGGATTGCAAAGCCATCCAAATGGCTTATGAACATTGCAATGCGGGTGAGGCAAGGTGGATCTAGATTAGGAGCATTGGACACCCCGACTACCTGCAACCATCCCCACTATACTTTGTGGCTACCCCAAACCAACCACTGGTACTGAGTTCATGCACCCACCCAGTTGCTGAAATGCTTGTCGTTGAGGTTGAAGGCTTCATCCCTACGATGGCTGGGAACTTAACAACCTAGAAGGATTGAGATCCAGCCCTGTATGAGGAGCCAAGCTGACGCTGACCTTCGTGGATCTGTAGTGAGGTCAAGAAACCCATCTTTTGGTGATGTGGGTGCTTGCAGCTTGAGGTTTCCTTCGAGGCGGCGGCGTCCACCATATAGGGTGTCCAGCCATGAGAGCCGGAGGTGGGAGTATTCAGTGGAAGGAGAAGAGGCCGCTGCAGACTAAGCCCATGTTCAGCGGCGCTAGAAGCGGCTCGCTAGAGGCAGATGAGAGAGAGAGAGCTAAGAGTCTCTAGGCATTTCGGCCAGTGAGCAATGTAGACTTGAGATGGTTGATTCATCACCAGAATCCAAGCCTCAGCGGCGCCCTACACTTCTTGGGTTCAAGGCAGAGAATGGGGGAACCACAAAGAAGAAGGGTCGCATCGCACACGATGTGTGAGGGAGAAAGGGAGAGTAGGGAGAGCCCTGAACCAGCAAATCACACCGAATCAGATCCAGGCCAGTGAACCAGACTGACCGAGCCAAGGAAGGATTTGTGCCACTTCAGGGACACATGGTGAACCTTGATAGGCTGCCAAAGGTAAATATATCCAATTAATTTCTAGATATTCAATAATTCATAGTAATTAGCCCGATGGTCAGAAAAATACATCTTATCAAACTTCTCATAAAAATGAGTAGAATAATATGAAATCCTAATATATGTCTTTTGATGAATATAATATGCTGGTAATATGCAAGATGCATTATAAGCTTTTGATATATGATAAATATCAAACGATGGAATAAAATTATGGAAACATTCCAGTAACTCCTAGATATGATATATAATCCATATGTGGACTCTAATCTGAGTAATACACCTAGATAATAGATCGTTTTCTCATTAACCTGTTAGATGCTTTTAAACTCATTTTAATTTTAGAAAATAGATCAACCATCAAAAAATTATGAAACATGAATCCGACCCTAATTATGACCTTTAGATCAGTATAAAAATATTAGAGACAAGTTTTGGTCAGTTTGAATCTAGGTTTGGCCTAAACCCTAATATGGACCTAAATACCCTTAATCATGATGAACATTGTATTAATGAAAATTAATTGTTATTAATCAGGTCATGGACAAAGTTCTAGATGATCCCGGATGCTAGGAATCTATGAACTCAGGTACATGGGCTTTATCTAAGTATATGACTAGCTTTCTTGTGTGAAATAGCTATGCTGTATTGCTTGTCTTTATTTGAGAATATTGCTTGTATGCACTATGATTATAGTATCTTCGCCATGTCAATAAGAACATCAAAGAATATAGATGGTTTGTAGCTACTAAGTGGATATACACTCTCTCTGTGCATCCTCTCTCTCTCTTCCTCTAAATATAAGGTCGGCACTCGGGTCTACATAGCCTAAGGGGTGGGGAAAAATGAAGTGCGACATCCCTCCCTCTTTCCTCTAAATATAAAGTTGGCACTTGGTCCCCATAGCCCAAGGGGTGGGGAAAAATGAAGTGTGACACTGCTTAGTAGTACAAACGCATCAAAAGACATCTAAAAATATGTGTTTACCTGATTATAACTTTAAACAATGTTTTCTTTCTCAAGTTATTTCAATTATGCAAGCATATTAGTATGTATCTTTCTACCCACGTGCACAACACCTTCTATATTGATTTGTTGTGTCACGTATGTTTTAGGTTCAAAGCTAGCGTGGGACAAAAGAAGGGAACTGAGCAGTTGTCTAGGTTGTACTTATTGTGTAGATCCTGATTAGCATACATGTTCATAGACTTGTAAATCTTCTTTTAATATGTAAATATAATTCATGTTGTAATAAGTAATCTTGTATTAATATACATGTTAATTATTGAGAAATGTTATGGTGTATGTTATAGTTGTATGTTCATGTATGTGCATATTTCTTCCGCAACGCACTTTGATACAATTGCTTAACGTTTTTAGATTTTGTCTTCTCATCTCCATGGGGTTTTGAGAAGGTGAAAATCTGGGGACGTTACAGGTGGTATCAGAGCATGAATAATAGCTACACCTGACCATTGCTCACCATGAAACATAAAACGAAATTTTACCTTTCACTTTAAACCATAGAAACTTAGTAAGTTGTTCTATAGGAATAAAGTTTGACTTAGCCTATAGGTTAGAACTTAGATGTTCGAGAACTAGGTTTAGACAAGTCTATAAAACCCTTCCCATATAGAGCTCATATGCATTGGGTAGCTACACTAGTCTACACTTTGTTCTCGCCATTTCACTAGGTGACATGGCACTGGACTATCTACTGTGTGTGGGACACTCGTTTTGCTGATTTGTTTTTATTTTCCAATCAGCTCGAGCCTCGATGATTTTCTCTAACGTCTTCTTTTTCAGAGAAAAACTATATAATACTTTATTATATATATGTAAGTTTGAAAAAGTGTCCCTCATATTGGAGAGTAGTTAATGTTCATGTAACCTAAGTGAAAGGGAGTGACATTTGTCTAGAAGAGAGAGTAAACTAGATTAGATGTCTAGAGCCTTATCAAGATATGTGATACATAGAGTAGATGACAGAATGATAGTTGAAACAAGCATGTTAAATCTTATCTAAGTTTGATCTTAATGGTATAAGTTTCCTTATAAAGAATTAAGTTGTATATGAGCTGATCCAATTTTAGAGATTCTAAGATAAGTCAAGATAATGGAATCACATACTCTCTTTTTACTTAGGATGAGTTAGGTTAACATAAGGTTGAATATGCATGAGCCTCAAGCTCTTTTATAGAGGATGACCTCTAGTGTTAGGACAAGATATGTGGTGAACTCTACAGAGAGTGAGACCCACAGGGAGAGGGTCATAGGACCTACCCCACAATATGTGAAAATAATAATATATATGTGAATGATGTGTCCTAAGCTGGGTTACTCCTGTGTAGTTTTGTTGAGTCCTTATGTATGATTCAGAGACATTTGATCTAAATTCTAGATGTGAGAGTTTGTTAAAATAAATGATGGGTAGACGACTAATAATGAGAAAGTCAATCATTTTGATTGATTTACGTCCTAGTTTGAGTGACATATGTTTTGAATCTCATCATTAGTTGCAAGTGAGGTGATATATGAACTCTAGTTTTGATAGTAAAATGCCTTGTACATAAGATACTCATAAATGTGGTTCCTTTCACTTCGATTTCTTAATATATGATGCTAGAAACCTTACTTGAGCTATAAAGATGAATTATGTATGAAGAGTCACTCATATAAGCTTGACCTATTCTATATTTCCTTCTTATATCATACATGTACTATCCAAGTTTGAAATCATGATAAAGTTGGCTTAGTATATTATCTTTCCCACTATACCATACATGAAATATATAAGTTTGAAAAAATGGAATGTTGACTGAATATATTCTCTTTCCCAACATATCATATATGGAAAATATAACTCTGAAATCATGAGATTGAAATAAAGATATCCTTGGATCATAGATTGTATGATCAAAAAATATAGTGCTACCTCAATCCTTCTATATCTATTCTTCTAAGTTTGAGGATAACTCTCACAAATAGAATTAAAACCCTAATATATATAAATGAAGATCAAACCCTGTAATGCAAAAATCCTAGCATGTTGTTGATCATAAACCACATTAAAGATGTTAAGTTTGATAATTTGAATAAATGATGGAAGGAAATGTTGACATCACTATATGATTAGTAGGGTGAAATATGAAACCTTGAGTGGTACCTTCTTAACTTCATATGTATGAATTAAACCCTTATCCTTAAGGGACTATGTGGATGCAAATTCTAAAATATAAGAATGTCAGGTTATGACTAAGATATGAAATGACTCTTCAACCTATATAAGGTGGTGTGGGTACCCATAGAGGATATAAATCCTAAGATTGCAACTTAGGGTGCATTAAAAACTATGAAAGGATTGTCACCTAAATTGGTAGCCTAAAGATAGTAGAGACTCCTTAAGATCACCTTAAGTTTGAGAATGTTGAATTTCGAGGACGAAATTTTATATAAGGTGGGGTGAATGTGATGACCCTAATTTTAGGATTTATACCCAAATTATTTCTTGAAGACGAGCATGGACCAAAATGGTTTATTTACGTATCATGATATGTATCTGGTCAAATTAAGAAATTTGAGTTTGTGTCGATGATGTTAGAGGTCAATTCATGTATATTTAAGTTAAATATCTTTAGATACATACCCTTTGGACTAACGAATTTGAAGGATCAACAATTGAGTTTGGGTGCCTCATTTGTATAAAAGTTGAACTACACCACGTGGAATCATTGATTAAAATTTATACGATCAAAACAATTTCCTATGAAACTCTATTGAGGTTTAAAATAAAAAAGAAAATTAATCAAATGTTAGCATGAGGCAATGGCCCAATATTATTATAAAGAAGTTCTGTTCATGTGGTTTTTGAATGTGAAGTGGCTGGGAAGTGGTCAAAAGAACGTACTTGTCTTCAAGCTCCGAGACCTACGAAGCTGATGGAAACAAACCTATTTGATAGTGTCCACGTGCTTAAGTTTATTTTACTAGATCCAGAGTGACCGGTTTGATCTACCATCTTTGGAGGAGTTCCCCGCTCATATCTCTCATTGTCAGTAGCAGCTTGTAGAGGGAGATCGCAGAGGGTGAAAGAAAGAAGAACCATGTGGAGGAGCAGATGAACGACCCCCCATCCATCTTCTGAATGCATCCACCCAAACAATAGGACGATGACTCCACCTTCTTCATTGCAATGTGGGTCGCAGAGGCTACTACAGACCGAGCTCACTCGTCTAATGTCCGACTACAACACCATGCCTCAGCGACACCATGCTTTCAGAAGACGGAGTAGCAGAGGAGACGAGGATCGTGGTGTGCAACAAATCATGATGAAGGTAGCGAGAAGGGATACTATAGGCTCGAAGATAACTACAAAAGCCAGGGGAACCTTTGGATTGTGAAAGCCATCCATATGGCTTACGAACATTGCCATGCGGGCAAGGCAAGGTGGATCTAGATTAGGAGCATTGGACACCCTGACTACCTGCAACCATCCCCACTATACTTTGTGGCTACCCCAGACCAACCATTGGTACTGAGTTCGTGCCCCCACCCAGTTGCTGAAAACGCTTGTCATTGAGGTTGAAGGCTTCCTGACGTGGGACTTTATCGCACTAACAAACTCACTCGGGGTTGAGATCCCTGAGCTTTTACCAAAACCAAAGTGCAATAATACCACCCGCAAGCGGATGTGTCTTATTGCAGTATTGTTAAGGATCGAACTCAAAGGACAACGTTTTTAAGAATCTTTGTTAATCGAATCTAGCTTGAGTTAAGGCTAGTATTTAAAATGATTGATATATTTGAGGTTAATTAAACTAATAGCAAGAAAGTAAAAGCTGAATTAAAGTTTGGATTTAGATCAATGATATGGAATCACTGGGATGGTATCGGGTTTCACCACCGCTACGCACGCAAACATATTCAAATGCAAACAATCCAGGAAAGATATAACAATCCAAATAGAGCTACTACGGAACCCCCATATGGGTGTTAGGTTCGCGCAGGCATCACCTTAGGCATCAGATGTCTCGTCACCAACCGGATCACTCACTTACAACTCCAAAGATACAGAAATTTGACGAAGGTTGTGGGCCCCCAATACAGGCGTTAGGCACACAGAAGCATCACCGAAGGCTAGATGGCTCGTCCCCTCGCAGATCATACACTTACGACCTCGAAGAAATCCCATTCTATTTCTAGTTTGGGAGTCAACCACATTAATCGATAAGCAAGTAGGTGATAGATCTGCAAACTAACATCGACGATAAACAAAGACGATACAAAATCCAACTAAGGCTGTGGTCCTCCCTGAGGGATGTTTAGACCACAGAAGCATCATCATATAGATGTATCGTCCCCTCACGGATCATACACTTACGACCTCAAGGAATCCTATTAGAAGTTCCCATCAAGGAGTCGAACTTGTAAACCGCCATCCCATCCCATATATATAAGATTTTGCAATAAGGGAAAGAACAAGATGAAAGCAAGTAGATAATCAACCACAAACATACCAACTAATAAAGAAATGGAAAGTTATACACATTGCCATGTAATGCTTAACAAAAGAACATGCTTGCATGGGCAGCGGGGCTAGTCCTCGCACCCCAGCGAAAAGGGACTACTTGCTCATGATGCGAGAAATAAGAAGAATACGAAAGAGAGAGAAATCTGCCATGAACTCGGTGCAGAAGGTAGTCACAGCTCGGTGAAGATGATGTGGTCTTCTACGTCGTGTTAGAGCAGATCTGGATGTAGAACGGGAGATGCCAAGACTGGTCAGACAATCTCTCACGCTCCGTCTTCTTTCTCTTCTCAGCCTCCTTGGTTGCAACATAGGCAGTAGGTGAAATGAAATTGGCATGGGCTGAACTGGATCTGGATTGGAACTGTGTACGGCAGCCTATCGGCGTCCCGAAACTGATGCCCAAATGAGGACCCTTGGGGTCCTATTTATAGGCACAAATATGTCCCTCATGCTTTTTGTGTTTAGTCCAAACGGTTTACTGAAAATCTTCTTCAAATGGTTTGGCTATAAGCCAACTTTATCAAACGGTCTTCAAGTTTCACTTTAGCAAACAGTTTGCATGCATTGCTTTTTCCAAGCAAACGGTCTTGCTGCATTTAGTTCATTCGATCTTGCTAATTAGTGCTCAAATGATCAGCTGCTCGTTCGGCTTGTAAACCGTTTGATTATCCAACGGTTTGATGACATTCGATACTCATTGCAAACAATCTTCTATACTTAACGGACTTCACGTGGCTGCAAACCGTTTGCATGCAATGACCAGTCTTCATTAGCTCAAACAGTCTTCATATTCAAAACCCTACTCGGTCTTCCATGTTACTAAACCAAACGATCTTTACATGGGTAGCTCTAATGGTTTTCACGTGTACTCATTCGGTTTCATCAGCATACGATCTTCATTTCTAATCTAGCAAGTCCATTCAGTTTGCATGATTAATTGGGTTTGCATGCACGTGGAGTACAACAAATGGTATTCTATGATGTGATCATTCGATCTTCATGCAGTGGCCGGGGAAAATGGTTTTGATATAGCAAGTGGCCATTCCATCTTGAATTAATTACTCAAACGGTTTGACATATGCATGCCTATTTCATTCGGTTTGGAAACTGAATGCAGACCTCCAAACAGTCTTGCAGATCAAAATTCTTCAAACAGTCTCGCAGACCGAATCTTTCAAATGGTCTTGATGTGAAAAAGTTCATTCAGTTTCGATCATTTGACCAAACGGTCTTCGCGTCTAAATGATCTTTGCGGCTGATCGGTCTTGCGGCCTTGGCACCCAAATAGTCTGAAACCGTGTGACGTCCAAATAGTTTTGAGGTGGATATGTCCATTCAGTCTTGAGTCTGAATGGATGAAACTGATTGGTCAAGACCGGATGGCCAGATCGTTTGGCGAGACTAAATGGTTGAAACTGTTTGGTCAGATCGAATGGATAAAACTGTTTGGTCAGATCGATTGGTCAGAACCAAGGGTGAGTGAAGGTGGGACCCATCTGATTGTTCAACCTTATCGAGACCTGCATCAAATTAACATTAACTCAGTTAAGAACCTTAACAATTGAATCAATTATGAAATATTGCATTTTATGATGCATTTGATATTTAATGAGTGAAATTTGATGTGTTGAGTCCAAATGAGCCCAATATGGTAATTTAATTTCATGATGAATATACATTCATCAAAATACCCCAAACTTAAACGTCGCTCGTCCTTGAGTAACACAAAATCTGAAACAATCACCAAATGAATACTTTCAATTCGTGTGATTGCCTCCTCGTCTCATCACGATTGTTTTCTTTCTGCTCAGTATGACTCAGTATCTCAACCTCCTGAGACCACTAAACACATCTTACCATATCTTTATTCCTGAGTTTGTTTTCCAAAATCACTTCCTCCTCACTTTTTCCAACAACAAGCATGTCAAAGAGTTTTGTAAGAGTCCAGAGACACCCGCAGAACAACAAGTGTGCATTTGATCTGACACTGGTGTTTTTCAGGATAGGGTAGGCAATCATTGTGCCATTAGGTAGAAAAGGGAGTGAAAGGTGGTATGGAAGGAAGAAGTAAATCTCTCCTCTATTCGACTCGAGATTTTTATTTTATGATGTGCAATTTCATTTATTGCATTTTTTGTGCGAATCTCTCCTCTATTTGACTCGAGATTGCATTTCTTTTTGTGTGCACTTTGGCATCTTTTTGTTTGCAAATCTCTCCTCTATTTGACACAAGATTTCATTTTTGGTGGTATGCCCCTATAAATTTTCGAGGGGTATGGAAGAAGCGGATATATAGAGGGAAGTGGCGTGCCACCCCGAACTTAGGGTTTTGCACTATTTTGGCTATTTTTGTTTCTTTTTGATGGATGGAGGGGTACGAAGAGGATGGAAGAAGTGTAGAAGAGAGTTCAGATCAGAATGCAACTTGATTTACAATTCTGTGCACCAGGTCATTCTCTTTATCGTACTCTGCTTAAATAATGGCTTGATGAGGATCCGGTGGGGATTCCATGTTATTGTTCCACTACTCAGTTAGGAAGCATGACGTGTTTGATCCCTATTAGTTTTACAGACACTTGTCATATTTTCATAAGTATCATGATGTTAGGAGTCATAAGCTTCACAAAATGATTTCAGTCAAAAGGCTAGTTTCAAAAAGTGGTCCTTTTGAGGGTTTACTTCGAATAAGGATGATATCATGATTAAAAATGCATTGCAGGTTAGTTATTGACTTTTAATGAAACCAGGAAGTGTCAAAATTTCATCAAGTATCAATTTAAATTCCTTGAAGGCTTTAAAACTTTAAAATTTTGAAAATTTTGGTCAAAAATGCGACAATGAAAATCTAAGACTGGTTTAGATGGGCGAAGGAGGAAAGTAAGTGTGATGGAGTGGACTTTTAGAATCCTAAATGTCCAATGACAGAAGTGAAATCATATGGTTGAGCTATATTGAGAGTTCCAAGCTTTTGACAAAGTAGGAGTGTTGATGTGAGGTTGACATAATGAGTAAGACATCTCTTTTAATGCCTTTTGAGAAATTTAATTGAATGGTCTAATAGATGAGTTTGGTCACCAAATTTGAGTAGAAGGTAGATAGAGAGATAAAGAAGATATGGTTAAAACTTGGTGGCATTTGGGTTCTCCTAGAGAGAGATATTTAAGTTTGAATATGATGAAATAATGTGATTGTAATGATTCTTGGACCTAAGTTTAATATTTATACCCTAAGGTTGATCAAAGAAATGGGTCACACGCCTCTAATGTTTAAGAACCACAGATACATGGCGTGGCATATTCCTGATCGTTGGATGGATCAGATATGATGACTCTTAGTTGTCTCCTACCTTGCAATTAGAGCAAGCAAGGGAGCTTTTGAAGCCACGAATTGCCCACGGTCTCACACCTAGGAGAGAGAGCATTACGTACAAGACCGACCAATCAGTTGGCTTCCTATAGATTGCAACTTCCATTCTACCCATTTCTTGAGACCAGAGGGGAAGAAATGAGGGAGAACGAGCCCTCCCTTCTCGTAGTCTCTCCATCGCAAGTCGTAGGTGGGAAGCGGAGGTGTGAGATGGAGGTAGTGAGGAAACCAAAGGAAGATATTAGAGGCTGAAGGATGACTGAGGTTAGTCGAAGCTACTGAGGGTGCTTTCGAGCCTGTTTGGGTTGTGCTATCAGCTGATGAATCCCATCCTTGTCGGAGACAAGTTGGGGTTCGGGTTAGCTGTTTCAGGCTTCCTCACCTCTAATGGAGATTGCGTTCGAGTTGAAGAGGGCCACACACTGCTTTTGCAAAAGCTCCCTGATGCCTTCCATGCCTGGGGGTGATATCCCCCCTTTCTTGTCATTGTGGCAGCGGCCATGACCGGCGAGCTCTCCAGGCCACACAGAGAGGTAATGACAGGAATCGATATGAGGCCAGGATTATGGAGGAAGGCCAGATGAGCCTTGTAGAAGTAGTAGAGGGATGGAAGCAGGCTTTGATCATAACCAGTTCATCGACAGAGACAAGCTCTGTGATGGCACCCTATCCCCGTCGCACGCGAACAAGTCAGGTCGCACGCAGCAGCGAGAATGGCAACACGACCATGGTCGACGCTCGTGTTGTGCGAGAAGCAAAAAGGGAAATGATGGACCAGGTAAATGGATCGCCGCACTACTACAGAAATGACTTATAAAGTCACTTTTCAAGGTGTCGGTTGTATACATAAACTGACATCTAAACTCTACAGTGTCGGTTGATAACATAAACAGACATCCAATCTATGAAGGGCGACCAGACACAGGTACCGCTTTTATTAAGTGTCAGTTACTTAATAAAAAACCAACACCTAAAATTAACCGCCAAAAGCAAAATTTCCAGCAAAAAAATTACCTCCGAAATTTGACATATGGCGTCGGTCAATAAATAAAAAACCGACGACTAAAGGTTATTCACGAGACAGAAATTGGTGTCGGTTGTCTTTTAGTTAAAAACCGACGACTATAATCTAGTATTGGTGTCGGTTTTTGATAAGAACCGACACTATTGTTTTAGTTGTCGGTTTTTTTGAATAACCGACACTTATGGTCAACTTAATAGCACCATCGTGATCGACTCTTCCCCTTTCTCTGTTTCATTCCCGATTCTTCTGTTAGGTCTGGTGATTTCTTGCTCGTCGCCTCTCGGTGCTGCCGCCGGTCATTGCTCCTGTCCTCTCGTCGCCGCTCGGTGCTACCGCCGGTCGTTGCTCCTATCCTCTCATCGCTGCCACCGGTAGAAGCAGCTACGATGCTCTCCTCGTCACCGCCGCCCCCACCGGTAGAAGCAACTACGATGCTCTCCTCCGCCAGCTAAAGCTTCCTGCTATGCTCCGCCAGCTTCCTGCAAGGTAACCCTTAAATAACCACCTTTTCTCCTCCGCCTTGCTTTTCTCTGCCGCCGCCGACCTGGAACTCACCCAGGCGGTGCCTAAGCAAGTGCCAGGGCACGCCTAGGGTCCCAAGCCCAGGTGCCCTGCCTAGCTAGGCCTCTGGGCGGATGCTTGGGCGGCGCCAGGGTACGTCTAGGCTGCTGCTGGGGTTTGGATTCATCTACTGGATGTCCAAAACATGCACTGATTTCACCAAGTCACCCCAAAAGCCATGAAAAATATTCTGATTGTGTTTATTTATGTATTGATTTCACCAAGAAAGTTATTTACTGATTGTGTTTATTTAATTATGTACTGATTTTTTTATGATTTATTCATCTACTTATTTGTATTTTTCATATTATTTGTGCGTCATGCTATTCTGAATTAAGTGTATATTTACTTCATAATTGAATGTTTAAGTAAGTTATAGATATCTTGATGATGAACTGTAATGCACACATGTGACATGCTTGGAATGTAAATGATGAACTGTAATGCACACATGTTTAACTTGTTTCATTGTTGAGTATATTGAGAATCCTAATCACCCTTCTTGCTTAATGATGAACTGTAATGCACACATATGACATGCTTGGAATGTAAATGAACTTTTCCCTAAATTGTCAATCATGCTTTTAAAGACATCAATAATCACCCTAACTTGAAGAACTAGGATTTTAGGTATAAGAATGACAACACATTATTTGTTGGCCTAGAAACCCATCCAAGATTCTCATTAGGTTTGCCAACACCAACAAATATTGAAGCTAATGATGACTTGTATGTGTGCAGAGATCACAATGAAGGATTGTTAATTGATAAAAAATTGCAATATTAGAGGTATGTTTTATTTTATACGTTTTTATTTTTCTGAATATGTGAACTTTACAATTTGAATTACTTTAACTATACAAAAATACTGAAAATTTAATATGTTGTTCAAAACTGAGTATCAAACCATCACTTAAAATTTGAGCTTAATTTATAATGTGAATTACTTTACAATGTGAATGTGAACTTTACAATGTGAGCTTTACAATTTGAATTACTTTACAATGTGAACTTTACAATTTGAATGTGAATTTGCAGATGGCTGACCATTCTCCTGATGACCGTGCTGATGATTACCGTGCGGGTGAGGACATCAATGCGCCGCCTCACAATGTAAGTTTTAAAAATATATCATATATTTATATCTATATGTCCATTTATAGTTATATCTTGTAAATGTGTTTATTTTGTCAAATTTTAGGTTGATGATGCACAAGTACCATTTGAAGCACTTCAGGCACTTGATCAACAACACCAAAAAGTTGACAAGAGAAGGGGAATCACTATGATGAAGAAGTTAATTGCGCAAAAGGGCAATAGACCCAAACTTGTTGTGGATTTTGATAATGCATGAAATGCATCTGGTGTGAATCGCAATTCATTTGTTTCATATCTTGGGTTTGTTACTCGTAGCCATTGCGGTTGTAAGATAGATTCTTGGCATAAAGTTTCTAAGGAGAAGAAAGACTTAATATGGAGGGATTTATGTGTGAGTTATTATTAATTTGCAATTCTATTTTGTAGATTACTAAATTTTTGGATACTAGTTAATAGCAATTCTATTTTGCAGAGTATATTTGAATTGGATGAAAAGCTGCATCGTAAATGCGTGATGCAACACTGTGGGAGGGTCCTAAGGAACTATAGGACAAATCCGAGAATACATAAAAGAAGCCGACAAGAGGAAGAAGACAACCAATGAACAGTGGAACTTCCTGGACGAAGAAGAATGGGACGCATTTGTCGCTTCAAGACAAACTGATGAATTCAAGGTATGAGGCGTCAGTCTCAATATCATTAATTAATATATGTTGTATTCACCTATTCAAGATTAACATTTAGTGTTACTAACCAAATCATTAATGTGCATACTAACTAGGCCCTCAGTGAGGCACAAAGATCAAGGCGTGCACTGAATGTGCATGACCCCACAATGGGTCCAAAGGGGTATGCAGGCATTCACCAAAGACTACAGTCTGAGGCTACTGCTCAGTCTGCTGCTACTCAGGAGTCCTCTACCATAGGTTGCACACCTCTGCCTCGCCATGATGTCTGGATAGCTGGGAGGCAAAATAAGAAGGGAGAAATAACGAAGGACGCAACTACTGAGGCGACTGCAAAAATGGTAAAATACAACTCTTACAGCAATCATTCGAATATTGATTATTTGTGTTGTTTAATTAATTACAAGTTTTTGTTTTGGCGATTAGCGGGAGCTGCACGAGTTGAGAAAACAAGGCAAGTTCATCCCTGAGGGAACAATGGATGAATTGACAGTTGCTCTGGGTAACCCAGAGCATCCTGGACGTGTTAGGGCTGCAGGCACTGGTGTGGGCATCAAAGCTTTTTTTGGGCCATCCCAGCGCAAACATGTCCCAAAAGTGGGACTTTCACAAGAAGAGGTAACATATTCTTTCTTTATAATGTTACTGTAAAAGAGAATTCAATAATTAGAATTTGACGTTTCTTTTATCCATGTATAGGTAGATAAGCTATTTGATAGGAAACTCGAAGAAGCAATGAAAAAGTGGCAGGCATCTCAGACTGCCACTTACCAGACAATACCTACTGCAGGCTCTACTCCTACTCCTACTGTAGAGGTTGGGAGTAATCCTATAGAACCACCACCTAGCACATCCGCTGTAAGTATTTTTATAACATAGTAACTAGTTTTTCAATTCAAGATGATATGTATATATGAAATTGTAGTCGTTTCAAAAAAAGATGATATGTATATATGTATATAACATTCTTTACACAAAAATTTGTAGGGGTTGAAGCCATGCCGTCTAAAAAGTAATGAATATGTCGTTGCAGAGGCGTCGGCTTACCCATCCCTACCCGGGGAACAGTTTCACGGGTCTCCATTACCAGCTGGTTGGATTCGTGTGAGCCTGGTACATATATTCCAAGGATGGGTGGATCTTCCATTGCCATATGCCCACCCAGATTGTGAAACGCTTGGTGAGGCTGAAGGCGGAGTGATATTATGGCGAAAAGTGGATGTCCTCTTTACTGAAACTGTATGATAAATTTACATTATGTTAAATTGTTAGTGTGTGTATATGATGTCAGTTGATCTGAAATTATATATATACAGGTTAAAAAGAAGACACCCACAACATCTAGGCCTCCACTTCCACCTCCTACATTACCTAGTTGGGTTCCACAGGACCTGCCTGTCCCGTTAGGTCCTAACTGTAGGGATACGGCAATATGGTTAGGCGAACATGATATAAACTGCCCTATAACTATTTCTTCCGATTCAGATTCTACATGTCAGTCATACGAAACCAAACTATTTATACAAGATATTTTGGAGTTGTTTGGAAATGATTGGCTAAATACATCTGTGATAGAGCTATGGATAAGGTGAGATCTTCTTTATACATCCATATACCTTGTGTTTTGATCTGGTGATCTGGTTTCTTATTTATTAATGCATGTGTAATTAATACATATTTTGCAGCTACTTTGACAAGATATGTGCAGATTTGGATTCGAACATGTAGGGTTTTTGATTCCATCTTTGATTAGTCTAGTAGCTAAAGACTCTACGTCAGTTCAACAATACTGCTGTGAGGCTTTTACAAATTTTGCTTTAAAGAAGAAGACGGTGATAATGGCTCCATTCAATGTAGAGTAAGTTTACTTTGCTTATTATAATTTGGACTTAAGAAAATTACATTTTTATTGTGGATTTTGAGTTATTAATTTTTAACTTTTTTACCTCTAGTGGTAGGCATTGGGAGTTACTGGTTATTGTCCCCGAGACATTCACTATCTATTATCTACATCCTAAGGGGAGTAAATTGAATACAAGATTTGGACACATACTGAAAATGGCATTATTCCGGTAAGAAATATTTCATTTTCATATCCGTTAACATATGTTATTACATTACTATTTAATTGCAATGTTCTGTGTTACATTAACATGTAGGGGTTTTGATGAGTTCAAAAAGACTAGAGGAAAGGTCCCCATGAAAAAGAACCAGCCAATAATTTGGAAGAACGTGAAAGTAAGTTCCCGACTACAATATATGTATATATTATTTATGTGAACAATGCTTAATTAGTTGTATTTTTTAATATTTTGTATGTTTGAATTTATAGTGTGCTACACAAGACAACGGATGGGCATGTGGATACTATGTGATGCGATATATGCACATGATTATCAAACATGCCGCACTGGATATCGAATGTATTACTCAGGTATTATATAGTCTCATTAGATAATATGATCGAAATATATAAATCTTATTTATAGCTCATTAATTATATATATACATCATTCTCTTTACAGGTGTTTAAAGCTGACCCCATTACTGGAGATGACTTACCAGATGTACATGCTCCCTATACGATGGGCGAATTAAATGAAGTAAGAGAAGAATGGGCAACAACCATACAAATAGTGGGGGTTTTAAAATATAATTGGGATCCTGATAGCGAATAATGACTAAAGAATGATATTTTGTAAATAAATTTCTGAATTATAATATATGTGTGAATGTTTCTCCATGTCGGGATGTTTCTACATGTGTCTGAGTGAAAATGAATGAAAGTGTTGGTTGCTATATGAATGTTTCTACATGTGTGAATGTGAATGAATGGAACTACAGATTGCTAGCTACATGAATGTTTCTAAATGTGTGAAAATAAAATGGAACTGCAGGTTGCATTCCTAAATGCATGTGTGAATATTTTTGTTGTTAATTTTGCAGGTTTGTGGCCTATTATTGGCTGATATCAATGGATGTCGTAAAACCTGCAGTTCATAACTGAACTGCAGGTTTCTCATCCTGCAACTAGCCACAGTAGGTCTGCAGACTGACAAAAAAAAAAACAATAGGCGTCGATTATTTGTATAAAACCGACACACAAAGTTATAGTGTCGGTTTTATATAAATAACCAACATCTATTTCCTGTGGCGCGAAGATATATGACGTTTGTTTCTTACTTATAACCGACACTGATAGTGCCCAAGATGGCGCCCTTTCTGTGGCGTGAAGGGTTTGGGCGTCGGTTTCTTATCTAATAACCGACACCTATAGTCCCCTGATGGCGCATTTTCGGTGGCGCGCGAAGAGTTTGGGCATCGGTTTTGGAACCGACGTGTAATGGGTGAGCTTTTAGTGTCATCCACATAGGTGTCGCTTAGAAACTGACACTAAAGGCCTTGAATAACCGACACTAAAGGTAGGTTCTGTAGTAGTGCTGGGTCCATGGATCCATCACAGGATCCAGATCGGGTCCCAGTAGAAGAAAGAACCAGCCCTTGACGCTGACGTGTCGACTCACGATTGGCCCAATGAAGGTAATTAATCCGAAATACTCAGATCTTGCATAATTCGTAGAAAATAGCTCATTTATCAGAAAATTACAAACGAGGTACCAAAATTCTCAGAAAAATGCATAGAATAATATCGAATCATAATATCAGTCTTTTAATGCTTTAATAGCAGTGATATCATGTAAGATGTGTAATTCTTAGTTCTTGAGTAATAAATTAAATGATGTTATAAAATTATGGAAAAATGTCAGTAACTCCATAATAATGTTTTTAACCGATATGATGTCTGTAATCATGATGTTGATGAACAAAAGCATGTAATTTGATTAATATGTCTAATTAGGGCTAATAACACTAAAGATAATGCAATTAATGCATACATGCTCAATAAATGATGCGATTTACAGAAAACCATCATATATGTAACTGAAAGATAATATATAAATATGAGATCAAGTATATACACAAAATTCATGTTATATGAAGAGAATCCTTAATACATGTGATGTCACCCTAATATGGTTAAGGAAAGTGACATAATGTTAAATATGTTCACATAATAATGTGACACATGAGTATATCCAGTTGATGAACTATAATCTAGAATATGACATCAGTAAGATAAATATAAGGCAAGAATACAAGTAATCATGAGAATATCATAATGAGATAAGCAAACCCTAATATGAATGCAATTAGGGTTAAGATGAGATGTATGATGATGGGAATATGATAATAGTACATGATCTTATCTTAATCAGGGTTGACCAAAGATATAGATGACATGAGGAGTATGTGTTTGAGAATGTCTCTTTGGAAGGTACGCCATTACCTCTTACTTGGCTTATTATAAAATATGCTTGCGTTATATGGTAGTACAAACTTGGCATATGATATTGATTGAAATGATTGTTCTCGTACGATATGTTGCATGATTTTCCATACTTATTGCTATGAACACATGAAACATAAGATATCTGGTCCATTATATGATAGTACTAAATCTCTTTGGTAGAATAGTGCATTGATGAAAGTACTAAATCTCTTTGGCAGAATAGTACATGTGAGAACTAAATCTCTTTGGCAGAATAGTGCATTTATGAAGTACTAAATCTCTTTGGTAGAATAGTACATGTGAGCACTAAATCTCCTTGGTAGAATAGTGCATGTGGTTGATCAAGTTTACATAGAATGGAAATGTGCCTAAAATATGTGTTCTCTTCTGGTAACAAATATCTTTGTGCAACTATACGCCTTTTCTTATATTTTGTTTAATGCTTCCAAGTATATTAGTTTTATCTTATTGCCAAGATATGATGAGAGGTATATAAAAGACACGTAGGCGTACTCAGTACAATATTCTTGAATATTGTGTTGACGTGTACCGTATGTAATCTTTTGTTTAGGTTGTGGTTATGCTTTTAAAGATCTAGGATAGTTGTGAGTTGTATGGTGAGCTGATGTACAGGTGGACCTGTTGTCTTAAGATCCTGTAGTTTTGAGGTAGTATATGTATATGCTATAGTTTTCTGTCCAATATGTAATAAAAAATGATGTAGCAATTCATGTTGTAATTATATGTTGAATTGTGAACATGTGTGTATGGTTTTATTATCGTTCATGTGCATGTGCTACCATTTGTTTCCTTCTGACTCCCTTGATTTTCTTCTTCTTAGTCTCGTGTGGGATGTTTAAATTGGGATTCTCGCTGAGGTGAGGGTTTCAATTTGGACATCACACATAAGATTAAGTTTTAGAAAATCTAGGGATGTCACAGTAAGATACGTACCACCCACCCTCCACCCTAAACTTAGAAATTTGCTCGTCCCGAGCAAACTCTAAATCCAAGATGGAGGGGAAATTTCATGCTGTTTGGACCACTGGATGTGGTTGCATTCCAGACAAGCCGCATCCTCCATCTGAAAATCTAGAAAAGCAAGATCAATCAGAACTCAAGAAAGCATCTCACGATGTGAATTTTATTTGGTGCCAAATTATCTTAAAGGTGAAAATAAAATTAAGGAAAAATTTAAAATTTAAAATAAATCGAATTTTTTTATCGGGTTGCCTCCTGACAAGCGCCTTTGTTTTACATCGATGGCTCAACATGATTCCTTCAACTTCTACATCGGATATGTTGGATTGGAGAGATCCAACATCATTTTAGAGCCTATATCAGTAGAGGTGAAATATCTCTTCAATCATTGACCATTTGCCACAAATTCACCCGTCTTATCATTCCATAAAGAGAAAGCACCGTGTGGGTAGATACTCTTGACAATATAAGGCCCAGACCATCGTGAGCGGAGTTTTCCTGGGAATAACTTCAACCTTGATTTGAATAGCAGAACTTGGTCTCCCACTTGTATGTCTTTTCTTTTCAGATGTCCATCGCGCCAAAGTTTTGTGTGTTCTTTGTAGATTGATGCATTCTCATAAGCTGTCATCCTGAGTTCATCCAGCTCTTAGAGTTGCAGAATCCTAGCTTGGCCTGCTTCTTTCATATCGAAGTTTAGTTGTTTAATTGCCCACCATGCCTTGTGTTCTAGTCCGACTGGCAGGTGGAAAGCCTTTCCATATATTAATCGAAAAGGTGTAGTCCCGAGGGGAGTTTTATGAGCAGTTTGATAAGCCCATAATGCGTCGTTGGTTTTCACCGACCAATCTTTCCGATTGCGGCCTACTGTCTTTTCTAAGATATTATTGAGTTGACAATTAGTAACCTCCACCTGTCCACTTGTCTGTGGATGGTAAGGTGAGGCTACCTTGTGAGTAACACCATACTTTCTTAGCAATGCTTCAAATCTTCTTTCTATAAAATGGGAACCTCCGTCGGATATCACCGTGCGTGAGACACCAAAATGGGGAAAAATAATATCCTTGAATAATTCGATGACTGGTTTGGAATCACTGGTGATGGTTGGTATGGCTTCAACCCATTTTGAGACGTAGTCCACTGTCACTAGGATGTATGAAAATCCATGATAATATGGGAATGGACCCATGTAGTCCACCCCCCAAACACTGAATATCTCTACTTCTTGCCATAGATTCAGCGACATCTCATCTCTCTTTGTTATATTGCCTGATCTTTGACATTTATCCCATGATAGGACAAAGTCGTAGGAATCTTTGGATATGGTTGGCCAGAAGAATACACATTGCAAAACCTTCAAGGCAGTCTTTTTAGAGCTCATATGTCCTCCCACTAGTCCTGAGTGACATTGTTCCAAAATAAGTTGAGTTTCTTCTTCGGCGATACATTGTATATACAGACCATCAACACATAGTTTGAAAAGGTATGTCTCATCCCAGTAGTACCGTTTCACATCATTCATAAATTTCTTCAGTGTATTTTCAGTGCATTGAGGATGAATAACCCCAACAGTGAGGTAGTTCACAAAATCTGAGTACCACGGTATAACTTCTATGACCTTCATTAGTTGATCATCCGGAAGGGAATCATTAATCAGAATCTTCTCGGTATCCAGAGTGTGGATGCAACTGAGGTTATCTGCTACCACATTTTCTGTACCCTTTTTATCTCTTATCTCTAAATTAAATTCTTGCAATAGGAGAATCCATCTAATTAACCTGGGTTTTGCATCTTTCTTTGCCAGAAGGTAACAAATGGCAGTGTGGTTGTGTAGACAATGAACTTCGAACCGATTAGGTAGGATCTAAACTTGTCAAAGGCATACACGACTGCTGGATAATAGATCACATAGTGTTTCTTCTCTATATATTGCCCTAAAACAACGCCCACAACATAGTCACTGGCATCACACATAATTTCAAAAGGGTGGTCCCAGTCGAGAGCTCTAATGATGGGTGTTGTTGTGAGAGCCTGCTTTAGTGTGTTGAAGCTTTTGACACATTCTTCGTCAAAATTGAATTCAACATCTTTTAGTAACAAATTTGTCATTGGCTTGGTTATCTTTGAAAAGTCTTTTATGAATCTTTTGTAAAGTCCTACATGAACTAGGAAAGCATGGACTTCTTTTACATTTGTTAGGATAGCCAGTTTAGAAATCACTTCAATCTTGGCTTTATCTACTTCAATTCCTCTATTGCTGACCCTATGGCCGAGGACAATGCCTTCCTTTACCATAAAATGGCACTTTTCCCAATTCAACACAAGATTTGCTTCTTCACAACGTTTGAGGACCAGGGAGAGGTGCTTTAGACATGAATCGAATAAATATCCATATATAGAAAAATCATCCATGAAAACCTCCATAATTGTTTCAGTAAGACCAGCGAATATGGCATCCATACAACGTTGGAAAGTTGCAGGTACATTACAGAGACCAAACGACATTCTTTTAAATGCGTATGTTCCGAATGGGCAGGTAAAAGTAGTTTTCTCTTGGTCATCAGGATGTATGGGTATTTGATAGAATCCAGAGTAACCGTCAAGATAACAGAAGTATTCCTGGTGAGCCAACCTTTCTAAGACTTGATCAAGGAAAGGCATTGGAAAATGATCTTTTTGAGTTGCCTTGTTTAATTTTCTATAATCTATGCACATCCTCCACCCTGTGGTGGTTTGAGTGGGGATGAGTTCATTATTTTCATTCCGTATAATAGTTGTTCCACCTTTCTTTAGGACTACATGCAATGGGCTCACCCATGGAGAATCTGATATCAGATATATTATTCCTACTGTGAGCAGTTTAATGACCTCACGACAGACCACTTCCTTCATATATGGATTCAATTTCCATTGATGATCAAAAGAAGTCTTGTGATCTTCCATCATAGGGATCTTGTGCATACACAACGCTTGACTGACCCCAGTGAGGTCACTCATTTTATAACTGATGGCTTTCTTTCTTTCCCTTAATTCCTTCAGGAGTTTATCTTCTTGTTCAGCTGTTAGATCAGAATTTATAAGAACTGGGCAAACTTTGAGATCATCTAAAAACACGTACTTCAGTCCTTCGGGCAGGGTCTTCATTTCGGGAGCCTCTAGTTTTTCACATGTTTCTTCTGTAGTTTCCATAGCTTTGAGTTCTTTACTAGTGGCTTCAACATCTTCTTTAGTAGAGTCGAGGGATTCAATGCAATCCTTTACTTTTTCATCAATTGGTTCATCAACTGATGGGTTCGTTAGAGCAACTTCTAAAGGATCGTCTGATTCATGATGCTCTTGAGTCAGAAGTGACATTTTCTCAATGCAGTCAATCGGATAGACTTCTTCTTGCATACTTGGTCTTCTCATACTTTCAAAAACCTTGAATTCGAGAGTTTCTTTGCCAAGTCTGAGAAGCAAAGCTCCTGCTTCAACATCAATTAGAACTCTTGCAGTGGTGAGGAACGGACACCCAAAGATGAGAGGATATCTGGCATCCTCTTTTATGTCCATGATGACAAAGTCACACGGAACATAAGAATCTTTCCCTACCTTGATAGGTACATCCTCAATAATTCCTAACGGGCATTTTATCAAATTGTATGCGAGTTGTATGGTCATGCCAGTTGGAAGAAGTTCATCAAACCCTAGCCTTTTGCAAAGGCTAAGTGGCATGATGGAGATGCTAGCACCAAGATCCGCTAGTCCTTTCTTGCATGAAGAATCGCCGATATGGAAGGAAATCCCAAAAGATCCTCGGTCTTTCTGTTTCTTTGGCATCTTACTCTAGATGATATCTGAAGTGGTTTTAGCTAACTTGACTATCTCATATTCTTCAGTTATATATTTCCTGGTGAGGAGTGACTTTAAGTACTTTGTCCAAGCTGGTATCTCAACAAGTGCATCCAAAAAGGGTATATCAACATGAAGTTTCTTCATAGCTTCTTTAAACTTATTGAACTGAGTATCCATCTTTGTTTTCCTTAAACGAGCAGGGAACAATATACGAGGCTTGTATATAGGAATATTAGGTTCTTGTGTTTCAGTTTCTTCATCAATAGGTTTCTCAAGACTCTCCTTATCTGTCTTATCAGCCGTTTCTGGTTCTTCTGGTTGAGACTCAATGTTGTTGAGTCTTGAATGATCACATTCTCATCCTCATTAGTAACAACCACATGTGTCTCGATAGGAGGATCAAAATAGTCTTTTCCTGACCTGGTGGTGACAACCTTCAATTATTCGGGATGCTTAGGATTATTCTTGGGCTGGCCAACAAAGGCCCCAACAAGCGGCTTTATGCTAGCTGCAAGTTGAGCTAGTTGAGATTCAATAGCCTTCTACTGAGCTTGTTGGTTAGCTATCATAGTTTGCTAAGTTTGCAACATCTTTTCAATGGCTGATAGTTTGTCATCAGGAGAAATTGGACTTGGTTGTTGTCCTTGTTGTTGATAAGGAACTTGGTTAAGACTCTGGTACTGGGAGTTGTTTTGATAGTTATTGAAGTTTCTATTCTAAAAGTTTTCCTTGAAATTTCCTTGATTCCCAAAATTCTATTGCTGACTGTACTGGAATCTTGGTGGGCCTCGTGGTTGATTGTTTGAACCAAATTGATGCAAATTGACTGCCCCAAAGGGGTTTCCATATTGAAAGCCAGAATGATTCTTGTTCTGATTATGATTGTAATAGCTTTGACCAGGGATGGTATTAACAACATTAAGATTTTCCATTTGACCATTATCTCCTTGTCCACATACGTTGCTTAGAACAACATCGTATAGAACATTACATGCTAATGTGGAATGATCAGTACTTTTACATGCTTCACATATCAGTGAAGCTGACTTGATCTGTTCTTATTGTCGAGTGGACGAATGTCCTCTTCCAATAGCAGCAAGAGATGATTCAATATGGTCTTGCTTGGCAACTAAGAGTTTCAAGGTTTCAGCGATAGACTTGTACTCGGGAGTAGCTTTGGCCATAGCTACTTTCAAAACTCCTTTACCTACAGATCTTCCCCAATTGGCTTGATTTTCTGCTCCAAGGGTGACGACCCTCCATGCGCTGTCATAACTTTGACGCATGAAGTTTCCTTCAGATGAGGAATCTAAGAATCTCTTGATATCGTCATCCACACCCCTATAGAAAATTTCGATGAGTTGATTTTTAGGAATTCCATGGTGTGGACATTTGCGTAGAAGTTCTTTGTATCTATCCCATGCTTCAGCAAGAGTTTCTATAGGGACTTGAGTGAAATTTGTTTTTCACCCTCTAATTTCATAGGTGAGAGATGGAGGGTAGAACTTTTCCAGAAATACATTTTAGAGTTGTTCCCAGGTGGTGATGGGTATTTTACTTGTAATGAATTGTACCAACTTATGGCTCTATCAGCAAGGGAATACTTGAAGATATGGAGTCGAACGACGTCGTCTATGACTCCATTTTGTTTTGTCGTAGCACATAGATCAATAAATCTCAGAAGATGTTCCTGGCTATCTTCACCTTGTTTTCCGTAGAATGGGTTGTTCTAAAGCAGGGTGATCCAATGCGCTCTTATCTCGAAGTTAGGAGCGTTGATGGGAGGTGGTTGTACTGGATGATGAACATTCACAACTTTCAGAATTGAGAACTCTCTAAGATCCTATTATAGTTCAGCTGCTTGTGCTGCTGTTTGCGCTACTAGAATTTCCTCTTGGACTGCATCTCTGGCTTCTTGCATGAGCCTCTCTCTCTACACATTAAGGGCTTGAGCCACCCTTCGAGCTATCTCCTCCTCTTGCTCCATTCTTGCTTGGTTCTCTCTGTTTTGTTGGTGGAAGGTTCTGTCAATCTCTAGATCAAAGCTGGCAGTGAGTTCGGGACTATTCAAATGGTGCATACACTAATCCTTCTAAAGTACCTACAAATAGAAAGATTTCAAAAGTGAGAACCATAGAGTAGAGTAAAATTCAAGTAGATGATCGATTGTATCAAAAGAAAATTAAAATCCTAGATTAGCCTCAAAAGAACTAGATTTGACTAACTGATTCGGTTGGCCCCGACAACGGTGCCATAATTTGACGTGGGATTTTATCGCACTAACAAACTCACTCGGGGTTGAGATCCCGAGCTTTTACCAAAACCAAAGTGCAATATTACCACCCGCAAGCGGACGGGTCTTATCGCAGTATAGTTAAGGATCAAACCCAAAGGACAACATTTTTAAGAATCTTTGTTAATTGAATCTAGCTCGAGTTAAGGCTAATATTTAAAACGATTGATAGATTTAAGGTTAATTAAACTAATAGCAAGAAAGTAAAAGATGAATTAAAGTTTGGATTTAGATCAATGATATGGAATCGCTGGGATGGTATCGGGTTTCACCACCGCTACGCAGGCAAACACATTCAATTGCAAACAATCTAGGGAAGATATAACAATCCAAATAGAGTTGCGACGGAACCTCCCATACGGGCATTAGGTTCGCGTAAGCATCACCTTAGGCATCAGATGTCTCATCACCAACCAGATCACTCACTTATTTCTCTGAAGATACATAAATTCGATGAAGGTTGTAGGCCCTCTATACATGCGTTAGGCACACAGAAGCATCACCGAAGGCTAGATAGCTCATCCCCTCATGGATCATACACTTACGACCTCAAAGAAATCCCATTCTATTTCTAGTTTGGGAGTCAACCACATTAATTGATAAGCAAGTAGGTGATATATCTACAAACTAACATCGGCGATAAACAAAGACGATACAAAATCCAACTAAGGCTGTGGTCCTCCATGAGGGATGTTTAGACCACAGAAGCGTTACCATAGGCTAGATGTCTCGTCCCCTCACGGATCATACACTTACGACCTCAAGGAATCCTACCAGAAGTTCTCGTCAATGAGTCAAACTTGTAAATCACCATCCCATCCCATATATAGAGGATTTCGCAATAAGGGAAAGAACAAGATGAAAGCAAGTAGATAATCAACCAAAAACATACCAACTAATAATGAAATGGAAAGTTATACACATTGCCATAGAATGCTTAACAAAAGAACATGCTTGCATGGGAAACAGGGCTAGTCCCCACACCCCAGCAAAAAGGGACTACTCGCTCATGATGCGAGAAACAAGAAGAATAAGAAAGAGAGAGAAATCTGCCATGAACTCAGTGGAGAAGGTAGTCACAACTCAGTGAAGATGATGTGGTCTTCTACGTCGTGTTAGAGCAGATCTGGACACAGAATGGGAGATGCCAAGACTGGCTGGACAGTCTCTCACGCTCCGTCTTCCTTCTCTTCTCAGCCTCCTTGGTTGCATCACATGCAGTAGGTGAAGTGAAACTGGCGTGGACTAGACGTGATCTGGATCAGACCTGTGTACAAGCAGCCTGTCGGCGTCCAGGAACCGATGCCCAAATGAGAACCCTTGGGGTCCTATTTATAGGCACATATTTGTCCCTCATGCTTTTTGTGTTTAGTCCAAACTGTTTACTAAAAATCTTCTTCAAATGGTTTGGCTATAAGCCAACTTTATCAAACGGTCTTCAAGTTTCACTTTAGCAAACGGTTTGCATGCATTGCTTTTTCCAAGCAAATGGTGTTGGTGCATTCAGTTCATTCAGTCTTGCTAATTAGTGCTCAAATGATCTGCTGCTCATTCGGTTTGTAAATCATTTGATTATCAAATGGTTTGGTGACATTCAGTACTCATTGCAAACGGTCTTCTATACTTAACGGACTTCACGTGGCTGCAAATGGTTTGCATGCAGCGATCAGTCTTCATTAGCTCAAATAGTCTTCATATTCAAAATATTGCTCGGTCTTCCATGTTACTAAACCAAACAATCTTCATGTGGGTAGCTCTCACGGTTTTCACGTGTACTCATTCGGTTTCATCATCATACGATCTTCATTTCTAATCCAGCAAGTCCATTCAGTTTGCATGATTAATTGGGTTTTCATGCACGTGGAGTACAACAAATAGTCTTCTATGTTGTAATCGTTCGGTCTTCATGCAGTGGCCGGAGCAAACAGTTTTGATATAGCAAGTGGCTATTCCATCTTGAATTAATTGCTCAAACGGTTTGACATATGCATGCCTATTTCATTCGGTTTGGAAACTGATTGCATACCTCCAAACAGTCTCACAGACTGAAATTCTTCAAATGGTCTCACAAACTGAATCTCTTCAAATGGTCTTGATGTGGAAAAGTTCATTCGGTTTCGATCATTTGACCAAATGGTCTTCGCGTCTAAACCGTCTTTGCGGCTGAGCGGTCTTGCGGCCTTGGCGCCCAAACGGTCTGAAACCGTGTGACGTCCAAACGGTTTTGAGGTGGATATGCCCATTCGGTCTCGAGTCTGAATGGATGAAACCGATTGGTTAAGATCAGATGGCCAGATTGTTTGGCGAGACCGAATGGTTGAAACCGTTTGGTTAGACCGAATGGATAAAACTGTTTGGTCATATCGATTGGTCAGAACCAAGGGTGAGTGAAGGTGGGACCCATCTGATTGTTCAACCTTATCGAGACATGCATCAAATTAACATTAACTCAGTTAAGAACCTTGACAATTGAATCAATTATGAAATATTGCATTTTATGATGCATTTGATATTTAATGAGTGAAACTTGATGTGTTGAGTCCAAATGAGTGCCCAAGATGGTAGTTGAATTTCATGATTCCTCCCTACGGTGGCTGGGAACTTAAAAACCTAGCAGGATCGAGATCCAGCCCTGTATGAGGAGCCAAGTTGATGCCGGCCTTCGTGGATTTGTAGTGAGGTCAAGAAACCCGTCTTTTGGTGATGTGGGTGCTTGTAGCTCGAGGTTTCCTCTGAGTCGGCGACGTCCACCATATAGGGTGTCCAGCCATGAGAGCCGGAGGTGGGAGGATTCGGTGGAAGGGGAAGAGGCCACTGCGGACCAAGCCTATGTTCGGTAGTGCTAGAAGCGGCTCTCTAGAGGCAGATGAGAGAGAGAGAGAGCTAAGAGTCTCTAGGTGTCTCGGCCAGTGAGCAATGTAGACTTGATATGGTTGATTCATCGCCGGAATCCAAGCCTCAGCGGCGCCCTACCTTCTTGGGTTCAAGGTAGAGAATGGGGGAATCAAAAGAAGAAGGCTCGCATCACACGTGATGCGTGAGGGAGAAAGGGCGAGTAGGGAGAGCCCTGAACCAGCCAAATCACACCGAATCAGATCCAGGACAGTGAACAAGACCGGCCGAGCCAAGGAAGGATTTGCACCACTTCAGGGACACGTGGCGAACCTTGATAGGCCGCCAAAGGTAAATATATCCAATTGATTTCTAGATCATCAATAATTTGTAGTAATTAGCCTGATGGTCAGAAAAATATGAATAAGATATCAAACTTCTCATAAAAATGAGTAGAACAATATGAAATCCTAATATATGTCCTTTGATGAATAAAATGTGTTGGTAATATGCAATATGCATTATACACTTTTGATATATGATAAATATCAAATGATGGAATAAAATTATGGAAACATTCCAGTAACTCCTAGATATGATATATAATCCATATGTGGACTCTAATCTGAGTAATACACCTAGATAATAGATCTTTTTCTCATTAATCTGTTAGATGCTTTTAAACTCATTTTAATTTTAGAAAATAGATCAACCATCAGAAAATTATGAAACTCGAATCAGACCCTAATTATGACCTTTAGATCAGTATAAAAATATTAGAGACAAGTTTTGGTCAGTTTGAATCTAGGTTTGGCCTAAACCCTAATATGGACCTAAATACCCTTAATCATGGTGAACATTGTATTAATGAAAACTAATTGTTATTAATCAGGTCATGGACAAAGTTTTAGATGATCCAGGATGCTAGGAATCTATGAACTCAGGTACGTGGCCTTTATCTAAGTATATGACTAGTTTTCTTGTGTGAAATAGCTATGTTGTATTGCTTGGATGTACTATGATTATATTATCTTCGCCATGTTAATAAGAACATCAAAGAATATAGGTGGTTTGTAGCTACTAAGTGGATATATGCTCTCTCTCTATGCATCCTCTCTCTCTTCCTCTAAATATAAGGTCGACACTCAGTCCCCATAGCCCAAGGGGTGGGGAAAAATGAAGTTTGACATCCCTCCCTCTTTCCTCTAAATATAAAGTTAGCACTCGGTCCCCATAGCCCAAGGGGTGGGGAAAATGAAATGTGACACTGATTAGTTGTACAAATGCATCAAAAGACATCTAAAAATATGTGTCTACTTGATTATTGCTTTAAACAATATTTTCTTTTACTCTTTCTTTCTCAAGTTATTTCAATTATGCAAGCATATTAGTATGTATCTTTCTACCCATGTGCACAACACCTTGTGTGTTGATTCATTGTTTCACGTATGTTTTAGGTTCAGAGCTAGCGTGGGACAAAAGAAGGGAAGTGAGAAGCTGTTTAGGTTGTACCTATTGTGTAGATCCTGATTAGCATACATGTTCATAGACTTGTAAATCTTCTTTTAATATGTAAATGTAATTCATGTTGTAATAAGTAATCTTGTATTAATATACATGTTAATTGTTGAGAAATGTTATGGTGTATGTTATAGTTGTATGTTCGTGTATGCGCATATTGCTTCCGCAACACACTTTGATACAATTGCTTAACGTTTTCATATTTTGTCTTCTCATCTCTATGGGGTTTTGAAAAGGTGAAAATCCGGGGACGTTAGAACTATATTAAATAATCCAATATCACATTAACATGCTTAAAGCATTATTATTCATTCCTTTTTCTCTTCCTTGCTCCAAAAGGCTAAGGAATATTTGAGAATGAATTTATTTTATTAATATGTCACAGAAGTGGTAAATTTGTATATTAGACCCATATTAAAAACATTTACTGAAGTATTTGTGCATAAATTCAAATGTTGGCATAAATGGTGATCAAATTCACCCCAAACAACTAATAATTACACAAATTCAACATGAAGGACAAAAAGGATAGAAAGGAAAGGAAAAGGATGTGAAAAGGGTCAAAAAGAGAATATCTTCAGATTCCAGTTTGCTACAACCATCACTATGAGAGATGATTTTGACTACCATTCAATGGTTTCCATGCATCACTATCAAGGTGGGTTTGTATCATACACTACACTCTAGCAAGTATCTATGTGTTTGATATGATATCATATATCATGAATAATGAGATTATGTCATCAACTAGTCACACACTCTAGTCTTAAGTGTTTTTGTTGTCTATTTAACCTTCCACAGTAACAACCAACTAGGAACATAACAAGAATGTATATACTCTTGACATCTGTATGATGTCATTGTTCAGGCCCTCAACCTGAAGACATGTGTCATTGAGAATATCATTCTTTATACATTTATTATGTAACATTATTATCTCATAACTGAATAAAATGAAATAAATTGGAATAATGTCTTTTTTTAATCAAATTGTTTACAAGTTATGCTACAATAATCATATTATTGGCTCTTTGTACATACATACCAACAAACTCCCACTTGCACTTAGAGACAATCACTCATGAACTTAATCCCAACTGATCTAACATGACCATCATGCTTCTTCTATGAAAGTGATTTTGTCAAGGGTCAACAATATTGCTTTCAGTTGGAACTCTAGAAATCTTCACATCTCCTAGTTTTATAATCTCTCATATGAGATGGAACTACCTTTGTATGTTCTTGGAACACTGATGGATCCTGATTCCTTATCTTGTGTGATAGCTCCATTGTGGTCACAATATATCTCAATTGCATCACTGATGCTTGGAACCACCCCAAGTTCTAAAATAAACTTCTTGATCCATACAACTTCCTTCGATGCATTGGATGCAGCAATATACTCGACCTCTATTGTAGAATTTGAAACTCTCTCTTGCTTGGAACTCTTCCAACTTACAACACCACTGTTGAGGCAAGACACAAATCTTGATTGCGACTGACAATCATATTTGTCAGTTCAGAAGATCGCATCGCTATAACCTTTTGAAAAAACCACTAGAGGGGGGGGGGTGAATAGGGTTTTATAAATATTTTTACAATAATTCAACTCAAACAACCACAATTGGGATAATAAGAAGGAGGCAAGGTGCTTAGAGTGGTTCCATCTTTAGCAAAAACTAAAGGAGTCAGTCCACTACCCAATTGTTTCCAATTGGGTTTTTGAAAGTATTTAAATTTTATTACCTCGCAAGGATGTTACATAAAATTACAAATACTTTCACCACCCTTTGGACAACCTTCACCTAGAAGTAGTCCCACCAACCTCGAAGCAGCCTTCCTTGAAGTAACTTCAAGCTCCCCCTTGAAGTAGCCTTCCTCCCCGTTGAGACAACCTTCTTGAAGTAGTCCAAAGTCCTCCTTCTCCACCTGAGAAGATAAACCCTCTCCAATCCGCAGCCTCCAATCCTAGGAGTAGCAAGGAGAGTACAAGCAATAAGAAAGAACAAGAAGGAAAATGGAAATTACAATTACCGTTTGTAGCACAAGGCTTGATTTCCTATATCAAGCATTTTGATCTCCTAACCAATGTGTATGGAAGTGTAAGTATAGTGGGTAGGAGATGCTAGCCTATAGGACACGAAATTGGAGCAATGGAAATGAGTAGCAAATGTTGGAGTTGCTCAATTGCTCACAAGGAAGATTACCATGTGCAAGTAATATGCTCAAGTGTTGCACAAGTGTGTATTGGGTGTCCTAAGGCATGTCCTATTTATAGGAATGGCCTATGAGTGCTTAAGGATGTTCTAGACACTTTCTAGGGGGTTCTTAGTGCTTAACTAGCCATTAGGTATCCATTAATTGCTTTAGCAATGGTCAGTTAATTAACTCTGAAAAGTGCAAACAGAGCTCTTCTTGGTCGAGGAATTGTCGACCAAGAATCCTGTCGGTCAAAGTTTTTGTAGACCTAGGGACAGTCTGGAGAAAGTGTATATAACGTTTGATTCCGACTCCCTACTACCTTGTCTGCTGTATCTAATGGCTACTTGGGTCATTCTTGATCGAGGAATTGGTCGACCGAGAGTATCTCGGTCGAGAAGTTTGTCGACCGAGAATGACTCTGTTTCAATGTTTTAAACTATGTACTAAGTGTGTGTATTAGTGTGAAGTTGTGACACTATTGTAGGGGATGACCTATCTAAGTGTTGTGATTGGCTAAGCAAGATCTAAATGCTTGATTTACATGATATCTAAGTACTTGTACATTATATACTTATACACGTTTTTACATTTGATTACAATCATGAAACTAAGACATTTTGAGCATATAGATCTTCCAAGGTTGTGTCATCCACCTAGTTCCTACAACACTCAAGTAGCACGTTAGAACCACAAGAATGAAATGTTTGTCATCATCAAAACAAAGGGATTATATTAATGTCCAATTTAGCCAACAATCTCCCCCTTTTTGAAGATGACAAACATTTCCAAAATATTAAATAAGGAAATGTAAATCATATGAGTTTCGTACCTGAAGTTTACCTTTTGTAGCCATTCTCTTGTTTGCAAGTGTGTGCTGGTTGAATGATTATGAAACTCATTTTATTTTATATTATTTCTCCCCCTTTGTCATTTCAAAAACATAACCAAGATAATAATTAAGTATGACTTTTATTACTCCCCCTTAATTTGTTAATTAGATACTCCCCTTTAATAAGATATTCAGTTTTAAAAACAAGGGATGCAAACCACTTATTGTCAAATTTATCCACAATTTATTTCTCAATCATTTGCAAAGGATGTTAAGCCTTGAAATGATATGACATCTATTTAGATTCATGGCACATGTGTTTTGATTTCTCATCCATTTTACAAGGGATGTTAAGCCCTGAAAATGACATGAGATCCATTTAAGCTTATGATAGATACATATATTGATTTCTTATCCATTTTACAAGGGATGTTAATCCCTAAAAATGACATGAGAATCCTTTAAGCTTAGAGCACATGAATGTATCTCTAACCAAATACACGAGATGTTAAGCCCTGATTTGTTTAGAGAATTCCATTATATTCATTCATATTGTAGGCTCCAAAATTACTTTAAAGATGCTAAGGTCATTACTAGTTTCAAATTTTCTTTATGATGTTTACAAAGTTGTGTAAGCTCCTTCTTAATCTTATAGTCAAGATAGTTTTTGTGAGCTCCACCTTAATTGTATAATCAACATAATTTAAGGATTATAAGGTCACAATAAGTATTAGATTATAATAAGTTAACCTTGTATGAGAGTTATGCACTAAGATCTTATTTTCAATATACTAAGACAAAGTGCAAGAAAATGATTTACAAATAAGCATTTGGTCAAGCTTATTTTAGGTCGACCTTGACTTTGACCTGGATGCCCCTTGGTCAAACTAGATTTCAACCAAGAGGCAATTTTTGTGGATTTACAGTTTAAGCACTTTCATTTAGTTACACATTAATATGTGATATGTAATATGATAAAATGTATATCAATTTGAAGCACTTTGAGTGATACATATTTTGAAGAAGTTTTAGCAATTGAAAACATAATATATGCATCATAATGAAGTCTTTGTTCTTGATTTTGGTTATAATAGATTTTAAATGTAGCATTGAATAGCTCTTTATCTTAATCATATCTCTTATTTTAAACTTATTAACTCTTTAAAATAAATCATCCTTGAGTATAAATTAAGAACAAGTTTTATATCTCAAGTTCTTAAAATCAATATTTTGCTTTTGATTACTTAGAACAAACAGCTAGATAAGACATTAATATTCTTATTCTAAGAAACAAACTATTTAGCTTGCCATGGTGTCATCTAGCAAAAATTATTTATTTATTTCACAAGATGATACAAGCCATGCACACGATAATCATTATCTATCATGTCAAGATGCATTTGTGACATAGAGTTTTACTGTTATGCAAAATGACATTTTCAATGATAACATCATCTTTACATGTAATGAGCTGAATCACAATGATCATTTTGAAAGCAATATCCATTCATGGTTTGTATATAGATCAAAGATTATTTTAGGCAAACCAAGTAAAAAAAAGGAAAATAGTAAAAGCATATCCATAATTTTATGAAATACAATGATGATGATCATTTAAAAAGAAAATTTCAAGACACATGGTTTTTATATAGATTGACCAAGGAATACTTAGGACAAACCATGTGGATTGTGATAAAATAGTAATTTCCTTGATTAAAACAATCATGGTTCATATTTTTTAGTTTTAAGCCAAACTATGTAGGAGATTATAGCAAAAAATGAACTTGCACTTTATGGTATATGTTTAAAGAATTTTCTCCAAGATTCATTCTTGAATTGCATATTAAATCAATCAAGTTGATATCAAACTAGATCAATTAAAACAGGTTCAACAGAAATTTATTCGGTCGAACTTTTCTTCGACCGAATTTATCTCGGTCGAAGATTTTATTGACCGAGTCTTCTGCTGTTTGTACATGTTTTAATAGATTTTTGCAAGCTTAAAAACAGTAACCTGCTCGATCGACTAATTCTTGACCGACAGTGTTCTCGGTCGACCATTTTCTCGACTGAGAATGTTTCTGTATCATTTTTTAGTATTTATTTGCAAGAAAATCATAGATCACTTCCAATTCAATTATGCAATTTAAAACTCAATTTAGTTGAGATAAAACATTTAAGTATCAATGTAACATTTGAGTCAAATCTCAACTAATCATATTCAAGTCTCTAGGTTTTAGGAACCTAAGCTAAACAAGTTATTAAAGATGTGTCTCTACATGTTTTATATAAAAATGTGTATTTTCAAGTTAGAAATTTTAATTACTTGAATCAATTTGTTATCTCATTATGTTAAGTTGAGATAGACACAAAGATATACAATTTAGAGTCTTTGGTCATATCTCAACTTAATTTAATCTATTTAGTTTGGGGGTTTTCGAACCCATACCAACTCAACTTCCTTTTTCTTATAAGAACATGAGAAGGAATAATGTCCAAGATGCAAACAATAATGGAAACATATAGAATCAATCTCATTGATCTTTTTATGAGTTTGATCTAGATTGTTCTTGGATACATATGTATACTTGCTTTTAGGTACATGCATAGATTGAGTCTTTGGCAGTTGTGTCCTTCTCCCACTAGGTTTTTGATAAGATTTTCCTTTAGGATTGTAACCTAGTCCTCTCCTTCTAATTTGACCTCGAGAATCATTTAAGATCTTATCAAGAACATCATTGTTTCTCAAGCTACTAACTTCTTGTTGTAACTTAGAAATCTCATCCATTCTCCTTTTTATATCTAACTTTGCTTGATCTAGATTAGATAATAAAGAATCTCTTTCTTTCACAATAGTATCATGATCTAGATGATTGCATAGGATTGGTTGTTTTTGAAGATCATTAATTTGGGCTTACAAGTTTATCTTTTCTAGAGAGAGAAGATTGCAATTTGCCTCTTTTGATTTCAGCTTAATATCATGGTCTTTTAATGTCTCCTTAAGATCTTCATTTTCAGATGTGAGAGCAAGAAGATTAGCATGTAACTAATCAATTACTTTATTAGATATCTTTAATTTCTTCTTGCACTCAATATGCTTATCATGTGTTTCTTGAAGGCTAGCAATTAAATCTTCTTTTTATAAATAAAAAAGGCTTACCTCTTCTTCTTCTTCTTCTTCTTCTTCTTCTTCACTTATTGTAGCAATAAGGCATTCTTTGTGCACATCTTCCTTCTTTAACCTCCATGGACAGCTAGATGTTGTGTGCCTTGTTCCTAAGCACCAATTACAACTTGTGGAAGATTGGCCCATGCTTCTCCTTTTGTTGTAGTTGTAGACACCACCACCTTTCATTCTTCAAGACTCGATTAGAGCTCCTTGAATCCTGTTCTGATACCAAATGAAAAAAACCATTAGAGGGGGGAGGGTGAATAGGGTTTTATAAATATTTTAACAATAATTCAACTCAAACAACCACAACTGAGATAATACGAAGGAGGCAAGGTGTTTATAGTGGTTCCACCCTTAGCAAAAACTAAAGGAGTCAGTCCACTACCCAATTGTTTCCAATTAGGATTTTGAAAGTATTTAAATTTTATTACCTCGCAAGGATGTTACATAAAATTACATACTTTCACCACCCTTTGGACAACCTTCACCTAGAAGTAGTCCCACCAACCTCGAAGCAGCCTTCCTTGAAGTAACTTCAAGCTCCCCCTTGAAGTAGCCTTCCTCTTGAAGTAGCATCCCGTTGAGACAGCCTTCTTGAAGTAGTCCAAAGTCCTCCTTCTCCACCTGAGAAGATAAACCCTCTCCAATCCGCAGTCTCCAATCCTAGGAGTAGCAAGGAGAGTAAAAGCAATAAGAAAGAACAAGCAGGAAAATGGAAATTACAATTACCGTGTGTAGCACAAGGCTTGATTTCCTATATCAAGCGTTTTGATCTCCTAACCAATGTGTAATTACAATTACCGTTTGTAGCACAAAGCTTGATTTCCTATATCAAGCGTTTTGATCTCCTAACCAATGTGTATGGAAGTGTAAGTATAGTGGGTAGGAGATGCTAGACTATAGGACACGAAATTGGAGCAATGGAAATGAGTAGCAAATGTTGGAGTTGCTCAATTGCTCACAAGGAAGATTACCAATTGCAAGTATAATGCTCAAGTGTTGCACAAGTGTGTATTGGGTGTCCTAAGGCACGTCCTATTTATAGGAATGGCCTATGAGTGCTTAAGGATGTTCTAGACACTTTCTAGGGGGTTCTTAGTGCTTAACTAGATATTAGGTATCCATTAATTGCTTTAGCAACAACTAGTTAATTGACTCTGAAAAGTGCAGACAGAGCTCTTCTCGGTCGAGGAATTGTCGACCGAGAATTCTGTCCGGTCGAAGTTTTTGTCGACCGGGGAATAGTCTGGAGCAAGTGTATATAACGTTCGATTCCGACTCACTACTACCTTATCTACTGTGGCTAACGGCTACTTGGGTCATTCTCGGTCGAGGAATTGGTCGACCGAGAGTATCTCGGTCGAGAAGTTTTTCAACTGTGAATGACTCTATTTCAGTGTTTTAAACTATGTACTAAGTGTGTGTATCAGTGTGCAGTTGTGACACTATTGTAGGGGATGACCTATCTAAGTGTTGTGATTGGCTAAGGAAGATCTAAATGCTTGATTTACATGATATCTAAGTACTTGCACATTATATACTTGTACAAGTTTTTACATTTGATAACAGTCATGAAATTAAGACATTTTGATCATATATATATCTTCCAAGGTTGTGTCATCCACCTAGTTCCTGCAACACTCAAGTAGCACGTTAGAACCACAAGAATGAAATGTTTGTCATCATCAAAACAAAGGGAATATAATAATGTCCAATTTAGCCAACAATATCCCCCGTTTGAAGATGACAAACATTTCCAAAATATAAAATAAGGAAATGTAAATCATATGAGTTTAATACCTGAAGTTTACCTTTTGTAGCCATTCTCTTGTTTGCAAGTGTGTGCTGGTTGAATGATTATGAAACTCATTTTAGTTTATATTATTTCTCCCCCTTTGTCATTTCAAAAACATAACCAAGATAATCATTAAGTATGACTTTTGTTACTCCCCCTTAATTTGTTAATTAGATACTCCCCCTTAATAAGATATTCAGTTTTAAAAACAAGGGATGCAAACCACTTATTGTCAAATTTCGCCACAATTTATTTCTCAACCATTTGCAAAGGATGTTAAGCCTTGAAATGATATGAGATCCTTTTAGATTCATGGCACATGTGTTTTGATTTCTCATCCATTTTACAAGGGATGTTAAGCCCTGAAAATGACATGAGATCCATTTAAGCTCATGACAGATACATATATTGATTTCTCATCCATTTTACAAGGGATGTTAAGCCCTGAAAATGACATGAGAATCCTTTAAGCTTAGAGCACATGAATGTATCTCTAACCAAATACATGGGATGTTGAGACCTAATTTGTTTAGAGAATTCCATTATATTCATTCATATTGTAGGCTCCAAAATTACTTTAAAGATGCTAAGGTCATTACTAGTTTCAAATTTTCTTTATGATGTTTACAAAGTTGTGTAAGCTCCTTCTTAATCTTATAGTCAATATAGTTTTTGTGAGATCCCCCTTAATATTATAATCAACATAATTTAAGGATTATAAGGTCACAATAAGTATTAGATTATAATAAGTTAACCTTCTATGAGGGTTATGCACTAAGATCTTGTTTTCAATATACTAAGATTAAGTGCAAGAAAATAATTTACAAATAAGCATTTGGTCAAGCTTATTTTAGGTCAACCTTGACTTTGACCTGGGCGTCCCTTGGTCAAACTAGATTTCAACCAAGAGGCAATTTTTGAAGATTTACAATTTAAACACTTTCATTTAGTTACACATTAATATGTGATATGTAATATGATCAAATGTATATCAATTTGAAGCACTTTGAGTGATACCTATTTTGAAGAAGTTTTAGCAATTGAAAACTTAATATAGGCATCATAATGAAGTCTTTGTTCTTGATTTTGGTTATAATAGATTTTAAATGTAGCATTGAAATAGCTCTTTATCTTAAACATATCTCTTATTTTAAACTTATTAACTCTTTAAAATCAATCATCCTTGAGTATAAATTAAGAACAAGTTTTATATCTCAAGTTATTAAAATCAATATTTTGCTTTTGATTACTTAGAACAAACAGTTAGATAAGACATTAATATTCTTATTCTAAGAAACAAACTATTTAGCTTGCTATGGTGTCATCTAGAAAAAATTATTCATTTATTTCACGAGATGATACAAGCCATGCACACGATAATCATTATCTATCATGTCAAGATGCATTTGTGCCATAGAGTTTTACTGTAATGCAAAATGGAATTTTCAATGATAACATCATCTTTACATGTAATGAGCTGAATCACAATGATCATTTTGAAAGCAATATCCATTCATGGTTTGTATATAGAAAAAAGATTATTTTAGGCAAACCTAGTAAAAAAAATGGAAAATAGTAAAAGCATATCCATAATTTTATGAAATACAATGATGATGATCATTTATAAGCAAATTTCAAGACACATGGTTTTTATTTAGATTGACCAAGGAATACTTAGGACAAACCATGTGGATTGTGATAAAATAGTAATTTCCTTGATTAAACCAATCACGGTTCATATTTTAAGTTTTAAGCCAAACCATGTAAGAGATTATAGCAAAAAATGAACTTGCAATTTATGGTATATGTTTAAAGAATTTTCTCCAAGATTCATTCTTGATTTGCATATTAAATCAATCAAGTTGATAGAAAACTAGATCAATTAAAATAGGTTCAACAGAACTTGATTCGATCGAACTTTTCTTTGACCGAATTTATCTCGGTCGAAGATTTTCTTGACTGAGTCTTCTGCTGTTTGTAGATGTTTTAACAGATTTTTGCAAGCTTAAAAATAGTAACCATCTCGATCGACTAATTCTCGACCGACAATGTTCTCGGTCGACCATTTTGTCGACTGAGAATGTTTTTGTATCATTTTTCAGTATTTATTTGCAAGTAAAACATAGATCACCTCCAATTCAATTATGCAATTTAAAACTCAGTTTAGTTGAGATAAAACATTTAAGTATCAAAGTAACATTTGAGTCAAATCTCAACTAATCATATTCAAATCTTTAGGTTTTAGGAACCTAAGCTAAAACAAGTTATTAAAGATGTGTCTCTACAGGTTTTATATAAAAATGTGTATTTTCAAGTTAGAAATTTTAATTACTTGAATCAATTTGTTATCTCATTATGTTTAGTTGAGATAGACATAAAGATATACAATTTAGAGTCTTTGGTCATATCTCAACTTTATTTAATCTATTTATTTTGGGGGTTTTGGAACCCATACCAACTCAACTTCCTTTTTCTTATAAGGGCATGAGAAGGAATAATGTCCAAGACACAAACAATAATGGCAACATATAGAATCAATCTCATTTCTCTTTTTTTGAGTTTGATCTAGATTGTTCTTGGATACATATGTATACTTGCTTTTAGGTACATACATAGATTGAGTCTTTGGCAGTTGTGTCCTTCTCCCACTAGGTTTTTGATAGGATTTTCCTTTAGGCTTGTAACCTAGTCCTCTCCTTCCAATTTGACCTCGAGAATCATTTAAGATCTTATCAAGAACATCATTGTTTCTCAAGCTACTAACTTCTTGTTGTATCTTAGCAATCTCATCCATTCTCCTTTTTATAACTAACTTTGCTTGATCTAGATTAGATAATAAAGAATCTCTTTCATTCACAATAGTATCATGATCTAGGTGATTGCATAGGATTGGTTGTTTTTGAAGATCATTAATTTGGGCTTGCAAGTTTATCTTTTCTAGAGAGAGAAGATTGCAATTTGCCTCTATTGATTTTATCTTAATATCATGGTATTTTAATGTGTCCTTAAGATCTTCATTTTTAGATGTGAGAGCAAGAGGATTAGCATGTAACTCATCAATTACTTTATTAGATTTCTTTAATTTCTTCTTGCACTCAATATACTTATCATGTGTTTCTTGAAGGCTAGCAATTCAATCTTCTTTTGATAAATAAAAAAGGCTTACCTCTTCTTCTTATTCTTCACTTATTGTAGCAATAAGGCATTCTTTGTGCACATGTTCCTTCTTTAACCTCCATGGATAGCTAGATGTTGTGTGCCTTGTTCCTAAGCAGCAATTACAGCTTGTTGAAGATTGGTCCATGCTTCTCCTTTTCTTGCGGTTGTAGACACCACCACCCTTCATTATTCAAGACTCGATTAGAGCTCCTTGAAGCCTTCTCTGATACCAAATGAAAAAAACCATTAGAGGGGGGGGGTGAATAGGGTTTTATAAATATTTTAACAATAATTCAACTCAAACAACCACAATTGAGATAATAACAAGGAGGCAAGGTGTTTAGAGTGGTTCCACCTTTAGCAAAAACTAAAGGAGTCAGTCCACTACCCAATTGTTTCCAATTGGGATTTTGAAAAATATTTAAATTTTATTACCTCGCAAGGATGTTACATAAAATTACAAATACTTTCACCACCCTTTAGACAACCTTCACCTAGAAGTAGTCCCACCAACCTATAAGCAACCTTCCTTGAAGTAACTTCAAGCTCCCCCTTGAAGTAGCCTTCCTCTTGAAGTAGCTTCCCTTTGAGACAACCTTATTGAAGTAGTCCAAAGTCCTCCTTCACCTGAGAAGATAAACCCTCTCCAATCTGCAACCTCCAACCCTAGGAGTAGTAAGGAGAGTACAAGCAATAATAAAGAACAAGAAGGAAAATGGAAATTACAATTACCTTTTGTAGCACAAGGCTTGATTTCCTATATCAAGCATTTTGATCTCCTAACCAATGTGTATGGAAGTGTAAGTATAGTGGGTAGGAGATGCTAGCCTATAGGACATGAATTGGAGTAATGGAAATGAGTAACAAATATTGGAGTTGCTCAATTGCTCACAAGGAAGATTGCCAATTGCAAGTAATATGCTCAAGTGTTGCACACGTGTGTATTGGGTGTCCTAAGGCATGTCCTATTTATAGGAATGACCTATGAGTGCTTAAGGATGTTCTAGACACTTTCTATGGGGTTCTTAGTGCTTAACTAGCTATTAGGTATCCACTAATTGCTTTAGAAATGGCTAGTTAATTAACTCCGAAAAGTGCAGACAGAGCTCTTCTCGATCGAGGAATTGTCGACCGAGAATCTTGTCAGTTAAAGTTTTTGTCGACCGAGGGACAATCTAGAGAAAGTGTATATAACAATTGATTCCAACTCCCAACTACCTTATCTTCTGTGTCTAACGGCTACTTGGGTCATTCTCGGTCGAGGAATTGGTTGACCGAGAGTATCTCGGTCGAGAAGTTTGTCGACCGAGAATGACTCTATTTCAATGTTTTAAACTATGTACTAAGTGTGTGTATCAGTGTGCAGTTGTGACACTATTGTAGGGGATGACCTATCTAAGTGTTTTGATTGGATAAGGAAGATCTAAATGCTTGATTTACATGATATCTAAGTACTTGTACATTATATATTTGTATCAGTTTTTACATTTGATTACAATCATGCAATTAAGACATTTTGAGCATATAGATCTTCCAAGGTTGTGTCATCCACCTAGTTCCTACAACACTCAAGTAACATGTTAGATCCACAAGAATGAAATGTTTGTCATCATCAAAACATAGGGATTATAATAATGTACAATTTATCCATCACTTTTACCACCAATTGTTCCTCACCACTGTAGATGAGGAATTGATCCTTAGTTATTCTCAAGTACTTAAGGATGTTCTTCATGGTAGTCTAGTGGGCATCACTGGAATCTGACTGATATTTTCTTGCCATGCTGAAGGCATATGAGACATCAGGGCAAGTATGTAAAATTGCATACAAGATAAATTCAACTACAAATGCATATGGAGTCTTATTAATGCATTCCCTTTCTTCACAAGATTTGGGACATTGAGCTCTAGATATAGCAACACCATGAGACATGGGAATGTTTCCTCTCTTTGAGTCCTCCATGTTGAACCTCTTCAACACTTTGTCAATGTATGTGCTCTAACTTAGTCCAAGAAGACTTCTAGATCTATCTCTATAGTTCTTGATTCCTAAGATATAGGATGCTTCACCCAAGTCCTTCATTGAGAATGTATTTCCAAGCCAATTCTTTACCATCTGTAAAGTAGACATGTCATTTCTCATCCATAGTATGCCATCCACATAGAGTATGAGTAATACAATCATGCTTCCACTAACCTTCTCGTATACACATGGTTCATCTTCATTTTGACTCCGCCAAACTCTTTGACTATTTTGTCAAATTGAAGATTCTAGCTATGATATGCTTGTTTCAATCCATAGATTGACCTTTGTAGCTTACAAACTTTGTTTTCATCCTTTGGATTTATAAAACCCTCAATTTGGGCCATATAAACTCAAGAAGATTCCTGTTAAGGAATGTGGTTTTAACATCCATCTGCCAAATCTCATAGTCGTGGTAAGCTGCAATGGAAAGCATGATCCTAATGGACTTAATGATGGCAACTGGAGAAAAGGTTTCATCATAGTCAACACCTTGAATTTGTTTGAAACCCTTTGCAACTAATCAACCTTTGTAAGTTTGTACATTACCATCCATGTCAGTCTTCTTCTTGAAGACCCATTTGCACCCTATGGGTTTTACCCCTTTAGGTTGATCCACCAAAGTCCATACCTTATTGGTGTACATGGATTCCATCTCAGATCTCATGTCTTCTATCCATTTCTTATACTGTGGTCTCTTAACAACTTCTAGGTAGGTTGTTGTCTCATCACCAATGACCAATTCATTTCCTTCTTGACTCACAAGATAACCAAATCTTTCTGGCTCAAGGCATCGTCTACTAGATTTGTGAGGTTCATGTGTTACATGAAGTATTTTAGATTCCAAAATAGTTTGTGACTCTCTATGTTCCTTCGTACCTCTACATATTTAGTGTTTTCCTATTGGTCTCAAACTTCTTCGAGTTTTACTTTGCTCCCACTAATTCCTTTAGAAATGGATTCCTTTTCTAGGAATGCATCATCACTGGAAACAAACTCTTTGTTGTTAGTTGGGTTATACAAGTATATATCCTTGGTTTCCTTGAGATATCCAACAAAATAACATTTGTCTGATCTAGGGCCGAGCTTTTCAAGAAACATTTTCTTCATGTAAGCTTCACACACCCAAATCCTCATAAAAGACATCTTGGGATGTTTCCCATTCCATATCTCATATGGTGTCTTTTGAACTGATTTAAACCCACTAATGTGTGATTCCTTCTTTCTGGTACACCACTATGTTGTGGTGTTCTAGGTGTAGTCCATTGTGATACAATACCACGGTCTCTCAGAAGGTTCTTAAACTCCTGGCTTAAGTATTCTCCACCTCGATGAGAACAAAGTGCCTTAATAGTTTTACCAAATTGGTTTTGTACCTGATTCATGAAATCCTTGAAATTTTTAATAGTTTTTGACTTATGTTTGATCAAGTAAACATGACCATACCTATTGAAGTCATAAGTGAAGGTAATGAAGTACTGATACCCATCTCTAGCATTTGTTCTAAAAGGGTCACATGCATCAGTATGTATGAGTCCAAAGATCCCTATCCCTCTCACTAGTACCAGTGAAAAGATTCTTTGTCATCTTGTCCAACAAACAATATTCACATGTCTCTATAGATCCGAAATCAAAAGAGTCCACTTAACCATCTTTATGGAGCTAGATATGTGATTGTCATTGATGTTCCCTAGATGACAATGCCAAAAACAAGTTTTGTTTGATTTGCTGAGTTTTAATCTTTTGGTATTTATTTATAAACATTTGTATTAAGATCCAATAAATAAAGACCATAGGACATTGGGGAACTACTATAAAATATCTCATCTTTAGAAATAGAATATTATCCATTTTAATATGAAATTCATATACATCCTTGTCCATACAAGAAACATAAATAATGTTTCTATTAATGATAGGTACAAAATGTAGTTCTTTAAATCTATTAGAAGCCCTATGGGAAAATATAAATTATAGGTTCCAACTGCAGTGACATCAACTCTTGCTCCATTTGTAACACATAGTTAAACCTCACCCTTTCGTAAAGGCCTACTTCTTTTCGGAGCCTTCATATTCGAGCATATGTGAGATCCACATCCGGTATCTAGTACACATGGTGAAGAAGTAGATAAATTTATCTCAGTAACGTATATACCTAAAGTGAAGATCTCTAACCCCTACTTCTTCTTCCTTGGTTCCTCTAGACAGAGAGGGAAATTTCTCTTCCAGTGTCTAGGATGGTGACAATGGTGACAATTGCCTCCTTTGGTAACTCCTCCATTTGGCTTTAGTACATAAAACTTGGGCTTCTATCTAGATTCATAACTCTTCTTAGCTTTTCCTTTGTCCTTGGACTTCCCCTTCCCTCTTTTGATCATCATCATAGACTTGGGCTTGTCCTTCTTCATCTTGACTTCATCTATCCTCAACATGCCAAGTATTTCTGACAACGACTTGTCAAAAGTATTCATGTTGTAGTTCATTACAAACTGACTGTATGACTCTGTCAGGGATTGTAGAATCACATTTGTGGCCAACTCTTGATCGAAGGAAAATCCCAGTCCTGTAAGGTTGTCCACATAATCAATAAGCCTGAGTACGCGGGGACCTATTGGATCTCCTTCTAACATGTTGCATTTGAACAACACATTGGAGACATCATATCTCTCCTGTCTATCCTGATCTTGGTACATGAACTTAAGATGTGTTACCATCTCAATAACATCCACATTCTCATGTTGTCTTTGCAACTCGTAGTTCATGCAGCACAACATTTAGGCATTTGACATCTACAACATCCTCAGAGTGCTTCTTGTAAGCATCTTTGTCAGCCTTAGGTGCACTGGGAGCAGGTTCATCTGGCTCTAGTGTTTCTAGTACATAAAGCTTGCACTCTTGTGTGAGAACAATTCTCAATATCCTAAACTAGTCATGGAGAGTATTCCCATTTAACTTGTCCTTCTTGAGGACCAATTGCAAGAAAAGCGTGTTGTTTGTCATCATTTGATTCTATAAGAGAAAAAATTATAGTTTTTCAAAACATTTTTTATTTGATTTGATTAAAATAAAAATTTAACAATGTTTAATTAGGCCTTTGATTAACTATTGTTACCACTATTTTGTTCATATTGATAATCCTCACTTACCAATTTGGAAGATCACATCGTACAATCTTCTAGTGAGCCAAGATCTAGATTTCATCAAATCATGAGTCAAGTCTAGTTGATCACCCACAACTTGACTATTTAAGTAGGAAACTTTTGCCAATTGCATATGTATGCAACTCTTGGATAGATAGTGTACACAACTCTTTGTCACAATCCATCTTTATGCTTCTAGGTACTTAATCTCATTAACATCACCTAGTTAAGTCTGACCCAAAAGCCAACATGATAAAATATACATCCTACTTTGGAAGATCTACATACCTACCATCACACTTCCTCGAGGTGGACAACACACCATGCTTTGGCATCAACTATTCTTAGTCGATCAAGTTTTTAATGTGTGTTGCTTATGGAAAGCATATAAGACTTACTATTATATTGAGGGATTTTATAGAAATATGTACATATACATATACATATCCAATCACCACATACTTATAGTATGTATCATATGCATGCTATAACCACAACAAAATGGCAAACATAAGCAATGGTTATGGCCATCCTATTATAACTCCTTGGAGACACAAGGAATTAATATCATCTAAGGTCCACATCACATGCAACAACCCATCGTTGATGAAGATCTATGTTGTAACAAGTCTAGGTCGATTAGTTCAACCCTTGAACTGATCGGTTGGCCTCCTGGTTGGTCAGCCTCATGGTTGGTCGGATGGTCTCACAAACCGGTCTCCGGTTCTTGCAACATCAAGACTTCTATAGTCGGTCTGTTGGGCCACCAGCCTATCGGTTGGCTCCTCCTATCATCTTCCTCCTTGGTCCTCCAACCGATCAGTTTGTCACCTAAACCAGTCACTTTGGCTAGTGAAGAATGTCTTCTTTGCCATAATAGGAAATAAAAGCTATCCTAATCATATTCTAACATATTACATTGTAATTGGGAAATCTCAAGTTACGTTTGAGGGGATCATAGGAAGGAAAGAATTTAATATTTTTACATAGGAAAAGAAGAGAGAGGCTCAATATGCAAACTGAGATATTAATGGGAACATAAACCATCCAACCAAGCACAAAAGGTCTAGGGGTATAGGACATAACCATTTCATATATATATACATATATATACACATACATAGTGGTATTTAATCGTATATGCACATTAATCATTTTCAATATTCACTTCGTAAACAATAAATAAATGATAACTCAAAATCTGATCATATCGATTAAATCCCAAAACATAGTAATTGACATGGTTCTAATACCACAATTAGGAGATATGGCGTAAAAAAGGACAGTGAAAACAAAAAATTTACTTGCCATATACCCCGTCAAATAGTAGATCGTGTCAAAGAGGGTTGTAAGGTATATACATAGTCCCGGAGCAAGTCCAACGACTATCCCTTATTGTAGCGTTTGACCTCCTTGAGTTGCACGTGGATGGATGTCATCATCGATCTCTAGTTTGGACACCACAGGCGGTATTTGACAGTGTCCTCCTAGCGGGGCAAGTGTCTCCTTGCCTCTGTAGTAGTCCACATGGAATAGAGAGAACTCATGTTGTTCTAGATGAACATACATGAAGGAGTTATCCCTTCTAGTTAGTGTGCTAGTGCCAACTTATTCTCATAATTGTCTTTCCCTTACTATTCCTCCCTTTTACGGGTAGAACTTGCTCAGACTCTCTTGGTTACCACACATAGAGAAGACAACAATTGTCAGAGCAATTGATGTGTATGAGAAGCCCCCAATACCTCTCTATTTATAGGAGGGCTAGGATCAGGGTTCCCAACCTGAGAGGGAGTCGAAGGGGTCCAAATTTCATGAATTTTCATAACTTGCGATCGAGGAAACGATCGGTTCACAAGTGAACTCATCAGTTGGGATGTGACCCGATCAATTCAATCTTTGAACTGATCATTTCAACATGTTTTCCTATCACAATTATTTTGGCAATAAATGTCTTGATTAATGCATAACATGACATCAACACTAATCATTGATCCAATCGAATTGATGTACCAATCAGTCGATTCACAACCTAAATCTGTCGATTCATGAACCTAGGCCGATTGGTTTATACACGTGAGTCAATCAGTTCATGCACCTAAGTCGATCAATTCACTTTATGAACCAGTTGTTTCAGGGCACAAATTGTCAATGTTGTTTAAATTGAATACCTAACACTTTAATAATCAATGCTAAACATCATTCCTGAATGAACTCCTATTCTAAGTGCATTCCTATGTGTTTGACCCTATAGGTTCTTTATAACATTGGCAATGAATGTCCATAACTAATTTATGACATCACAAGCAACGAGTGGTATCTAACAAGACATTATTCCTACCGAAGTAATTTGGAAAGTTGGAGAGAAACTTCAACCTATAATCCATGATTGATGTTATAGTGATTGTATAGTTCTTTTGTCTTTGATATCCAAATTGAACTTGAGGAATGGAATCGTCATCCTTTTCAACATTCAATCCATGTTACTTGAACTAGAGAAGACTATCTGAGATATATGTGAACTCAACATCATATATTGATTCATATGGGCATGTCCATCCTTTTCTTAGTCTCACTTATCAAGTGGTTAGAATATCAAAATTTTATAGGAGGGACAAATGCCATCTACATAACTCACAACCAATCCCCATGTGTTATAATGTATTTGAACATCACCTTCATGGCAACCCTTATTCAAGGTCACGGTTGATGATGATAAAGTACATCAAAAAACATGTGATGAGTGTAGTGATTTCAGGTCTAAGAACCACAATCACCCCCATCATTATGAAAGATGATTCTGACTACCATTCAATGGTTTTCATGCATCACTCTCAAGGTGGGTCTGTCATATACACTATTCTATAACTAGTATCTATGTGTTTGTTTTGATATCATATACCATGACTAATGAGAATCTCTCATCAACCACATCACACACTCTAGTTTTAAGTGTTATTTCTGTCTATTTAGCCTTCCACAATAACAACCGATGAGGGACATAACAAGAAATATATATACTCTTGACATCTGTATGATCTCATTATTCAGGTCCTCAACCTGAAGGCATACGTCATGGATTTATTATCATTCTTTAGACATTTATTATGTAACATCATTATCTTATAACTGGATAAATATTAATTAATTGGAAGTTTGCATATATTATTAATCAAGTTGTTTACAAGTTATGCTATTACAATCATCATATGATTGTCTCTCCATGAATACATACCACCACTTTTAACTTGAAAATTTCCTTTTTTACAACCTTAAGCATGTTTTGATTTAAACATCTAGGAGTATCTATGCAAGGTTTTACATCATATTCTAAATTGATTTGGTGCATGCAAATGGAAGGATTGATGCATTTCAAATATTGATGGATAACTGATTACTTCTTTATCCAAAGACAATTAATTAAGAAATTTGATTTCTATCACCGGTTAAATAGACATTTATGATAATAGGAGATGTAGAATTAGGGTCAAGAAAAGCATACTAAAACCCCGGTGAAAGGGGTTTGAGTTCTACCTTTTTCTCCATTGTTGGCTTGCTAGAATCATGACCCAATGGTGGTGTCTTCATTAGGTGGTTTTGGACCAAAATTATTATATGCTTCTAGAATTTCTGTAGTCATGGTGGTGTTTAACTCATTTTCTTCACAATAGTTTATGACAATGTCAGAAAAATCTTTGTCTTCTTCCAAAAACTTGTCGGCACAATCAACTAATCAAATATCTTCAATTTTTCTTGGAGCTTTCATTGCATCTAGATAGAAAATTCCATTATTTCTTTCTCCTAGTCTAAGAGTGAGCCTACCTTCTCTTGTGTAAAGTATGCAATCAGTTGCATGTAAGAAACGTCTTCCAAAAATTATAGGATTGGATGGAACTTCAGTCATATCTAACACAACAAAGTCACAAGGAATATAGAATTTACTAACTTGCATAGGTACATCTTCAATAATACCTCTTGGATATTTAATGGTATGGTCTGCCAATTGAATGGCCATCTTAGTCAACTTCATGTCTCCAAGTCAAGATGTTCCCATAGTGCTGAAGGAATAAGGATTATGCTGGCTCCAAGGTCAACTAGACTTTTGTCAAAAGTGGTGTCATCAATCTTGCATGGCAATGTAAACACACCTTGATTATCAAGGTTTTCCAGGCATACTATTCTGGATAATGGAACTCATCCTCTCAGACAACATAACGGTATCCACTTGGTTAATTCTTCTCTTAGTCAAGATATCCTTGAGAAAATTTTCATAAGAAGGCATTTTAGTAATAACCTCAGATATAGGAAGATTGACATAGAGTTTGTTGAGAATGTCCATAAATTTATGGAATTTGATATCATCTTTATTTTGAGCAAATCTTTGAGGGAAAGGAGGATTAGGCTTGCTAGAAGAATGTGCTTGTTGAGGATTTCTTGTGAATTTCTTCCTTTTATTTTTAGTTGTGTTTTCCTCATTTGTGTCAACAACCTCCTCAAATTTCCTCTTTGAAGATGGTAAAAATCCACCAATTACAGCTCCACTCCTTAATATCACAGATTTGAAAGTCTCCCTTATATTCATCTCTAGTTGGTTAGGCAAGGAACTAGAAGGTGCTTTTTGATTGGCAAGACCTTGTCATTCAATCTGGTTCTCCAACATCTTTCTGTGTGTGGTGATGTCATTTACCTTGGAGGAAAGTTGTTAAAGGGCATATTTCATGAGTTTTCCATGCTACCTAAACTCCTCATTTTTCTTCATTTGAGATGAAACAAAACCTTCTAAGAGGGATTCCAAGTTAGACTTTGCTTGTTGTTGTTGATTGAAAATTAATGTAACATTGTGATTGAACCCTAACATATTGTTTGGCATTGGTAGTCTGCTCTCCAAATGTAATGGTTGTTGACCTTGAGGTTGTTGAGGATTTTGATAATTATTATTGTTATTAGAAAATTTTAGATGAGCACACCAACCCGGGTTGTAAGTGTTTGAGTGTGGATTGTAGGGTTGTTTGACTCCAAAGTTTTCTATTGCATTGAATTGCTCCATGGTCTCTTTAAAAGAAGTAAAAGAAGGGTGTCTTAAAGAACCTATTTGTCCCAAGGCTTCATTTGAATCAAAAATCAGATGTACTTACTAGACTGGTTGAGTATTCAATCTTTCGAAATTTTACGTGAGGGCATCTAACTTTGCTGCAAGAAGATCAACGACATCAACAGAATGAATTCTGACTTGTTTCTAAAAAACAACAGAGGTTGAGGATGGAAGATTTCTCCTCTCACAACTCCATTACCAAAGGTTGATTGCCATGTCTTAAATAATTGTATAAGCTTCCCTATAGGATTTATTCATTAGATCTCTATTGGATACAAAATCTATAGACATCTTGGTGTTGTAGAACAACCCATTGTAGAAAGTATTCAATGGGAGTCCCCCCAAAATGGTTCTGCTGAATTATCTGCATTATTGTCGGGCTGACTGATAAGTTATTTGACTCAATCTAAGGATAGTTAAAAGCCCAATTATTATTTATAGTAGCAGAAATGTCAAAGTCCTTAAGAGTATGATCGTATTTTACGATTAGTTCCTAGTAGTTTGGTGAAGATGGCAGTGAATATGAAGGTGACAATGGTTGTGAGTTTCCCAAGTTTGAAGATTTTTTGCTTCTCCTTGCTCTTCTGCGGATGCTCAAGGTACGTTCGGTATCCAGATCTAAGAATATGGATGGTTGAAGATCACATTTCAAACATTGTATACAGTCCTACAATTCACAAGTGGGTGAAAACACTTAAGAAATATTGTAGAATTTGGTAGATGGTAACAATGATGGTGGAATAATAAAAGGTGGTGTGATTGAGTCTCACTTACTAATTAACAATTTTTACTCAAAAATCATAATATTGATATTCCCTGATATCGACGCCAAAAACTTGTTATCCTTGTGTACAAGTTATAAAATTTATAACTCGAGCACTACCCTGAAAGTATATGGATCTGTAACGAACTGAATTTCAAATAATAATTACAATTCCACCCCATTATTCATGTTATCTTATTTTCCCTTTCATTTGTCCTTGATGTTGAATTTATGGGAATTGAATGGTTTGGAGAAAATATACATGCCAACATAAGGGTTAGTGCACAATTACCTCAACTAATACTTTTAGTAAGGTCCAGATGCAAATGTTCAAAAAAATGAAATGATTATTATATAAATCAACGGATAATGTTAATTAAAAAGTTTTATGTTCAATTGGATAAGAAGTGTACAATAATGAGAATATAATTTAATAATGCGAGTAATACCCCCTTTCTTTCTCTCTCTCATATTATGGGGTAATAAAAAATTAAAATGTGATTAATATGGTATAAAAATCTTGGATTACTTATCTCGAAAATGCAACCAAATGATGCACCAAAATTCATTTCCATTATAATTCACACAATTTACACATTAATATACACATTAGTGAGACATATAATGGTTGAAGGCCAAAGGTTGGTTTAAATGAGAAACTAAATATATATAATTATTCTAGACATCAAATCTAGCATATGGTTAAAATTTGAGGTCATTTGGACCTGGTTTGACCCTTTAAATCAATTTTATAAGAAATGAATTTAGTGTAACTATGGTGCTTAAATCGATATCATATAAATCATATGTAACACCTAAGTCACTTCAATAACCCTATCATGTACCCTCGGTTCCACCATGGATCCCCATTTGATGGCTCTAATTCATTTCAAATAGATCTGATGGCCCAGGAGTCATCCCCTACCTCCAGACCGTTCGAACAACAGTGCCCCCTTGACTCTTCGATCCTTTTCTCTCCTGATTCGTAACGTTTTTGAGTGCTTTGTTCGCCATGCGACTTTCCTCTCTCCAACGGTTCATTTGAACCTTGTCTCATCACCTACCATCTGTCATTTTGAGTAGAGGGAGCTTCAACTCTCCTCTCACCTACTTAAGGCCAGGAGAAGGTGCCCCAGGCCCCGAGATTTCTTCCTCCCAATCCAATTGGTTCCCTAGTGCCCCCAAACTCCCTGGCCTAGTCCACCTTCTTCCTCAGTGATGGTGACCTACAACTCACACCTCTGAAAACCTCAACCAAATCGGCGGCATGGTAACCATCTCCTACATCTGTTCTTCCATTTCCTACCCTCGTTTTGCCTCACGAAGTGCCCAAATGTTGAGACATGTACCCCAGTGGATGCCGTCACCTAAGTTTGGGGTTCCAACCCATATGTGATCCTTTGACTATCAAAACGTGTGCCCTCGCACCACGTTGCATCTGTGAAGGTCTTTCGATCAGTGGTTTCTCGTGCTTCAGCTCCAACACTCGAATTTAATCGATTTTTACCTTGCTCTGTTCTTCGACCCTCTCTGTTCGTTTGGGTGTGTTTCTACACCGATCGACCTTTGTTTCAGTTTCTTTATCATCGCCAGTGATCACTGAAAACGAATGGGATATTCCCTAGATCTGAATGGCATAAGGCGCTCAAGTTTTGCTTGTACTTGGGCTCCTGGTGTACTGCTTCCTCGCCATTGCTGCGGTGGAAGAAGCTGGGCCGTGGAATGACCGCTCTTCCCCTGCCCTTTCAATGAGTCAATTAAAATGACATGGTCAGGATGGTATGTCGACATTAACTTTGATTTCTCGCTATGAATCAGAATGACCTTAGCGTCTCTGCAAATTTAATTGACTGATTTAACTCACTAGGGCATTTTGGACATTTTTCTTTCCACTCACTCACTGTTGATCGAAGTCGCACAAGCACAGACTACTGATGGGGCCACACGCTATTGGTCCAAGTCCACATGGGCTGGCTGTGTGACCCGCTCTCTCTCTCTAGCAAATATGCCTACATGTCATTTTTCTCGTATTCTGATTGGTCCAATTGTTTAATTCGTATAAAATTGATGCTTTATCAAAAAAATGCAAATAAATACTCATTGAAAAGCTTATTTCTAGTAGAATTCGATTTTTAGGTTTTTGAATACCAGTTCTCTATCCTATATTGATATTTGATATGTACAACATCTTAATCATATTAAATGTTCTAAAAATGATGACTAATGCATTTTAATTCCAATTTTGAAGAATAAATATATTTTCTTAATTAGAAAAATATCACAACTCTGATGGTCAAGTTTTCAAGCCTAAAATTGATGCTTTGTCTAGAAGGTCTAAATTTGGGTATTTTACACTTAATTAATACTACTCTGTAATATGTGTAATGAACACTTTTACCTAGGGTTAAAGTGACTTGGGTTTAATCATTTGGTGGAAAGATCCTATCTAGGAAATCTAATATCAAGTATGTGCTTTCTAACACCTAAGTTGGGCTTCTTTGTAATCCAAACCCACCTTCCCAATGAGGTATGAGCATATATACTTGGTTCACCATATCTTGCTTATTGTGATTAATTCAATGATTATTGGGTCTTGGACCCCACCTGTAATGTTTCAAATTTCTTATATTTGCCACTTGATTATTTAAGGATGATGATATGTAAATGACTAATTAACTAATGTAGTGTACATGAGTACAAACCACCCATAGAGGGCATGTGTAAATTCACCCTATGGGAATGTGACCACTCTCCTCTTGAGGAATGTGGCCACTCTCCTCATTATATATATATATATATATATATATATATATATATATATATATATATATATATATATATATATATATATATATTGTAGGTGTTGGAAATGTGACCACTCTCCCTCACTATTGGTTGAGGTTAGGTAGGTGCCTCAGCCCTATATTAGTTTAATGTAGTCAATGAATCATGCTTGCACTTTACTTATTATTTTCTTGGCCGAAATCTAAATTATTAACATGCCTCATACTTTTTGAATCTCATAGTATAGTGGATCTTTACTTTGATATCTATTAAAAATATATGTTACTTGTCCTTTATCATGTAATTGACACATATTTTTATCTTCTCTTACTGGGTGACACCCAACCACCTAGGACCAGGGCAAGGGATAGATCAAGAGAAAGGGGTACTAGGATAGGAGTAGTGTTGCCATCATGCCTAGGTTGCTATTGGTAGATCATGCACAATCTTATGTTATAGACCTTTGTAATAAAGCTATGTACTAGCGTAGGTTTCTCATATTTTTCTTTTGTTTTTACTATTGTCAATTTCATATTTGGTTCATGCTTATTTAAATGGAATTCTTATGCATACATCCTTCATCATCAAATTTTATATAAAGAGGGATGTTTTGTATTTTTTGTTAAATTTTAATGAGGGGGTGATCTTGCCTCCTTACAACATGGTATCAGAGCCTATAGGGTAGCTATGAGGGCATGAAATTGAAAGTGATGGTGTCTAGAAAGGGTCAGAGCTTGGGGGCTGGAAATATTTTCCTCCACACCACTAGCTTGGTTTATGGGGACTCCCGAGCTCATAGGATCTAGCCTGGCCTAATCTGATATAGAATGCCCGAAATAGCATGACTATAGGAAATAGTAGCCTCATCTTATTCTGTCTTATACTCCCAGAAATCTTACCCAATGACCTTGTCTTTAAGGAAGGGTAGCCTATTCAGAGAAAGTTCTGACAACAACAACCACCTGCAGACCCCTGAGACTCCTGTCACTCCTTTGACTCTTGAACAGGAGTTGTCTATGCTGTGAAAACTCCTGTCTGCCACCCTGGTGGGGTAGATTTCTACAACTATAGGTAATGCCATCAAACCCAAGGAGTTCACCTTGATTGATTTCATCACGATGCAACCTACCTACTTCTAATGGGAAAATGAGTCCAATATGGTGGACAAGGCTGATGACTGGGTGTTAGCCTTAGAACGCACTTTTGAAGGCATGGCATGTCCCCCACACCAAAAGGTCTGCTTTGCAGCCTACATCCTGGATGGCCCAACCCGAATCTGGTGGAATGGTTTCTCCAACTGTTATGACCTGGGAACAGTTTCTCCAACTGTTTAGAGCAAAGTACATCTGTTTGGCCTATTTGAAGAAGAAGGAGGCCGAGTTCTACAGTCTGCAACAAGGAAACATGATTGACTGTGTCTGAATATGTTCAACATTTCCTTTTTCTGGAATTTTATGTTGTGGTCCTAGATGAAGAACAGAGGGCAACCATCTTCCTTTTTTTATTAGTGGGAAACCATCTTCCTGGAAGGATTCAAATATAATGTGGGGTGTCACCTTGTGCCCCCAACTACCTCCCACCTTTCAACAAATTTTACACAAAGCCCTGGCTATTGAGTCCTACCCTGGCTTCCAGTTTTCTAGTCCTAGGAACAACAACAACAAACAGAAGAATTGTGGTGGTTACCAAGGGTGGGACCATTGCAACATGTGTTCCCGATCTCATCCTCCTCAGAAATCCCCTGCCGGCAATGCACCGCCTCGAAGGGATGATCGACCTCCACCTATCTACCATGAGTGTGGCCAAGTCAGTCATATACAACCAAACTATCCCAAGTTTCATCAAGGACAAGCCCCAACCCAACATCCGCCTCAACGTCAGAATGTGCCTCCACGGAACAACAACAACAACAATAACCAGCAAGGACGTCGCCTTCCTGTGGAGAGGCAAAACAGAAGGATCTTTGCTTTGGATGCAGAAGAAGCTGGTGATGGCACTGAAGTGATTGAAGGTACTTTACATCTTAACATGCATCTGGTTGAAGCACTTTTTGATTCTGGATCGTCACATACCTTCATATCTACACAATTTGCCTCTATGCTAGAATTGGAATCTGAATTGATGGACCATGTGTTAGATGTCAAAACTCCTAGTGGTAGAATATGCCCATCTTATCTCAAACTACTGACCATTGACCTTTGCATCTTGGGAAAGATGTTTCCTTTAGACTTTATCTTTCTTGACATGCCGACCTTTAATATTATCCTGGGTATGAATTGGCTGAAGAGATATAAGGCAGTCCTATTCTGTGAAGAGTTGAAGGCTATCTTGTTACACCCTGAAGAAGGAAGGATGTGTGTCAAAGGTAGGAAATGAGAAGAACGACAATTTATCATCTCCACCATCAAAGCCGAAAAACTCGTCTCACAAGGGTTTAGGGCATACTTAGCATCAATAGTTCTTGATGCCACACCTCCTGCCCTCAACCATATAGAAGTGGTGAAGGATTTCCCTGACGTATTCCCTGAAGAGTTACCTGGGTTGCCTCCAACTCATGATGTGGAATTCTCCATCGAGCTTGCACCCGAAACTTCACAAATTTTGAAGCCACCTTATCGCTTAGCACCAACTAAGCTTGCTGAGATGAAGAAGCAACTACAAGAACTTCTCGACATGGGTTTTATTCACCCAATAGTCTCACCTTGGGGAGCCCTTATCCTATTTGTAAAGAAGAAAGATGGTTCAATGCGGATGTGTATGGACTCCCACATGCTCAACCAAGCCACTATGAAGAATCGTTATCCACTACCACACATCAATGATCTCTTTGACCAACTCAAGTCTGCCACTATCTTTTAAATGATGGACTTTCATAGTGGTTATTATTAGATGCAAGTGAAGGATGAAGACATATCAAAAATAGCCTTCAGAACAAGATATGGGCATTATGAATTTTTAGTCATGCCTTTTGGGTTGACCAATGCCACAACTACTTTCATGGAGCTGATGAATCGAGTGTTCTGTCCTTACCTTGATCGATTTGTCATGGTTTTCATTGATGATGTCTTAATATATTCTGAGTCTAAAGAACAACATCATGAACATTTGAAACTGGCACTCACTACACTGTGAGAAAATGAACTCTATGCAAAATTCTCAAAGTGTGAGTTTTGGATCAAAGAATTCATGTTCTTGGGTCATGTTATTTCTAGTGGACACATTGTTATTGACCCTGCGAAAGTTGAAGTTGTAACCAGATGGAAGGTCCCAAAGAATTTGTCTAAAATCTATAGTTTCCTCAATTTGGCAGGTTACTACTGGAAGTTTATCAAGAACTTCTCAGAACTAACCCTCCCTATGACAAAGTTGACATGAAAGGAAGTCAAGTTTGTTTGGTCTCCTGAATGTGAGGATAGTTTCCAAAAGTTGAAGAAGTGCCTTGCATCTGCTCCTATGCTTGCAGTACCTGTTGAAGGAAAACCTTATGTTATTTACATTGATGCCTCCAAGCAAGGATTGGGATGTTTTCTGATGCAAGAAGGCAAAGTGATTGCCTATGGCTCTCGCCAGATGAGGCCGAATGAAGAAAACTATCCTACACCCAATTTAGAGCTAGCAACCATTGTACATGCTCTAAAAATTTGGTGATACTGCATCTATGGAGTTCAGCTTGAGGTTTTATCTAATCATAAAAGCTTAAAATACCTCTTGACACAAAAGGACCTGAAACTGAGACATTGTAGATGGATGGAATATCTCAAGGACTATGAATTAACCATCACTTATCATCCCAGTAAAGCTAATGTAGTTGTTGATTCCTTGAGTTGAAACAAAGCTGGAACTTGTGCTGCAATAACTTGTTCTATATGGAGGAATCTAGAGTATGTTTTGGGATGGAAACCCCAACCTGAAGAGGTTTAGAATGACGAAGCTGCCGATAAGCTATGTGTTCACATGGCTAGCTTATCAATCACCCCAACCTAGATTTCAGATATTGTTGTGGCCCAGTTAGAAAGTCCTGAGTTAGAAGAAATGAAGGCCTTAACCCTGAATCCATAGTCTGATTTCTCTATCGGAGTGGATGATGCTCTCCACTTTCAACAAAGATTTTGGATCCTTGATATCAGTGACTTATGACAAAAAGTTCTGAGCGAAGCTCATGGGTCTAAGTACACAATTCATCCTCGTACAACCAAAATGTACAAGGACCTACAACGGAGATTCTAGTGGAAGAATATGAAGAAAGATATAGCCCTTTATGTGTCTAGATGCTTGACTTGTCAACAAGTGAAGATAGAACATCAATGACCTGGTGATCTTCTCCGTCCACTTAAAATTCTAGAATGGAAGTGGTAGAAGATAATGATGGACTTTGTCACTAGTTTTCCCAAGACCAGGAAAGGCTATGATTGTGTGTGGGTTGTAATTGATTGATTCACTAAGTTTGCCCACTTTTTGCCTTTCAAGTCCAATTACAAGGTTGAAGACATGGCACAATTATATCTAAAGTGGATTGTTCGTCTGCATGGTGTACCTGAAGTGATAATTTCTGACTGTTATCACAAGTTCACCTCTCGTTTATAGAGCCAAATTCAAGAATAAATGGGAACTGATCTGCGATTCAGTACTTCCTACCACCAACAAATTGATGGTTAGTCATAAAGAATTGTGCAGATTCTGGAGGATCTGGTTCATGCTTGTTTGATGGACTAGGGAGTGTATGGGATAGATATCTACCCTTGGCTGAGTTTTCATACAATAATAGCTACCAAGCCAGCATAGGGATGCCTTCGTATGAAGCTTTGTACGGAAGACCTTATCATTCCCCATTGCATTGGGATGATGTGGGAGAACACACTCTAGTGAAGACTCATAACATGCATATGATGATAGAAAAGGTCCAGTTGATTAAGAAGTATATGAAAGCTGCTCAAGACCGACAGAAGATGTATGCCGACAAGCATAGGTCTGCTGTGAGCTTTCTAGTAGGTGACCATGTGTTCCTGAAGGTCAAGCCTATACGCTTGATTGCCTAATCTAAAGTCAAAGGCAAGCTTAGTCCTCGTTACGTGGGACCTTTTGAGAACTTGGCTAAGATAGGAGAGTGTGCATACCGTCTGCCTCTTCCTCCTACTTATAACACTCACAATATAACCCTTAGAGATTCATGAAGACTTAAACTACGAGTAGTTATCTGTGAAGATCCTAGACACTAGGGTCAAATAGTTGAAGAATAAGGAAATTGAGTTAGTGAAGGTGTTGTCGAAGTACCATGGGTTAGAGGAATCAACTTGGGAGCTGAGAGATGAAATGCTCCAATCTCAACCTTGTTTTTTTATATGAGATTTCAGGGACAAAATCTTTTCTAACGAGTGGAGTTCTGTAACAATCTGAATTCCAAATAATAATTACATATCCACCCCATTGTTCATGTTATCTTATTTTCCCTTTCATTTGTCCTCGATGTTGAATTTATGGGAATTGAGTGGTTTGGAGAAAATATACATGCCAACATAAGGGTTAGTGCACAATTACCTCAACTAATACTTTTAGTAAGGGCCATGATGCAAATGCTCACAAAAATGAAGTGATTATTATATAAATCAGCAAATAATGTTCATTTAAAAGTTTTATGATCAATTGGATAAGAAGTGTATAATAATGAGAGTAGAATTTAATAATGGCAGTAATACCCCTCTTTCTTTCTCTCTCTCTCATCTTATGGGGTAATAAAACTTGAAAATGCGATTAATATGGTGGTGTAAGACTCTTACTTATCTCAAAAATGCAACCAAAGGATGCACCAAAAATCATTTCCAGTATAATTCACACAATTTACACATTAATATACACATTAGTGATCCATATAATGGTTGAAGGACAAATTTGGATTAAATGAGAAATTAAATATATAACATTATTCTAGTCATCAAATCTAGCCTATGGTTAAAATTTGAGGTCATTTGGACCTGGTTTGACCCTTCAAATCACTTTTATAAGAAATGCATATAGTGTAACTATGGTGCTTAAATCGATATCATTTAAATCATATGTAACACCTAAGTCACTTCAATAACCCTATCACATGCCCTCGGTTCCACCATGGACCCCCATATGATAGCTCTAATTCATTTCAAATAGATCCAATGGCCCCAGAATCATCCCCTACCTCCGGACCATTCGAACAACAGTGCCACCTTGACTCTTTGATCCTTTTCTCTCCCGATTCATAACCTTTTTGAGTGCTTTCTTTGCCGTGCGACTCATCTCTCTTTGATGGTTCATTTGAAGCTTGTATCATTTTCTGCCATGAACCAGGGACAAAACACCCAACCTGGGCTCTCAATTCGTCCTTGCAATTTTGAGTAGAGGGAGCTTGAGCTCTCCTCTCACATACTTAAGGTCGGGTGAAGGTGCCCCAGGCACCGAGCTTTCTTCCTCCCAATCCAATTGGTTTCCTAGTGCCCCCAAACTCCCTGGCCTAGTCCACCTTCTTCCTCAGTGATGGTGACCTACAACTCATACCTCTGACCACCTCAGCCAAATCGGCGACATGATAACCATTTCCAAGCTCTGTTCTTCCATTTCCTACCCTTGTTTTGCCTCATGAAGCGCCCAAACATTGAGACATGTACCTCAGTGGATGTCATCACCATCAGTTCAGGGTTTTGACCCATATGTGCTCCTCTGACTGTTGAAATGTGTGCCCTCGCACTGCCTTGCATCTACGAAGGTCTTCCGATCAGTGGTTTCTCGTGCTTCGGCTCCATCACTCAGATTTGATCAGGTTTTACCTTGCTCTATTCTTCAGCCTTCTCCGTTCATTTAGGTGTTTTTCTACACTAATCAACCTTTGTTTTGGTTTCTTCGTCATCGTTGGTGATCAGTGAAGACAAAGGGGATGTTCCTCGGATCTGAATGGCATCAGGGGATTGAGTTTTTCTCGTACTTGGGCTGCTAGTGTACTTCTTCCTAGCCATTACTGTGAGTGGAAGAAGCTGGGCTGGAATGACCGGTCTGCCCCTACCCTTTCAATGAGTCAATTAAAATGACATGGGCAGGGATGGTATGTTGACTTTAACTTTGATTTCTCACTACAAATTTGAATGACCTTAGGGTCCCTATGAATTTAATTGACCGGTTTAACTTACTAGGGCATTTTGGACATTTTGCTTTCTGCTCACTCGTCGTTGACTGAAGTCGCACAAGCACAAACCACTGACAGGGCCACACACTATTGGCCCAAGTCAGCGTGGGCCGGCTGTGTGACCAGCTCTCTCACTAGAAAATATGCCTACATGGCATTTTCTCATTTTTTGATTGGTCCAATTTGTTTAATTCGTATAAAATCGATGCTTTATCGGAAAAATGCAAATAAATACTCATTGGAAAGCTTATTTCTAGTAGAATTCGATTTTTAGGTTTTTGAATAGTAATTATCTATCCTATATCGACATTTGATATGTACACCATTTTAATCATATTAAATGTTCTAAAAATGATGACTAATGCGTTTTAATTCCAATTTTGAAGGATAAATATATTTTCTTAATTAGAAAAATATCACAAGTCAGATGGTCAGATTTTCAAGCCCAAAATCAATGGTTTGTTTGGAAGGTCCAAATTTGGGTATTTTACACTTAATTACTACAACTCTCTAATATGTGTAATGAACACTTGTACTTATGGTTAAAGTGACTAGGATTTAATCATTTGGTGGAAATATCCTATCTAGGAAATCTAATATCAGGTATGTGCTTTCTAACACCTAAGTTGGGCATCTTTGTAATCCAAACCCACCTTCCCAATGAGGCATGAGCCTATATATTTGGTTCACCAAATCTTGCTTATTGTGATTAATTCAATGATTATTGGGTCTTGGACCCCACCTGCAATGCTTCAAATTTCTTATATCTTCCATTTGATTATTTAAGCATGATGATGTTGTAAATGACTAATTAACTAATGTAGTGTACATGAGTACAAACCACCCATAGAGGGCATGTGTAAATTCTCCCTAGGGGAATGTGACCACTCTCCTTATTATATATATATATATATATATATATATATATATATATATATATATATATATATATATATATATTATAAGTGTTTGGGAATGTGACCACTATCCCTCACCTATTGGTTAAGGTTAGGTAGGTTCCTTATCACTCTATTAGTTTAATGTAGTCAATGAATCATGCTTGCACTTTACTTATTATTTTATTGGCAGAAATCTAAATTGTTAACATGCCTCATACTTTTGAAATATCATAGTATAGTGAATATTTACTTTTCCATCTTCTATTAATTAATGTTACTTGTCATTTATCATGTAATTGACACATATTTTTTTTATCTTCTCTTGCTGGGTGACCCCCAACCACCAAGGACCAGGGCAAGGGATAGGTCAAGGGTAAGGAGTATCGGGACAGGAGTAGTGCTGCCATCATGCCTAGTTTGCTTTTTCTAGATCCTATGTAATCTTATGTTATAAAACTTTGTAATAAAGCTATGTAATAGCATAGGTTTCTCATATTTTTCTTCCATTGCTACAATTGACAATTTCGTATTTGGTTCATGCTCATTTAAATGGAATTATTATGCATACATATTTCATCATCAAATTTTATATAAAGAGGGATGTTTTGTATTTTTCGTTAAACTTTAGTGAGGGGGTGATCTCTCCTCCTTATAGGGTCTGTGTGGTATGTTCAAGATCATCCAAGGATCAAGGTAGAGTTAGGCGCAAATGTGTTACTCTTCAACAATCTAGACCAATTTACTAAGGTTGATATACTTCGCAAATTAAAGAAAGTGGTAAACATTAATCACTTAAGGAGATATTTAGATTAGATTTAAAAGATCTTGGTTATGAGATTTCACTTCCATATCACAACTCATATGCAACTGTAGAAATTAATATACTAATGAACATGCAACGGAGGTTCGTTGTCATCATACACCTTATGGTGATATGAGACGATCCTAATTTCCACATAGCACTCTTGTTCTTATGCTTAGATTCGGGCCGCAAACCTTAGATCCTCAATTTTATGCCAGACACTCTCATGGCCAAGGATATGTTGCCAAGAATGCTACTCCATACCTCTCAACATGTCTTCCGGGATCATAGAAAGAAGCATAGAACTTAAAAACAAGATGGTCAGTCATGAAATCAAGTAAGTAGCATAACTTGAAACAACAAATTAACTAACATTAGTAAAGAAATCTAATTTCACATGAGTACTGACATGGGAGATACTCTCTCATGCCTAAAAAAGGAGTATACTCATTCATAATGGTGAAACACAAGTACTAGGTACAAATTTTGAAGTTAAACATGACTAGAGAAGAAAAGAGTAAGGGAAACGCAAGGAATGAGGAAGAATGTGGAAGAAATATGACTTGGAGATGAAATTCCATTGTTGCTAAAGCTTCTACTCCAATAATATTCTCTCCAGATGAGTCTAAATGGAGTAGATAAGCTTCTCCTGCTATCCTTGATGAAGAATGGAGAAGAATATAGGTTCTCTCCTGAGTAACTTCTCCTTCCTCCCAAAAATTGTCTCTTCTTTGATATGCTACATTCTCTAGTCAAAAAAAAGTTTCAAAATGACGACATATAAATGTCCCATAAGTGTATTTTCCTATTTGAAACAAAGGATGATTGTTGTAACAAACTGTAGAACTGGGACAAATCATGTTTGAAAACACATTCGTTATGTCGCATTGAGTAGTTGACACCTAAAACTTCTCTACTTAAAGGGTACATGGTGTGTTGTCTAAGAGAAACATTGTGTAGCTGAGAGTCAAAGAAGAACTAGGAAAACCTGATCGAGTTGGACATGGTGTGTGCTAATGAACACACAATGTGTCTTTTCACAGAATTTTTGGGTGAGATCTTTTGACCGATTGGGTATGGTGTGTTGTTGTAGGGACACATTGTGTCTCTACTCTTCAGGATACAGGATTATCTGTAAACTCACACGTCGTGTGCTAATATGCACATGTCGTGTTTCCTTTAAAATCTTCAAGATAATCTTTGTGAAGTATGCAATTTCTTGGGGAATCCAACTAAGGTCAGACTTTGGTTGGATTGCCCCCATTTCCTCATCATAACCATATACCTATAGTCACAAACATGAAACAAGTAAAACAACTTAAAAGGGTGAGAAGTCAAATATAATTAGAGAGAAAATGAGATACATTTTTGATTGAAAGTGTGCATAAAAGTAGGTAAAAAGTCTATATAAAATATTCACATCACGTATCCAAATGGTTAATAAATGTTTCCTAGATCCTAGGCATAAATGAACCTATCTTTGGTCACAATTTTTTGAGTCAAGGTTTTTATGGTCTCATGGTTATATCTTATACTATAAAAAGATGGAACATTGATGCATATTTTCTTTAGATGTCCATTTGTAGTTCACATATGAATTGGCTTCTTTTACAGTGTGGGTTATTTTAGACTTGACAACAAGTTCATTATTCCTTTTACTCCACCTAGAGGCTTTTGCCTCCAATTATATATTTCCTCATCAAATATCAACAAGCTTCTTGTAAAAAAATTTTAATAACATAATTTTATATGAATCATTATCTTCTATATATTAAAATCTATACGTCATCCTTTAGATTATTTAACTATTTTAACAGTGTTTAATGTTTTGTCATTTACGTATGTAGAATCTCTAAGGCCTTAAAATAAATAGATAAATTTATGAATAATGATCTAGGTTGGGTGTGTATAGTTGAAAGGTCATGTTATGATTACTCCCTTTGGAATCCCATGTTTGTGGTTCCATTTAAATCAATCATGAAAAAATATAGGGTCCCATTAATTTATATATTTGATTGTTTGTTATATGTTTTTCTACGTTGTCTATATGATGGTTGGCTGTAATTATAATGAATTGGTTTTTAACTCTTGCTTACACTTTTTTGTTAGTACATTATTCAATTGTAGGTTCATGTTTTTTGGTTATGGGTTTCTTCTAATTTGAGCCTTTTGTTTTCTATGCATTGCTTGTGGCATAGTCCTTTTTTGGGGTGTGACAAAATCATTTATTGAGAATTGAGTTCACCTCTTGAAGCTAGAGTTAAGCTGGTTCCATGTCATTGGTCCATTATAGGTGTGACTGGAAAAGTTCTTGCAAATAGTGGTTAACATGAATTTTCATTAGTAGTTATGGAAATAAAGGCTATAAATGTTAGTGATGTTAAAAAATAGAACATATTGCATGTTTATGCTTTTAGTTTTCATAAAGCTTGTTGTCTAATGATTTCAGTAGGGAACTCCATAGTTGTTCTCTTTACATACCTAACTCCATGGAGTCATACAACATGGCATGACTTACATGAAACCAAACACAAAAAAGAATAGTGAGGATTTAGGATCTCAAGTTATATGAGCCATTTATGACAAATCAATCAAAGCTTAGTAAAGTATCCTCCATAACTCTAGTTCCCTCTAAATTAAAATTTTGCAGAAAAAAATTTGTTTCAACAAATATTTCCAACTAAGAATTTGGTTTCCTCAGAGTATAAAGTCTCACGATGATTGGGTTTCCTCTAAATTAAACTTTTCTATAGTGAATTTGTTACTATGTAAGAAAAGATAAATTTCACTAGAGTTTGTTTTTTCTAAGTTTTTGGATTCAAATGTCTTCATATATTTTGTTTGCACATCAAGTACTGGAAAGGCCATGTCATATAGTAATGTTGACATGTAATGGTATTGAGCAATGAACTTATTTATCTAGGTTGCTAAAATGAAAACCATCTAGTTCAACATATTGGTAAATAGAAGTTGCATCAACTATGAACAAGAGATATTTAGTGACTATAACACCCCTCCTTTATACATATATCATAATAGAGCGGAAGCTTTTATCTTGAAGGTCACATTTATGATATCATACAAAATAAATACATAAATCACCATTTGAGATTCATACATTGCTCTTTACATAGGAAACTATGGTTGAGTTCTATAACATGTCTAAACATTTCTAATCATGGAAATCTAAACATAAAAGTAAACATCTTTATAACATTGGATCACCTAGTATGGATGGCACCCCCCATATAGCTCTTGAAGGTCTTCTAGTCCTGGTTTGTTTCTCTTTAGTCCTTACTTGCTCCAATATCTAGGGACATCGCATCCTCAGCTATGCGAAGGGGAAAAACAACACATCAGTAAACAATACTGGCACTTTATAATATGAACAAAGTAAAGTATACTTGACATGTAAGAAAACTTGACATGAGTTAACTAAAAGCATTATTGAATCATTATTAACATGATGAATTGAAAAGAAATTGTATGCATCCCTCTATGAACCCCCCTTAGGAGCACATGATTGCTAGGAAAGCCCTTTATGCTAGGAAATCCCTTGATGACCCCTTAAGATTCATGATTCAGGAGCATATAAAGATTATTTCAATTCCAATTAACTTGATCATTAATATGACATTAAAATTAACATAATCATGATTCTTGAACTTAACATGAAGGGATTTATCCCCACTAACATGATATCTTAAACATGATGGGATTTCTCCCTCTTAATCATTAACATTATTTTCATGAGTCCTTAATCTTAAATCATAATCATAGTGAACATTATAGAAATAGGACATAGCATATAGCAATCATCAAGCAATAACATAAAGTGATCCTGATTAAACATTAAACTTGCAACGATAATGTCTACTTTATACTTAACATGCAAACAACCATAATACTTGTGCTCAACAGCATGACCCATTTACCTTGGAGCAAAACTGATCCTAAGATAGTCTCTCTCTAAGCTTGATCAAACCTAGGTCTTCTCTAGTCTTGATTAGACCCTAAACACATGTTCATAATTATTAAGCATCATAATCAACACCTTGTATTGATTCTAGGTTGAACTAGGATGAATTAGGGTTTGAGTACATTAGGGTTAGGTTCATTGATCAATGTCATTTAATTAAGAAAACTGGGCTAGATTAGGTCACATTAATCAGATGAGGTAAATACTTAGGGTTTTACAGATCAAATTAGGGTTTCTAATAAAACATCACAACATGGAGTCAAATTATGGCTTGAAAACATAAAAAAATGTATTCCTCTCAAAACATCCTTTTTTTTGAATTTTTTTTTTAAAATTGGCCATTCATTCATCCTGTGGCCGGGGGTTTTCAAACTTGAGACCTCTCAGTCTTACATCAGTACTTTTACCATCTGGGTGCCATCTCCTTGGCTCAAAACATCCTTTTAAAAACATATTTTTGGGTATTTTTCTGATAAACAGTTGATTTATTGCGAATTTCCAAACAACAGACCAATAACAAATCAAGAAAAAGCCATGTGGGTAATCCAAATTAACTCTACGGATACTGGGCTTGAGCCCTGCCCTTGTGGACCAATGAGAACTCGCCAGGATGGCCTTACGTCTCAATTCTGAAGCAACACAAAGGAGACATGAAATCCCAAAAATGCCCCTTTGGTGACTGATTGTTCGATTACTTGACCAGGGGCAATAGAGTCATCTTGCCACCTAGTTTCTTCCCCTTTTCACCATGCATGAGGGAGAAGCACTTTAGGGATCCCAGGCAAGAGCAAATCTCATAGTCTGCTGAAGATCGACTCAGGGAAACAAACCCATTTGCATTGTCAAATCCTGGCGATCAAGATGAAACCCAGACATGAGGAAAATAGTGCAGGTAGTGTCCAAAGGCCATGGCGAACACCGGAGAACAGAGGTCAAAGGATCCAAAGCCAAAACCACGTAACCAAGTCGATGGGAATCAACTAAAACTGGAAAGGTGACCTAGGAGGCTAGACGACTTCGTTTGATGCCTCATGAGGGATGGGCGACCACTACATCACCAGGGCGATGAGTGTCGATGCTGAGTGCATACTCATCCTAGAATTCAATTACCTCTTTGGAACTAATTCAACTCCATTTTACACCTTTTTACCCAAATATGAATCATAATGTGTAAAACTACTTGGCTGATTCAATAATCAAGGTTTTAACTAAATATTATTCATTTAATGCAGGTAAACCAAGCAATTCCATCCATACGGTCCCCAGACCGTTTGGGTCCATGCGGTTTCAAGACCGTTTGGGTCCATGCGGTCCCAAGACCGTTTACTGGAATACATGAAAGAACGAATGACAAGGTCGTTTTCCAAAGAAAACCGAGCGAGCTGTAAACGACATGACCAAGCGGTCCCAAGACCGTTTGGGTCCATGCGGTCCCAAGAACGTTTGAGTCCATGCGGTCCCAAGACCGTTTGGGTCCATGCGGTCACAAGACCATTTGGGTCGATGCGGTCTCAAGACCGTTTGGGTTCATGCGGTCGCAAGACCATTTGGGTTCAAGCGGTCACAAGACCGTTTGGGTCCATGCGGTCTCAAGACCGTTTGGGTTCATGCGGTCTCAAGACCATTTGAGTTCATGCAGTCTCAAGACCATTTTGATCCATGCGGTTTCCAAGACCGTTTGCCGCAAGAACAAAGACCGATTGAAGAGTAGAAGCCGCGCGGTTCACGCTGAGACCGAGACCGACCTCAAGATCGATCGATCCAAACCGTTTGGCACCAAACGGTCTCCAAATCATTTGGCACCAAATGGTTTCCAAACCGTTTGGCACCAAATGGTCTCCAGACCGTTTGGAGAGGATATTTCCAGCAACTTATCCAAACCGTTTGGGATCAGATCTAAACCTATAAATAGACCCCCAGGGTCCTCATTTGGAGGCATCGGATCCGGACGCCGACAGGATGCCAGAGCACCACTCCGATCAAGTTCCACTCCACCTACTGCTAGTGTTGCATCCAAGGAGGCCGAGAAGAGAAGGAAGACAGAGCAAGGAGCGCATCTTCTTCACCGGGCTGCGACCACTCTCTGCACCGAGCTCATGGTGGATCTCTCTTTCTCTCTCATCCTTCTTGTATCTCGCATCATGAGCGAGTAGTCCACTTTCGCCGGGGTATGGGGACTAGCCCCGCTACCCATGCAAACCATGTTCTTTTGTTAAACTTTCTATGGTAATGTATATAACTCTTCATTTTGTCGTTTATCGTTAAGCTCGTAGGTTGCTTATGTGCTTGTTTTCATCTTTGTGCTCCCTTTGTTGCGAGAACTTTAATGCATGGGTATGAACGTCGTTTAGCAAGTTAGACTCCTTGACGAGAACTTCTGATAGGATTCCTTGAGGTCGTAAGTGTATGATCCACGAGGGGACGAGCCATCTAGCCTTCGGTGACGCTTCTGTGCGCCTGGCGCCTATATGGGGGGTTCACAGCCTTAGTTGGATTTTGTATCTTCTTGTTAATCGTTGATGTTTACTCGTATTATAATTGTTGGGTTTTAGGGCAGACAGAGAAGGCAACGGAAATAAAAAAAAAATTCTCCCCAACCCATACCGAGGAAACGCGTCAACGTCTATATAATAGGAAAGGATGGTTTGCGGAATCATACCTTGTCCCGAGGCTTGCTCGGCGACAATACCTCGCGCAATGCGCGGTCTTCAACTCCGGACTTCGATGGTGTCTGTGCAGCTCCTGGTCGCACCGGGACTGACAACTCCTACTCGAACCGGACTGTCGGATGACAGTTGTCCTCCTAAGCGGCAGTGTCCTCCCGCCTCTGTAGTAGTCCACACGGACCACCTAGAACTCCACTCTCCTTGTCCCACAAGGAATTGGAAGGAGTCACACCCTCCTATTGACGTACTAGTCGCCAACACGCTCTCCTGCCTCCTGTTGCGACTGCAGTTGTCCTTCCCTTGCTGCACCTCCCTTTTGCGGGAAGCACTTGCTCGGGCTCTCTCACGGTTACCAAAACCAGAGAGAACGACAACTTGCAAAGCAACTGGTTGCACTGAGCTGTACTTTGAGAAGCCCCCAATACCCCTATATATATAGGAGAGTCATGGGACAAGGTTCTCCATCCCGGGCAATGCGGGACTAAAGCAGGAGTAGAAGGGTTCGAGAATATTCCATAAAAAGCAACCGGTTCGCAACTTGAAATGATCGGTTCACAACTGAACCGATCGGTTCGGCCATTGAGCCGATCGGTTGGACCTGAGCCGATCGTTTGGGGCACTCCAACCGATCAGTTGGTGCCCTGAACCGATCGGTTCATGGTCCTAATCCGGCTCAAAAAGACTTTCCTTGTTTCTTTCCCAATTGGTATCGAATACCAATATTATTCCCAATCGAATTGGGCAATTTGAAACGAAAGGAAAATTCTTGCCGACATGACTTTCCCAACTGGTCGGTTGCACCAGTTGAGCCGATCGGTTCAAATCTTGAACCGGTCGTCTCAACCTGGGCATGAGCCGATCGGCCTGGACACTCCAGCCGACCGGTTCAACAACCTCAGCCGACCGGTTCATCACATGAGCCGATCGGTTGGGAGCACAGGTTGGGCAAAATCAGTCAAATGCGATTTCAATCAATCTGATACTCCAATCAATGCATCCAACACCTTGAACCATACAATATTGAGCCATCGACTGATTGAGTGTTTAATTGAACTACTAAACTCCTTTAGTAATCAATCTAAACATTGTTTTGTGGACAAAACTCCTCTTCCAGGTTAAATCCTATGTGTGTGACCCTACAGGTCCATTTCACGTTGGCAGTGAAAGTCCATAACACTTATGACTTCACAAGAAAAGAGCGGTGCCTAGTCACACATCAGTGCTACCCAAGTGAAAGTAGAAAGTTAGAGAACAACTTTCATCCTACAATCCGTGAATGGTGTTACAGCGAATGTATAATTCCTTTGTCACTGATATCCCGAATGAACTCGAGGCATGGAACAGTCATCCTGTCAATGTTCATTCACTTCCTTGATCTCAGAGTAGACTGGAAGAGATATGTATGACATCCGTATCACATACTGATTCACACATGCGTGCACGCCTTTCTCAATCCTACTCATCAAGTGGCCATGGATATCAAACTCCCTCAGGAGGGACAAATCCCTTATCTATCACTCACCCCTCAAAAGCCCCATGTGTCAAAGCCACCCAATCATCACCTTTATAACAACCCATGTTTCAGGACTGCGTTTGATGATGTCAAAGTGTGCCCAACGACATGTGTTGAGTGTAGTGATTTCAGGTCTAAGAATCACACTCACCACCATCACTGTGAGTACTGACTGTGACTACCATCTCATGGTTCCATGTGTCAAACTCACGGTGGGTCTGTCCGGTACACTTGTTCTCTAACAAGTACCTATGTGTTTGGTTTGATATCTCTATATCATGACTAATGAGATTCTGTCATCAACCAACACCACAATCTAGTCTTGTGTGTCATTGTTGTCTATCTACCTTCCACAATGACATCCGACTAGGGACATATCAAGAATGTACAAACTCTTAGCATCTGTATGATCTCATCGTTCAGGTCATGAACCTGAAGGCATACGTCATTGAGTACTGTCATTTTCTAGACATTCAATCTGTTCTATCACTATATCATATGACTGAACCAGAAAGAATTGGAAGCTTGCCTTTGATGTTTATCAAATCAATCTTAATGTATCCCACCAATCATCCCATGATTGGCTCTCAGGGCATACATACCAACAGACTCCCACTTGCACTGCGAGCCAATCACCCATGAATCATATTCATAGTGATCTTCAAACATGTCCCACATGTTATGCAAACATAGTGAGTAATGGCAACACCTTGCTAAAGTCTGTACAAATTGCATGCCTCACATCTCTTTGCTGTACGTCGCACGTATGAGATGGAGTTGCCGTAATATGCGATCTAGTATTCCTTTGCTAACCTTTAGCCACATTGCATGATCAATGATTCCAGACTTGTCATCAATGAGTGGAATATAAGTTCATCTCATGAATTTCCAGATCCATATAGTATCCACTGTTGTTCTCTAACACACAGATACTCGGCATTTCCCTTTTAAATGGTTTTATTGGAACACTTCCAATTATCAACAAACTTTCACTTTTATACATCCTATGTATATTTTGCGATTCATTTTCTGTCCTTTTGGAAGTTCGCATCAATGTAACTCTTTACATCGAACTCTTCCTTATCTCCATAGAACTAGTACTTCACAAGTACTTATCAAGTTCTCATGGTATTCCAGTAACCCTTACTGGAAGTAGACAGACATCCACTCGTCATGTTCTACATACGAGTTATCAAGATGAGCACATCATATTGTCATGTCCTACATACAAGATGATGAATGCATTTTATTCTTGCCATGTCATACATGTAAGATAATGGGATGATTACATACATGATAGATCCATATCTATTCTTAGCGTTCACGCTCTTCATAAGAATTGAACACTTGGCCTTGGGATACTAACTCCATGTAACATGGACAAGTTTTCTCCCACTGAATCTGTACATACTGAACACTTCAGTACAGATTGCCAATGTATGCTTTCTCTTTCCAGGTCAAGAGATTTTCGAGAACTATCTCTATAGATCTCTATTCCTATCACATAAGAAACATCTCTATCTTCCTTAAAGATAATTTCCACATTTTGGATTTCCAATCTAGAACATTTCCATTTCACATCAATATGTGGAATGTGAACACGCTCCCACTAAATCACAGATCCCTTCTTTATCTTTGACATATCAGTCAAACCATTTGACTATATCATCAAAATAAAGATCCAATTTTGAGTTGCTTGAACTCAATCAATCACATTGATTAGTCCATTATAACTTATAGACTTCGTTTGCATTAGTGGATTTATAAACCTTATAGGCTGTGTCACGTACACATCCTGGTTTTATTCCTCATAGGAATGCAGTTTTAGTATCCATATGCCAAATGTCTTAGTCATTAAGTTGCAATCAACAAGCATCATCCTTCTCAAAATGTTATCCATGTGTCTTAACACTTAAGACTCATCTGCACTTATGGATATGATCCAATGAGTGCTACCATCAAGGTCATACCTTATGGTTCACATGGAAGTCATTTAGGATGTAATGGTTTTAAACCATAACTCAAGATTTGGTTCCTCATATTCATCTTGATAGTTGACTCATCACATGAACAACTCATCACATAGATAGTTGAGGTGTATCTGTTAAAGATATAAGAATTCACAACCCTTGTGATTCTTAATTTCTTTTATTAGTGTGGGGTATTCTTTTATTAAGAAGAATTCAGTTATTTGATAATCATTCTCTAACTCCTTAGAGTATGATTCCTTCTTGATTCAGACATCACCATGCCTTAATCATGAGTTCACTATGATACACTATCATAATCACTCATAAGGATCTCAAACATTTGGTCCAAGTATTTCATTCATTCATCTCATCAAGAATTAATACTTTACCAAATTTGTACTTCATTTATGATAATCTTGAACACTTCAAGATATTCATATTGGTATTTCTCTAAACACCATTTGAAGTATTAGCATTTATTCCAATAGGTATGTAAATACATCACATGTATTATACCTAATAGGATAATCACTCTCCCACTACATTAGTGAAGATTGATTAATCATGTCCAAGATATTCATGTCTCTTACTGGTTCTATAACCAAAAGAGTCTAGATTTATCCATCACATGGAAAATAGAAATGAATTTCTCATGATTAATGCAAATTAAATTGTTTGAGTTATCTATAACTTTTAGGTATCGTCTTATCTTATGCATATCAAATATCACAAGATAAATAAGGCATTGCCACAAAGATCATATCTTTATAAATTGAAACATCTCTTTATTAATTGCCATCATTGTCATACAATATGCAAAAATAAAGTGTTTCTATCTATTGGCAAGTATGAAATAGCAGTTCATAACTGTATTACATGCCTTATTGGCTGAAAATAAACTAAAGTATTCCTATCTATAAAGGCAACACTTGCCCAAAGTAAGAATGCTTTATACTTTACATCTTGATATCATATATCTCAAAAGTGTTACAAGTTTACTTTCATGACACCTTTAAGTAGAGGCTTCAGTCGCCTCCTTCTTCTTTTGTTCTTCTAGGTAGAGAGGACAATTCCTTTTCCAATGTCCTGGCTTTTGACAATGATGGCAATTTCCTTTCTTGGTCACGCCTCCCTTGGCCTTGAGAGCTGAAGATGGCTTGGACTCCTGGCTAGCTTCAGAACCTTTCTTAGCTTTGCCCTTGCCCTTGCGCTTGGACTTGCCTTTCTTACTCATGATCACCATCACGGACTTAGGCTTGTCCTTCTACATCTGTAACTCGGCTGTCCTCAACATGCCCAACAACTCTGACAGTGGCCTATCAAAGTTGTTCATGTTGTAGTTCATCACAAACTGACTGTAAGATTCTGGCAACGATTGCAGTATCACGTCAGTTTCCAACTCTTGGCTCAGTGGAAATCCCAGTCTCTGCAGGTTCTCCACATACCCAATCGTCTTGAGTGTGTGAGGACCAACTGGATCTCCTTCTGTCATGACGCACTTGAACAGCGCCCTAGAAACATTGTACCTCTCTTGCCGTGCCTGATCTTCATACATGTTCCTGAGATGCAGAATCATCTCTATGACACCCATGTTCTCATGTTGCCTCTGCAACTCATGGTTCATTGAACATAGCATCAAGCACTTTGCATCAATGGCATCATCAGAATGCTTCTTGTAAGCATCCCTTTCTGTCTTTGGTGCATTGGGAGCGGGTTCCTCTGGAATTGGAGTATCCAAGACATAGAGCTTACGCTCTTGAGTGAGAACAATTCTCAATGTCCGATACCAGTCGTGGAAGTTTGTCCCATTTAGCTTGTCCTTGTCAAGGACCGATCGCAAAGAAAAGTTGTTGTTGTTTGTTGCCATTTGAACTACAAAAAAAAAGAAAAATATGCAATTTTAGTCCAAAACTCATTTTTGACTTATTTGATTGATTTGAAAGTTTGACGATATAATTAGGCCTTTAATTTATTATCGCTCCCACTATTTTACTTCAAATTGATAGCCCTCACCATCAATTCGGAAGATTGCAGCGTACAACCTTCAAGTGGGCAAGATCCTGAAATCCTCTAAGTCATGGACCAGCTAGGGCTGTCACCCACAACATAGATCTCTCAGGTAGGCAACTTTTACCAATTACATCATATGCAACTCTTGATAAGATGTCATATACAACTCCTTGCAATGATCATCTCCATGCCTCAAGGCGCTAGATCCTATCTAGGTCACCTTGTTAAGTCTGACCCAAAGCAAACACGATGAATATGCACCCTGCTTGGGCAGACCCACACATTCATCCTTCACGCTTCCACGAGATAGACGGTGCACCACGCTTGGGCGTGCCCACACTTGGTCGATCAAGCTTTTCACGTGTGTCACATTTGGAAGGCATCTAAAACTTAATATTTTAATGAGGGATTTGGTTTTATATACATATACATATCCAATCACCACAATACATAGTATGTATCATATACATGCTATATCCCACAGAAAACATGCACAAATGATAAAAAGCGATGATTATGGCCATCCTAATGTGATTCCTCGAGCCAAGAGGAATCACGGTCATCTAGGTCAACATCACATGCAACCTGTACAAGATGAACTCTGTGCCTTGCCATCCGAGTTGATCAACTCATCATATGAATGATCTGTACTCTCTAGCCGGTCGTCTGGGTGCCACCAGCCGATCGGTTGGCTCCTCCAACCGATCGGATCGCCTGGTCGTCATGCATCTCGTCATGTCCGCCACCCGCTCATCTCGCTCCCCGAACCGGTCATCAACCGATCGGTTCACTCCTTGAACCGACCGTCTGGAACGTCAACCGTTCGGTTCACTCCTTGAACCGATCGTCTGAGCAGTCGTCTTGATGTCCGCCGGTCTTTGACATAACAGGAAATAAAATCCTATTCTATATATTACATTGCTTTAAAAAGGGAAACCCCGAGTTACATTCGGGGGGAGCAACGGTAGGAAAGAATCTCGAATTATTTCGAGTTACATCTGGAATAAGAGAGGGAAGATCGGTGCGCAGACCGAGATGCAAGCAACCACACACAACCAATCACAGATAGGGGTTTATAGGCCATAATCACGCTACACACATCCACCACAAAACTCGTTTAAGGGCGACGCGTATCGAGTGCATTAATAATACATATCATATATGTAATTAGGGATTTGTGGATTTAGGATTGGACATGCATAAAGCGGATATTATTCGCATCGTATGCTATAAATAAAGGCGACAAACCAAAATCGATCATATCGATATTCCTAAAATATAGAACAGCTGACGTGGCTCTGATACCACTGTTGGGTTTTAGGGGAGACAGAGAAGGCAGCGGAAACAAAAAAAAAATTCTCCCAACCCATACCGAGGAAACGCGTCAACGTCTATATAATAGGAAAGGATGGTTTGCGGAATCATACCTTGTCCCGAGGCTTGCTCGACGACAATACCTCGTGCAATGCGCGGTCTTCAACTCCGGACTTCGACGATGTCTGTGCAGCTCCTGGTCGCACCGGGACTGACAACTCCTACTCGAACCAGGCTGTCGGATGACAGTTGTCCTCCTAAGCGGAAGTGTCCTCCCGCCTCTGTAGTAGTCCACATGGACCACCTGGAACTCCACTCTCCTTGTCCCACAAGGAAGTGGAAGGAGTCACACCCTCCTGTTGACGTACTAGTCACCAACACGCTCTCCTGCCTCCTGTTGCAACTGCAGTTGTCCTTCCCTTCTTTCACCTCCCTTTTGCGGGAAGCACTTGCTCGGGCTCTCTCATGGTTACCAAAACCAGAGAGAATGACAACTTGCAGAGCAACTGGTTGCACTGAGCTGTACTTTGAGAAGCCCCCAATACCCCTATATATATAGGAGAGTCATGGGACATGGTTCTCCATCCCGAGCAATGCGGGACTAAAGTAGGAGTAGAAGGGTTCGAGAATTTTCCATGAAAAGCAACCAGTTCGCAACTTGAAATGATCGGTTCACAACTGAACCGATCGGTTTGGCCATTGAGCCGATCGGTTGGACCTGATCCGATCATTTGGGGCACTCCAACCGATCGGTTGGTGCCCTGAACCGATCGGTTCATGGTCCTAATCCGGCTGAAAAAGACTTTCCTTATTTCTTTCCCAATTGGTATCGAATACCAATATTATTCCCAATCGAATTGGGCAATTTGAAACGAAAGGAAAATTCTTGCCGACATGACTTTCCCAACTGGTCGGTTGCACCAGTTGAGCCGATCGGTTCAACTCTTGAACTGGTCGTCTCAACCTGGGCATGAGCCGATCGGCCTGGACACTCCAGCCGACCGGTTCAGCAGCCTCAGCCGACCGGTTCATCACATGAGCCGATCGGTTGGGAGCACAGGTTGGGCAAAATCAGTCAAATGCGATTTCAATCAATCTGATACTCCAATCAATGCGTCCAACACCTTGAACCATACAATATTGAGCCATCGACTGATTGAGTGTTTAATTGAACTACTAAACTCCTTTAGTAATCAATCTAAACATTGCTTTGTGGACAAAACTCCTCTTCCAGGTTAAATCCTATGTGTGTGACCCTGCAGGTCCATTTCACGTTGGCAGTGAAAGTCCATAACACTTATGACTTCACAAGCAAAGAGCGGTGCCTAGTCACACATCAGTGCTACCCAAGTGAAAGTAGAAAGTTAGAGAACAACTTTCATCCTACAATCCGTGAATGGTGTTACAACGAATGTATAATTCCTTTGTCACTGATATCCCGAATGAACTCGAGGCATGGAACAGTCATCCTATCAATGTTCATTCACTTCCTTGATCTCAGAGTAGACTGGAAGAGATATGTATGACATCCGTATCACATACTGATTCACACATGCGTGCACGCCTTTCTCAATCCTACTCATCAAGTGGACATGGATATCAAACTCCCTCAGGAGGGACAAATCCCTTATCTATCACTCACCCCTCAAAAGCCCCATGTGTCAAAGCCACCCAATCATCACCTTTATAACAACCCATGTTTCAGGACTGCGTTTGATGATGTCAAAGTGTGCCCAACGACATGTGTTGAGTGTAGTGATTTCATGTGACGTCCCCGGATTTCGACTTATCCAAACCCTATTGGGAATGAGAGCCCATAATCCGAAGACATCAAACAATCATATCAGAAAGCGATGCGGAAAATATGTCACTCCAGCTAGGACCTAACTCAGCCAAAGGATTGACTTTATCATATGGGTCATCTACCCATCCTTTTCTTTTACCCAATTCTCGCATATAGATTTGAATCATGCAACATGACTCAACTCATCTACTTAGGAGTAACCCAGCTTAGGACACATCATTTCACATATTTTTATATATTGTAGGGTAGGTCCATTGACCCTCTCCTTGTGGGTCTCACTCTCTCTGGAGTTCACCACATATCTTGTCCTAACACTAGAGGTCCTCCTTTGTAAAAGAGCTTGAGGCTCATGCACACTCATCTCTATCTTAACTTAACTTATCTTAAGTAGGAAAAGGGAATGTACTTTCATCATCAAGATTTTGCTTAAATTCTCCAAAATTGGATTCAACTAATATACAACTTAAACCTTCATAAGGAAATGTATACCATCATAGATCAAACATAGATAAGATTCCATATGCTTATTCCAACTATCATTCTATCATCTACTCTATGTATCGCATATCTTGATAAGGCTCTAGACATCTAATCTAGACTACTCTCTCTTCTAGACTGATGTCACTCCCTTTCACTTAGATTGCATGAACACTAACTACTCTACAGTGTGAGGGACACATTTTTATATTTACATATAGGTAATAAAATATTATATAGTTTTTCTCCGAGAAAGAAGACGTCAGAGAAAACACTCGAGGCTCGAGCCGATTGGAAAACAAAACCAAATCAGCAAAACCGAGTGTCCCACACACAGTAGATAGTCTAGTGTCATGTAACCTAGTGAAATGGTGAGAACGAGATGTAGACTAGTGTAGCTACCCAATACATATGAGCTCTATATGGAAAGGGTTTCAGACACTTGTCTAAACCTAGTTCTCGAACATCTAGGTTCTAACCTAAAGGATAAGTCAAACCTAGTCCTTATACAACAACTTACTAAATTTCTAGGGTTTAATGTGGAAGGTGAAATTTAGTTTTTATGTTTCATGGTGAGCAATTGTTAAGTATAGCTATTGTTCATGCTCTGATACCAACTGTGACGTCCCCGGATTTCGACTTCTCCAAACCCTATTGGGAATGAGAGCCCATAATCCGAAGACATCAAACAATCATATCAGAAAGCGATGCGGAAGCAATATACGCATACATGAACATACAACCATAACATTCTCAACATTCAACATGTAAATTTATACAACATGAATTATTACACAATGGTTTACAATTACATATTGAAAGATGATTTACAAGTCTAAGAACATGTATGCTAACTAGGATCTTCACAATAGGTACAACCTGAACAACTTGCTCACATCCTGTACTTTTCCTCCCATGCTATCTCTGAACCTAAAACATACGTGAAACAACAAATCAACACACAAGGTGTTGTGTACATGGGCAGAAAGATACATATATTTATGGCTTTCATAATTTTTGGAAAAAGATTTGCAGAAGGAAAGAGAATCATAGAAAACATTTCTTTATTAAGCGAAATACGCCAATTTAAGTCATTTCCTAGATGAATTGAATTATCAAGGTGGACTAGTACCAAAACATAAATATGGGCCCATCCCCGTGTACCAAGTACTCTAGGGAAACTCCCCGTACACCGTGTGCTCTAGGGAGGTGTACTAGCCAACATTAATCCATTCCCTCGTAAGGGGGATAATGAACACCTTAAATAACTACAAAACATCTACTCATAATTTATGTTTTCAAGTGACAAAACAACGGGTACTACATAGCAATACTACATCCAATATTTGCAAATAGAAGAGAGCATACATACATATCATGATTGCAAGCAAGAAAACCATAGTCATATAATTAAATAAGCCCATGTACCTGAGTTTAGAGAATTCTAATCATCTTGGATCATCTAGAACTTTGTCCATGACCTGGTTAATAACAATTAATCATCATTAATACATGGTTCATTATATTACTGGTATTTTAGGTCCAAAATTAGGGTTTGGCCAAATCTAGGTTCAAACTGATCTAAACTTGTGTTTGATGTTTTTCTACAGACCAGGATGTCATTTTAGAGGTCTGGTTCAGATTTCATAATTTTCTGATGCTCGGTCTATTTTCTAGAGTTAATATGAGGTTAAAAGCATCTAATTCCATTCTAATATAAAAAGACCTAGTATTTGGACATTTCATTAATATCAAAGGTTGTATTTAGTATCCAAATGATATTAGAGTTCAAGAGTAATATTTCCAGGTTTTATGGCCACTATATGCTAATTATACTATTCAAATAATCTTAAAAGAAGCATCATCTTATAAATGGAAAATCAACCATAATACTGTTCAAAGGTCTAATTTAGGGATCTTATAAGGAAGTAGACATTTTTCTGAGTTTGGGGGTATTTTTCGGGAATTTATCGGGTACTGGAGCTATTTTCTATGTATTATACAAGATATAGACATATTTTGGAATTTTTGGAGGTATTTACCTTTCTTTGAAAAGAATGGGCCGTTGGATCCCCTTCTAGGCGCCCTAGATGGGTCGCCACCTGTCCCAGGGGCTGGAGCGGTTCAGCCTTCTAATTTGCCCTGAACCGGCCATCGCTGGATGGGTTTCCCTATTGAGCCGGCCCGTCTTCCTCCTCCCCTCACGATGCGCGGTGTCAGCCTGCACGATTGCCAGTGCCGCCGCAGCCTGGGTTCACAGTGGGGAACCTCGCAATCTGCTAGCGTCAGACTCAAAGATGGATGAGCACTTCAGCTCTACCTCGACGCTCCAGGAAACCCGTCAGAGCCTTGTCTACCCAGGAACCTAATCCGCTAGGTGGATGGATCCCCCACAGGTGCGGTGCCCTGTTTGCTCTGCAAAACAGAGCTGTGCGCCCCTTCCGCTTCGGTGGGATTGTGCGGGCCGTCCGGCCACCCTAGGCTCACTAAAGAAGGGTCCTCCTATCATTCTTCAACACTGCCTCAAGCCCGGCGTCGAGCTTCTCTTCTACACAGCATCGCTGTATCCCGATACTCCTACGGGATGGCTCCATGCCTTCTCCTCATCGTCGTCCTCTCGATCTTGGTTGAGGAGACCTGGAGCGGTGAGTCCATGAGATCGTCGGCCCTGCACTTCCGTACACAGGTGAAACGGGGAGCAACCTGGACCTCCTCAGATCTCCGCACCTTCTGGATCTTCTCGACGGTCCCGACCTCCAAGCTGACGGGTGGTTTAGGTGGTGGCGGAGGAGCCCGATCTCTCTCTCTCTGTTCTGCTCCCTCACGCCCAGAAACCTGATGCCGTTTTGGGAGAGTTGTTGTATAGGAGGACACCGATGAGTAGGGGAAGGGTCTCGGGGTCCTGCGGTCAAGGAAGGAGATCTGGAGATCAGGTGATGCCCTCGTACCAATCCGTCGGAGGGGTTGGTTAGATCCGATAGGTGCGGTGGGTTCAACCACTCCATTCAACGATCCCCAAATCCTGTAGCTGACTCCTTCGTCACAGATTGGATGGAGGCCACCTCCTCCTAAACTCTAGGAGCTAGGGGGTACGATGGATTCTCATCCCATTGAGCCCCACGTGACACACCTCTACGTTAGATCTTATAGCCCACAATGCATCAATTTGTCATTTACTTATAATATCAAACCTTAATAACTTATCATACAACATCACTTATTCATCTAATTTCCACCATAGGTTTCTCATCATATAATCTATCCAAATATTTTGGACCAAAATTAATGTTTGACCAACGTGATGTTGGTTCTTTAGAAAGGCTAAAGTATAGGTATATTGAGTTCCAGTACATCTCAAATGGTTTCCAACATTAACAAAATTATAGATCTGAACTTTATTTTACTAATTCATACTTCAAGATCCACCCTTAGACTACTTTCCACTCATAAATACCATCAGTTGAGAACTTAAAATCACAAGTACTTCCATGCTCATTAATAAGTGATATTGATAATCAATGAGTGCAACTAATATTTATCAAATGCTTTATCTTATCTAAACCCTTAAAACATACCTTAGGATCAATAATCCTTCATGAAATACCAATTCCTAAATTTGACCATCAATCATCCATATTACCTTCTTGGCCATAAGGTACTGCTTTGGCTAAGAAAATCCTAAAATTTTGGGTCATCACATTCACCCCATCTTATATGGAATTTCGTCCTCGAAATTCAACTAGTCTCATCGTTAAGAGGTTATTTAGGAGTTCGGCTTCATATACATCATCATTGCTTAGGTTATAAGACCACCATAATTGCATGCACTATTACAATGATTTCAGCATTAGAGAAGAATTATCTTCATCCTTGATATTAGGATTTTTCTACATAAGAAGGGCTTATGTAATAGGTTTGACCATTAGGGTTTCACCCTATGGTGTGATATTCTACTCAACTTAGAAGCATACATTGAGAAGGATCAAGGTTACAAACTATATTTCTGATCATGTAGCCTGTGATCTAAAAATATCTCTATATCAAGTTCATGAGTTCAAATTTTTATGTCATGCATGTATTATGTAAGGGAAAAAGAGAATATACTAAGTTTATTCCATGATCTTAGCATCATATCTTTCGTGTTTCATATGAAGGGGAAGAGAATATTTTAAAGTCAAACTTATCATGATTTCAATCTTGGGTACTACATGTATGATATAGGGGGGAAATATAGAATAGGTCAAGCTTATACGAGTGACTCCTCATATATAAATCATCTATATAGCTCAAGTGAGGTTTCTATCATTGTATATTAAGAAAGAGAAGAAGAAGGGAGAACATGTATTTTGAGTATCTTTTGCACAAAGCATCGTACTCTCATAACTAGAGTTCATATATTACCTCACTTGCAACTAATGATGAGATTCGCAAAATATGTCACTCCAGCTAGGACCTAACTCAGCCAAAGGATTGACTTTATCATATGGGTCATCTACCCATCCTTTTCTTTTACCCAATTCTCGCATATAGATTTGAATCATGCAACATGACTCAACTCATCTACTTAGGAGTAACCCAGCTTAGGACACATCATTTCACATATTTTTATATATTGTAGGGTAGGTCCATTGACCCTCTCCTTGTGGGTCTCACTCTCTCTGGAGTTCACCACATATCTTGTCCTAACACTAGAGGTCCTCCTTTGTAAAAGAGCTTGAGGCTCATGCACACTCATCTCTATCTTAACTTAACTTATCTTAAGTAGGAAAAGGGAATGTACTTTCATCATCAAGATTTTGCTTAAATTCTCCAAAATTGGATTCAACTAATATACAACTTAAACCTTCATAAGGAAATGTATACCATCATAGATCAAACATAGATAAGATTCCATATGCTTATTCCAACTATCATTCTATCATCTACTCTATGTATCGCATATCTTGATAAGGCTCTAGACATCTAATCTAGACTACTCTCTCTTCTAGACTGATGTCACTCCCTTTCACTTAGATTGCATGAACACTAACTACTCTACAGTGTGAGGGACACATTTTTATATTTACATATAGGTAATAAAATATTATATAGTTTTTCTCTGAGAAAGAAGACGTCAGAGAAAACACTCGAGGCTCGAGCCGATTGGAAAACAAAACCAAATCAGCAAAACCGAGTGTCCCACACACAGTAGATAGTCTAGTGTCATGTAACCTAGTGAAATGGTGAGAACGAGATGTAGACTAGTGTAGCTACCCAATACATATGAGCTCTATATGGAAAGGGTTTCAGACACTTGTCTAAACCTAGTTCTCGAACATCTAGGTTCTAACCTAAAGGATAAGTCAAACCTAGTCCTTATACAACAACTTACTAAATTTCTAGGGTTTAATGTGGAAGGTGAAATTTAGTTTTTATGTTTCATGGTGAGCAATTGTTAAGTATAGCTATTGTTCATGCTCTGATACCAACTGTGACGTCCCCGGATTTCGACTTCTCCAAACCCTATTGGGAATGAGAGCCCATAATCCGAAGACATCAAACAATCATATCAGAAAGCGATGCGGAAGCAATATACGCATACATGAACATACAACCATAACATTCTCAACATTCAACATGTAAATTTATACAACATGAATTATTACACAATGGTTTACAATTACATATTGAAAGATGATTTACAAGTCTAAGAACATGTATGCTAACTAGGATCTTCACAATAGGTACAACCTGAACAACTTGCTCACATCCTGTACTTTTCCTCCCATGCTATCTCTGAACCTAAAACATACGTGAAACAACAAATCAACACACAAGGTGTTGTGTACATGGGCAGAAAGATACATATATTTATGGCTTTCATAATTTTTGGAAAAAGATTTGCAGAAGGAAAGAGAATCATAGAAAACATTTCTTTATTAAGCGAAATACGCCAATTTAAGTCATTTCCTAGATGAATTGCATTATCAAGGTGGACTAGTACCAAAACAAAAATATGGGCCCATCCCCGTGTACCAAGTACTCTAGGGAAACTCCCCGTACACCGTGTTCTCTAGGGAGGTGTACTAGCCAACATTAATCTATTCCCTCGTAAGGGGGATAATGAACACCTTAAATAACTACAAAACATCTACTCATAATTTATGTTTTCAAGTGACAAAACAACGGGTACTACATAGCAATACTACATCCAATATTTGCAAATAGAAGAGAGCATACATACATATCATGATTGCAAGCAAGAAAACCATAGTCATATAATTAAATAAGCCCACGTACCTGAGTTCAGAGAATTCTAATCATCTTGGATCATCTAGAACTTTGTCCATGACCTGGTTAATAACAATTAATCATCATTAATACATGGTTCATTATATTACTGGTATTTTAGGTCCAAAATTAGGGTTTGGCCAAATCTAGGTTCAAACTGATCTAAACTTGTGTTTGATGTTTTTCTACAGACCAGGATGTCATTTTAGAGGTCTGGTTCAGATTTCATAATTTTCTGATGCTCGGTCTATTTTCTAGAGTTAATATGAGGTTAAAAGCATCTAATTCCATTCTAATATAAAAAGACCTAGTATTTGGACATTTCATTAATATCAAAGGTTGTATTTAGTATCCAAATGATATTAGAGTTCAAGAGTAATATTTCCAGGTTTTATGGCCACTATATGCTAATTATACTATTCAAATAATCTTAAAAGAAGCATCATCTTATAAATGGAAAATCAACCATAATACTGCTTCAAAGGTCTAATTTAGGGATCTTATAAGGAAGTAGACATTTTTCTGAGTTTGGGGGTATTTTTCGGGAATTTATCGGGTACTGGAGCTATTTTCTATGTATTATACAAGATATAGACATATTTTGGAATTTTTGGAGGTATTTACCTTTCTTTGAAAAGAATGGGCCGTTGGATCCCCTTCTAGGCGCCCTAGATGGGTCGCCACCTGTCCCAGGGGCTGGAGCGGTTCAGCCTTCTAATTTGCCCTGAACCGGCCGTCGCTGGATGGGTTTCCCTATTGAGCCGGCCCGTCTTCCTCCTCCCCTCACGATGCGCGGTGTCAGCCTGCACGATTGCCAGTGCCGCCGCAGCCTGGGTTCACGGTGGGGAACCTCGCAATCTGCTAGCGTCAGACTCAAAGATGGATGAGCACTTCAGCTCTACCTCGACGCTCCAGGAAACCCGTCAGAGCCTTGTCTACCCAGGAACCTAATCCGCTAGGTGGATGGATCCCCCACAGGTGCGGTGCCCTGTTTGCTCTGCAAAACAGAGCTGTGCGCCCCTTGCGCTTCGGTGGGATTGTGCGGGCCATCCGGCCACCCTAGGCTCACTAAAGAAGGGTCCTCCTATCATTCTTCAACACTGCCTCAAGCCCGACGTCGAGCTTCTCTTCTACACAGCATCGCTGTATCCCGATACTCCTACGGGATGGCTCCATGCCTTCTCCTCATCGTCGTCCTCTCGATCTTGGTTGAGGAGACCTGGAGCGGTGAGTCCATGAGATCGTCGGCCCTGCACTTCCGTACACAGGTGAAACGGGGAGCAACCTGGACCTCCTCAGATCTCCGCACCTTCTGGATCTTCTCGACGGTCCCGACCTCCAAGCTGACGGGTGGTTTAGGTGGTGGCGGAGGAGCCCGATCTCTCTCTCTCTGTTCTGCTCCCTCACGCCCAGAAACCTGATGCCGTTTTGGGAGAGTTGTTGTATAGGAGGACACCGATGAGTAGGGGAAGGGTCTTGGGGTCCTGCGGTCAAGGAAGGAGATCTGGAGATCAGGTGATGCCCTCGTACCAATCCGTCGGAGGGGTTGGTTAGATCCGATAGGTGCGGTGGGTTCAACCACTCCATTCAACGATCCCCAAATCCTGTAGCTGACTCCTTCATCACAGATTGGATGGAGGCCACCTCCTCCTAAACTCTAGGAGCTAGGGGGTACGATGGATTCTCATCCCATTGAGCCCCACGTGAAACACCTCTACGTTAGACCTTATAGCCCACAATGCATCAATTTGTCATTTACTTATAATATCAAACCTTAATAACTTATCATACAACATCACTTATTCATCTAATTTCCACCATAGGTTTCTCATCATATAATCTATCCAAATATTTTGGACCAAAATTAATGTTTGACCAACGTGATGTTGGTTCTTTAGAAAGGCTAAAGTATAGGTATATTGAGTTCCAGTACATCTCAAATGGTTTCCAACATTAACAAAATTATAGATCTGAACTTTATTTTACTAATTCATACTTCAAGATCCACCCTTAGACTACTTTCCACTCATAAATACCATCAGTTGAGAACTTAAAATCACAAGTACTTCCATGCTCATTAATAAGTGATATTGATAATCAATGAGTGCAACTAATATTTATCAAATGCTTTATCTTATCTAAACCCTTAAAACATACCTTAGGATCAATAATCCTTCATGAAATACCAATTCCTAAATTTGACCATCAATCATCCATATTACCTTCTTGGCCATAAGGTACTGCTTTGGCTAAGAAAATCCTAAAATTTTGGGTCATCACATTTCAGGTCTAAGAATCACACTCACCACCATCACTGTCAGTACTGACTGTGACTACCATCTCATGGTTACATGTGTCAAACTCATGGTGGGTCTGTCCGGTACACTTGTTCTCTAACAAGTACCTATGTGTTTGGTTTGATATCTCTATATCATGACTAATGAGATTCTGTCATCAACCAACACCACAATCTAGTCTTGTGTGTCATTGCTGTCTATCTACCTTCCACAATGACATCCGACTAGGGACATATCAAGAATGTACAAACTCTTAGCATCCGTATGATCTCATCGTTCAGGTCATGAACCTGAAGGCATACGTCATTGAGTATTGTCATTCTCTAGACATTCAATCTGTTCTATCACTATCTCATATGACTGAACCAGAAAGAATTGGAAGCTTGCCTTTGATGTTTATCAAATCAATCTTAATGTATCCCACCAATCATCCCATGATTGGCTCTCAGGGCATACATACCAAGAATAATCTCTTATGTGCTTATCAGTTGACGCGGTTGACTCCTTGACGAGAACTTCTGATGGGATTCCTTGAGGTCGTAAGTGTATGATTCGCGAGGGGATGAGTCATCTAGCCTTCGGTGACGCTTCTGTGCGCCTGACGCCCATATGGGGGGTTCACAGCCTTAGTTAGATGTTGTATCTTCAGAGTCGTAAGACATGTGATCCGGATGGTGACGAGACATCTGATGCCTATGGTGATGCTTACGCGGACCTGATGCCCGTATGGGGGGTTCTGCAGCAGCTCTACTTGGAGTGTTATATCTTGCCTGGATTGTTTGTAAAGGAACATGTTTGTATGTGTAGTGGTGGTAAACCCGGTACCATCCCAGCGATTCCATATCATTGATCTAAACCTATCTTTAATTCCGCATTTACTTTCTTGCAATTAGTTTAAACAAACCAAATCAACCAATTGTTCTAAATATTAGTTTTACTTGAGCTAGATTCAACTGACAAGGATTCTTAAAAATGTTTTCCTTTGGGTTCGATCCTCAACTATACTGCGATAAGACCCGTCCACTTGCGGGTGGTGTTATTGCACTTGGTTTTGGTAAAAGCTTGGGGATTTAAACTCCGAGTGAATTTGTTAGTGCATTCAAAACGCCACGTCAAATTCTGGCGCCGTTGCCGGGGACAACAGAATCAGTCAGTCTAATCTAGTTCTTTTAAGACTAATCTAGGATTTTACTTTTCTTTTGAAACTATCACTTATCTACTTGAATTTGATCTTACTTTGTGGATATCATTTTCAAATCTTTCCAATTCTCAGGTGCTCTTCGACGCATAGTGCATGCACCGTTCAGATAGTCGCAGACTCACCACAAGCTTTAATCCCGAAATTGATAGAACCTTCCATCGTCAGATTAGAGAGAATCAAGCTAGGATGGCACAAGAAGAAGAAGTAGCTCGAAGAGTGGCTCAAGCCATCAATGCGCAATGAGAGAGGCTCATGCAAGAAGCCAAAGCTGCGGTTCAACAAGAAATCTTAGCAGCACAAGCAGCAGCGCATGCAGCCGAACTACAGAAAGATCTTAGGGAATTCTCCATCCTGAAAGCTGCGAATGTCTATCACCCAGTGCAGCCTCCTCCCATCGAGGCTTCCAACTTCGAGATTAGAGCCCATTGGATCACATTGATTCAAAACAACCCTTTCTATGGCAAACAAGCGGAAGACAGCCAAGGTCATCTTCTGAGATTCATCGACTTATGTGCTATGACAAAGCAAAATGGGGTCTCCGATGATGCCATTCGACTCTGTCTTTTCAAGTACTCTCTTGCTGATAGAGTCATTAGTTGGTACAATTCAATACAAAGTGAAGTACCTATCACCACCTGGGAGCAGCTCCAAAATGCATTTTTGGAAAAGTTCTACCCCCCATCTCTTACATATGAAATCAGGGGGCGAATCACAAATTTCACTCAAGTCCCTGGAGAAACCCTCGCTAAAGCGTGGGATAGGTACAAGGAGCTCCTACGCAAATTCCCACACCATGAAATTCCAAATAATCAACTCATAGAAATCTTCTATAGGGGTGTGGAGGATGATGTTAAGATGTTCCTAGATTCCTCATCTGGAGGAAACTTCATGCGTCAAAGCTACGACAGCGCATGGAGAGTCGTCACCCTGGGAGAAGAAAATCAAGCCAACTGGGGCAGATCTGTGGGAAAAGGAGTCTTGAAGGTAGCTATGGCTGAAGCTATCCCTGAGTATAAGTCTATTGTAGAAACCTTGAAGGTCTTAGTTGCAAAGCAGGATCATATAGAATCATCCCTTGCTGCGATTGGAAGAGGACATTCACCCACTGGGCAACAAGAACAGGTCAAGTCCACCTCTCTATTTTGTGAAGCATGCAAAAGCACATATCATTCCACTCTATCATGCAATGTTCTCTATGACGTAGTTCTAAGCAATGCTTGTGGACAAGGAGATAATTGTCAGATGGAAAATCTAAATGCTATTAACACCATCCCTGGGCATAACTATTACAATCCAAATCAAAATAGGAATCACCCAGACTTCCAATATGGAAACCCTTCAGGAGCTATAAACCCGCATCAATTCGGTCCCAACAATCAACCAAGAGGCCCATCAAGATTCCAGTTTAACCAACAACAGAACTTTGGGAATCAAGGAAACTTCAAAGGAAATTTTCAAAATAGAAACTACAATAATTATCAGAACAACTCTCAGTATCAGAACCTGAACCAGCAAGGACAAACAGGAGCCATCCCTGACGACAAGCTATCCACTATTGAAAAGATGTTGCAAACACAACAAACGATGATAGCCAACCAACAAGCCCAACAGAAAGCTATTGAAACTCAACTAGCTCAACTTGCGGCTAGCATAAAGCCACCAGCTGGAGTCTTTGTCGGCCAACCTGAGAACAACCCGAAACATCCTGAACAGTTGAAGGTTGTCACCACCAGATCAGGAAAAGATTATTCAGATCCCCCAGTGAAGACACTGGTGGTTATTGCTGACGAAGATGAACCTGTGACAGTCCAAAACTTGACAACACCAGAATCACAACCAAAGGAAGATAAGACTAACAAGGAAGATCCTGAAAAATCTGTTGATGAAGAAGATGAAACACCAGAGACGGATATTCCTGTATATAAGCCTCGTATACCCTTCCCATCCCGCCTAAGGCAAACAAAGCTTGATACGAGATTCATCAAGTTCAAAGAGGCCATGAAGAAACTCCATGTTGATATACCCTTCTTAGACGCTCTTGCTGAGATACCAGCCTGGACTAAGTATCTAAAGTCACTTCTCACCAAGAAGTACATAACTGAAGAGTATGAAACTATAAAACTGGCTACAACCACATCAGATATTATACTGAGCAAGATGCCAAAGAAACAGAAAGACCCAGGATCCTTTGGAATTTCATGTCACATTGGTGACTCATCATGCAAGAAAGGATTGGCAGATCTTGGCGCAAGTATTTCTATCATGCCATTCAGTCTGTGTAAGAGATTAGGGTTCGCAGAATTGCTTCCAACTTCTATGATTATTCAACTCGTGGACAATTCGATAAAGAGACCGTTAGGAATCCTCAAAGATATCCTGGTCAAGGTGGGCAAGGACGCATGTGTTCCATGTGATTTCGTCATTATGGATATAAAAGAAGATGCCAGATATCCTATTATCTTTGGTCGTCCATTCCTCGCCACTTCTAGAGCCCTTATTGATGTTGAAGCGGGTACCTTACTGCTCAGGTTAGGCAAAGAGACTCTGGAGTTCAAGGTTTTCGGAAGTATGAGAAGACCGAGTATACAGGAAGAAGTCTATCTGATTGATTGCGTTGAGCAATTGTCACAACTGACTCAAGAATATGATGAATCATACGACCCCTTAGAAATTGCTTTATCTGACCTACCGATCGATGTACCTATAGACAAACAAGCAGAGGATTGCATCGAACCCCTCGACTCTATGAAAGAAGATACTGATACAACCTATAAAGAGCTCAAGGCTACTGGAACTACAGAAGAAAGAAGCAAAAAACTTGAAGCTCCCGAAATGAAGCCCCTACCCGAAGGGCTAAAGTACATGTTTTTAGACGACCTCAAAGTTTGGTCGGTGATCATAAATTCCGATTTAACAAATGAACAAGAAAAGAAACTTCTGGAGGAATTAAGGGAAAGAAATAAGGCAATAGGCTATAGAATGAGCGACCTCACAGGGGTCAGTCAAGATTTGTGCATGCATAAGATCCCCATGATGGAAGATCACAAGCCGACCATCGAGCATCAACAGAAATTGAACCCAAATATGAAGGAAGTAGTCTGTCGCGAGATCATCAAACTTCTTACAACTGGAATAATCTACCCAATATCAGATTCGCCATGGGTGAGCCCAGTACACGTGGTACCAAAGAAAGGTGGAACAACGGTTATAAGAAATGAAAACGATGAGCTCATCCCCACTCGAACAATCACCGGGTGGTGGATGTGCATTGATTATAGAAAATTAAACAAGGCTACTCGAAAAGATCATTTTCCTATGCCCTTCCTTGACCAAGTCTTAGAAAGGTTGGCTCACCAAGAATATTTTTGTTACCTCGACAGTTACTCGGGATTCTATCAAATTCCCATTCATCCAGGTGATCAAGAAAAAACAACTTTCACCTGTCCTTTTGGGACGTATGCTTTTAAGAGAATGTCGTTTGGTCTCTGTAATGCTCCCGCAACTTTTCAACGTTGCATGGCTGCAATTTTCGTAGGGCTTACTGAAACTGTTATGGAGGTCTTCATGGATGATTTCTCTGTATATGGAGACACATTTGATTCTTGTCTTAAGCATCTCTCCATGGTTCTCAAATGTTGTGAAGAAGCACATCTGGTGCTCAATTGGGAGAAATGCCACTTCATGGTAAGGGAAGGCATTGTCCTGGGCCATAGGGTTAGCAATAGGGGAATTGAAGTTGATAAAGCCAAGATTAAAGTGATATCTAAATTGGCTATCCCGAAGAATGTGAAAGAAGGTCATGCCTTCCTTGGTCATGCTGGATTCTATAGAAGATTCATAAGAGATTTTTCCAAGATAACTAAGCCAATGACGAACCTGCTTCTAAAAGACTCTGATTTCAATTTCAATGAAGAATGTGTCAAAAGCTTCAACACTCTAAAGAAGGCCCTTACAACCACCCACATCATTAGAGCTCCCGACTGGGGCCATCCTTTTGAAATTATGTGCAATGCCACTGATTACGCGGTGTGTGCTGTTTTGGGGGAATATATAGAAAAGAAACATTATGTGATCTATTATGCATCAAAAACCCTTGAAGAAGCCCAGAGGAATTATGCTACTACCGAGAAGGAACTTATAGCAACCATATATGCTTTCTACAAGTTCAGGTCATACCTTATCAGTTCGAAAGTCATCGTCTACACAGACCATGCTGCTATTCGTTACCTTCTGGCAAAGAAAGATGCTAAACCAAGGCTGATACGATGGATCCTCTTACTACAGGAATTTGATTTGGAGATAAGAGATAAAAAGGGACGGAAAATGTTGTAGCAGATCACCTAAGTTGCATCCACACTCTGGATGCTGAAAAGATTCCGATAAATGATTCCCTACCGGATGATCAACTAATGAGGATCTCAGAAGTTACACCATGGTACTCTGATTTCATCAACTATCTTGCCACTGGAGTCATCCATCCCCAATGCACTGGGAATGCACTGAAGAAATTTATGCAATGTGAAGCATTATTACTGGGATGAACCATATCTCTTTAAACTTTGCGCTGACGGGTCGTACAGACGCTGTATCGCCGAAGAAGAAGCTCAATCTATTCTGGAAAAATGCCACTCAGGACCCGTAGGTGGGCATATGAGCTCTAAAAAGACTGCTTTTAAAGGTTTTGCAATGTGGATTCTTCTAGCCGACCATATCCAAGGACTCTCACGATTTTGTCATGTCCTGTGACAAATGTCAAAGATCTGGAAATATAACCAAGAGGGACGAGATGCCACTGAATTTATGGCAAGAGGTCGAGATATTCGATGTCTGGGGGGTGGACTATAAGGGTCCATTCCCATCTTCTAATGGGTTTTCATACATCCTAGTGGCGGTGGACTACGTCTCCAAATGGGTTGAAGCTATACCAACCGTCACTAGTGATTCAAAACCAGTCATCAAATTATTCAAAGATGGCATCTTCCCCCGGTTCGAAGTGCCACGAACCGTAATATTTGACGGAGGCTCCCACTTCATTGAAAGAAGCTTTGAAGCTTTACTAAGAAAATATGGTGTCTCGCACACGGTAGCTTCACCTTACCATCCACAAACTAGTGGACAGGTTGAGGTCTCTAACCGACAACTAAAGGCTATCCTTGAGAAAACCGTTGGACGTAATCAAAAAGACTGGTCGACAAAAATCAACGATACCCTATGGGCCTATTGTACTGCTTATAAAACTCCCCTTAGGACTACACCTTTTCGATTGATATATGGAAAGGCTTGCCACCTGCCAGTCGAACTAGAACACAAGGCATGGTGGGCAATAAAACAATTGAACTTTGATATGAAAGAAGCGGGCCAGGCCAGGATTCTGCAACTCAACGAGCTGGATGAACTGAGAATGACAGCCTATGAGAATGCACAAATCTACAAAGAACGTACAAAACTTTGGCATGATGGACATCTGAAAAGAATGGACATACAAGTGGGAGACCAAGTGCTGGTTTTCAACTCAAGATTAAGGATATTCCCAGGAAAACTCCGCTCGCGCTGGTCTGGACCATACATTGTCAAAAGCATCTCTCCTCATGGCACCTTCTCTTTATGGAGTGCAGAGTCAGGAGAATTCATAACCAATGGGCACCGCTTGAAGAGATATTTCACCTCGATTGACATAGGCACTGACACAATGTTAGAACTGGCCAATCCAAAAGACCCACCATGAATCTAAAAGACACTGTCGAGCCATCGATGTAAACCAAAGGCGCTTGTCGGGAGGCAACCCGATCAATAAATTCGTTTTACTTTTCTTTTTCAAATTTTCTTTTTACCTTATCGTTAACTTTTCTTAAATAAAATTTGCCTTTTACGATAGTTCTTCTTCTTCAGATAAAAAGTCGGAGTGGTGCTGATCGGAATGCAATCATACTCGACAGTCATACCTGGTGTAACCTTTCCCCTCCATCTTGGATTTAGGGTTTGCTCGGGATGAGCAAATCTCTAAGTTTGGGGTGGAGGGTGGGTGGTACATACTTCACTTCCACATACACACCCCCTTTTCATACTCAAGTTGTCTCTATCATAAAATTTTCAAATTTTTTTGAACAAATATTTGATGAATTTTTGACACTTGTTGATAATATGTAACTAACTATTTTGCTATGCATCTTCTATCATAATATCCTCCTTATTCGAAGCAAATCCTCAAGAAGACTGACTTTTGAAACTTGCCTTTTGCCTGAAATCATCCTGTGAAGCTTATGATTCCTAACATCATAATACTTTTTACAAAAATGATAAGTATATGTCAAACTGATAGGGATCAAACACGTCATGCTTCCTAACTGACTAGGGGAACAATGGCTCAGAATCCCCACTGGATCCGCATCAAGTCATTATTTGAGCAGAGTATGACAAAGAGAATAACCCAGTTTTGAATTGTAAATCAAGTTGCATTCTGATCTGAACTCTCTTCTACACTTCTTCTATCATCTTCGTACCCTTCCATCCATCAAAAGCACCAAAATAGCTGAATATGTACCAAACCCTAAGTTCGGGGTGGCACGCCATTTCCCCCTTATCCGCTTCTTCCATACCCCTTGCAATAAAAGGGGCATACCACCAAAAATGCAATCTCGAGTCAAATAGAGGAGAGATCTGCAAACAAAAGATGCCAAAGTGCACACAAAAAGAAATGCAATCTCGAGTCGAATAGAGGAGAGATTCGCACAAAAAATACGCAATAAATGAAATTGCAAAACAAATAAAAATCTCGAGTTGAATAGAGGAGAGATTTACTTCTTCTTTCCATACCACCTTTCACTCCTTTTTCTACCCAAGGGCACAATATATGCCCCCACCATCCTGAATTACACCAGTGTCAGATCGAATGCACACTTGTTGATTCTGCGGGTATCTCTGAACTCTTACAAAACTCTTTGACATGCTTGTTGTTGGAAAAAAGTGAGGAGGAAGTGATGTTGGGAAACGAACTCATGAACGAAGCTATGGTAAGACGTGTTTAGTGGTCCCAGGAAGTTGAGGTACTAATTCATTCTGAGCAGAAAGAAAACATTGGTGATGCGAAGATGAAGCAATCACATAGATCGAAAGTATTTCATTGGGCAACTGTTTAAAATTTTATTTTACTCGAGGGCGAGCAACGTTTAAGTTCGGGGTGTTTGATGAGTGCATACTCATCCTAGAATTCAATTACCTATTTGGAACAAATTCAACTCCATTTTACACCTTTTTACCCAAATATGAATCATAATGTGTAAAACTACTTGGCTGATTCAATAATCAATCTTTTAACTAAATATTATTAATTTAATGCAGGTAAACCAAGCAATTCCATCCATATAGTCCCAAGACCGTTTGGGTCCATGCGGTTTCAAGACCATTTGGGTCCATGCGGTCCCAAGACCGTTTGCTGGAATACATGAAAGAACGAATGACAAGGTCGTTTGCCACAGAAAACTGAGCGAGCTGTAAACGGCATGACCAAGCGGTCCCAAGACCGTTTGGGTCCATGCGGTCGCAAGACCGTTTGGGTCCATGCGGTCTCAAGACCGTTTGGGTTCATGCGGTCGCAAGACCGTTTGGGTTCATGCGGTCGCAAGACCATTTGGGTCCATGCGGTCTCAAGACCGTTTGGGTTCATGCGGTCTCAAGACCGTTTGAGTTCATGCGGTCTCAAGACCGTTTGGATCCATGCAGTTTCCAAGACCATTTGCCGCAAGAACAAAGACCGATTGAAGAGCAGAAGCCGCGCAGTTCACGCTGAGACCGAGACCGACCTCAAGATCGATCGATCCAAACTGTTTGGCACCAAACGGTCTCCAAACCGTTTGGCACCAAACAGTTTCCAAACCGTTTGGCACCAAACGGTCTCCAGACCATTTGGAGAGGATATTTCCAGCAACTTATCCAAACCGTTTGGGATCAGATCTAAACCTATAAATAGATCCCCAGGGTTCTCATTTGGAGGCATCGGATCCGGACGCCGACAGGATGCCAGAGCACCACTCCAATCAAGTTCCACTCCACCTACTTCTAGTGTTGCATCCAAGGAGGCCGAGAAGAGAAGGAAGACAGAGCAAGGAGCGCATCTTCTTCACCGGGCTGCGACCACTCTCTGCACCGAGCTCATGGCGGATCTCTCTTTCTCTCTCATCCTTCTTGTATCTGCATCATTCACGAGTAGTCCACTTTTGCTGGGGTGCGGGGACTAGCCCCGCTACCCATGCAAACCATGTTCTTTTGTTAAACTTTCTATGGCAATGTATATACCTCTTCATTTTGTCGTTTATTGTTAAGCTTGTAGGTTGCTTATGTGCTTGTTTTCATCTTTGTGCTCGCTTTGTTGCGAGAACTTCAATGCATGGGTATGAACGTCGTTTAGCAAGTTAGACTCCTTGACGAGAACTTCTGATAGGATTCCTTAAGGTCGTAAGTGTATGATCCGCGAGGGGACGAGCCATCTAGCCTTCGGTGATGCTTTTATGCGCCTGACGCCCGTATGGGGGGTTCACAGCCTTAGTTGGATTTTGTATCTTCTTGTTAATCGTCGATGTTTACTCGTATTATAATCGCTTATGTGCTTATTGGTTGACGCGGTTGACTCCTTGATGAGAACTTCTGATGGGATTCCTTGAGGTCGTAAGAGTATGATCTGCGAGGGGACGAGCCATCTAGTCTTCGGTGACGCTTCTGTGCGCCTGACGCCCGTATGGGGGGTTCACAGCCTTAGTTGGATGTTGTATCTTCAGAGCCGTAAGACATGTGATCCGGATGGTGACGAGACATCTGATGCCTATGGTGATGCTTACGCGGACCTGACGCCCGTATGGGGGGTTCTGTAGCAGCTCTACTTGGAGTGTTATATCCTGCCTAGATTGTTTGCAAAGGAACATATTTGTATGTGTAGCGGTGGTAAACCCGGTACCATCCCAGCGATTCCATATCATTGATCTAAACCTATCTTTAATTCCACATTTACTTTCTTGCAATTTGTTTAAACAAACCAAATCAACCAATTGTTCTAAATATTAGTTTTACTTGAGCTAGATTCAGCTGATAAGGATTCTTAAAAATGTTGTCCTTTGGGTTCGATCCTCAACTATACTGCGATAAGACCCGTCCACTTGCGGGTGGTGTTATTTCACTTGGTTTTGGTAAAAGATCGGGGATTTAAACTCTGAGTGAATTTGTTAGTTCATTCAAAACGCCACGTCAGTCGACATGGTCCATGTGGTGGAGTATAGGTCCCAAAGGTTGGGGTACTCGTGGGACAAAAATATGGTATAGAAAGGAACTTGGGGGTCTGTAGATGCTTACCCATGTGTGAATTGAACTGGAGGCGATAGGGGTGCCTGGGTTGCAAGGAGTTCACCAGAGAAGGAAGTTGGAGCAGGTTGGGACGTCTCGGGGCATTAGTAAAGAAATTTTGTGCAGAGAAACAATGCTGGAGGTTTGAGGGTGGTTTATGACTGGTTATATAGGCATGAGGATGGTTGCCTTAGCCTCTACAACTCAGGGTCATGAGGGGAACAAAGCCCTATTTGGGCATTTCCTATACACAACGAGAGAGAGGGTGAGTAAGGGACTGCCAAGTTTGGAAAGACCTTGTGAATCTTTTGGAGAAAGAAAATCATGAAAAGGATCTGAGATGAGGGAGATTCGATCGCAACAAATTATCCACAAACATGTTCCTGTTGACGAGAGATAAATAGAGGAAGGGGATGATTTGGGCACCGTTGGGTCTCAAGAACTTATAATGTAGACCGTCCGATCATGCCCAGGAAGGAAAAATGAAAGGAAGCACATGACAACGCTAGAAATTCGGACTTTAGGGAAAATTGGCACATTTAATGAGATTTTGATTAAATCCTATTCCAAACTATATGGAAACTTGTACAATCAACTAGTAGGGTCAAACATGGTCAAAACAAGTCCAAATTTGGACCATAGACTAATTAAGTAGTCTTGATTATTTATATTCAATTAGATTTAGGTTTTTCACAATTTTTGACCATAGTTTCCTTAATAATCACTTAACTTAATGGATTAATATGTTAGATGATCTAGAAAAATACTTTCCTTTATTAGTACATTGAGAACATTCGAGATATTTATTAATTATCCTATCATAATGTCATGTATTATATATATGTATGCCTTTTAGAGAAACTTAGTTGAAGGAGAGAGAAAAAGAATTTCCTTCGTATTAAAACTATAAAGGAAAGAAGGTTACTTCTTGCTTAAGTTATACCATGTATAAATTTCGAATTTTGAAACCTCTTATCGCTCTCTTCCACTTTCATTAAATAATATTTAAGGTTAGGCAAGAGAAAAGGGTGAGGGCCATATATATTTTCTTGATTGCATAAATCATAAATTATAAGGAGAAAAAGTGGATTCATCCCAATGTTGTTTTTTCTGACTTTATTATTATTTAAGAAAACTCCTCTTTTAGGGACTTTTGCTAATCAAGCCCTCCATTAATATTAATTAAGAACACCACATTTAAGACTTAAATAAATTTTGAAAATTTGGGATGTTACAATTCTACCCGCCTTAAATAAATTTCATCCTCAAAACGTCATTAGACTACCCACCTTAGAACTTTCCATATCTTTAGCACAAAACCTCATCATACTATCATTTTCATGTGAATTCAAGGTTCTAAACATTTTCTTGTGACAAAGTCTTAAAAAGAAAAAGGAAAGTACTACACTAAACACTACTCATTCTTTTCATCCTCACTCTCATCTACCATAGAAAAGACTCTAGCTTGTATTTTAAGAGTTGGATTCTGATTCCTATCATGTCCCTGAGGTGTATCCTTTCTTCAACTTTAGGAAATTTGACCTGAGGTGTCCAGTCTCTCCACAATAGTAGCATGCTCCCGTAGCATACCTACATGGGCCTGCATGGTGCTTCTTGCATGTTGGGCATTGGGGCTTCTCAACTTCTACTGTAGGCTCAGGTACATTTCTCTTAAGGTTGTTGGGAGGATGATATTGGTTGTGCTTCTGGGGAACTTCCTTCCTGTAGGATCTTCTAGGGTGATCTTCAAGCTCTAGGGTTACGTCCAGGGCGGCCTGGAGGGTCCTGTGGCCTCCTCCTGAATAGGCAAAGCTCAAGTCGGGCTTGAGTCCTCAGATGAACTTCTTCATCCTACGACATTCATCATAATCATGGCTGTACTTCTATAGGACCCTAAACTTCATGGCATATTGGGTCACAGTCATGTCACCCACTTGATCTAGGTTGGAAAACTCTAGCTCCTTCTTCTCTATCATGGATTTGGACATGTAGTGCTCCTAGAAGGCTTCAAATAATCCTTCCCATGTGAGTGGAGGTGCATCAATTGCCCTTGAGTTGAGGAAGTTTCCCACCATGTACGGGTTGCTCCCTTGAGCATGTGGGTTGCAAAACAAACCCTGGAGTGTTGTGGGCAGTCCATGTCTCAGAAGCAATGCTCCATGCCTCTAATCCAGTCCTCAACTTTGGTGACTACATCAATTTCTCCTTCACCCGAGAATGAAGAGTATGGCCTTATCTTTAAGAAGTCCACTAAAGTTAGCTCATGATGACTAGGCTAATGTTGTACTTGTGCTAGGGCATTGGTTAGTGCTTGGACAAGATCTTCTATAGTTGGATTATTGTTCTCTCTTGGTCCACTTTCCCCACAAGAAGAGCTAGCACCATCATCAATATCCTTTCCCTTGTCTTCTATCTTAGGGGCCATCTGAAAAAGGGTCACATAAACCTAGGGTTAGAACATATGTATCAAATTGCTTTCTGGTGGCCATCCATTTATTCACTCTGATACCATTAATGTAACACCCCTCCTTTATACATATGTCATAACTGAGAGGAATCTTTTATCTTGAAGGAGGAATGCCACATTTATGAAATCATAGGAAATAAATACATAAATCACCATTTGAGAGTCATACATTGTTCTTTACATAGGAAGCTATGGTTGAGTTCTATAGCATGTCTAAACATTTCTAAGCATGGAAATCTAAACATAAAAGTAAACATCTTTATAACATTGGATCACCTAGTATGGATGACACCCCACTAGATAGCTCTTGAAGGTCTACTAGTCCTAGCTTGCTTCGCTTTAGTCCTTACTTGCTCCAATATCTGGGGACATCGCGTCCCCAACCATGAGAAGGGGGAAAAACACATCAATAAATGGTACTAGCACTTTATAATATGAACAAAGTAAAGAAAACTTGACATGAGTTAACTATGAGAATTCTTGAATCATTGTTAACATGAAGAATTGAAAAGGAATTGTATGTGTCCCTATATGAAGCCCCCTTAGGAGCACATGATTTCTAGGGAAGCCCTTGATGCTAGGAAAGCCCTTGAAGATCCCTTATGGTCCATGATTTGGGATCATACAAAGACTATTTCAATTCCAATTAACTTGATCATTAACATGACATTAACATTAACATAATCATGATTCTTGAACTTAACATGAAGGGATTTCTCCCCAATAACATGATATCTTAAACATGATGGGATTTCTCCCTCTTGATCATTAAAATGATTTTCATGAGTCATTAATATTAAATCATAATCATAGTGAACATTATAGACATAGGACAACATATATCAATCATCAAGAAATAACATAAAGTGATCATGATTAAACATTAAACTTGCAATGATAATGTCTACTTTATACTTAACATGCAAACAACCATAATTACTTGTGCTCAGTAGCATGACCCATTTACCTTAGAGAAAAGTTGATCCTAAGATAGTCTGTCTCTGAGCTTGATTAAACCTAGGTCTTCTCGTCTTAATTAGACCCTAAACACATGTTCATAATTATAAAGCATCATAATCAATACCTTGTATTGATTATAGGTTGAACTAGGGATGAATTAGGGTTTGAGTACATTAGGATTAGGTTCATTGATCAATGCCAAGTAATTAAGAAAACTTGGCTAGATTAGGTCACATTAATCACATGCGATAAATACTTAAGGTTTTAAAGATCAAATTAGGATTTTTAATAAAACATCATAACAGGGAGTCAAATCATGGCTTGAAAACATAAAAGTCATATTCCTCTTGAAAAATCCTTTCAAAGACATATGTTTGGGTATTTTTTTGATAAATGGTTGATTTATTGTGAATTTTCAAACAACGAACCAATCACAAATCAAGAAAAAGCCACGTGGGTAATCCAACTTAACTATGTGGATATTGGGTCAGAGCCCTATCCTCGTGGCCCAATGAGAACTCACCAGGATGGCCTTGCATCTAAATTCTAAAGCAACACAAAGGCAACATGAAATCCAAAAAAATGCCCCTTTGGTGACTGATTGTTCGATTACTCGACCAGGGGCAATATAGTCATCTTTCCACTTGGTTTCTTCCCCTTTCACCATGAGAGAGAGAACAACGCTTCAGGGATCCCAGGCAAGAGCAAAGCTCACGGCCTACTGAAGATCAACTCGGGGAAACAAACCCATTGCCATTGACAAATCCTGGCGATCAAGATGAAACCCATATGTGAGGAAAACGGTGTAGGAAGTGTCCAAAGGTCATGGCGAACACCAGATAATATAGGTCAAAGGTTTAGAAGCCAAAACCACAAAACCAAGCAGATGGGTGTCAACTAAAACTAGAAAGGTGACCTAGGAGGCCAGGTGACTTTGTTCGATGCCTTGTGAGGGATGGGCGACTACTGGATCGCCAAGGCAATGAGTGTCAGCATGGTCTTGGCGGCGGAGTATAGGTCCCATAGGTTGGGGTACTCGCGGGACAAAAATATGGTACAAAAAGGAATTTGGGGGTCTGTAGATGCTTTACCTCTGCTTGAATTGAATTGGAGGAAAAAATAGGTGCCTTAGTTGCAAGGAGTTCGCCGGAGAAGGAAGTTTGAGTAGGTCAGGACGTCTCGGGGCATTGGTAAACAAATTGAGCATGGAGAAACAATGTTAGAGGTTCAAGGATGGTATATGATTATTTATATAGGCATGAGGATGGTTGCCTCAGCCTCTGCAACTCGGGGTCACGAGGGGGACAAAGTCCTATTTGGACATTTCCTATACACAGTGAGAGAGAGGGCGAGTAAGGGACCACCAAGTTTGGAAAGACCTTGTGAATCTTTTGGAGAAAGAAAAACATGAAAAGGATATGAGATGGGGGAGATTTTCTCGCAACAAATTATCTGTGAATAGGTTCCTATTGATGAGAAATAAACTGAGGAAGGGGATGATTCAGGAGCTTTTAGATCTCAAGAACTTATAATGAAGACCGTCCAATCGCGCCCAGGAAGGAAAAATGAAAGGAAGTGTTTGACAGTGCTAGAAACACAGACTTTAGGGAAAATTAGCACATTTAATGAAATTTTGATTAAATCCTAATCCAAACTATATGGAAACTTGTAGAATCAACTAGTAGGGTCAAACATGGTCAAAAGGAGTCCAAATTTGGACCATAGACTAATTAAGTAGTCTAGATTATTTCTATTCATTTAGGTTTTTCGTAAGTTTTGACCATAGTTTACTTAATAATCACTTAACTTTTCTTAATGCATTAATAGGTTAGATGATCCAGAAAAATACTTTCCTTTATTAGTACATTGAGAAAATTCGAGATATTTATAAATTATCCTATCATAATGTCATGTAATATATATGTATGCCTTTTAGAGAAACTTAGTTGAAGGAGAGAGAAAAAGAATTTCCTTCCTATTAAAACTATAAAGGAAAGAAGGTTACTTCTTGCTTATGTTATACCAAGTATAAATTTTGAATTTTGAAACCTCTTATATCTCTCTTCCACTTCCATTAAACAATATTTAAGGTTAGGCAAGAGAAAAGGGTGAGGGCCACATATAATTTCTTGATTGCATAAATCATAAATAAAAAAGGAGAAAAAGTGGATTCATCCCAATGTTATTTTTCTGACATTATTATTATTTAAGAAAATTCCTCTTTTAGGGTCTTTTTATAAACAAGCCCTCCATTATTATTAAGTAAAAAACCACATTTTAAGACTTAAATAAATTTTTAAAATTTGGGATGTTACAATGACAATCGTCAATAATATAATCACATATATTCAAAGATGAGCATGACAATTTATTAAAATAATGGTGATTTCTCTCAGTCCAAATGGATAGTAAACACAACAAGCCAACATAATTGAATTGAATAAGTTATGTCATAAAGGTTCATAGTTGATTTTGGGATGTGTCCAATTAGCTATGTCCATGGTTGGATCACCGTTCTATAAGAAATGTTGTCAGGTTCGTTAGTTGTAGGGTTAAGTGGAAATCAAACGGAAATAGTCTTTTGAGTTAGCATAACGCATATAGCAAATGTACGGGTCGAAGAAACCCCTAGAGTGACAGTGGGTTCGAATAAAGGCTTGATGGTGTCTGATCACCAAATGAAAAAGTGGTCTTTTTCATATTTGATGCTCTAAAATCTCTTATTGAACAAGGTATCAATGCTTGGGAAGTAGTAGTATTTGTAATCATTATTAGAAAAGTATGGTGTACCCGATCATTAAGTTTGAGTTGGATCAGTAGGTGGACAGTTAAGGTGGTGGATCGAGTGATTGATGTCATGGGAATAGAAGATATTAGAGTCTAGAAGTCTCTTGAGTGAGTTGTTGTGACTAGATCCAAGTAGGAGTTTGGCTTGAGTTGTATTTATGAGTGAGATCCAATGAACGAAACCAATGCCAACAAACACATACATTCAACCAAGGTTATGTCTAAGAACCCGCCCCACTGATCAAACCCTAAACGTTCATTGGAATGAATCCCTAAAACTAAAGCTATCTAAAATTAGAAACTTATAAAAAATATAAGCAATGTCTAAATGAAACTATCCGCATAAAGATCCGATCAGAAAATATCATTACAAAATTCATGTGATGTCGTATAAAAGCATAATATTCTCGTTTAAAACATCTCAAGAGTAGATAAGCTAGAAAGCAAAATATGAAGTCTCTTCATCAACTGCAACAAATAGGTTTACAAGACAATTCAAATATATATATTCTACTCAATAGTATAAGATGTATAAATCATGTTAGAAATTGTAATAGTAAGAAAACATCAAGGAAAGAAACATATCCTATCCAAGATAGACTACCTACTCATCACTCAGGAAAGTGAGAGTACACAGATAGTCTAGACTCAACTATGTCATATCTCATCACATCTTGATCACCACATCCTTTACTTTGTGCTAGCTACTTAAAAATATTGTGGAAGAATCACGTGAGCCTATAAAAGAGTCCCAGCGAGTCCCACCAAGATATAAAATAGATAATTATCTTTTAAGATGGACCATAGATAATAGAGAGAACTTTATTATTCATTTCAATGTTTAATGATCCATGTCATCTCATGATTAAGATTAAAGCATATTTATGATAATAGTATAAGACATTTCATACTATAGAAGAAAATATATTCATAGTTTAATAATCTTGAATGCAATAAAACACAACATTAATTACAATACTTTCAGAAATACATGCAATTTCAAATAATTAATATAGTATAAAAAAACTTGCAAATAATAAGAGAACAATAGTAATATCCAATGTGATCTGGAAATAAAATCCTAACCAGGTATACTTCACAAGTGAGTTACATGTTTTATTGATACCTAGATATTTTGAGGTGTATCACTCAAACTACTAACTGGGCAGTATAAATTTGTAATCAGTATTGTACAAGATCCTAGGATCACTGAACTCTGGAAGATCTCATTCCCTTAATATGTACGAGTGAAAAATTATAGTGGTATAATGACTCAACTTTTAGTAGGGGCACAATGGCCATCCCGTTGAAAACATCCATCCTAAGTACACATGCCAAGAAACCAAAAACTAGGGTATACAACCCTCAAACCTGAGTTATGACCATAGCAGCTCTCAACCACATATAAATTGAGACACAATCACAATTGTTCTCAAACACCTTGAAGTTAGGATGATAGAGAAAGCCCTCCCTACACCCGCATATACTCATCAGTTATGAAATGAAGCTCCTTCTCACAATATGACATTGCTACAAGGAAACTTATTTCACTATCCAACAAGTTCAAACATTGATATAGATCTACAGTCATAGGAAACTACACTATTAGTGTTATACTTGATTAATTAAGCCAATCACTCATTTTTCAATTGCATCAAACAAGTTACAAAAAAGTCATAGAGATATAATGTAGGAATTAATTAAGTCTTAAAAACTAGATTAGATAAAAAATGTATCAATATATTCAAAACCACATAAAATAGAATCATGTTCCATCTTTGGCAATAACGACCCCAATTTCACAAGTTATAGGGAACAACAAGACCCAAAATATGATTAAGACCATAACAGTAATAACTCATCATAGGAATATCTTATCCACTTGGAATTTATCACATATCTTAAAAAGATAGTAACCAAACAAGATTCAAAATTTTAGACAAAAAATCAAAGGGAACAAAAGTCAAGATTAAGTCAATATTAGAATACAAGTAGGCCAAAACTAAGCATAGATGAGCCATATTGACATATCAGGTATACTTTAAACTAGAATTTGGGAACATAAATGCTAGGGAAAAGTAGTAAAGTGCTACAATATTATTTTATCACTATTAAAGGAAACATATCAAATTTGTCCTTTAAGAGCATTTCGTCCAAAGATATTCAAACCAACACGCATATCTCCTCTAGGGCCTACTTAACTATTATAGGGTATATCTCATCATATTAATGAAAAGTGTATCAACACACATGACCATGTAGAACTCCATATCAAATATATGATGATATTTCCTATTACATTCTAACTCATGCATATCCAATCATGGAATAAACTCTAACAATTTGGCCCTACTTTCATCCCAATGATGGTACCCATATCATTGCCTTCAAGTTAAAAGTCTCAAGCCATAAAGTATATCTCTATTCTCATATCAAATTTATATCATATCATATCTTATTTTATTTTACACTTATTAAATTTCTTATCAGTATAGGATGATAAGACAAGAGAAGTATAGATATTAATCTGATTAGGTGAGATATTACATTAAGTGACATCTTTAAGTTTAGGTTGCCCTCAATTACATATGGTTCATGTTTGCTTTGTAAACCCGCAAAACCTCACGTTTACTTTATATTCATGATCCATAATTATAAATCTTGATGTAAGTATTTTAATTCAATATTTAATTATAACCTAGTACAAGCATATGAACATTTACAAGAAATAAAGTAACTCAAGAATATTGATCCAAGTACCCATTAAGGTATAAAATATCATGATAAGGTTCAAATAACCACTTCGGCCATATCCATGCCAATTTTACAACTTAATTTTAGTTAATTTCAAAAGTTTAGACCAGGTCTAGTGGTATGTTACAATGACAGTTATGTTAATGGCCAGAGTCAAAGAAGGTTCATAACACTGTTCAAAGTACACATTTATTGCACAACATGTCATTTCCAATCATAAAGAGATTCAAAATTAATTAAGGTTTTATTATTACCACCAGAGTTATAATTCTATTCATGTTACATGCATGTAACACCATATAAAATTTCATGATCAAACTCCAAAGTATGAGCAAAAACAAGATTAAGCACATACATATCATTTTAAAGTCTAGATGAGATACTCCTATGTATGTAGCCTATATTCAGTATATTTCTAGCGGCATAAAAGTTGTACAAAATCTTATATACACTCTATATTGTTATCTATATATAAATATAGATCACAGAATTTGTTTTCCATCATTATGGCATCCCAAAAGCAATAGATAGTCCATTTTTTCGATAAATTCACATATATTTCATATTTTAAAATTGAAGGCCTTGTAAAGACATCTTATAAAAATTATAAACCAACATTAACATGTAAAGAGAAGTAATAAATTATGAGGTCATCCCATAAGGATGCAAACCAGTCTATGATAATAACAAATTTAAGCATAGAAGGCAAGATCTAGGTATGTAAGGTGACATTTAAACATTTCTCTATTATTTAGGCAATGAATGCATGATTAAATCAAGGATAGAGTAAGAAACCCGGTTGAAAAATGTGCAAGAAGTATATTGCTCTTCCATTCCTTGCTTATCAGACTTCAAACATATCCATCAACCTCCCAAAACTCTATCTAGGCTCCATATATCTAAATCTAGTGTAACCTAGGTCAAAGAGAGAGAGAGAAACATGGCATTTTTAGCTCTAGAAAGATGAAACCAACATGGGTGACCATGGAGCTTAGACAAGAGGAAGAAGTAGCAAATGCCAACAAGAAAAAAGAGAGAGGAAATACATTATCTTATATGTTTAATATTAGAAATAGGCAATTAAGCTTTGGTATGTCCTATTGAAGCTTGATCATCAACATGCATAGTAATACATAGACATGCAAGAAAATACAAGCTCCTTTCTCAAAATAATGATCTTACATGGAAGATCAACTTGAGATACACTTCATAATACCATGAAATCAACACCATATCTCATGAACAACCCTCCAGAGGCCCCAAAGAACCTCTTTTATGCAAGATCTATGGTAAACTTATGCAAGAAAGGAGAAGAGAGGGTGCTTTAGTTGTTTGGAGCAAGAAACATGATGGAAATATATAGAGCTCGTAATGTGGAATAAGAAGACAAGAAAGACAATAGATAAGATAGATCATAAAGTATAACTTACATGAATGGTATTGAAAACGAATTTATAAGGCCAAAGATCTACTAGGGAAGTTGCATATCCAACATACACAAACATGAAAGAACAAATCCATGGACATTGAGGTTCATGGAACATTTGTAGGTTTATAGATGCTACTCCTCTTCTTAGAAGGTCCCTTGGATATAAACTAAAAGAGGGGGTTGAGGGGTCAGGGTTTGGGTAGATATAAGTTTAAAGGTCAAAAGACTGAAATAGCCCACAACATAAGTGAACTATTTGGTCACAAGGCAAGGAGGATAAAAATGAACTTACTCAAATAGTCCCAAAAACATTTAAAATTTTCAAATACAACACACTAACGAATAAACATATAAACTCATTTATGCAAAAAATGAAATTTAGTCCTTAATTTTGGTGAAATTTCATGCTAGTCCACATATGTACATGAAATTACAAGATTAAGGCAAGCATTATCCAATTGAAGTCGAATTAGTGTCATCCATTAACAAATTGACTTGTATACTCAAATAAGTATCAGTATTAAAGAAAACACGTGTTTATATATTTTACAAAATTTTCAATTAGGTCCTCATACTATATTGAAATTACAATTAAGTCCACAACTTGTAAGGAAAATTAGAACTAGGGGAAACAATGTGCATTATTTGAACCAAATATAGGATTTATCTTTATCATTTACTCTTAAAACTTTATAAATCATATAATTATGATAATAAGAAATATTAGATAGTAATTAATGTTAATCTAGGTTCATGGTCTCACAGTATGATCAAAATTGAGTTGTTGATGGTAGAAATGGTGGATATGGATACTATTATGAGTGATGGAAACGAATTGGTTGGTATATTTTCATAGAGTTTAAGTTCTATTTTGTTGTGTTCTATACCAAGGTTTTTATATTTTGTGGTATTTATCCAAAATGTGTGTTTTCCAAATGGTATGTTTTTCTTCATAGACCTAGTGTAAGACCCTAATCAAAGCTTAACTTTAATTTCACAAATATCTTGACCGATTTGTGAATAATTTATTAGGTTTGAGATCACTTGATTTAATAGAACCTCTAAATTGAAGAACTTGTAGTTCTTTGTGCAAATTTCAATTTTCCTTGCAGGTTATGGTCTAAATTGAAAATCCACCATAATGTGAGGATTTTATTGCAAATTTGAAGAAAATTATATGAACTGATGTTTTTCTTCACATTTATTAGTTCTTGGAAGCAAATGCTTAAGAGATAACCCTGTTTTGGCTTCATTTGCATCCTATTTGCCTTTAGTTACAGTTTTATATAAATATATGGAGTAATACCACCATAATTGAGGTTGTAATTGTAGACTTTAGTGTATATTATCTAAGTTAACATTTTCATTTGTGATATTTCTTGATCCAATGAACTTTTAACTTAGTTTGTATATTATCAAATATTGATAGAGTCTTCAATAATATGGAGTTCATGGATAGTTTTAGTGAAACTGGGGCTCAAACCATTTCTAGTATTTACATTTATCACATGATTTTTGAAGCCAGTCTATATAAAATGACGAGAAAGGGTACTCCATCCAGAATTTTAGATTCATAAATGTGTGGGTGAATCATGATAGTTTTCTAGATCCTATAAAAAGGAGTTGGTACTCTACGTTTGTTCCTACCACCCCTATGTACAAATTGAATATAAACTGAGTAGCATGAGAAGATGCCTTTTGAAATGGAATAAAGAATCTATGGCAAATTACATTTCTAATTCCAAGAAGCTTGAGAATGATTATTTGGACTTGAATATCAAAGGTGGCAAGTTTCATGTTGATATTACTTTATCAAATAAGCTCTCTAATGTCATGAAAGAGGTTGATGTAGCTTTTGGACATAAAGAAATTTTCTTTAAAAAATAGTTTATAGTTTTGTGGTTGAAAGAAGGGAATATTAATACTAAGTTTTTCTATATCTATCTAAAGACTAGAAGACTTAAAAATAACATTTCCTACATTTTCATTAAATTGTCAAGGATCATATTATTTCTTTCTATGAAAATCTTTTCAACCCTACCCTTTGCTTCCATGAAAAATTTGGAGGATGACTGCATTATTCCTCATATTTCTAATGAACATGCTAAGAATATTAGTATATAGACTAAGTAGGAAGTGAAGGTAACTGTGGAGGGACTCAAATGCAACAAGGATCCATGCCATGATGATTACAATGTGGACTTCTTTAGAAGTACTTGGTATATTGTTGGTGAGGGTGCGACAAAGGTCATTTTTATTTTTATTTTATAAGTAAAAAATATTTAAAGGGAGTAACATATCCTTTGTTACACCGATTTCTATGAGAAATGATCCTGAATTGATTAGAGATTGGAGACTTATCTTTTTGTGTAATCTATCTACAAAATCATCACTAAAATCATAGCTAACAGATTAAAACCCAATTTGCCTTCTATCATCCATTTAAATCAAATGGCATTCATTAAAAGAAGAAATACTGGCGATTCTTGATTGCTTGCTAATGATATTTTGAGCTACTTCCTAATCGAAAATCCAGTCCTAAAATATGTACAAAGGTTGAAATTTATATGGCTTATGATATTGTGGAAAGAAAATATATTCTATTCATGATGATGAAGTTGGGATTTCCAGAATGATGTCTTAAGTGGATTTATTTGAGCTTTGAGTCTACTTCTTTTCAAATTCTTATTATTGGAGTTGCCTCTAAACCTTTACATGGTTCAAATGGTATATGAAAAAGGTGACCCCATTACACCTTATCTCTTTGTAATTGTCATACATGACCTTAGTTCCTTGATTAAATCTTTTTGTGGAAGAAAGGAGATGAGCCTTTTGGGGCATCAAAAGATTTTGGAGTCTCTCATATAATATTTTATGATGAATATTGACATTTTCTAAAAGAAACACTAGTAATTTTTAATCTATTAAGAAGGCTTTATGTATGTTTGGTGAGGCATTTGGGTTGAACTTGAATCCTAACAAGAGATAGATTTTCCTAAGTAAAAATGACATTGATGACATGATTCTAAGTATCCGCAATGTAAACTTTGGGTCTTTATCTATTAATTATTTGAATCTTGCTTTATTCTATGATCTATTAACAAAAAACATGTGCTTACCTATTATAGACAAGGTCAATAAGAAGTTGAATTCTTGGAAAAGCAATAAGCTCTTAGTGGTTGGTCATCTATCGTTAGTCAACTTTAGTCTTATATTATATTCAAGGGTAAAATACTTTTCTGATTCCTAAATTAACTATTAAGGATTTGGAGAAACTATTCAAAAACTTCTAATTGGGATATACTAAGGAGAAGAAAATATTGCATACAATTGCTTGGGGTTAGGTCTGCAAAACAAAGAAGGAAGGTGAGCTTGGTGTAAGACACATTGAAGATTGGGTGAATGCTGATGTAATCAAGAATATGTGGAATGTTACTCTGAATAAGGAATCGTTATATGTCAATTGGGTCCGTGATAGGTACATAATGAATGTTTAAATCCATTGTGGGTTGCTCTTGTGTAAGAAAATTCTCACATTAGGGATGAATATCTGGATGATATTGAGACGAAAGTGTAATGGTTAAAAGTTTCACTTGTGTAGAGACCCTTGTTGTTAAAGGGTAAAGATTTGTGTAGTATATTGGGAAGTCAAATCATGTTCTAATTTGTGTAATATCTTGAGAAGTTAAATCATGATCAAGTTTGAGTGTAACCTGAATGGTAGATGGGTTTTTACTGATACTCATGGTTCCAATGTTGTTTTTAGTTTTCAATAATCTGAGACATCTTAGTGAAGATGCTAATATTATATTATTTAATTTTAAAGATAAAATGAAGTTCTAGGATCCTTGGAATGCATATAGAAGCATACTGAAAAAAATTAGATGGTTTGAATGGATCTGGTCAAACAATTTTCCAAGAAGAACTATCATCTTGTTATGATTTTTTTTAAAATTGTTTACCTACCCATGATGTGGTGAAGATTTTAGTTTTTGTTATGTATCTAGATGTATCTTGTTGTGATCATGAAGAATACCTTAATCACTTATTATTTTTCTTCCTATTATCTGTTAGAATTTGGGAAAAGTTTGACAATATTTTATCAGAGGAGGATCGATTGTTGGCAGGAGTTGCTAAGTAGTAGACATGAAACAATGATAACTAGTGCTCTAATAATTGATGTTCTGTGTCAAGAGATATATAGAATGATGTACTCTAGAATTTTAAGAAGTGTTAATTCTGTTTGGGTGAGTTTGATGGCTGGAAGGAGTTTGCTTATTTAGTAGATAGTTATGATTGTACAACTTATAACTTATTATAGAAGGATAGGTTGGTCTATAATTTTTTTCCTTCATTTTGTATATGTCTTGTACATATAAATCTCATTGAATAAAAATAAGGAGAGGTGTGCTTGATTCACCAAAAATACTTAGTTTGTATGAATTCGATCCTAGGGTTTCTGACCTAAACCTACCCAAGTGTGTGCATGGATGATTGACCTTTGACATATTTTCTTGTGACTCATTAGTTTTGGGCCCTTTACAACCTTGATACCTAAGTTACAAGTGGTTTGCTGATGAATAAGTGAAGAGCTTACCTCTATTAGTGACTAATGACTTTGATAGGATGGTATAGAGAGTGATTCCATAGATTTTCATATGTCCATCTGAATAGCCTTTATTCATTGACCTTTGATACATTAACCCTTTGACCTTGATATGTCCAACCATATGTTGTCATACTTTTTGGTATTTTGAACCGAAATATTTATCTTCTATATATATGATTTGGAAGGGTAATTTGATACCACTTGGCTATATATCCCACATACCCTTGACTATTATGCCCCTTGACAACTTAATTGAAGTGGCGTCATTTAGTATTTTGACTCTTTGTCTTATATATGCCCCTCCAAATCGACCCCTCATGCCTATTTGGCTTAGATAAAATCTTATAAAATGTGTCTTGGAGCTCAATGGCCTTGATAGTCACTGTCGGATCTTGATACCTTGCTTGGAGGAGGATCTATGCATCCATGTTGATGCATGTTGTTGATTAAGCTTCTCTAAGGTGTTCACAAGATTGATAGAGTCATTTCCAACCCTAACAAGTAACATCGATATTATAACATCTATTTTCTTGTTTCAACTCACACATTATTCTACCTTTGATGAAATCCATGGTCTTCCACGGTGTAAACTTGTGCATATAGCTTAAATATCAACCTTTCTCTCATTTTTGCCCTACTTTTCCCTAGATCTTGGAGAAAGATGCTTTATAAGAGATTTTAGAGGTTGGAGCTCGGATCTTTGGTAATTGTTTTTGTAGTTTCTTGTGTAGCTTGCATTGATCTCCTTGGAGGCAAATGATATAACTCTTATTCCATGTCCTACCTTCATATACATGGTAAACCCTATATCAGAAGAAAAAAAAGCAGGGGTGGTGAGAATCAAGGATAGGTTGCGTGAAAGCTGTCTAAGATGGTATGGACATGTGCAACATAGACCAACAAGTGTAGCTATTCAAAGCATGGTTATTGAGTCAAGCATGACTAAAAGAAGCACAAGCAAACCTAAATTAACTTGGGAAGAGATTATAAAGAGAGATTTTGAATCTTTACATCTTGATCAGAGTATGACCCATGAAAGAGCTGATTGGAAAAGAAGGATCCATGTAGCTGACCTCATCATGATTGGGATTGCGGCTTAGTTGATGATCATGATGATATACATGGCATATCCTAATCTTTCTCTAGAATCTCCTAACATGATAAAAGATGATACTTTTATGGAGTGTTTGATTAAATAATATGTAAATATGAAATTGCATGAGATATTTAATCTCCTAACCATATTCCCTGGATTCAATATTATTAACACTTAGTTATGTATTAGAAAGAATTTTGAAATTATATGCTTTTATTCCTAAAACTATCATCTTTAGGGTACCTTGATACTACTTAATGGGAAACTAAATTATATGTTATTCCTTACTATTTTGGAAGTTGTCCTAGTTTATTTCTAAGATGTTATACTAACCTTTTTTCTTTTGAAATTTTGTTTGAATTAGGCTTGCTATATAAGGGTGGGTAGTTTGTGCGTAAAGGTGTGTTTTTATGCCTAATCTTTCTTAATATGCATCACAATAGACTTATAATGGCATGTTTGGTTCCTTTGATGCTCGAATGTGAAATTATAATGCTCCTTTATTCTTATCATGGTGAAATAGATACAATAATTACATGCACATTTTGTTTCTTGTAAGTCTAAAGAAAATAAAAATGAGTAAAAACGTTTTAAAAGTACTAATTTATATGGTATTTAGATACCATGTGATGGGAAAATGAGATGGATGAAGTTCCATACTATTTAAAAGTTGTTATAGAATTATTATAATATTTTCCCTATTGGTTATGTTGCTAGAAATTTGTATGGATTAGACTTTCTATATAAAAGTGACTCATGTATGCATAAAGGAGGTCTTTTAATGCCTACACTTGTGTTAGATGCAACTTTCACGTTCCTTCAATTTTTAAGTTGAAATTTTGCATGGAGTTGTATTACTTCCATGTGGTGTGGATTCCAAAATTTTACGTGGATATGATATTTCTATAGTGATTTGGCCTTGTTATGGTCTTTGTGATGATTTGGGCTTCAGTGTGCCCTAATGTGGTGATTTATACCTTGTTGTGGCCACTAAGGGTAAGTTGGGTTTCATGTACTGAATTGATGCTACATGTATTGTGATAAGTAGGGGTGTAATATGGTGTTCCATATTGATGATTGGACCTTGTTGCAGTTGAGAATGGGAAGATGGACCTTGATGTTCCCAAAATTAGTGATTTAGGCCTTGGTATGGCTAGAGAAGGTCAGTGACTCATCTTTGAGTAATTTGATATATGTTTTAATAAATTTAACATAATATGGAGTGATTATACTTGTTTAATAACACAAATAAATATCTTTAACTTTTTTGTAGCTTGATAATTGCAATTGGATTATGAGTAAGTGGTTTAGCTAATCAATAGTAAACCTAATCTTTAAGTATAAGAGTTGCATTGTTGGAAGTATGTGTGGATGTATAATGATTATCTTGTTAGTATCCATATATAGTGTGGTGACCAAAGGTGGTTTTCTTTGGTACATGAGTAGTGTTGGGATTTTTGGGATTGAAAGTCACTTTCTTTAGCACCCATGTTGGTTTGTCAATGATTGAAGGTTGTTTTCTTTAGCACATGTGTTGTGTTGCCATATTGCTGACTAAAGATCACTTTCTTTAGCACGTATACTAGTATTTTGGTGATTGAATGTTGTTTTTTTAGCACCTGTGTTGTGTTGGTATGTTGGTAACTAAAGCTTGCATTTCTTTGGGACGCATGATGGTTGATGCACATGATTTTTATACCAAAAATGGGGCTTATTTAGGCATGATTTAAGGATGATTTCTCTCACATTCATGTGTTTTATGAATATCTTTCCTATATTTCCTAAAATGCTCCTATGTGCATAAATATAATCCATTTTACATATATTTAGACCGAATTTGCATCATTTTATCATTTTCCTAGTGTAATGATGCCTAAATTGCATGCATTAATTGAGTCAAAACAAAACAAAGTCATTAACACCGAATTATTTTGGTTGCACTGACATGAAGATGATTGGAATTGACAATAAGAAAGGAAGAACAAGAAGAAGGAAGAGGAAGTATCAAAAAGGCATCTCAGTACCACCAACTCAAGATTTGAAACCCCAGAGCTCAATAAAAAGGTGAAGTCAATGGCATTAACACTTACTCAATGGCCTTGATCAAGACAAGGCACATCTGATGATCCACAATCAAGTGGTGCTCTAAATCTCTCTATATAAACCAAAGGGGGGCAGCCACCTAGAGACATCTCATATGTGGGAAAGGTGTAACACCGGTCACTTGCAAAATCATACGCAATATAGAGTGGAAGCATACATTTCATTTACTTTAAGGGGGGATGTTACAGTCACAGCATTCCTTAGATAAAAATAAAGTTTATATAACAATTACAGGATAAACGTAATAACTCTCATTCTCAACTCATTAATAAGATTCACTCACTTATGAACTTAAACTAAACATGCATCACACTTAAAAACCATATACTTTCTTTTAAACATGAAAAGAAATCTAAACTAGGTATATATGGTACCCCACCAGGTCTTTTCTTCTGAAGATCCTCAAAGTAGCCTTTTCATATTAGATAGCTCGACTCCTCTATGCTTTCTCCTTACCTACAAACATCGTGCCCCAAATTATGTGTAATTGGGAAGTGGAATTGAACATATTATATCTTAAAGAGAACATGTAAACTGAGAAATAAACTTTAAAAGTTGAAGGTTGAACAAAAGACACAATTACTTTTAAATCATTTCATTTATCTTGACCTATATAAGAATCCCAGGTTTGAAGAAAGTGCATCTTCTCTTGTGAACCAAAGTGCCTCTTGGGTTGCACTGAAGTACCTCTTATCTTCTAAATCGAAGTGCCTCTTAGTAAGGATCCTATAAGTTATCTTTTATCATTACATTTCTCCTAAAACTCTTGAATTTCCCTCATTTCCTTTTTCCTTACTCTCAATATACATGGGAGATGATACAATAAATATTAGAATAAACATGACATTAAATTTATCGATCCATTGAGTCTTATCTTTATAAACAACTTAAACAAGAGATAATTCATTCTTTCATGTACACTGTATATGTGTGTGTGTGTTCACACAATCAATACTTATGTTCATAGTGCATGGATCACTTACCTTTCTCTTATAGAAGATTGTAGTTCTTCTTAAGTTGATGAAATTCTGCTCTCATTCTTGGGGTTGATGAACTCTAAATACCTTGTTAGAGGAACTAGCGTTCATTAATAATTAATATCAACTTGATTTCTAGAACTTACTTATGTTGATCATCTTATATTCATGTATTATCCATACATTTTGAACCTGGATCTGAATAAAAGTATTTTATTAAAGTTCTTCATCTTTTCCTGATCATATACATATATATATATATAGATCTACCAATTGCTTTCTACATGATTTACAAGTCAAACATGTATTATCTAATCAGAAGGTGCCATGTCAGTGAGTAATACCTTAGTTCCTATTATATTTCTTATTTGGGCTCATGGATCCCTTGCTTGGGTCCATTAAGCTACAAACTCAGATCCACCTCCCCATCCTTCTTCCTTTTCTATAGATACCCCGTGTGTGGGCTCTATTTCTATGGGTAAATAGAGCGCCTATTGCACCTCCTAGGTAGAGTGCTACAATGATGGTTGCACCATGCACAACCCTTAAAGTAGTTGACTGAGTCTGGTGTGACTCCATAGACACGCAAACGTCCTCAATAGATGTTGAGGAGGTCTAAGGGTGTGAGTGCTTAGGAAAAATGGATGTGGTGGGTTCATGACAACAATACTGAGAAGTGAAGGAGGAATGAAGATGTACATGATGGTATTGGGGTCTGAAACATACCAAGGTACTGTGTTGATTCTATAGATTAGGTTTACAAGAGTTATATAGGCATGGGAGGCACATATATGGGCTGGTATGTAGTGCAAATCCCAATCCCAATTGGAGATCAGTGAAGTCCCAAAATTTCATGGCAATGGCATGGATTAGATGTTGTCAGGTTCTACTTGCCTTCACAAATACAATGCGATACTTTCCAGAATATGTGGAGGTCCATAAAGGGAAAGAGAGGTGGAGGGGGATTGGAGTTCTTGTAGCCACAAAACTTTGTTGAAGTCTGGGAGAAGAAGGTGACTTTGTGTCCCCATTTTGAGTCCAACTCAGATCCAACTCATGCCCCTATATTCTTTGTTTTACATGTTATCTTCCTTTCTTTTAGAGAAAAGTCATGTTTAGAAGAAAAAATTACATATCAAGTTGTTAATCCCTTTTCCTCAAAATAAGTATTTTTACATACGTTTAGCACTATGAGTACACTTACGTTTGAATCTCTTTACTGCATTGACATGTTCACTTACGTTTAGCACATGTACTTAAGTTGTGTCAAGGTTTTTGAGGAGTTGTTGGGGAATGAGCAATTCTAGCACTATGAGTGTTGAAACCGATCACCCTAGGTCATTTTTTTTTCTTTTACATTTCATTGTTACATATTTTTGTCAAAATAATTTCCATGCATTTTGAAAATAATGCTACATATTTTTGTTAATAAAATATTTCATGTATCCTTTTTATTACAATTGTTGAGTACCTTTGATCTGTAGAACTACTTTTATATTGTAAAGTCACTTGAGTGTCATGGAGGCATGATGAGTGAGTGAATTGATGAAGGAGATGATGGAGAAAATGATGGCCTTCACAATGCACTTGGAACCTTGAATTGCGATAGATTCCCAATATATGAATATTGTAGGTGTTCGTGGTAGGAGATTAATTACAAGTGTGATTATCAACAATGGTTGGGAGATTTATATTTTTCTTGGAGGGGTCCAACTTTTTTCTGCATGACTCTCATAGGTGCAACAACCTCAAATGCACTAGAAGCATAGTTCTTAGCAAAATAAGAATGAGTGGGATTCAAATAAAGATGTTAGTTTGAAAGACGTTCTTCGAAAATTCATAACCACCAATTTGGAAGTTCCAACACAAATCATAGTACCTCTACATAAAATATTATTGGTAATAAAATAGATCTAGATTGTACATATAAAATAAGAACTGAGTAATTCAAGTTGATTTGAAAGTATAATTTTATTATATTCACAACTAATATATTTACTAACCACTTTGGGTCAGCCGACCGACCCTATAGTCACCCGAAACACCTGTGACAGAAATCAACAAGAAAGACTGATATCATTAGATTACTTTGGATGGATCAGATATATTGTGGGCTAATACAAAAGTACTTGGGAAACTTCCAAGATAATCTTGCATGACCTATTCTATCCCATCCACAATCGTATTCCCAAGGAGAGTTGGAGACAAAATGTAACAAACCAAAACCTAGAAACTTACCCTATTCTAAAATTAGAAAGCTTGTGAGATCGGTTCCCCATACTTTACCAAATAAAGATAATATTATACCTTAACTAATGAAGTTAATACATATAACAAATTATGAGGAATTACGCTCAGTAATAACTTAAATATGTGCTAACATTTAGGTAAGTTCATGAAATATATTACATGTTTCCTTTACTAACTAATATTCACATAATGGTTAAATAAGAGGAATGATGTTCTTAATACATGTATTGAAATAACAATTAGAATTTTCATGTAAAATCATCTAACTTAAAGCGGACTAAATATGTTAAATGAGTAAAATATGGAATTTCATGCATAACAAAAAAATATATAACCTTTTTGTAATAATGTGTAAATAATTAGACTCTAATTTAAGATTATCAATATATATGTAGATACATTTCCTAAACCATAATGGTGATTAACTCACAAAATAAAATTCCAAAACTCAAATATAATGATAAAAATGTGTTCCTTGGGTCCAATTTGCTTGGGTGCCAAGTTTCACATTGTTTGAATGATAAAAACTATCTTAATTTTGTTTATAAAAGAAAATATGAGTTTTGCTCCAAAATATTAAACAATATGCTTAGTGAATTCAAAAGTTGAAATAAATCCCAAATTTGGATTCCACGTACCAAAATTATTCTATGTGTGAATTTTCACATTAATTAGACAATCTCATTTATCCTGGTTTTATTTAGGAGAGAGAATATAAATTGAAGTTCAAAATATTAAATAAAATTGAACATATTACCAAAATGGAAAATTAATGATAAAATCATATTCATCACGTTTTATTCTGCTTGTCGGCCAAGTTTCACATCTTTTGAGTGTTTCTAGATGCCTAAAATTCATTAAGAAAATAAAATAAAAGATAAGGCCAAAAAAATTATTGTTAAAAGGAGAACATCTATATATTACATAAACATGACAAACCAACTTTTATGCCTTATACATATATAATTTAGGAGAAGTTGTAATAATAAAATTATATCATAACATAAAGGAAAACAATGCGGTACATGCATGTTAATCTATGGAAAAGTAATCATGGAAGAAAATGTAAAAAATGTATTTACTTTCTAAATATAATGGGAACAAAGTAATTACAATAATTTGGAATACAAGAGATATTTTAATAAATTATAACCAACTTTATAGAACTAATTCTCTCTACTTAATGTTTGAAAACAATAGATAAATGAAAAAATTATGTTGATATATCATAAAGGAAACAAATATTTTAACTCAATTATATATTTGTTTGGAGACAAGAAAAAACCATTCACAGTTTTATATAATGGGTTACTTAACCCAAATAAGAAATAATAAAAATATTTACTAAAACATTTCCTTATTAAACCTCCCTATTACCTCATAAAATTGTTAACAACAAGGAAAATAGGAAAATACTTTGATAGATAATGTTTTCTCCCTTTCCATTTGAAATTCATGTGTCTATGATAACTAGTTTTGGATATATGCATAAATTTTTTTTTGGGAAAGATTTACTTTCAATTATTAAGATGCATCAGAGATGCAATTAACGTGTGGATTACAAAAATCAATCTTAGAAGACTGAGAGTGGGACCCAATACAATATAAGTTGGGAATGACTAGAGAAAAACTACTTGGAGGTGCTTCGTAAATGCTTGTGCAAATGTCTGCATTATGTAGCTTTGCCAACAGGTCAACCTCTGCATTTTGAATCCTTGGTATTTTCCATATAACAACTGGCCAGTTGTTTTGAAGTGATGCTGCAATAGACGAAGTCCATCTATACAACATAGGCTGGTGAATACGTTGACCGTTAAATGTTGCCACAGTAGTGGTTGAATCTGTCTCTATTACAATAGATGTCCATTGTAGTTGTCAGACTGATGAAAATGTGAACTCGATAACAGCACACTCAGTTTCAAAAACAGACGAAGTGTAAAGCCATTTTGATCCTCCATAAAGCCAATGCCCTTGATGAGATTGTGCAGTGAAAGCAATAGTAGATCTTGATGGAGATACTGAAGCATCACCATTTATTTTGATCCACCCAAATGAAGGATGTAGCCAGAGGTTGGGTGTTGTATTCAGATAAGTTATTGAAGGAAGTGTAGGCTGATCTGAATTCCAACCATTTTCAATAATAGTAACCAATCGACGTATGGAATTGCAAATTTTGGGGACTAAGCAACTTTCATTGTTGAAAACTTTGTTATTACGTGCCAGCCAGATTGAATAGCAACCAACTAGGAAGGTTGTATATACTGTGAAGTCTGCAGATATACCTGACTTTATCCAGTTTGAAAGTGAAGAAGAGAACAAGCCTGGAAGCTTTTGTGGCATGTTTAAATGTAGCCAAATTTCTGTTGCGATATTGCAATCTCTCAGTAGATGTAAAGTAGATTCAGATGCTATAGAAGATAATGGATGTGCTGGATTATCTATAAAATGTCATTGATATCTACATTCGTTTGTCATTAAACCATTATGAAGAACCAACCAAGTAAACATTTTATATTTGAAGGGTAGCCTTAGTTTCCATAGAAGTCTCTAAGGACCAGAAAACTGAGGTTGTGTACCTCTTATAATGGATTCATAAGCTACAGTCGATGTGAAAAGACCAGACTCAGTCATATTCCATGCAAAAGTATCTAGTTGTATATCATTAAGAGGAGGATGCAAAGAAATTATCTTGTTGAATAAATCTAGAGGGAAGTATGTCTTCAAAAAATCAATATTCTAATTTGAGTCATTGACTATACTGCCAACTTTTAGGTCCAAGAGGTCCATTGGTAAAGGAATAAATAATCTGTATATTTGATTCTATATACCAGGAATCCAATTATCAAACCATGGAGATGTTTGCATGCCATTTATGATTATTTTTTTACTGTTAGTTTGTAAAAATCAGTTTGTGAAGATATAAATCTCCAGAATGCAGTACATCGTAGAGAAGATGTAGTAGACCAGTACTTGTATTTGTTTGTAATAGTTCTTACCCATGGAGCAGTCAAGTGTGAGAATATCTGCCATGCTGACTTCATTACAAGAGCAGCATTCCAGTCGTGCCTAGATTTCACTCCCAAACCTCCATCTTGCGTAGTCATTATAAGACGATTCCAAGCAACCAAAGAGAGTGGTTGTCTTGAACCAGGGCGTCACCAAATGAACTGTCGAATAATTCTATCAATGCGTGAACACAGAGATATCAGAAGATAGCATGTTTGCATTGAATAAGTCAGAATGGCTGCTAAAATTGATTTTGTTAAAGGAACTCTTCCAGCCAGATTAAGGGTCTTTGCAGTCCATCCATTTATTCACTTATCAATAGTATGATAGATTCCTTCATATGTAGATTTGGTTATTCTGCCATGAACAATAGGAACTCCAAGATAACAACCTAAATCTGTTGTATGTAGCATATTTGCCTTAGTACAAATGGCCGTTTTAATAGAATTAGGCATAGAAGGTGAAAAGCAGATAACACTTTTATCAGTAGAGATTGCCTGCCTGGAAGCTTTTTCAAAAGTTTTAAAACATTGCATAATAACATCCATCTGAGATAGATTATCCTGTGCAAAAATTATTATATCATCAGCAAATGCCATATGCAAAAATGTAGGACCTTGTTGTGAGATCTTAATAGGTTTCCATAATCATTGAGAGATCTTCTCCTCTATCAGTAGACTAAGTCTATTCAGACACATAACAAATAAATATGGAGATAATGGATCTCGTTGGCGAAGACCCCGTGATGCTTTGAAACTTGGAAGAAGTTCACCATTCCATAAAATGCTTATACGTTCGCCACAAATAGAATTCATGATATAATTATTATGGGTTCCAGAAGTCCAACCTTTGTAACTGTGTCCAAGATAAAGGCCCATGACATTCGATCATAAGCTTTTCTCAGATCTATTTTAATTGCCATGGTCTTTGCAGAGTTTTGCCTTCACATAGTGTGTATTATTTCTTGAACTAAGATAATATTATCTATAATTTTCCTACCTAGAATGAAACTGGATTGAGAAGGATGAATCCAACTAGAAATATATAGTTTAAGCTTGTTTACAATCAGTTTGGAGCAAAGTTTAAGGCTGATGTTGTTTAAGGATATAGGGTGTAACTATTTGCACGAGAGAGGATGAACCACTTTAGGAATAAGAACTAAAACAACATCACACATTGAATATGGCAGCGGAATTCTAGAAAGAGCCTTGTGTATAGTCATAGACAAAGACGATTGCACGATCTCCCAGTAATGTATGAGAAATTTAACATCTACTCTGTCTGGTCCAACAGCTTTCTGACGACCCATTGACTTTAAAGTAAAATAGATTTTTGATTGTAAAGGTAGACGCTGAAAGAATAATTTTTCATCTGTTGATAAAGTAATTTGTGGAACTGGCATTGAGTTAAAAGATTGTTCACTGGATGTGTCATCTGACTAGAATTGTTGTTTGAAAAACTTGAGTACTAACTGTTTCAACTGTCGGGGTTCTTCAATCCAGTTTCCTTGTGAATCTTGTAGCTTAGTTATAGTATTTCCCATTCGCCTGGCTTTGACTTCCTCATGTTGACTTCCTTAAAATGAATAATAGATTCATATTTTATTTGTAACTCAGAACAGAAAATATCAATGTGTTGTTCATATTGAAAACTTAGAAGACATTGCATTGCTTCAATAGATTGTATCAGGTTGTTCTTCTGACGTTGAGTAATATGAAGATTTTCCTAGTCCCAAGCAGATAGAGAAGGTTGAGCACGTGAAATGGATGTTGTGAATTCATTAGAGCGATTCCAAATTGACTATAATAAAGAAGAGAAGGAGGGATTTCCAAGCCAACTTGCTTTAGTCTTGAACCTGAAAGAGAACTTCTTCCTCTTTGTATCATGAAACAGGATAGGACGATGATCCAAGAAAATACTAGTTAGGTGAGTAACTAAAAGATGATAATGCTATATCCAGAGAGAGTTACCCAAAACACAGTCCAAGCGTTCAAATAGAGCCCCCACCTTGTATGTGAAAGGGATACTAGAGAATCCCAGGTCTGATAAATCAGATGATTGAATACAGTCTCTAAAAGCCTCAACTTTTGTAAAGTTAAATCAATGACTTTCTTTCTTTTCCGAGGAGTTTAATATGGTGTTAAAGTCTCCCATTATAGTCCATGTTTTAGTGATATGGGATGTTATCCTGGGTAAATGCTTCTAGAATAAACATTTAATATGTGGATTATGGTGTACATAAACAAAGGTAATATAGTATTTTCCATCTACAAAATAGTGAACAAACTACCTATGACTTTCAAGGATCTGTAGCCGTACATGATCTGCTTGCCAAAGTATCCAATTTCAGCCTGAGAACCCTCTGGATTCAACCCTAAAGGAAGAAGTAAAACCCAAGGCAGTTATAGTGCGGTCTGTCTGGGTTCTAGAGATTCGTGGTTCAATAATACAAATAATCTTTGGTATATATTTAAAGATAAGTTCACGAAGATAATATTGTGTGCCTGAATTTGAGATTCCTCTAACATTCCATACTAGTGTGTCCATCCGCAGATTGAGTTTGTGAGTCGACACCAATTATTTCAACATCTTGTGCACCTGTCTAGAGTTGTTTTGCATGACTCCTGATTAGGTATGGATATTCCTTCATCTTACCTGAAGAATTACAGTGGTGGCAACCTTTATTATCTGAGTAGGATAATGAATTTGTTGGTGTGTCATCTTTGTCCGGGTTAGTTACCTGTGGAGAGTCGGGTAAAGTTTTAGATAATATCATCATGTCATAAGTAGCTTCTGAAATCAAAGTTGTGTCATCCTGATGGATGATTACTTCATCTATCCCCGGGTTAACAACCATATGACTTGATTGTTGTAACATCACAGATTCCGTGTGTCTAACATGTGCTGCTTCAGGAGTGTGACTTATAGATACATCCTTATCAGATGATGCAACTTGATTACCAACCGAGTCTTCAACTACTTGCTTCCTCTTACGAGTCCAAATCTTAGGAGGTTTCATATTAGCAGTTGGAGACATAGATGAGGTAGGTTGTCTCAGATCTGTATTGTTATCATCCTCAGTCATAGCATCGTTTTGATTCAAGACGTCGAAACGGTTTGTTTTCGACTTGCCTGGAGAAGTATGTATCTGTTGTTTCTGAATAGGTCATCGGTCCGGTGGATGGGAGTGAATATTCCTCCCATAGAAGGTCTTCCACTGGCCCTCTTCTTCTACCCATGTCAATTCGGTCTTATCACCTGTTGCATATGTAGTCAAATATGGCCTATCATCAGAGTTCAGACATTTGCTTTATGAGTGCCCTAATTTGCTACAGGAATAACAAAGGATCGGCAATTCCTCATATTCAATTTGAAAAATAATTCCATTAATCATAATGACAAGAGTGACTGGTTTAGTAGTATCAATCTCCAATGCGATTCGTGAAAATATGCTAGGTGAACAATTAATAGTATGATCATCAATACGGAACAATTTGCCCAACACTTCTCCAATTCTTTCAAACATGATACAGTTATAGAAATGTAGCGGAAGATCCATAACCCTAGCCCATATGACAATCTTTTTAGGTAGGCCCAAGGAAGGAATTAAATCATGTGACCATCGATATATCATGAGACAAGACCCATAGATCGACCAAGGGCTTCATGTGAGTGCCTTAACATAATCCTATCGACAGTTGAATTGTACAACAAAAGCATTCATACTGAGTTCGTAGACTTTCCATCGGCCAATAGGTTTCCATAATAGTTTTAGACAATCACAGAGAGTAAGATAGCCAACACTCCTACCAAACAATTTAACAATAACTGAAAACTGCCATGGTTGGATCGGTGTGGAGACGACTTCATGCGCTAAGCAAACTTTAGAGATCCCGTTTGCATGGACCAGAAAGGTAACTTCTGGATCCAATAGAGGTTGTTGTTCAATGTCAAGAAATCTAGGATTTTCCTGATGGGTGCCTATCAAGGTATCCCAGAAACTCCTAGGTATCGACGATCGTTTTAATCTTGATTCTGATGATTCATCTGACTGAAGGTGTTTACTGCGATACCATGCATCTATTTTAGGATATGATTGTGAGTACATTGGACTGTCATCACGATCCTCATAATTATGCCCTGGTGAGGATGCATCCAGATTAGATCCTCACAAACCGCCATAGACAAGATTAATACCAACGTCCTTGAGTATGGAATTATCAGACACATTTCTGTCGGTCTCAATAGGGTCTTGACATAATTGACCATCAAGAGTAACAGTCCCATCGTGACACTCTTCAAAGTCCATATCATCCATTTCCAATGAAGCAGCATCGTCCCCAATGTACCCTCATCCTCCCCTGCCATGATTGTGCCGGCCATGGCCGCCGTAACCTCCTTTGCTCGCAGACATCTCTTGAAGCACTCTTTTTCCATTGTTTGCCTTGTTGTTTTCCCTCCAACACTGGATATATACATAAATTTAGTAGCACTTATCTCCTATGCAATAATAAATGTAATATAAATAAGCAATGGTTGCCTCAAATTTGGAATTTTGGATCTAACTTAATATTAATTAAATAGATGTCTCTTATTTAAAATAAATTTGTTATACATGTTTTAAATGACTCTAACGTGAGAAGAGAAAACATTGTGAGGAAGTCATTTAATTATGGAATGAAGCAGTGTATATGAGAGACAAGAGGTTGATAAATGGAATAATAGAAAAGGAATCCAATAATAATATCCTACGCAATTGTACATTAACATGTGATACATTGAGAAAATGATTACACAATGAGATATTCAGAAGTCTATTTATTGTAAACATAATAGTCAATACTTATGTGATCAAGTTGTTAAAAAAGGGGAAATATATGGTAAAACATATACATAAATAAATGGAAGGGAATGAAATTTTAATTTTATTCTTACCTATCATTTGTTAAAGAATTCTTACCTATCATTTGACTTGATAAGATAGTCAAAGAGTTTGACTTGAATCAAGATAAAAGATGAAATCTGTAATTACAAAATATTTAGTGGGAGCATATATGAATATTCCACATATGATGTGAAATGGAATCTCAATATTGTGAATATTGAGACTTGCATGACAACTCCTTCATCTATGAAGGATAAGGTGAAACTTCTTATGAGATAAGGATCAAGGCCTATAGAGATAGTTCTTAAATATTTCACAATGGAATTTTGGGAACATACAATAGCCATGTGTTAAAAGAGTTCAACATAGAAGGATTCAATGAGAAAGAATTGGGATTGGTCTCTCATGAACCCTATATTCTGATTCTTATGAAGAATGGAAATATCATGAATAAGATTCCATGGGCCAACTCAATAATGAATCTATCATGTAAGATATTAACAAGCTTATCCCATATGATCTTGTATGTATCAACCATGATAAGATGATATAAATTCAAATAAGGGTTATTGGAAAGTCATTAAAGATATCCATTAGTAATTGAGAAGTGACTAAAGATATATTGCTATTCAATGATCATAGAAATAAGAGGAAGTGTTAAATGTAAAGAGTTACATTGATGCAAGCTTCCATAAATGACAAAAGTGATTGCAAACTAAAATATGTTTTGATTCAATAGAATAAGTGATGATTAGTTTGTAAGGTTCCAAACTAATAGCCACTAATTCTAATCTACAACAGAAGTTGAGTATACTTGTTTTATGAACACAAAGTGATATTATATGGATCCAAAAGGTTCTTATGATGAACTTATAGATGTTCTTTGATGCCACAGTAGAAATATTGTGACAACAATGAATCTAATTGTTATGCAAGGAAAACCAGATACCATATAACAACAGATTTATCTCAGAGTGAAGAGATAAGAAACATGCAATACTGACTATAAGCAAAGTGTTGCTAACTCGCTAAATCAGCACTAATGCAACAAAAGAATGTTGGACATGTTTATATCACTAAAGATGAAATGTGATTGTCTCTAAGTGCAAGTGGGAGTCGTTTGGTAAGGTATGCTCCTAGAGCCAATCATATGATGATTGATATGGAATAATTACCTGAAAGGATTTGATTAATAATACCATATATATAAAAGGCAATCTTCCATTTATATGTTTCACTAGTTATGATATAATGAGGATACAAAGTGAATGTCTAGAGAAATATATTACTTAATGACGTATGTTGTCAACTTCCTATCCTTGTGATGAGATCATATGATTTTATGAGTACATATAGATATTCTCATTATGTCCATGATCGGTTGTTATTGTGGAAGGCTGATAGACAACAATAACACATAAGATCAGAGTGAGAGTTGGTTGATGACTAAATCTCATTAGTCATGATATGGTAATATCAGACTAAGCAAACAGATACTTGATAGAGAACAATGTATTGGACATAACCACCTCGAGAGTGACATATGATTTTGTGGTCAAAGTCATCTCTCATAGTGATAGTGGTGATTGTGATTCTTAGACCTGAAATCAATGCACTCGCCACATGTCGTTGGGTACTCTTTAATATCATCAAATGAAATCCTGAAACATGGGTTGTAATAGAAGTGATGATTGGGAGACTTTGACACATGGAGATAGACTTTATGTGAGAGATATGTGATTTGTCCCTCCTATTGGAGTATGATATGCTGGCCACTTGATACACGAGACTAAGAAACACATGCACATGCACATGTGAATCATATATGATACGTAAGTCACATTATCTTAGACAATCTACTCTTAGTTCAAGAAACATGGATTTAACTTTGAGAGGTTGACCAACCATGCCTCGATTTCATCTTAGATATCAAAGATAAAGAAATTAATCAATCACTACAATACCTTACACATTTTATAGGTTGAAGTTGTTCTCTAACTTTCCATTTAACTTGGGTAGCACTGATGTGCGACTAGGCATCACTATTTTCTTGTGATGTCATAAGCTCGTTATGGACATTCACTGCCAACATGACATGGGTCCTATAGGGTCACACACATAGAAACTCATCTATAAGAGGAGTTTGATCTTGAAAGACAATTGGATTGATTACTAAAGTGTTTAGGTGTTCAATTCACACAACTAATTGCTTGATTGACTTACCAAGTTTTCCAAACACCTATTTCATTAGTGAGACGACTATTTGGGAAGCCAGACAAGCATCTCATGTAGTTGAGACATTTGTTTGAAGTCAGGTTGATCAGAGATTGATTTGACTAAGTTTTTCCCTTGAACCGACCGGTTCAATATGATTGAATCATCCTACTCGACTCAACTCACTAGATGGTCGTCTGGGTGAATGAGATAGACATCTTGTTTGGGTGAGACAATGTTGTTGGGTCAAAAGATGATTCAGGATTTTTTATGAATAGTTTTGATTGTTCTTTACGTGAGGAACAAGGAAATTAATATGAGATATTAATTGGATTCAAAATAGGAAAATTGGTTTCAGATCAAGAACTGCCAAATAGCCATTTGGCAGTACGAGACAACCGTCTCATGTACCAGACAACTATTTGGGTGTGCAAAACAGCCATTTCTACTGTTTCAAGTTGGGAAAATTTAAGATCTTGCGGTCCTTTCCACATTTGCACATTAATCCAATATTGGATAGCAGCTGGGAACCTTGAAATTGGCCTCTATTATAAATAGAAGGGTACTGAGGGCTTCCCAGAACACAACAACACAACACAAAGGATTGAGAATCAGTTCCTCAGACAATTTTTGTCCTCTCTGGTTGTGGTAACGAAGAGAGCCCAAGCAAGTTCTACCTGAAAAGGAGGGATAGCCAATGGCAGAGAACAATGGAGAAGTTGTCATTTTAGGAGACCAGGTTGGTAACTAGTACACCAACAATGAGGAAAACTCCTTCCTGTCCATTCTTGGTGAACGACAGGAGTTCTAGTTGGTCTGTGTGGTCCGTGTTGCTGCTGGGAGACCAAACTCAACATGGAGTCTGTGGCGAGACGACAGGAGTCGCTGTAGAGGTTTCACATACACTGTTTGTGGTGAAGACCAAGAGATGCACAACCATCTTCTAAGAGAAACTTATCAACAATTACAAAGAAGTGATTTTTGTCGCCGGACTTGCTCCAGGACCAGGTATTACTTGCTAAAACCATCATTGCTATTTCATTGTAGTTGACATGATCTTGCTATTTTGGGAATACAGATAGATAATTTTTTTTGTTTCCGCTGCTCTACTCTGTGTCCGTATTTCCCAGTAGTCATGATAACATTTTTAATCATGATTGAGCACCTATTAGACCAAAGTTTTAGCATGATTATATATTGACAACTCTTCATGTTGTGACCATGTCAAAGCTTACTTTGTAATCCTATTGTATGTAAAATGTGAATGTTCAACTTTATTTTTTGTTACTAATTCTAGGCAAGCTACAATTTATTCATATTTTGTTTTGTTTCATGTTAATGTATAAATAAACTCCAAATAAATCCTTACTTCATAATTTAGTTTGCCGAAAAGGTAGATATGTGATAACATGATACTGCCATGCCATATTGAGAAAGAACTTAGAGAAATAGATGATGTAAATATATCAATGAGTAGTGTATTTCTACTTTATCAGATGAGTTGGGAGTTCATCCATATTCTTAAAAATGAATATACTTACCAGTCGGGTAGTCATGGATATCATTTGTATAGAACATCACCATGCGTTGGAATGATTAGAAACTAGAACCAGCCACATCCTCATCTAGTATTAGACAAGAGAATCCACTCTCCATGTATATTTTTTTCATGTGTGTATCACATCGTCCAACAAATAACTCACATAGAAAATGAGGGGAAGTGGATGCAACTCAGAATTAACATGCAAGGTCACACCAACTCACATATGTATTTTTCCAATGACATAATCTTCTTTGTAATGGCATCCCTCATATAAAACCATCCTAAACTCCCTAAGTGACCATAGTGAATCATCAGGATGGAACATAGATACAACCAATCTATGATTATCTTCTTCAAAAACACTCTCCCCTCAATGAGGAGACACAATTAGATACTCTAAGATTTCATGCATTAAGAACCTAGAGAATCACCTAGGATTTCAACCAATTCACATTATAGTCAATGAGGCAATCTACCTATACACAATCTTATACATCAAGGGTTTTATTCAAGCTTGGGAAAATAAAACAAACTACTTTACATAAAGAGTAACTCTTGCAAAATAATTTCTTAACACAAATTCCATTCATGTGATGCTTAAATCACATTTTCCAATCCTATTTACAATATATTGATTATCTTCTCAGCAACTTCATGCGGAGTGGGAATAATGAGATCATCAAACCCATTCTATTTCCTTGGAGAAAATAATCACAATCAAGAATGATTGAGGCATTTTCATCAAAATTGCTAAGCAAATGATAAAAAATCTATAGGGAGGTCTTATTGGGGTCACTTATCCCAAATTGGAGCACATATTGCACAACAATAACAGAATCATGTACAACACATAAAATTTGATTCCTTGGATATTAATTCAACAGAGAAAACTTAAGAAAAATGAATCTTCATATATGATGGTACTTAAGGGAAATCAACCATTGGGTGTAATGGCCCATGGGTTATAGAGTGGTTTGCAATGTAATTAGAGATGTTAAAAACCAAAGAAAAGGAGTTGAGAGACCTATATACTAGCTCAATAATTAACTCTAATGAAGAATCGAATGAGAATTTATATCAATATTAGTTTAACAAACAACCATATAACACTATTATAATCATGTTCTCCTATATAATACTGTCAGGTTGAGGCAAGGTCATGGAATTAGTCAAGTTCCAGTGAACTAAAAAGTAGTAAGATGTACAAAATGCTCAATAATACATATCACACCTAGATGGTAGGTGTTTGGGATATATTATGGAAGCTTCATATACCATATATAACAAAAACGTTCCTGTAGTTACTCATGAATGATAGTTTGCTATTAAAAATATATCATCTAAGGTGATATATCACTAACAATGGTTCCAACAAAAAATGTGTCACATGAGGAGTCCCAATTTTTTGCAATGAGAGACTACACTCGCACACAACCTATTTCAGTGAAGTTTCATGGTGCTCTTGACCAAGACATCTTTAATGACAAACATCCAAAAATCAGACAATAAAGGAACTTAAGATAAAGGGCTTCTACTAGACAATGAATGGATTTGCAGTCATACCATCACATCATGGCAAACATGTCAATTTTATATAATTAGGTACTTCTGGAGAGGATGGAGCAAGAAGCCTAAATTTCTAAAACATTGATAAGAAGGTGCAAACGTTGATTGATTTAGAACTCTACAAAACACAATCTGGTATCTATAATGTAAAGAGAATCAAAATATACTAGCCTTGGGTTTGCTTAAGCTCAATGTAGATGTGGTGAGGGATGAGTCCATGAAGGTACATGTGACCGACCTAAATCATATGTCTAAAAGGAGAAAATCTAGAGTAATAAAACTTTTAAATTTGTATATGTAACATCCCCCAAGTGCAATCCATGAAAACAACATCATAGAAATGTGGACCATAAAGATCACACTCGGGGAACGTCACAAACAACTTATATCATTCATTACAATAATATAAAACAACTTTATACATGATGTGGATACATTAATTCTCATACATATTCTTGGTACAAAGCTTACAACAAGGAAAATGATACATAATAAAACTAGTGAACTAGTTTAACCTTCTTGGATCACATAGATGGCGCCCCACTAGGTCTTGAACTCATACATAGATCCTCTAGCTAATCCTTGCACATCAGATAGCCTTATTCTTTAAGCTTTCTCTGACCTGTGGGCATCATACCCCCAGCCATGCAATCGAAAAACTGATTGTAAGTGGTTCGGTTATAGTATTAATAGATGAAGATAACTTAACATAAATCTTAAGAAAACTGATATGAACCCTCATAAACATTATTCATGACTTCAAGATGCATTATGGACTTGATTAAGATTTCTTATTAGGGAACCTACTCAATGAACCATAAACATACCGAACACACTGAAAGTGAACAGTCATCTGAACACAGTAAAAGTGAACATGAACATAAACATACCGAACACACTCAAAGTGAACAGTCATATGAACACACTGAAAGTGAACAGGAGTGGGTTTCAACCCACTAAAATGAGGGGGCTCATAAGGAACCAACCTTCCATAAAATTTCATGAGTAGGGCCTAACTATTAGCTCTTAATCTGATCTTATCTTACATAGGGTTTTCCACCCATGATCACATCATTGATCTTAAACATGATGAGCTATATTCTTCTAACTTATCTAATCTGAACATATAACATGTATGCAGTAAATCTAATAAGATGTATATATATGAATACCTCTCAAACATTAAGATGTTCACATGATGACATATGTAACATAAGCTTAAAACATGATTAAGCAAGCAAAACTTAATGAATGTAGTATATGAATGTAGTAGGAACAATCACTCCTATTTTCCTTATCTTGATCTTTAATTTTTCCTGTCATTGTAATCAAAACCCTAATTGATGTCTCATAACCCTAATTAGGTTAAGTTTTAAAATATGAGAAACTGAAGTTGAAAACATGACTCTGACCTATCCCAAAGGCTAGATCTTGAAAAACTAATCAAAATTCATATATTTTTTGACCCCATAGGACATCCCAATAAAACGATATGAATTACTTTGTATGGACCAATCAGGGTTTAGATAAACCGAATTATGTTAATATGAGATTTGGATGATTTAATATGAAAAGACCAAATGAACCTTTAAAAAAATCATGAATAATAGGTGTTAAAGGGGGCATATTTGTAAACCAAAACATAATTAAAGCATACCCAAACTCCTCCTGTGACCTAAGTCCAACTTTAATCATAATGACACATAAAAATCAGAATACAAGGACATTGGTTCCCTTTCTTCTTCACTTCCAACCCTGGCTCTAGGTCCTCCACTACCAACCATGGCACAAGGTACCTTAGTATGAAAACCAGGCTTCCCCTACTATGATTATATACCCACCAAGAAATAGCCACTCCGTCATGTCAGTTCCTGAACTCACAGAGGCCTTGTGTGAGCCGAACGCTCACCGACTTCCCAAGACCGACTGCCCTACTGAAAAATTGGGTACTAGAGATCAATGTTAGGGTTGAGAGTCAGGCAGTGGAAGTCGAAACCAAAGAAGGTGGAAAGAACTTCACTTTTGTCCCTGAACATGGTCATGAGGAAAACAAGGAGAACAACCACCCAAAACTGACAAATTCCAAATCTCACTGTGACACTATGAGGAACTAAAGAAAATGAGGGAAAATTGTTACCTTCATTGGGGAACCCAAAAGATGGCCGACACACATTCCTTAGATTTCATGAAGGCAAACTGCAACTTCACCTAGTTTTACTACGCCCCAGACGTTGAGTCGATGAAGTCGTCATGAGATCCGAGGGTAAAATTGTCATTTGGTTGAAAGGGATAAAATGAGGTAGGAAACAAGTACTCAGGCGACTCCTCTACCCACCTGGAGCAATAATGAAATCCTCTTTATATAGAAGGTGGATATGGAGTGCAAGAGATGTCTGAGGATATTGAATAGAGAGGGATCGAGGGAGTCCTTATTGTCTTGGGTCTTCAGGGCACCAAGCTATCCTAAACCCGAGGTCAAACTGATTGGATTGACTTGAGGATGGTGATTTCATTTATGTTTAACATTGAGAACATGGAGATGAAGAGATCAAGTGGCATAGGACTCTGACGTTTACATAGAGTCCATACTGGACTGGGAAGTAGGTGGGAGAGAGACTCCTGAGCCATTGGATATATCCGCAAGGTGCAAGACTCCTCCTGGGCGACTAGATCCGATCAAAGCTAGTAATAGGCGCTTGACCTCCTGACATATCCCAAGCTTTGGTCGAAAATCAAAGATAAGAAAATAATGTCTCCTTGATATTCAAATCAGGTCAACTATATGAAATTGATCTGATTAAATTGAAAAGGAAGGTTATATAGGTCGTAACTTATATAGAAATTCCCATAAATCATTTGAGGGATCAAAGAAAGTCAAAATGCTCTCAAATTTTAACCATATCCTTCTATTAACATGTAGACCATTATTGTAGGCATATATCCTCGATTTTCACAACTGAAACTCCAAAATAAAATACATACGTTTAAACATCCATAATTCCTAAATAAAAGTAGGAACATCATAATCTTGCCAAAATTGGTCTGAAGCTTATTTTAGCATATCCTTTATCATAAAATTCATCTCATCTCTTATTATACCTGAACAAGGCATAAATAACACTTTCAACATTATGATTTTATAAAGGGTGCAATCATGTAATAAAAGAAATAACATACCTAAGAAAAATGAGAATGCGACAATCCTCCCCTCCTTATAAAAGTTTTGTCCTCGAAACTATAGGGGTTGGAAATTTTGGGTACTTATTACATAAAACCCCATTAACCATATTTTTATTATTATTATCATTTTCTCACCTACTATGATACCCACATCATTGAAAACAAAAAATTACTTATGTTATGCTTCACATGAAAGCAAATACTGTATCAAAACCTTAATGAAAGGTATATCATTTCATATTATCAAATAAGTTACTAATACTTCGTATACTCATGTACTTCCAACTTTCTTATCTTCTAACATATGTTATGTTGACTTCAATTTTAAAACAACCCTGCAAGGAGGTGAGAATCTCCACGTCCTGATTATATTATAGGTGGGAAGGACCATTCATCATATTTTTATGTGTTGGCAATTGCACTAACACCTTTTTGGACACCCTATCTTATCTGTACTCTCAAGAAATTGATCTAGAGTTCCATTCAAAACTGTAGGTGTTACAGAATTAAGATTTATTAGTGATGATGATCTTACCTTTTTGACTTTCGATATACATTAAATATTCTCGCATGATTCATTACCCCTTTGCATGATCTTATTACTGTAATTAATGAGTCAACATAAGTGAGCTCCACATAAACTTGCACGAAAGTGCTCATTGCTCCTAAGAGCTCATTGCACCCAAGTGCTCATTATCCTTAGAGAATCACTAAATCAACTTTATTTCCTTAACATTACTCTTTATAACTTTATCTGTCCTACCATGGTACTCTAAGATAGGTAATCCCAGGGTACTTGTAGTCAACATCTTACTATAACACCATTATTAAACTTAAGAAAACAAAACAAAACATTAATCACGTCACTTTTTCTAGGATACATCTTATATCAACATCATGAAGAACCTTATTAATTGTAATTCAAGACCACTGCTCTATCCTACATAAGTTATACCACCAATTGCTTAAAGAATCATCATGTATGGATACCTCTATAAATCATCATGATACTACCTTACCAGTTAACCTTGGATCATAGCATGATTACTATTAATTTACACTATTTACCTTACTAAACATCATGATTCACTTGTGTCATAAGTTCCTCCTTGGAACTAGGGTTTTAGGGATTCCTCATCCTCATAAAATATATAGTACAAAAAGACCATATATGTTGGGTTTTAGGGGAGGCAGAGAAGGCAGCGGAAACAAAGATTTTCTCCTCCCCAAACCCAGAACAAGGAAACGTGTCAACGTCTATACAATAGGAAAGGATGGTTTGTGGAATCATACCTTGTCCTGAGGCTTGCTCGGTGACAATACCTCGCGGCTTGCGCGGTCTTCACCTCTGGTCTTGGACGGTGTCTGTGCAGCTCCTGGTCGCACCGGGACTGACGACTCCTGGTCTCACCGGGACTGTCGGGATTGACAGTTGTCCTCCGAGCAGCAGAAATCTCCCGCCTCTGAAGTAGTCCACACGGATCACCTAGAACTCCAATCTCCTTGTCTCACAAGAAATTGGAAGGATTCACACCCTCTTTTCAGCGTACTAGTCATTGACACACTCTCCTGCCACCAGTCGCTTTCTGCAGTTGTCTTTCCCTTACTGTGCCTCCCTTATCGGGTAGCACTTTCTCGGGCTCTCTCGGTTACCAAAACCAGAGAGAACGAAAACTTTACAGAGCAACTGGTTACATTGTGTTGTTCTTTGAGAATCCCCCAGTACCCCTATATATAGGATGGTCATGGGACAGGGTTCTCCATCCTGGGCAATATGGGACTAAAGCAGGAGTAGAAGGGTTTGAGATTTTCCACAAAAACAACAAACTGCGCAACCTGAACCGATCCTTTCATTTCTAAAACGGTCGGTTGGGGACTTGAGCCGGTCACTTGACACCTCAACCGATCGGTTGGGACACCTCAAACGGTCGGTTCACTTCTGAACTGGTCAGTTTGTGGTCCTGGTCAGTTCCCGATTGACTTTCCATCTTTTGTTGCTAATTGGTATCAAATACCAATCCTTGTTCCAATCAAATTGGGCAAGTGAAATGAAAGGAAATTTCTCACCAATCCTACTTTCCCAACTTTCTCAGTTGCAAAAGTTGAACCGATCGTTTCAACACTTGAAGCAATCGTTTCACCCTGTCCATGAGCCAATCAACTCACCACCTGAGCCGATCGGTTCACCAAGCTGAGCTGATCGGTTCATCACATGAGCCTATCAGTTGGGAGTGCAGATTGTGTAGAATCAGTCAATTGCAGTTTCAATCAATCTGATACTCCAATCAATGTGTCCAACACCTTGAACAATATGATATTGAGCTATCAATTAATTTAGTGTTTAATTGAACTACTAAACTCCTTTAGTAATCAATCTAAACATTGTTTATGGACAAAACTCCTCTTCCAGGTTAAATCCTATGTGTGTGACCCTGCAGGTCCATTTCACGTTGGCAGTGAAAGTTTATACCACTTATAACTTCACAAGCAAAGAGCGGTGCCTAGTCACACATCAGTGCTACCCAAGTGAAATAGAAAGTTAGAGAACAACTTTCAATCCTACAATCCGTGAATGGTGTTACAGTGAATGTATAATTCCTTTGTCACTGATATCCCAAATGAACTCGAGGCATGGAACAATCATCCTGTCAACGTTCATTCACTTTCTTGATCTCAGAGTAGATTGGAAGAGATATGTATGACATCAATATCACATATTGATTCACACATGCGTGCATGCCTTTCTCAATCCTACTCATCAAGTGGCCATGGATATCAAACTCCCTCAGGATGGACAAATCCCATATCTATCACTCACCCCTCAAAAGCCCCATGTGTCAAAGCCACCCAATCATCACCTTTATAACAACCCATGTTTCAGGACTGCATTTGATGATGTCAAAGTGTGCCCAATGGCATGTGTTGAGTGCAGTGATTTCAGGTCAAAGAATCACACTCACCACCTTCACTGTGAGTACTGACTGTGACTACCATGTCATGGTTCCATGTGTCAAACTCACAGTCGGTCTGTCCGGTACACTTGTTCTCTAACAAGTACCTATGTGTTTGGCTTGATATCTCTATATCATGACTAATGAGATTCTGTCATCAACCAACACCACAATCTAGTCTTGTGTGTCATTGCTGTCTATCTACCTTCCACAATGACATCCGACTAGGGACATAATAAGAATGTACAAACTCTTAGCATCTGTATGATCTCATCGTTCAGGTCCTTAACCTGAAAGCATACGCCATTGAGTACTATCATTCTCTAGACATTCAATATGTTCTATCACTATCTCATATGACTGAACCAGAAAGAATTGGAAGCTTGCCTTTGATGTTTATCAAATCAATCTTAATGTATCCCACCAATCATCCCATGATTGGCTCTCAGGGCATACATACCAACAGACTCCCACTTGCACTGCGAGCCAATCACCCTTGAATCATATTCATAGTGATATTCAAACATGTCCTACATGTTACTGTGCTCTTACCAATAGAGTGAGTTATGGCAACACCTTGCCAAAGTCAGTATTAATTGCATGTCTAGCATCTCTTCGTTGTACGAGATGGAGTTGTCGTAATATGCGATCTAGTATTCCTTTGCTAACCTTTAGCCACATTGCATGATCAAGGATTCCATACTTGTCATCAATGAGCAGAATATCTATAAGTTCATCTCATGAACTTCCAGATCCATATAGTATCCACTTCTGTTCTCTAACGCATAGATACTCGGCATTTCCTTTTAAATGGTTTTATTGGAACACTTCCAATTATCAACAAACTTTCACTTTTATATATCCTATATATATTTTTGCGATTAATTTTCTGTCCTTTCGGAAGTTCGTATCAATGTAACTCTTTACATTGAACTCTTCCTTATCTTCATAGAACTAGTACTTCTCAAGTACTTATTACGTTCTCATGGTATTCCAGTAACCCTTACTGGAAGTAGACAGACATCCACTCGTCATGTCTCACATACGAGTTATCAGGATGAGCACATCAAATTGCCATGTCCTACATACAAGATGATGAATGCATTTTGTTCTTGCCATGCAAGATAATGGGATGATTACATACATGATAGATCCACATCTATTCTTAGTGTTCCCATTCTTCATAAGAATTGGACACTTGGCCTTGGGATAGTAACTCCATGTAACATGGACAAGTTTTCTCCCACTGAATCTGTGCATACTGAACCCTTCAGTACAGATTGCCAATGTATGCTTTCTCTTTTTAGGTCAAGAGTTTTTCGAGAACTATCTCTATAGATCTTTATTCCTATCACATAGGAAACATCTCTATCTTCCTTAAAGATAATTTCCACTTTTGGATTTCCATTCTAGAACATTTCCATTTCACATCAACATGTGGAATGTGAAAACGCTCCCACTAAATCACAGATCCCTTCTTTATCTTTGACATATCAGTCAAACCCTTTGACTCTATCATCAAAGGAAAGATCCAATTCTGAGTTGCTTGTACTCAATCAATCACATTGATTAGTCCATTGTAACTTATAGACTTCATTTGCATTAGTGGATTCATAAACTGTATTGGTTGTGTCACGTATACATCCTTGTTTTATTCCTCATAGGAATGCGGTTTTAGTATCCATATGTCAAATGCGTAGTCATTAAGTTGCAATCAACAAGCATCATCCTTCCCAAAATGTTATCCATGTGTCTTAACACTTAAGATTCATTTTCACTTATGGATTTCATCCAATGGGTTCTACCATCAAGGTCATACCTTATGGTTCACATGGATGTCATTTTAGAATGAAATGGTCATAAACCATAACTCAAAATTTGATTCCTCATATTCATCTAGATAGTTGACTCATCACATGAACAACTCATCACATAGATAATTGAGGTGTAAGGATATAGGAATTCACAACCCTTGTGATTCTTACTTTCTTTTATTAGTGAGGGGTATTCTTTTATTAAGAAGAATTCAGTTATTTGATAATCATTCTCTAACTCCTTAGAGTATGATTCTTTCTTGATTTCGACATCATCATGCCTTAATCATGAGTTCACTATGATACACTATCATAATCACTCATCAGGATCTCAAACATTTGGTCCAAGTATTTCATTCATTGATCTCATCAAGAATTAACACTTTACCAAATTTGCACTTCATCTATGATAATCTTGAACACTTCAAGATATTCATATTGGTATTTCTCTGAACACCATTTGAAGTATTAGCATTTGTTCCAATAGGTATGTAAATACATCACATGTATCATACCTAATAGGATAATCATTCTCCCACTACCTTTAGTGAAGATTGATTAATCATGTCCAAGATATTCATGTCTCTTACTGGTTATTTAACCAAAAGAGTCTAGATTTATCCATCACATGGAAACTAGAAATGAATTTCTCATGATTGATGCTAATTTGATTGTTTAAGTTATCTATAACTTTTAGGTATCATTTTTATCTTATGCATATCAAATACCATAAGATAAACAAGGCAATGCCACAAAGATCATATTGAAACATCTCTTTATTAATTTCCATCATTGTCATACAATATGCAAAAATAAAGTGTTTCTATCTATTGGCAATAATGAAATAGCAGTTCTCAACTCTATTTCGTGCCCTTTAGGCTGAAATAAACTGAAAGATACTCCTATCTATGGCAGCAACACTTGCTCCAATGATGGGTACTCCGTTCTTGGTCCTTTCACAAAGGCCATCACTTCTTTGTGGATATTGCATTTCATATATGACATATCCATATCTTGCTATCATATACCTCAGATAAAGAAGCAGTTCATTTCATGATACCTTAGGTGGAGATCTCCATCCCCTCCTTCATCTTCTTTTTGTTCTTCCAGATACAGAGGGCAATTCCCTCATACACCCTTTCCCATGTGCCTTGAGGCTGAAGACGGCTTGGATTGCTGGCTAGCATCAGAACACTTCTTTGCTTTGACCTTATCCTTGCCCTTAAGAATTACCTTTTCTTTGATCACATCAAAGATTATGGTTTGTATTTCTTCATCTTTGCCTCTACTATCCTCAACATGTCCAACAACTTTGTCAACGCTTGTCAAAGTTGTTCATGTTTTAGTTTATCATGAACTGTATGATTCTCACAACATTTGCAGTATCATACCAATAGCCAACTCTTGGTTCAGAGGGAATCCTTCTTAGTCAGGTCTTTCCTCATACCCAATCATATTGAGTGTGTGAATACCTTACTGGATCTCCTTCTGTCATGACATACTAGGACAATGTCTTGGAGACATCATATGTCTCATGTTGTCTCTGCAACTCATAGTTCAGAGAACACAACATCAAGCACTCCTCATCAATGTCTTCCTCGATATGCTTCCATAAGCATACTTTCAGCCATTGATATGGTGGGTTTGAGATCATCTGGTTCTGGTATAACTAGGACATAGAGCTTTCACTCTATGATTGAGAACAGTTCTCAATGTCCTAATCAGTCGTGGAAAAATTCCCATTTAATTTGTTGGTATTAAAGACTGATCGCAAAAAGTGATTATTGTTGATCAACCATTTATTGTACAAAAGGAAATATATGCAATTTTAGTCCAAAAACTCATTTTTGACTTATTTGATTGATTTGAAAAGATGACGATATAATTAGGCCTTTAATTAATTATCGCTCCCACTATTTTACTCCAAATTGATAGCCCTCACCATCAATTCGGAAGATTGCAGCGTACAACCTTCTAGTGGGCAAGATCCTAAAATCCTCTAAGTCATGGACCAGCTAGGGCTGTCACCCACAACTTAGATCCCTCAGGTAGGCAACTCTTGCCAATTGCATCTTATGCAACTCTTGATAAGATGTCATATGCAACTCCTTGCCATGATCATCTCCATGCCTCAAGGTACTAGATCCCATCTAGATCACCTTGTTAAGTCCGACCCAAAGCAAACACGATGAATATGCACCCTGCTAGGGCAGACCCACATATCCATCCTTCACGTTTCCACGAGATAGACGGTGCACCACACTAGGGCATGCCCACACTTGGTCGATCAAGCTTTTCACGTGTGTCGCATTTGGAAAACATCTAAAACTTAATATTTAATGAGGGATTTGGTTTTTATATACATATACATATCAAATCACCACAATACATAGTACGTATCATATACATGCTATATCCCACATAAAACATGCAAAATGATAAAAGCGATGATTATGGCCATCCTAATGTGATTCCTCGAGCCAAGAGGAATCACGGTCATCTAGGTCTACATCACATGCAACATGTACAAGATGAACTTTGTGCTTTGCCTTTCTAGGTTTGATAAACTCATCACATGACTGATCGACTCGCCATCAGGCCGGTCGGATGGGTGCCACCAGCCGATCAATTGGCTCCTCCAACCGATCAGTTCACCTGGTCGTTGTGCATCTCATCATGGCCGCCACCTGCTCGTCTCGCTCCTCGAACCGGTCATCAACCGATCGGCTCACTCCTTGAACCGATCGTCTCGAATGTCAACCGATCGATTCATGCCTTGAACCGATCATCTCAACTGTCATCATGATGTCCTCCTTCCTTTGACATAACAGGAAATAAAATTCTATCCAATTTTACATTGTAAAAAGAGAAACCTCGAGTTACATTCGATGGGAGCAAAGGTAGGAAAGAAATCTAAAATTATTTCGAGTTACATCAGGAATAGGAAAAGGAAGATCGGTGCGCAGACTGAGATGCAAGCAACCACATACAGCTATACACAAATAGGGTTTATTGGCCATAACCACGCTATACATCCACCACAAAACTCGTTTAAGGGAGACGTGTATCAAGTGCATTAATAATACATATCATATATGTAAATTGGGATTTGTGGATTTAGGATTGGACATGCATAAAGCCAATTTTATTCGCATCATATGCAATAAATAAAGGCGACAAACCAAAATCGATCATATCCATAATCCTAAAGTATAGAGCAGTTGACGTGGCTCTAATACCACTGTTGGGTTTTAGGGGAGGTAGAGAAGGCAGCGGAAACAAAAATTTTCTCCTCCCCAAACCCAGAACAAGGAAACGCGTCAATGTCTATACAATAGGAAAGGATGGTTTGTGGAATCATACCTTGTCCCGAGGCTTGCTCGGCGACAATACCTTGCGGCTTACACGATCTTCACCTCCGGTCTTGGACGGTGTCTGTGCAGCTCCTGGTCGCACCGAGACTGACGACTCCTGGTCTCGCTGGGACTGTCGGGATTGACAGTTGACCTCCGAGCGGCAGAAATCTCCCGCATCTATAGTAGTCCACACGGACCACCTAGAACTCCAATCTCCTTGTCTCACAAGGAATTGGAAGGAGTCTCACCCTCCTATCAGCGTACTAGTCACTGACACACTCTCCTGCCACCAGTCGCTTTCTACAGTTGTCTTTCCCTTGATGTGCCTCCCTTATCGGGTAGCACTTGCTCGGGCTCTCTCGATTACCAAAACCAGAGAGAACGACAACTTTACAGAGCAACTAGTTGCACTGTGTTGTTCTTTGAGAAGCCCCCAATACCCCTATATATAGGAGGGTCATGGGACAGGGTTCTCCATCCGGGGCAATATAGGACTAAAGCAGGAGTAGAAGGGATCGAGATTTTCCACAAAAACAACCAACTGCACAATCTGAACCAATCGTTTCATTTCTGAAATGGTCAGTTGGGGACCTGAGCCGGTCGGTTGACACCTCAACCGATCGGTTGGGACACCTCAACCGGTCGGTTCACTTCTGAACCGGTCGATTCGTGGTCCTGGTCAGTTCCCGATTGACTTTCCATCTTTTGTTTCTAATTGGTATCAAATACCAATCCTTGTTCCAATCAAATTGGGCAAGTGAAATGAAAGGAAATTTCTCACCAATCCTACTTTCCCAACTTGCTCGGTTGCAACAGTTGAACCGATAATTTCAACACTTAAAGAAATCATTTCACCCTGTCCATGAGCCGATCGACTCACCACCTGAGCCAATCGGTTCACCAAGCTGAGCAGATTGGTTCATCACATGAGCCGATCGGTTGGGAGTGTAGATTGTGCAGAATCAGTCAATTACAGTTTCAATCAATCCCATACTCCAATCAATGTGTCCAACACCTTGAACATTATGATATTGAGCTATCAATTAATTGAGTGTTTAATTGAACTACTAATCTCCTTTAGTAATCAATCTAAACATTGTTTGTGGACAAAACTTCTCTTCCAGCTTAAATCCTATGTGTGTGATCCTGTAGGTCCATTTCACGTTGGCAGTGAAAGTCCATAACACTTATGACTTCACAAGCAAAGAGTAGTGCCTAGTCACACATCATTGCTACCCAAGTGAAATAGAAAGTTGGAGAACAACTTTCAATCCTACAATCTGTGAATGGTGTTACAGTGAATGTATAATTCCTTTTTCACTGATATCCCGAATGAACTCGAGGCATGGAACAATCATCATGTCAACGTTCATTCACTTTCTTGATCTTAGAGTAGATTGGAAGAGATATGTATGACATCAATATCACATATTGATTCACACATGTGTGCACACCTTTCTCAATCCTACTCATCAAGTGGCCATGGATATCAAACTCCCTCAGGAGGGACAAATCCCATATCTATCACTCACCCCTCAAAAGACCCATGTGTCAAAGCCACCCAATCATCACCTTTATAACAACCCATGTTTCAGGATTGTGTTTGATGATGTCAAAGTGTGCCCAACGACATGTGTTGAGTGCAGTGATTTCAGGTCAAAGAATCACACTCACCACCTTCACTATGAGTACTGACTATGACTACCATGTCATGGTTCCATGTGTCAAACTCACGGTCGGTCTGTCCGGTACACTTGTTCTCTAACAAGTACCTATGTGTTTGGTTTGATATCTCTATATCATGACTAATGAGATTCTGTCATCAACCAACACCACAATCTAGTCTTGTGTGTCATTGCTGTCTATCTACCTTCCACAATGACATCTGACTAGGGACATAATAAGAATGTACAAACTCTTAGCATCCGTATGATCTCATCGTTCAGGTCCTTAACCTGAAAGCATACGTCATTGAGTATTGTCATTCTCTAGACATTCAATTTGTTCTATCACTATCTCATATGACTGAACTAGAAAGAATTGGAAGCTTGCCTTTGATGTTTATCAAATCAATCTTAATGTATCCCACCAATCATCCCATGATTGGCTCTCAGGGCATACATACCAACAGACTCCCACTTGCACTGTGAGCCAATCACCCTTGAATCATATTCATAGTGATCTTCAAACATGTCCCACATGTTACTGTGCTCTTATGCCAATAGAGTGAGTTATGGCAACACCTTGTCAAAGTCAGTATTAATTGCATGTCTCGCATCTCTTTGCTGTACGAGATGGAGTTGCCGTAATATGCAATCTAGTATTCCTTTGCTAACCTTTAGCCACATTGCATGATCAAGGATTCCATACTTGTCATCAATGAGCGGAATATCTATAAGTTCATCTCATGAACTTCCAGATCCATATAGTATCCACTGCTATTCTCTAACGCATAGATACTCGACATTTTCTTTTAAATGGTTTTATTGGAACACTTCCAATTATCAACAAACTTTCACTTTTATATATCCTATATATATATTGCGATTAATTTTCTGTCCTTTTGGAAGTTCGCATCAATGTAACTCTTTACATTGAACTCTTCCTTATCTCCATAGAACTAGTACTTCTCAAGTACTTATCAAGTTCTCATGGTATTCCATTAACCCTTACTAGAAGTAGACAGACATCCACTCGTCATGTCTCACATACGAGTTATCAGGATGAGCACATCATATTGTCATGTCCTACATACAAGATGATGAATGCATTTTGTTCTTGCCATGCAAGATAATGGGATTATTCATACATGATAGATCCACATCTATTCTTAGTGTTCCCATTCTTCATAAGAATTGGACACTTGGCCTTGGGATACTAACTCCATGTAACATGGACAAGTTTTCTCCCACTGAATCTGTGCATACTGAACCCTTCAGTACAGATTGCCAATGTATGCTTTCTCTTTTTAGGTCAAGAGGTTTTCGAGAACTATCTCTATAGATCTCTATTCCTATCACATAGGAAACATCTCTATCTTCCTTAAATATAATTTCCACTTTTGGATTTCCATTCTAGAACATTTCCATTTCACATCAACATGTGGAATGTGAAACACGCTCCCACTAAATCACAGATCCCTTCTTTATCTTTGACATATCAGTCAAACCCTTTGACTATATCATCAAAGTAAAGATCCAATTCTGAGTTTCTTGTACTCAATCAATCACATTTATTAGTCCATTGTAACTTATAGACTTCATTTGCATTAGTGGATTCATAAACCTTATAGGTTGTGTCACGTACACATCCTTGTTTTATTCCTCATAGGAATGCAGTTTTAGTATCCATATGTCAAATGCTTAGTCATTAAGTTGCAATCAACAAGCATCATCCTTCTCAAAATGTTATCCATGTGTCTTAACACTTAAGATTCATTTGCACTTATGGATTTCATCCAATGGGTGCTAAGGTCATACCTTATGATTCACATGGATGTCATTTTAAGATGAAATGGTCATAAACCATAACTCAAAATTTGATTCCTCATATTCATCTAGATAAATGACTCATCACATGAAAAACTCATCACATAGATAATTGAGGTGTAAGGAATTCACAACCCATGTGATTCTTAATTTCTTTTATTAGTGAGGGGTATTCTTTTATTAAGAAGAATTCAGTTATTTGATAATCATTCTCTAACTCCTTAGAGTATGATTCCTTCTTGATTTAGACATCATCATGCCTTAATCACGAGTTCACTATGATACACTATCATAATCACTCATAATGATCTCAAACATTTGGTCCAAGTATTTCATTCATTGATCTCATCAAGAATTAACACTTTACCAAATTTTCACTTCATCTATGATAATCTTGAACACTTCAAGATATTCATATTGGTATTTCTGTAAACACCATTTGAAGTATTAGCATTTGTTCCAATAGGTATGTAAATACATCACATGTATCATACCTAATAGGATAATCATGTCCAAGATATTCATGTCTCTTACTGGTTATCTAACCAAAAGAGTCTAGATTTATCGATCACATGGAAACTAGAAATGAATTTCTCATGATTGATGCTAATTTGATTGTTTGAGTTATCTATAACTTTTAGGTATCATTTTTATCTTATGCATATCAAATTCCATAAGATAAACAAGGCATTGCCACAAAGATCATATTGAAACATCTCTTTATTAATTGCCATCATTGTCATACAATATGCAAAAATAAAGTGTTTCTATCTATTGGCAAATATGAAATAGCAGTTCTCAACTCTATTTCGTGCCCTTTAGGCTGAAATAAACTAAAAGTTACTCCTATCTATGGTAGCAACACTTGCTCCAATGATGGGTACTCCTTTCTTGGTCCTTTCACAAAGGTCATCACTTCTTTGTGGATATTGCATTTCATATATGACATATCCATATCTTGCTATCATATACCTCAGATAAAGAAGCAGTTCATTTCATGATACCTTAGGTGGAGATCTCCATCCCCTCCTTCATCTTCTTTTTGGTCTTCCAGATACAGAGGGCAATTCCCTCATACACCCTTTCCCATGTGCCTTGAGGCTGAAGATGGCTTGGATTGCTGGCTAGCATCAGAACAATTCTTTGCTTTCCCTTATCCTTGCCCTTAAGAATTACCTTTTCTTTGATCACATCAAAGATTATGGTTTGTCTTTCTTCATCTTTGCCTCTACTATCCTCAACATGTCCAACAACTTTGTCAACGCTTGTCAAAGTTGTTCATGTTGTAGTTTATCATGAACTGTATGATTCTCGCAACATTTGCAGTATCATACCAATAGCCAACTCTTGGCTCAGAGGGAATCCTTCTTAGTCAGGTCTTTCCTCATACCCAATCATATTGAGTGTGTGAATACCTTACTGAATCTCCTTCTGTCATGACATACTAGGATAATGTCTTGGAGACATCATATGTCTCATGTTGTCTCTGCAACTCATAGTTCAGAGAACACAACATCAAGCACTCCTCATCAATGTCTTCCTCGGTATGCTTCCATAAGCATACTTTCAACAATTGATATGGTGGGATTGAGATCATCTGGTTCTGGTATAACTAGGACTTAGAGCTTTCACTCTATTATTGAGAACACTTCTCAATGTCCTAATCCGTCGTGGAAAAATTCCCATTTAATTTGTTGGTCTTAAAGACTAATCGCAAAAGGTGATTATTGTTGATCAACCATTTATTGTACAAAAGGAAATATATGCAATTTTAGTCCAAAAACTCATTTTGACTTATTTGATTGATTTGAAAAGATGACAATATAATTAGGCCTTTAATTAATTATCACTCTCACTATTTTACTTCATATTGATAGCCCTCACCATCAATTCGGAAGATTGCAGCGTACAACCTTCTAGTGGGAAAGATCCTGAAATCCTCTAAGTCATGGACCAGCTAGGGCTGTCACCCACAACTTAGATCTCTCAAGTAGGCAACTCTTGCCAATTACATCATATGCAACTCTTGATAAGATGTCATATGCAACTCCTTGCCATGATCATCTCCATGCTTCAAGGTACTAGATCCCATCTAGATCACCTTGTTAAGTCCGACCCAAAGCAAACACGACAAATATGCACCCTGCTAGGGCAGACCCGCATATCCATCCTTCATGTTTCCACGAGATAGATGGTGCACCATGCTAGGGCATGCCCACACTTGGTCGATCAAGCTTTTCACATGTGTCGCATTTGGAAGGCATCTAAAACTTAATATTTAATGAGGGATTTGGTTTTTATATACATATACATATCCAATCACCACAATACATAGTACGTATCATATACATGCTATATCTCACATAAAACATGCAAAAAGATAAAAGCGATGATTATGGCCATCCTAATGTGATTCCTCGAGCCAAGAGGAATCACGGTCATCTAGGTCTACATCACATGCAATCTGTACAAGATAAACTCTATGCATTGCCTTTCTGGGTTTAATCAACTCATCACATGACTGATCGGCTCACCATCAGGCCGGTCGGCTGGGTGCCACCAACCGATCGGTTGGCTCCTCCAACCGATCAGTTCGCTTGGTCGTCTTGCATCTCATCATGGCCGCCACCCTCTCGTCTCGCTCCTCGAACCGATCATCAACTAATCGGCTCACTCCTTGAACCAATCGTCTCGAACGTCAACCGATCGGTTCACGCCTTGAACCGATCGTCTCAGCTGTCGTTAGGATGTCCTCCGTTATTTGACATAACATGAAATAAAATTCTATCCTATTTTACATTGTAAAATGAGAAACCTCAAGTTACATTCGAGGGGAGCAAAGGTAGGAAAGAAATCTCAAATTATTTTGAGTTACATCAGGAATAGGAGAAGGAAGATCGGTGCGCAGACCGAGATGCAAGCAACCACATACAACCATACACAGATAGGGTTTATTGGTCATAACCACGCTATACATCCACCACAAAACTTTTTTAAGGGTGACGCGTATCGAGTGCATTAATAATACATATCATATATGTAAATTGGGATTTGTGGATTTAGGATTGGACATGCATAAAGCCAATTTTATTCACACTGTATGCAATAAATAAAGGCAACAAACCAAAATCGATCATATCGATAATCCTAAAGTATATAGCAGTTGACGTGGCTCTGATTCCACTGTTGGATTTTAGGGGAGACAGAGAAGGCAGCGGAAACAAAAATTTTCTCCTCCCGAAACCCAGAATAAGGAAACGCGTCAACGTCTATACAATAGGAAAGGATGGTTTGTGGAATCATACCTTGTCACAAGCAAAGACTGGTGCCTAGTCAGACATCAATGCTACCCAAGTGAAATAGAAAGTTGGAGAACAACTTTCAATCCTACAATTCGTGAATGGTGTTACAGTGAATGTATAATTCCTTTGTCACTGATATCCCGAATGAACTAGAGGCATGGAACAGTCATCCTGTCAACGTTCATTCACTTTCTTGATCTCAGAGTAGATTGGAAGAGATATGTATGACATCAATATCACATATTGATTCACACATGCGTGCACGCCTTTCTCAATCCTGCTCATCAAGTGGCCATGGATATCAAACTCCCTCAGGAGGGACAAATCCCATATCTATCACTCACCCCTCAAAAGCCCCATGTGTCAAAGCCACCCAATCATCACCTTTATAACAACCCATGTTTCATGACTGCGTTTGATGATGTCAAAGTGTGCCCAACGACATGTGTTGAGTGCAGTGATTTCAGGTCAAAGAATCACACTCACCACCTTCACTGTGAGTACTGACTGTGACTACCATGTCATGGTTCCATGTGTCAAACTCACGGTGGGTCTGTCCGGTACACTTGTTCTCTAACAAGTACCTATGTGTTTGGTTTGATATCTCTATATCATGACTAATGCGATTCTATCATCAACTAACACCACAATCTAGTATTGTGTGTCATTACTGTCTATCTACCTTCCACAATGACATCTGACTAGGGACATAATAAGAATGTACAAACTCTTAACATCCATATGATCTCATCGTTCATGTCCTTAACCTGAAAGCATACGTCATTGAGTACTATCATTCTCTAGACATTCAATCTGTTCTATCAATATCTCATATGACTGAACCAGAAAGAATTGGAAGCTTGCCTTTGATGTTTATCAAATCAATCTTAATGTATCCCACCAATCATCCCATGATTGGCTCTCAGGGCATACATGCCAACAGACTCCCACTTGCACTGTGAGCCAATCACCCTTTAATCATATTCATAGTGATCTTCAAGCATGTCCCACATGTTACTGTGCTCTTATGCCAATAGAGTGAATTATGGCAACACCTTGCCAAAGTCAGTATTAATTGCATGTCTCGCATCTCTTCGCTGTACGAGATGGAGTTGTCATAATATGCGATCTAGTATTCCTTTGCTAACCTTTAGCCACATTGCATGATCAAGGATTCCATACTTGTCATCAATGAGCGGAATATTTATAAGTTCATCTCATGAACTTCCAGATCCATATAGTATCCACTGTTGTTCTCTAACGCATAGATACTCAACATTTCCTTTTAAATGGTTTTATTGGAACACTTCGAATTATCAACAAACTTTCACTTTTATATATCCTTTATATATTTTGCGATTAATTTTCTGTCCTTTTGGAAGTTCGCATCAATGTAACTCTTTACATTGAACTCTTCCTTATCTCCATAGAACTAGTACTTCTCAAGTACTTATCAAGTTCTCATGGTATTCCAGTAACCCTTACTGGAAGTAGACAGACATCCACTCGTCATGTCTCACATACGGGTTATCAGGATGAGCACATCATATTGCCATGTCCTACATACAAGATGATGAATGCATTTTATTCTTGCCATGCAAGATAATGGGATGATTACATACATGATAGATCCACATCTATTCTTAGTGTTCCCATTCTTCATAATAATTGGATACTTGGCCTTGGGATACTAACTCCATGTAACATGGACAAGTTTTCTCCCACTGAATCTGTGCATACTGAACCCTTCAGTACAAATTGCCAATGTATGCTTTCTCTTTTTAGGTTAAGAGGTTTTCGAGAACTATCTCTATAGATCTCTATTCCAGGATAGAGTCTTACAATTGTCTTCATTTACATAAACTTTAGAAATGTTGTTCACATAAGTATATATATGTTCATAAAACACGATGTAGACTCATGCTACATCTGTATGATTTTAAACTTCAAATATGTATATGAACACGTTCGTTTAAAATATAAATATCATTTACTCCATATGTTTATAACCTTAACATGTCCCATGACATAAATACACCTACTTTTCATAAGTAGGAAACATAATCTTGTTTGAACTTAACTTGACCACTACATTGGGTCATTCATAATCCTTCATACACCTTAAATCTCTCTACAAACATATATTATGGTATACCTCCGTAAGAAAACATTACATCCTTTCTTTTGAGGTTAGACTCCTAGGTATCAAACATGAGTCCTAATAATATGTGTGGATGTCAAAAAAAATTATCTCATTCAACAAGACACAAGGAGAAGAAGATATCATTGATTAGCCATTCCTCAACCATTTCCAGGTGACCTAGAGCATGCCTTACTATATGAACACGTATAACAAGAAGCCTTAAAATTGCAACTTTAGGGTATTTTGAGCCCTTAAGCTATTACTAAAGACTATTATTGTATGATTTTTTTCTAGTAGAGAATCTACTACTATTAACTATTATTTGTGAACTTCTACGTAATCCTAGTAGCACCAGGTTTAAGTGACCACATGTGTGGGTTCCTAGAATTAATAATTTATATTGTCTATTGACACGTACTCGTCAATATATATATCTAGAGATGATAGATCATATTATATTCATTCCCAACATCCCATAGTACAAATGTCCCATTCCACAATCACTAATAGGAAGGAGACTAGTATAATAAGATTGAGTCTCATAATATACCCTCTAAGGTTTTCAATTTATCAGTGTCCAATACCACAAACTATTGAAAAAGAAAGAGGACATGCTATGGGATATGAAGTCACCACTCAAAACCCATGACACACTAACACTAAACACTAAATTTACCTATCCCTCTTTGGCCCTTGCATTCTATATGTTGTAACAACTTTGATTTATAAAACATAAAATCCAGATAAAGTACTTCTTTCATTTAATTTTTCATAAGAGTTTGAGAACTGAGGGTTTTTGAAAAAACTTGAAAACTTCATCATATAATATTTATAAGAAAATATTTTTTTAAAGTGAAGCGTTCATGAGAAATGCTAAAACCATCATGAAATGTGGATCCACAATCATTATCCAGGAAAACATAAGTCAATAGTTGTACATTAATGCTATCCATGTGTTAAAGGTGAGGGAAATTTACCTAAAGAAAAAGATATGGTTCTCCTCAAGCAACTATTTTCCATCATTCTCAAATCTATCTTCTTAGATATTTCATCCTACTTGACTTATAATAAATTATCTTCTTAGAAAGGTAGACCTTTTAGTGTAGGGTATAACAACAACACTAATTAGGATATTCTATATCCTCAAACTCCCATCACTTGTTAAAGCAAGGGATTATGATAACCCAGATCTATATCTTTGAGAGTATCTTATTACTAATATTATTGATATGATAACCCAGATCTATATCTTTGAGAGTATCTTATTACTAATATTATTGATATGATAACCCAGATACTAAAGACTTGTTTAAGAGATGAAGACTATAAGAATGTGAGAATCTTTCCAGTGGCCATCTATATTATTGCTCTGATACCACTTTTGTAACATCCCCCAAGTGCAATCCATAAAAACAACATCGCAGAAGTGTGGACCATAAAGATCACACTCGGGAAATGTCACAAATATCTTATATCATTCATTGCAATAATATAAAACAACTTTACACATGATGTGGATACATTGATTCTCATACTTATTCTTTGTACAAAGCTTACAACAAGGAACATAATACATAATAAAACTAGTGAACTAGTTAAGCCTCCTTGAATCACATAGATGGTGCCCCACCAAGTCTTGAACTCATACATAGATCCTCTAGCTAATACTTGCACGTCAGATAGCCTTATCCTTTAAGATTTTTGTGACCTGTGGGCATCACGCCCCCAACCATGGATTCAACAAACCGATTGTAATTGGTTGGGTTTCAATATTAATAGATGAAGATAACATAACATAAAGCTTAAGAAAACTGATATGAACTTTCATAAATGGTATCCATGACTTCAAGATGCATTATGAACTTGATTAAGCTTTCTTATTAGGGCACCTACTCAATGAACCATAAACATACCAAACACACTGAAAGGGAACAGGAACGTAAACATACCAAACACACTAAAAGTGAACAATCATCTGAACACACTGAAAGTGAATAGGATTGGGCTTAAACCCACTAAAGTGAGGGGGCTCATAAGGAACCAACCTTCCATAAAATTTCATGAGTAGTGCCTAATTATTATCTCTTAATCTGATCTTATCTTACATAGGGTTTTCCACCCATGATCACATTATTGATCTTAAACATGACAAGCTATATTCCTCTAACTTATCTAATCTAAACATATGACATGTATGCAGTAAATCTAATAAGATGTGCATATATGAATACCTCTTAAAACATTAAGATGTTCACATAATAACATATGTAACATAAGCTTAAAACATGATTAAGGAAACAAAACTGAATGAATGCAATATATGAAACCCAAGACTTGGACCACTTACCTAGTCCAGTAGGAACAATCACTCCTATTTTCCTTATCTTGATCTTTAATTTTTTCTATCATTGTAATCCAAACCCTAATTAATGTCTCATAACCCTAATTAGGTTAAGTATTAAAATTTGATAAACCAAAGTCAGAAACATGACTCTGACCTATCCTTAAGGATAGATCTCGAAAAATTGATCAAAACTCATATATTACTCGATCCCATAGGACATTCCAATAAAACAATATTAATTATTTTGTATGGACCAATCAGGGTTTAGATAAACTGAATTATCGTAATATGAGATTTGAATGATTTAATATGAAAAGATAAAATGACCCTTTAAAAAAATCAAGGATCATATGTGTTACAGGGGGCATCTTTGTAAACCAAAACATATCTAAAGCATACCCAAACTCATCCTATGACCTAATTCCAACTTTAATCATCGTGACACATAAAATCAGAATACATGGTCATCAGGTCCCTTTCTTCTTCACTTCCAACCCTAGCTCTAGATCCTCCATGACCAACCATGGTGCAAGTTACCTTAGTATGAAATCCAGGCTTCTCTACCGCGAGTATATACCCACCAAGAAATAGCCACTCCATCATATCAGTTCCTGAACTCATAGAGGTCATATGTGAGCCAAACGCTCACCAGCTTCCCAGGACCAGACTGCCCTATGAAAAATAGAGTACTAGAGATCAATGCTAGGGTTGAGAGCCAAGTAGTGGAAGTCAAAACCAAAGAAGTTTGAAAGAACTTCACTTTCTTCTCCGGACATGGTCGCAAGGAAAGAAAGGAGAACAACCACCCAAAACCGAGAAATTCCAAATCTGACTGCGACACTATTAGGAACCAAAGAAAAAGAGGGAAAAGCATTAACTTTGTCCGGGAACCCAAAATATAGTCGAAACATCTTCCTTACATGTCATGAAGGCAAATCACAACTTCACCTAGTTGTGCTACGCCTCCAGACGCCGAGTTGATGAAGTCGTCGTGAGATCCGTGGGTAAAATTTTCATTCGGTTGAAAGGGATAAGATGAGGTAGGAAAAAAGTGATTAGATGACTTCTCTACCTACCTAGAGAAATAATGAAATCCTCTTTATATAGAAGGAGGACATGTAGTGGAAGAGAAGTTCAAGGATATTGGAATAGAGAGGGATGTGGGAGTCCTTATCGTCCCGGGTCTCCAGGCACTAAGCTATCCTAAACTCGAGGTCAAACTGACTGGATTGACTCGAGGATGGTGATTTTGTTAATGTTTAACATTGAGAACACAGTGACACAAAGATCAAGGGGCATAGGACTCCAACATTTACATAGACTCTAGACTGGACTAGGAAGTAGGTGGGAGAGAGACTCTCGACCTGCTGGATATATCCGTGAGGTGCAGGACTCCATAGGCGCTTGACCTCCTAATGTATCCCAAACTTTGGCTGAAAATTAAAGACCAGCAAATAATGTCTCCATGAAATTCAAATCAAGTCAATTATATGAATTCTATCTGATTAAATTGAAAATGAAGGCTATATAGGTCCTAACTTATATAGAAATTCCCATAAATCATTTGAGGGGTCAAAGAAAGTCAAAAGGCTCTCAAAATTTAACCATAGCCTTCCATTAACATGTAGACAATTGTTGTAGGCGTATATCCTCGATTTTCACAATCAAAACCCCTAAATAAAATATATAGGTTTAAACTCCATGATTCATAAATAAAATAGGAACATCATAACTTACCAAAAATTGGCCACGAAGCTTATTTCATCATATCCTTTAACATAGAATTTATCTCATCTCTTATTATACCTGAACAAGGCATAAATAACACATTCAACATTCTGATTATATGAAGGGTGTAATCATGTAACAAAAGAAATTACAAACCTAACAAAATGAGGATGTGATAGTATCCCAATACTTAGGCATCCGTAACTAATACAAGGTTCAATGTAGTAGATCAGGGTCGATCCATAGGGACAAGGGTAGTATGTGTTAAGAATCTAGAGCCTTATCTTAGTTACAAAAACCAAAGAGTGAGATAAAGTTGTGTTCCTTATGGAACAATGGTACTTGAGCAAACAAGCAAAGTAAAACAAGTAAAGAAAAAGAAGAAGCAAACCAAAAGAAGAAGAAAGATCAAAGAGGAAGACATCAAGTATCAATGGGGACACATAGATTGGGTTTCAACACCTAAGGTCTCTCACCAAAATTCAATACACATACCCATTGTTTATCCTTATCAATCTTACAAGCAATCATCATAAGTGCCCATTCTCTCCTCTCTTGAGCCTAGGATAGTTCTAAATTATAAGGTTATATCTTTCTCAAGATGGCAAACAAAAACCAAAATAAATCCATATGACCACTAGATTAATCATTCCAACACTCTCATATTCGTGCTACTCCCTAATACTTAGATATAGGTTAATGCTACTCTTTCAAGGTTTTAACAATCAAACAACACAAGATGGTTGCTAATCATACATGTGAAGCATTAAAACCAATAGTATGGAGATAAACATTGCTAAGAACATATATTCAATGGATATAAGTATTTACATGTTGGGAGAGTGTTAGTGGCTACTCCAAACCCAAGCTAATAAACTAGCCACTCATGGTTGTAACAAGCTGGGAAAAGCCAGAAAAATGGAGAGACATGGGAGTAGAAATGAGATTATAATGAAGATGGAAGGAAGGAGGTGATTCGATTTGGGTAAGCGGGAGTAAGATACACCAACTATAACCACTGACAGATTACATTTGATGGATTCTCCCTCTTCTTTTGAACCATGCGTGGTGGTGAGGATAGATGTTTGTCATTCTCCTTTTATCAAAGAAGCAGTTCGGGAAACTCGACATCACACGATAATGGATAATCTCTAGACTTTTGACTTCTAACTTCCACAAACTAATGGATGGTTTTGGTCAATGGAGAGAGTGCTCTCTAGTAGTGCTTTGCGGTTCCAATCTAGAAACCCCCTAGTTGGTTCCCTAAAGTTTCTATTTATAGATTTGGTTTCAGTGAACTTTACTTGCTCCACATGACTAGGAACATTCCTCTGGGCACGTGCTTGACTACTTCAAATGATTGTTTTTAGTATGGCCATCTTTTGGTAGGACGTACATATTAGCCATCAATTTTGATCGCCCTTTTTTTTCCTTGATTATCAACTGATTGATCATTATACCATCAAGTCTTAGGAACCGTCGAGCCATCAAATTTGGGAACAGATGGTTGATGGCTCGAGCTGGCCCAGGATGCATCAGTGGGTCATCGGTTTAAGGAATTGATGGTAGCACAAACTGGAAGGGAGCAAGGCCAACAGTTTGGAGATCCAATGGTTAGACTGACTGCATGTCCCATGGTAGATCTACATCTGTGCTAAAGTCATTCACTTTAAACTGATGGTTGGTCTGGTGGAGGTTCCCAAGCTATTTTGAATGATCTCTATTGATTATGGAACCTGTTGGTTGTCCTACCTCATGGTGAGAAAACCATCATTTGACAAGTAACCTACATGGGAACTAGTACTTATCTTCAAACAAGGCATAAGTGGCATATATATGCAAACTATGGGGGAAATAGGGTAACTCTACATAAAGAGAGGATATCAGAAGTAAATATTAGGCATGATTTATTCACAAATTGGATGTTATCAACACCCCCAAAACTTAAAATATATCTTATCCTCAAGCTAAAAAATAAAATTAAAGCATCGAATGACTTCAAAGGGATTTTTTTAGTTAGTGTTTTTTAGCATGAAAAATGTCATCACTCCAACTTTAGTTCAAGAGATATCTATCATGTTTGGGTTGTCATTAATCCCTAGATATCCCCTCTTTGTTTGGGAGTCGTGTTACTCATCTTGGCCATTATGACCTTGTTTCGGGGAAGGAGTTTTCCATCATGATGCACCAAAGGTATTTTTCTTGGTTGTACTTGTGCAAGGTTCTAGATAAAGGTAGATTTCACACCAACATTTATTTTAGAGAGGTCCAAGCTATTATGTTGGGGTAGGCTAAGGCTGAAGTGTTTTCCTAACTTTCTCACAATATCTCAACCATGGATACTATTGTAATGACAATATTACCCAATTTTCAATCCTAATGTAGTCTCATGTGGTTATGTTAGATCTCCTATGAATGACAGCTGAGAAGTTTATCTTCTAGGGTTGTTCACCTCAACATATTTTTGAATTTTGGGCATAACTCTCATTATTTTATTCCCACTCAAATTTCATTCTTACTCACGGAGTTTATGGGTAAAAGGAATTTGAAGGATGTTTTTGGGACGCGAAGCCTCTTTTGATCCCAAAGATGAGATTGAAGCACTAGATGGGGTAGCTACTTAATATATGCTAGGGTTTTGTGCTTTCCAACTTGTACTTGAAAAATAGGGTGATCAATTGGAACCGTATCAAACAGAGTCCTCCTTATTTTGAATGTTCATCTTAGGATAGCGAGCATTTTTCTGTATTTTACAAAATCAGAATAAAGCTAGCGTAAAAAATCATCACCCATAGTTTTAGGTGAATTTGATAGCCTAAATCTATCATTCAGAACAAGCCATATATTGTTATGAGCTAATAATTTCCCAATTTGACGTTAGGAACTCCTAAGAATAAGTCCCTTAAATGTGGTGGTAGTAATCTTCCAGACAAAATTCCACCTTCTCATCTGATGTGACCAACATCTACATCCAAAACAACATGTAAAAGCCATAGTAGTTGGAGCCGGGAGATTGTTGTGGGCTCCTGTAGTAGAATTGTGGCTTCTAAAATTTAGGCGTTCATCAGGGAGTCCCCTGCGGAACATCCATATAAGCTTAACTACATTTATATCCAATTGGGATACATTCGGTTTTGTGACACTTTTACATATTTTATGAAGAGGTCCACTTTTTAATCTAAACTGAGTGTCTGAGCTATTGTACAGAATTGACGTTTGTGCTTTTATATTTTCCAGTGGAAGTGTCCAATGTTCGTCATGTAGAATGATAACAAATATGCAACACTAGATATTATACTTGAGTTGATTAGTTAATCATTGTAGTTCCCATGATTTTTCATTATGTAAACTTTCCTCCATTATGTCGTAGTAGGCCATGTAGTCATTATCAAACTCATCATCTAAAAGAAATTAACAAGTTGCTATGACATTAACTATCACATAACCTCCTATCATGACTTTCTTTTGGAGATTGAGATGGAGGACTTGGACACTAACTCATTCAAACACAATGACGATCTCATCTTCATGTGGTTGTAGTTCCATCATGATAAATGTTAGATTCTCTAGAGATAACCCATAGCAAGTGTCCTTGTCAATATTCTTGAGTGTGGATTGTATCAGATCAATGGGTGTTGGCTCTATTATTTCTTCTAGATCATCATCTCTTGTCATGTCTTTTATAGCCTTGTCTTTATCAACCCCTTTGTTGGATATGGCAGGGGGCTCCACGTCTACATCATGTGCCACTTCCTCCTCTTCGTCTAGTACATGGATATCTTGCAGAGGTGCATAAGTGGCTGATGTTTTTGGATGAGTAGTTTCCGATGTGCTATAAGAAAAAGGTCGTTACAGAAGGGAACCCTTGGTTGTTTTGGCTAGTGGGTCAGTAGTCATTTGGGTGGATATTGTTTCATATATGAGTGGATGGGTCTGGGCCATGGTAGACTGTGGATTCTTGATATATATAGAAGTCATTAATTTGACTTCTGTTTCATTCAAGGGTGGGTTGGGAGGACGGGTCACTAGATTGATCATGCTTTCTTGTATTAGAGGGGTCTATAATGTCTTCTTTAGGTTTTTCAGTTGTTCCCTCCATGGAGTCTTTTTAGGAAGGGGTATGAGTGAGTACATATGATGTGAGATGTCTTTCATGCAAAAGTCATAGAAGAATCTTTTGAAATAGATGACTTCCATAACAAAGTTTTGGTAGAGCATGGAAATTTTCATTTGCTACCTGATCTAGAGGGACTCCCGTGTTTATCTCTTCAGTCATTTGTAGGGTGATGAATGCATTGTCCCCTATGTTTTGCATTTCTTGGGGTATGCTGCAGTCGATATAATCTCCCTCCAATTCAGTATGCCATTCACTTACTCCTTGGATCAGAAGTTTTAGGTGATTTCATGTGTTGTCCTATGCTATGGGTTCTCAAAAACCATCCTTCCAAAAGTTAGATATTTTACACTATAGTTATATGTAATGACCCATCTTGTAGAAATATCTACCATTGTAAGTATCGAGATGTTGAAAGCCTATAATGGTAAAGTTATGTACTATAGTTTCTTTGTCTTATGCAATGAATCTTATAGCTCTTCATCCAAGGGTGAATTGGTGTTTTCCTTATAAAGTTGGACTTCTAGGGTTGAAGTTGTATTGAAAACTAGACCTATTTTATCTTTGTACATGTACTCCTCAATGATAGTCCCATACAAGACTTGGAAGAACACTCTGCTTATTTTTTCTTGAGATCAGAAGGCTAATCACAGATCTTCATTTTTCAGAATATATCTGTTATTTCTGTAGATTATGTCTTGTCCATGTTTAGTATCGTCCAAGGTGTCTGCTAGGACATGGATGTCACTAAGTAACATCTATGATACATATATCATATCCATGTCCTTCATCTTCACGACAACAATGATGTTGTTGTTGGGCTTGAATTGGATATCGTATGAGGTATTAAAAATACCAGATTATCTCATTTTGTTGGTGCGTCATTGAAAAAAGTGTTCAAGTTTCCCTCATCATGTTAAGCCGCATGTTCCTCTATCTTTGCCTCCAATATGTTGGGATGAGGTTCTCCTTCAAAAGGTTCATCAATAGGAGTTCACTGACAAAGTATTCATAGTCGGGTGGGGATGGTGAAGCTCTATATTTGGATAGACAATTTATTCATTATATGTTTAGTTGTTTTTGGTTCCTCGTCTCCTCCCTCTTGTGACTTCAACACAATGTCATGCTTGCCTAATCAACATCTATAGTGGGAACAACTTGTTCTAGAGCTTCTAGGGAACCCTAGTCTACTCGTTCTCTGGGTCCCCTTTCCTTGTAGTTGTTAGTGGAGATCCCTGGTGAGATTATGGAGTTGGCTAGTTTTTCCTCCCCATTAGGCACTACCGTGTTCAATATGGATTCCTCCTTACTTTGGTAGATTTTCTATTGTGGCATCTTTTTCTGGAGGCGATGAATCCTTGTTGCATTGGATCTTGTTTAGCACCTTGTCCTCTCTCAACTGCATGTCAGTATCTGTTGCTAGTAATCACTACTACAGAAATAACATTCAGTGTCGCTTTTCTGGGCGTCGGTTATTAAGGAAAACCGACGCCTATAATATCAGGCGTCAGTTATGTAGGCAAACTGACATCTATATTTGAAGACCATCCAGACACAAGTACCACTTTGTATTCAGCGTCGGCTGACTATAACCGACCGACGCCTAAAAGCGCCCACGAAATCCAATTTTCAAACGAACAAATTTGGGCCACATACAACGTCAGTGTTTTAACTATTAACCGACGCCTATTTAAAATGAAATTTTGCGCGAAAAGTTCCACTTTAGGTGTCGGTTATCCTTGGATAACTGCCGCTGATAATGGTTCCCGCCAAATAATTTAGGGTAAAAGTTTTCTATTTGGGCGTCGGTGTTTTACTATTAACCGACGCTAAAGCATAATAGGCGTCGGTTGTGTAGATAACCGACGTCGTTGATCAACTTAATAGACCCGATACCCGGCTCTTCCCCCTTTCTTCCAGTTTCATCGTGACTTCTCTTCTGTGCTGCTGCTCGCTGCCGTTCTCCCAAAATCACCCATCGTCGGTTGCTGCTGCTCGCCGCCGCTGCTCTGGTTCTCTTCTGCTCACCGACGCCGCTGCCCGCCGCCCGCCGCTGTTGCTTCTTCTCCTGGTGCTTCTCCGGCCGGCGCCTACTGCTTCTCCGACCGTCAGTTGCTTCTGCCCGCCGCCCGCCCCGGTCGTTTGTTGCTGTCGCTGCCACTGTTGCTCTAGCTCCTCTACACACTGCTGCCGCCGGCGGTCCTCTCGACACTAGCTCCAGGTAGCGCTACCTCTCCTTCTCCCTAGCTATTTACCAACATGCAGCAAGCACGACCATGGTTGTGTTGGCCTACCACGGCCGTGCTGGACAACACGGCCATGGTAACGGCCGTGGCTGTGTTGGCCTACCACGGCCGTGCTGTCCACCACGGCCGTGGTAGGCCAACACAGCCACGGCCGTGCTTACTGTTGGTAAGGATATGAACAAATTTTCATGTAATGTTTTATGTAAATCCTAGGATATGAACACATTTTTTGCTTGCATATATTTGTGCTTCTAATCCTAATGTTTGACTTAATTCAGTAAATTTTGATGCATGTTGAAATAAGATTTAAACTTGTAAATTCTAGCATCCTAATTTTATTTGATTAAAAATAACATTGATGAAACCCTAACATCAATTGTGATGAAACCCTAACATTAATTGTGATGAAACTCTAACATGTACATATCTATTATTGTGTTTGTTGGCCTAGAAACCCGTCCAAGATTGACTCATTAGGAGTAAATCTTGGATAGTCCCCAGTTTGGGACTGTTCTTGAACACCTAATCTCACTTAGGATGTAAGTGTATAATGTGTATTGGGTTTTTGAGAAAATTTCGGTAGCATTTCCCCGTTTGTTCTCTAAGTACATATGTACTTAGAGAACAGCGGGGAAATGCTGCCGACATTTTCTTGAAAACCCAATACACATTATACACTTACTAGTGAGATTAGGTGTTCAAGGATGGGATAGGTGGTACACATTTATTATATATAAGAATGACATCAAATGTGTTTGTTGGCCTAGAAACCCATCCAAGATTGACTCATTAGGAGTAAATCTTGGATAGTCCCCGATTTGGGACTGTTCTTGAACACCTAATCTCACTTAGGATGTAAGTGCATAATGTGTATTGGGTTTTCAAGAAAATTTCAGTAGCATTTCCCCGTTTGTTCTCTAAGTACATATGTACTTAGAGAACAGCGGGGAAATGCTGCCGAAATTTTCTTGAAAATCCAATACACATTATACACTTACTAGTGAGATTAGGTGTTCAAGGATGGGATAGGTGGTACACATTTATTATATATAAGAATGACATCAAATGTGTTTGTTGGCCTAGAAACCCGTCCAAGTTAGACTCATTAGGAGTAAATCTTGGATAGTCCCCGGTTTGGGACTGTTCTTGAACACCTAATCTCACTTAGGATGTAAGTGTATAATGTGTATTGGGTTTTCGAGAAAATTTCGGTAGCATTTCCCTATTTGTTCTCTAAGTACATATGTACTTAGAGAACAGTGGGGAAATGCTGCCGAAATTTTCTTGAAACCCCAATACACATTATACACTTACTAGTGAGATTAGGTGTTCAAGGATGGGATAGGTGGTACACATTTATTATATATAAGAATGACATCACATTATACACTTAGGATGTAAGTGTATACCCTAATCTTTTCCTAATATATACTTGTTTCCTAATATATACTTGTTTTCTCTGATCATAGAATGGATAGATCATGGATGTCCATTCGTAATCGTTGCACCGCAGAGTTTATATCTGGTGTTGATCAATTTATTAGATTTGCCGAGGAACATAGGAAAAAACCTACAGATAGGTTCTACTATCCATGTAGGCATTGCAGTAACAACTTGAAAGTCAACACTGGTGAGGAAATCAAAAGTCATGTCATGTGCAACGGGATTGTACAAGGCTATACATAATGGCACTGGCATGGAGATGGCTAAATGTTTGCCTTTTTAATGACATTTTCAGATGGCTGACCATGATGAGCATGATGTCCATGATGAGCATGAAGTCCATGATGAGCATGCTGTCCATGACGAGCATGGCGAGGATACCAATGTTAGTTCTAAAAACATATCCTATATTTCTATAAAATTCATTATCTTCTAGTTATGTCATATATCCTATATTTCTATATTGGGCTAATTCAATGTGTTTATTTTTGTCAAATTTTAGGTTGATGATGCACATGTACCCACTGAAGCACTGGAGCAACTTGATGCGCAGCACCAAACACTTAACAAGAAAAGGGGCATCACTCTATTGAAGAAGTTAATAGCGCTAAGTGGCAGTGGATCCAAATTGGTTGTGGAGTTTGATAGTGGAGGAAATGCAATTGGAGTGAACCGCAATAATTTTGTAAACTATCTTGGGTGTACCACTCGGAGCCATTGTGGTGTTAAGTATGATAATTGGCATAAAGTTCCTCAAGGGAAAAAAGACTTGATATGGAAGGATTTATGCGTGAGTTATTATTATTTGCAATTCAATTTTGTAGATTACAAATTCTATTATTTGCAATTCTATTTTGGATACTAGTTAATAACATTTTTATTTTATAGAATCTATTTGCATTGGATGAGAAGTTGCATCGTAAAAGTGTGATGCAACGCGCTGGAAAGATGCTTAGGAATTATAGGACAAATCTGAACAGAGAATACATAAAAGAGGGTGATAAGAAGAAGAAGTCAGCCCTTGAACAATGGAACTTCTTGGACAAAGAAGATTGGGACAATTTTGTTGCTTCAAGAAAATATGAAGAATTCAAGGTATTAGGCGTCACTCCCAATTTAATTAATATACATTGTATTCACCTATTCAAGATTAACATTTAGTGCTACTAACCAAATCATTAATGTGCATACTAACTAGGCCCTCAGTGACGTACAAAAAGCAAGGCGTGCACTGAATGTGCATGACCACACTATGGGTCCAAAAGGCTGTGCAAGCATTCGCCAAAGACTACAGGCGGAGTTTGCGGCTACTCAGGAGTCTACTCCTACTCAGGAGTCTGCCACACCCATGCCTCGCCATGATATCTGGATAGCTGGGAGGCAAAACAAGAAGGGTGAAATAAAGAAGCCCGTAACTGCTGAGGCGGCTGCGAAAATGGTAAAATACAACTCTTAGAGCAATCATTTGAATATTGATTATTTTTGGTGTTAACTTACCAATTTCTGTTGATGGTGATTAGCGGGAGCTGCACGAGCAGAGGAAACAAGGCACGTTCATCCCTCAGGGCACAAGGGATGAATTGACAGTTGCTCTGGGTAACCCACAGCATCCTGGACGTGTTAGGGGTGCATGCGCTGGTGTGGGCATCAAAGCATTCTTTGGGCCATCCCAGCGCAAACCCAGAGCGGGACTTTCTCAAGAAGAGGTAACCTATTCTTTTTTTAGAATGTTACTGCAAAAGGAAATTCAATAATAAGAAGCTAATGTTTCTTTTATCCATGTATAGGAGAATAAGAGAGTCGAGGATATAGTTGCTAAGAAGGTCAACGATGTAGTTGCTGAGAAGGTCAAGGAAGAATTGTTGCGGTGGCAGGCATCTCAGGCTTCCAATCAGCCTATGGCAACACACTCTTCTCCTGATGCACAGACTGCGAGTAATCCTGGAGACCCATCGCTTAACACGTCTGCTGTAAGTATTGTTTATGACATTGTAGCTAGTCTTTTCAAGATGATATGTTTTCAAGATGATATGTATATATGTATGACATTCTTTACGTAAATTTGTAGGCATTGAAGCCATGCCGCTTAAGAATACAAGACTATGTTGTTGCAGAGGCGCAGGCTTACCCGTCCCTTCCTGGGGAAAGGTTTCACGGGACTCCAATGCCACAGGGCTACGTTTGTGTGGGTCCATTACGTGTGTTACCCGATTGGAGGGAAGCTACATTGTCATATCCCCACCCGGATATTGATACACTTGCTGAGGCAGAAGGCGGGGTCATATTGTGGCCCAAAGCAGATGTCGTCTACACTTCTGAAATTGTAAGATAAATTTACATTGATTTAGACTGTTAATGTGTATATATGATGTCAACTGATCTGAAATTATATATACAGGTTAAAAAGAAGACACCAGGAGCACCTAGGCCTCCACCTCCACTTCCCGCATTACCAACTTGTAGGGGAATGGCATGTTGGCTACGGGCACATAATATACATTGCCCGATAATTGTTTCTTTAGATGCAGATTATGCAGGTCAATCATACGATATCTCTTTATTTATACAAGATATTATTGAGATGTTTATGTATGATTGGCTGAATACATCAATGATAGAGACATGGATAAGGTGAGATCTTATTTATACATCCATATACCTTGTGTAAGATCCGGTGATCTGGTTTCTTATATATTAATGCATACGTAATACATGTTTTGCAGCTACTTAGTCGAAGATCATTGCAAACAATTTGCATTTGATCATGTGGGATTTTTTATTCCATCATTGATTAGTATGGTAGCTAAAGACCCTGATAGTGTTCAACAATACTGTATAGATGCTTTTAAAATTTTTGATCAGCAAAATAGGAAGATAATAATAGCTCCATTCAATGTCAAGTAAGTTTACTTTATTTATAATTTGGACTTAAGAAAATTCCATTTTTATTGTGCATTTTGAGTTATTAATTGTTAACTTTTTACCTCTAGCGGTAGACATTGGGAGTTACTAGTTATTGTCCCCGGGACATTCACTGTTTATTATCTAGATCCCGCGGGAAGTACATTAAACACTAAAATTGGACATGTAATGAGAATGCCATTATTCTGGTGAGAAATATTTCATTTTTGTATCTGTTAACATCTGTTATTACATTACTATTTACTTATGTAATTTACTGTGTTATATTAACATGTAGGGATTTAGATGCATTCAAAAAGGCTGGAGGAACGGTCCCAAGGAAAAAGAACCAGCCAATAAATTGGCAGAACATACAAGTAAGTTCCCGACTCCAATGTATATATTATTGATGTGAATTGTGCTTAGTTGTATTATTTTGTATGTTTCAATTTATAGTGCGCTACACAAGATAATGGCTGGGCATGCGCATACTATGTGATGTGATTTATGCTGATGATTATCAAACATGCCGCATTGGACATCGATACCATACATGAGGTATTACATATAGTCTCATTAGTTAGTATGAAATATATCAATCTTATTTTTATATTATTACTTATATACATACATCATTCTCTTTGCAGGTGTTTAAAACTGACAACACTATAGGTAAACGCTTAAAAAATATACATGCTCCATATATGATGGAAGCATTAAATGAAATAAGAGAAGAATGGGCAAAAGCCATACAAGCAGTGGCAACTGTAAGATATAATTGGGATGTTGATAGCGATGATGAATGATACTTTGTAAATGAATATTTCTGAATGTTAATACATGTATTTGAATGTTTCTATATGTGTGAATGTGAGAATTGAATTGATGTCTGAATGTATCTACTTGTGTGAAATTTTCCTTGGGACTTTTGCAGGTTTGTGGCCTGTTTGTAGGCTGATATCAATGGATGTCGTAAACCTACAGTTCAGAAAACTGAACTGCAGGTTCTCATCCTGCTGACCAGCCACAGCAGACCTGCAAACTGATATGAAAAAAAAAGATATAGGCGTCGGTTATTTACAGAAAACCGTAAGCAAAGACGTACAACGTCGGTTATTGGATAAAAACCGACGCCTAATATTACAAACAACCTGACCATGCAGGAAAGCACGGCCATGGTGGAAAAGGCGTCGCTTATTCATATAAAACCGACGCCTATAGTACTAAACACAGCCGTGCAGGGAAGCACGGCCGTGTCGTCTTGAAGTATAGCGTCGGTTGTTTAGTTAATCACCGACGCCAAACGGGTTCGCGCCACAGAAAACAGTGTCATCTAGGACACTTTTTGCGTCGGTTACCAATTAAACACCGACGCAGAATGTGTCCTAGATGACGTCGTTTTCTGTGGCGCGAACCCTTTTGGCGTCGGTTTTCTATAAACAACCGATGCCTCTAAGTTAAATAGGCGTCGGTTAAAAAACCGACGCCGAAGTGTTAGACCTTTAGCGGCGCCCACATAGGCGTCACTCGGAAACCGACGCCAAAGCGGGTTAAACAACCTATGCTAAAAGGCATTTCTGTAGTAGTGAATGAGGCCTCCCAGTTGTTGATGCATTGACATTCTGATGTTTCCTCTTCATGGGAGGAGGACTACACAGGTGCCTCCTTTTGCTTCATTGCCTCGACATGTAATCGCTCATTTTCTTGGCATAAGTTATCACACTCCTATTAGAGGAGGGAACTTTCTTTGTCATTCGCACCAATGCCTCCATCACCTGCATTTGATGTGTAGCCAAGAGGTGTATTTGTTGTGGTAGGCTTAGCATGGGTTGAATGTCAACAATTATCTTTTCCACCTATAGGGTTAGTGTAGACATATTTATAGCTAAAGTTGAAATACTTTGAGTTGAAGTTGAGATGATCTCATAGAGGTCATCTATCTTCTACCCTATCTCCATAAATCTACCCGACATGAGCTCCTTGTGGGTGCTCCACACGCCTTCTCAAACATGCCTCTTGCTTGGGCTCATTTGTTGGGATTAAAACTTTTTTCCCTCTTCTTAAGTGAAATTTTTGCTTGACCTCTCTGTTGGACACTTCCCATTCTGATGGTTTAGGAGCAACTTAATGGCTGGGCAAATGATTCTCTCCTTAGCTTTCTGTAGTTTTTTTGTTGACTCCTTCACTGGCTGAAATATCAACAATTGCTTTTCTATTAGTGTCATTGGATGTAATGTGGAGAGATGTCAAACATACATAGATGGAGGGTTATACACTCTCCCCCTCCCAGTGTTCGATCTCTTTAGGTAACTTAGTCATAAAGTTTCCATCTCTATGTACGATATCAACCATAAAGTCGTCTCCAGTCAGGATATGATTAGCTACTACTAGTATACTCTATTCAAGTATATCCATTAGAGTTCCTTCCTCTTCACATTGTGATATCTCCAGTATAACCGTGGAAGGCATCAGCATTGAAAGTGTTGGTTCTTCAGTTTTTAGAATTATCGCCTTAGGTGCGGGAGGCCATTTTTCCTATGGCTTACTCTGCTGTTTCTTTGGCATGTGTAGAATAACTCTTTGCCTTGTCAGTTTGGTATATGTGTCTTCTAAATGCTTTAATCGTTGCTCAACTGCTGCTTGTTCACTCAATGTGGGAAGGGGTACCACTCCTTTCTTAAACTTTAGGCTCTCATCCTCAGTAAATACCAATTTTTCATACTTGTAATTACCTATTTTTAGGAGAGGAAGGAAGTCATTGGACCTACACAATCTATAGAAATACTTTTTCCCCGCCCTTCTTGAAACATTGGAAACTGTCAAGTACATGGTGTCTAATAGTTTTACCCAATAGTTTTTGCAAAACGTCTAATTTGTTGGGGTATCCTAGACTATGGGCGGTGTATGTAATTAAGATGAAGGGGTAGAAATCTCATGATCCTTTTTGTCTTACTACTACTGCTAGTATGTATAACATGAATTCACCCTATGTTGACTAGTTTCTTTTTCATAATGCTTTACAATATGTGGAGATCAATTCTAGTCACATTACCCACGTTAGTTTAGAAGAATAAGGTGTTGCCGAAGATTTTGTGCAGTATGTGTATGATGCACGTCATTGTACATGCAACAATCACAAGGACAAGGCCTAGAGTTTAACCTTCTAACCAAGTTGTCAACTTGGTGGAAGCACCAAGTCAACGGAGTATAGATAGGTATAAATCCCTAGAGATGGCAGTGAAGATGGTTGAGTTTCAAATCTGATTGTGAGAACAAGAATGTAAAACTTGTTTTGAGAGTTTGTTAAAACTAAAATAAAAAATTAAAGATGTTGAATTAAAGATCAACTAATCAAAAGAAGGAAATATCAAAGCTAAGGGATTTTATCACCCTATCTGATGTGAAACAAGATCGAAGAAATTACATGATAAGAAAGATAGAGGAAGGTATGTGTAGCATTCGTAAATGACTCACAAAAGATGAACTCCTAAAGAACCCATTGGTCTCGGCGTTCAGGGATCCTAGTTCAATCATCCTAATGGGGACTTTTCTGAGGTCTCATCCAAATCTGCATGTAATCGATTTGGTTGTTTTAAATCTTGGGTTCCATGATCACATCTTCCAAGATTAACAAGCGATAAAAAAGAGAGATCACTTCATTAAAATCATCAATTGCCAAGCCCAAAACCATTTATCTAAAAGTCAGACAAAAACTTCAATCCAATCATCACATCGATAAGGGCTTCTCCCCTCACATCGGTAAGAAAACTACTCGCTAGCCATGAGGGTGGAATCAAGAGAAGGAAGGAACGAAACCATAGACCACTGAAAAGAGAAACTCTGAGGAGATCTTTGTGGTTCCAGTTAAATGGCTTGGTGCCTTAAACCTCCGTTCAAAGAGAAAGAACAAGAAACAAAAAGAAGAGACAGAACAAGATCTAGATTTAGAATGAAGAACAAGATTAAAACTAAAGAACAAGTACCTTGAAATAAATTTTCTTTTTTGAAACTAAAAATATTACAATACTAGAAGAAGGATTTTGTCTATACAAATTGGAATGAAAATTGAATGAAGACTGAATGCTTTTACAAGTGGAGAGTCCCTCCTTTTATACAAGGGGAAGGGGTAGTCTGCCCTCAAAAGAGGGGGGGGAGAGAGAGATGACTTTTTGAATTTTATGGATCTGGTCAAATAGAAAATTGATTGTCTTTAATTATCTTCACCATGTAACTCTCTTTAATGCATATTCTCACAATAGTGAGTTTGAATGTATTTATCTTCCATAAAAAGCACAAAGCAGTCCAAATAATAGGATTTTTTCATTTAGGAAATTAAATTCCCTTTCGAATGAATACTTTTACACGCAATTTAGGGTTTGGACGCAAAATATATGTCACTTTTGGTGATGGGTATACATGAATTTCAGAGTTGCTGCAAATTGTGCAATTATGTTCCAAGATTATTTATGCCATTTTCCTAAAAAACCCAACAAACTATAATTAAAACACCAATTAAAGAGAAAAATCTAAAATAACACAATTAATTATGCAACTAAGACAACTACATAAAAGCAACTGGTTGGGGGAGAGTGTGTAAGTGACTAGTACACTGACAGAAGGGCACAACTCCTTCTAGTTCGTTCTTCAAGATGACTAGAGTTCTCGGTAGTCCGTGTGGACCGTCTATAGAGGCGGGATACTTCTAGTGCTCACGAGGACGACAGTAAACCACAGTCTGGGTCAAGACCAAGAGCTACATAGATGGCGTCAAAGATAGGAAGTTGAAGACCGCTCTTGCTGTGAGGTGTAGTCACTGAGCAAGCCTCATGACTAGGTATATCTTGCTAAAACCATTCTTCCCATTACATAGATATTGATGTGATCAACTTGTTTTGGGTTTATGGTCAAGTAATTTTTTTGTTTCTATTGCCTAATTTGACCACATCAAAACCCAATAGTGGTATCAGAGCCATGTTAATGCTTAACATACATGAAAAAATAACAAGAAATATGCACCAACATAATCTCAACATTCAACAATATATTATTAAGCAACATCCTTTAATTACAAGATTTAATTTTCATAATGAAATGTCACATTGTACAACTCTTGCTCATGTACACTGGGGATCCTACAACAAGTACAACTAGCATAGCTCACCTAGCCCGTCAACCTTCTAGACATCTCTGAACCTAAAAACAAAATACGAGAAACGGGTGAACACACGAGTTGCTGAGTATGGGGAAGAAAGATACATATATGTGTATAAGCTTTTCATAATTTGAAAAGATTTCAAGACTAAATGAACAAGAATAAACATGTTAACTATTTATCAAAATGCGAAACCATATTTTATGTCATTTTACTCCATTATGACAACAATATCAAGCATGTATTAGGCCTTTGACCATCTTCCCGTAGGAAGGGTCCGTAAGGGTGCTCAAGATTAGCTAACTCATTTTATATGAGAGGGACCTCAAGGACACAACCAAGACCTAACCCTTAATCAACAATTTTATAATGGAGTTCTATATACATGTGTTCAAGTTATAAAACTGATGAGGAAAATATCTTGTAAGACATAGTAATACTACATGGCAATATTTGAGCAAGTGAACAAACAAGCATACAATACATGTCTTTTCAAGCAAGAAAAGTTATATTCATATTACTAGATAAGGCCCAAACCAGATTCAGAGATGATAACCTAACTTACCCATCATCATCTAGCCACATGCCGAACCTGATAAACAACAAGATTGTATACATGCCTTATAATCTCATCATTAACCCTTCATTTTAAGGGTTTTTTCCAAGTTAGGTTACAAGTTGCTTATTATTATATTTGATGATCTTATACTGATTTAGAGTCCATCATGTGGGTGTGGTTCATGTTTCATGCTATTATGACGTTCCATGCACTTTCTATGATCACATCAAGGTTTAAGGCATTTACATGCATTCTAGGGTCAAAAGACTCACAATAGAGCAACCTAGATCATGATTCATCAAGTCAAGATGTCCAGACCTAAAGATTATTTAGATTAGCACTGTTAACTCATCATAAACACATAATAAGATTAGGTGGTTCTCCATTAACAGCAAGATTAGCAATCTAGGGTAAAGTTCATCATTAAAGTCCAATCTAGGCACATATGTACAAGAAGGAGTCATTTATGAGAAATAAGGAGATTAAGACCTTCATTTAGTTCAAGTATACATCACAGGTACTGATTTAAGGATCAAAGGGTAGATTGAGTAATCAAGATCCAAGTTTGCATCAAAATCATAAATCCACTATACTCCAAATGATTAAAGTATGCATCTTTTGGGAAAAAAGAGACCAAACTATGGAATTAGACCTTCAAACCTAGTCCATTGTGTAGATATTTTCAAAATGATCAATTTGATATATAATTTTGTATACTTTGGCCCTAGGAGTTGAGAGTTATCATTTTTGTAAGAACAAGCAATTAATCAGAATATTGAGTAGAGAGGAGCTATTTACTAGAAAAGAAGAAATATGAGGGTCGTTGATCCTTTGGTCAAAGCTTTACTACACAACAGATTGACGGATGGGAGGCACTATTTCATGAGAACGTGCTCACGAGGGGGGGGGGAGGAGAGAAGGCGGGCATGATCTGGGTCCTTGGTCCTTGGTATGGCCAGCCTTTGACCGAGATCCGATGGTCGCGGATCATCGCCCAGCCATAGGGAGCTTATGAGCGGCCAAGGCGGAACCACAGTAGAGACGTTGCCAAAGAAAAGAGGGAAACATAGGAGAGGGAGTGATAGGGTAAGGTGAGGTGTCGTATGAATTTGTGGGAGCAAACTGAATCTGATAGTAGGGTTTTGTTAGGTGGTTGGTGCTAGGGTTAGGGTTCCTAAAGTGATGCATATCGCCAAGGGTGGAGGAAGGTTTCCTTGCCCCCAAAGGCGAGATTTTGAGTAATTGAATGGTGAGGAAGGTTCATGAAAGTGAGGGGAACCAAAAGACCAATAAATCGGGGGAAACGAGGGACAATCGGGTGGTCGCGCGTAAGGGGGTCTTGTCGGGTCCATGGGCGGACCTTCCATTTTGGGCGGGAGCTAGAAGATGACCCCAACACCGTTGGATCAAGATCCAATAGTTCTTGGGTCATGCGATGGGGCGAGTTGAGTCAGGGCTCAAAGCTCGGTTCGCATCTGACTAGCGTCTGGTTCAATGGGATTTGATCCCCGGTTCAAAGGCATTGGACCCGGGTAAGATCGGGGAAGTGCCCAAGAGCCTAAATGGGTCGGGCCCAACAAGAAACATAAATGTATTTTGTTCTAGAACAAGGGTATATATTAGAAAATTCATATAAATCGTAGGAATGCCAAAATGATCTTACATTTAGACCATAACTTCATAATATGGTCTAGAACAAGTGTGAAAAATTCCAAATCAAAATGAGCATGTATGATCAAGATTTAAATCTAAGGATTCAAGGTTATACTAACACTAGGATTTCATGCATATATGTGTATCATGACTCAAAATGTGAAATCTTGACTTTGGTGGACATTATAGAGTTATGAAGTCTTAGGAGACATAAAGGTTCATGAATTAAAGTCACAAGAGTAATTATGCACAAATAGAAGAAAATCCACTTTGTCAATCCTTCGTTCAGTCTTACTAATCCTCCAACCAATCTGTTCACAACCTGACGTGGTCGGTTCACTTACTAAGCTAATAGTTTCAGATACCATTAAGCTAATTGTTGTTTAAGTTGATTAGCAAAACACTTTAACAAACAATTTAAACATTATTCGTGAAAACTCCTATTCCAGATGCATCCTAAGCGTGTGACCCCATAGGTCTCAAATTACATTGGCAGTAAATGTCCATTAATAATTTATGACATCCCAACGAATGAGCAGTATCTAGAAATACATCACTGCTACACTAGTAACTGTAAAGTTGTAAAACAATTTCAACTTACAATGGGTAGTTAGTATTACAGTGATCGTATAATTCCTTTGTCTCTGATATCCAGATTGAATTCAAGGCATCGAATCATTAGCCTCGTCAACACTCAATCCATTTTCCTTGAACTAAGGTAGACTGTTTGAGATGCATGTGAGCTCACATATCATATATTGGTTCTCATGAGTATGGCCATACATTTCTCAGTCTTGTTTATTAAGTAGACTCGATATCAATCTCATGTAGGAGGACAAAACCCATCTACAACATGCACACTCAATTTCCATGTGTCACAACGTACCTAAGTACCACCTTTATTCAATATCATGTTGGATGGTGTCAAAATACATTGAATGTCCTGTGATAAGTACAATGACGTCATGTATAAGAACCAAAATCACCACTATCACTATGAGAGTTGATTCTTACTTCCATTCATTGGTTTCCATGTATCACTATAAAGGTGGATTTGTGAGATACATTGTTCTACAACAAGTACCAATGTACTTGGTTTGATATCACATATGATCAGTAATAAGATTTTGTCATTATCTAATGCACACACTACTCTTGTGTATTATTGTTGTCTATTAGCTCGCACAATAATATCTAACTAGGAACTTAGAAAGAATGTTTGTACTCTTACCATAGATATGCAAGGAAAAAATCCACCTCCTTTTTCTCCACCTTAAAGACCCTTCCAGCTTCAATGACCACCCAATGATAGGGTGCAGTACTATGAAGCTCTTCTAATCAAGGTTTCAACCCTCATACACATTCCATTAAGCTAGACATTCTTCGATGTACCAAACCCCCCTTGTGATTTCAATGATCTTTGATTTTAGTTTTGTTTGGGACAAGAAAAATGTTATGTTTTGGGTGGAGGTGGCTTGTATGTACTCTTTGCACCCACTCTATCATAAATTTCTTACATTTTCATTTTGTTATGTCATATATCTTTGAATCTTTCAAAAAAAATTCAAAAGTTTTCTTTTAGTTTTGGCCCTTACCTAGTCGACTAGGCCTTTACCTAGTCGACTAGGCCTTTACCTAGTTGAACATGATGATACACATATCTATCATTATACCCACTTTTATGAATGTACTTCTTTATTAACACAATAATAAACCTACCCTTGATTGAAATTAACATGTCGTATGCGATATGAATTAATAACATTCCTTTAAACTGATGGCAAGCGATAGAGGACTGATAGGATTAAAAAACAATGATTCCTTATCTAGAAGTTATATATTGAGTTGAAAATATCTTGATTTAGCATAACTCAGAAATTAATTGACCCAATGTATGATATTCCCAATGTGCTCAGATTAAAAAAAACTAGTTGCACAATGAAAAAAATTTCAAATCCCAATTTTCAAAGTCAATTAAAATCTTATAATGGAGTTTTTCTAAATAATAATAGCTAAGGGGTTTTAATACAAAATACCATTTATGGTTTTCCTTATATGAAAATTGGGATAAGAAAACTTAAAGTAAGACTCAAATTCATATTTCACTTTTAAATGTGCACTATGTGTATCAATTAACTCATGTTAGTACTCTTTCATATTCTCTCTCCTCCAAAATCACCATAAGACATAGGAAGAGGTTAATGAGGTGACAATGTGACTATTGAATCATTAAAACTCTAAATTATGACACAAGGATTCAATATTAGGAACCTTTTCAAATTATCATACTTTTAATGGCTTTTAATTATAGATAATAGCCATTATAGAGATTGTGAACCATAATGTGTAGAAAAACGAATTCTATTTGCATAGGACTATTCCATACCTTATAAAGTGTCTATGGTCCAAATTTAAACACATTTAACTCATTTTTTAACCCCCAAATTTAATAGGACATGTTTTATATAGTTTGACCTAAGTTTGAATATTATTTCATTCAATGCGAGCAATTAACCCTATGGTTCAATTTTTATGCGTTGTCATGCGCTTCGTTTCATTTTTCCTTTCGCGCATGCAATCTGATGGCCACAATTTGATCTACTCCAGATCCAATGGCTACTCTGTGATCGCTTAACTGTGTGTTTCTCACAAATAGGAGCATTTCACAGGAAACTATTTTCTCTGACATCATTCTCTCTTGTTATTTCAGCTCTGCTAGAGATTTCTTCGCATGGGGTTTTGTCTCTCTTCCTCAATTCTAATGGGGGTTCACTCACTCTCCCTTGAGGTCATAAATGGAAACACCCAATTTAAGGTTATCCATCGCTCACACCATTGGGTTGCGGAGGGTACTCTGACCCTTATCATACCTATAGCTTGGGACAAAAATGAACCTCGACACAGTTTGTTTTCTCCTCCACATCCAATTCCCCAACGTGTGCCTCTGAGCTCCAAGTCCTACTCAGTTTCCATTTTCAGAAACCTTGACCTCACCCAGACAACCACCGCTCTCTTTGTCTCAATTGAGCATTGGGTGAGTATCCTCACCACCCATACTTCATGCTCGAGTTCCCGGTCTGTCGAGAACTTACTCCAGTTGTCATACCCTATACCCTCCTTGGAGGTCATCACTGGTGGCTCACCTCTGTGGCTTCTCAGTCAACCAAAGGTCACAGAAATGCTTCGCAAAGTCCCACCTTCATCACTGGATGATTTTCTAGGCCTTAGTGGAGGCTTTTACATATGACATTGAAGGTCTTGATCTCCCTACCTTCCCCTTTTCAAGACCATAGAGGAGGAACCCACTTGCAATCCTCACCATCATCAACCCTATTTTTGGGGTCGTTAGCAATGGGGAGTTCAGTTGAACCATCTCTGGTCATCGCCTAGTCAAGGTATGGGCTCCACCCTAAGTCTTGGTTAAAGGAAAAAACTTTAGCTAAAGTCGTTTGCCATGGATTCATGCAGGAACAAACCTGGTTAGTCATTTATCTTGGTGACCCCATGTTTTTAATTGGGTTATTAATATTTCAAGGACAATATTGTAATTTCAATCCACGTTTGGATTAATCGGCCACGAGTTACAAATGATGTCTAAATGACGACTTTGCCCCAATTTATTCAATGACATGGAACACACTCCTAAAGTTCTATGGTCTTTTCACCACTTATTTACATCAGCTTTGTTTTTGACTCAAATCAGTGTCACAAATATAGTTTAGTAATTTTGATTGGTCAGTATTGGAAAATTCACAATAAATTATAGGATGATAAAAAAAATACAATTAAATAGTCGTTGGAAAGAGTTTTTTGAGAGGAATCATATTTTTTGGTTTTCAAGTCATGATTTGCCTTTCCATTTGGATGTTTTATTAGAAACCTAATTTCACCCATTGAAACCCTAACTATGTATTACATGTAATTAATATGATCTAAGTCATCCTAGTTTTCCTAAGTTAATGATTTTGATTAGTGAGCCTAACCCCAATTCATTCAAACTCTAATTCACCCTAGTTCAACCTAAGATTAATACAAGGTATTGATTAATGATGTTTATGACCCAGTTTTAGAGCCCAATCAAGACAAAAGGATGTTGACCTAGATTTGACTCAAGGATCAGGAAGACCATCTTAGACTCATCAATGCTCCAAGGTAAACATGTTATGCTACTGAGCACAAGTAATTATGACTGTTTGCATGCTAAGAACAAAGTAGACATTATAATTGCAAGTTTAATGTTTTAATCATGATCACTATATTATTTCTTGATGAATGTTATATGTTATGTTCAATGGTTAAAATATTCATTACGCGTCAATTTTATGATTAATGGCTCATGAAATTTATGTTAATGATCAAGAGGGAGAAATCACATCATGTTAATACATCATGGCATTAAGAGGGATTAATCCCATCATGTTCACTATTAAGATTAAGAAGAGTTAATGTTTAAATCAAGAGCTAAGTTAATGAGGAAAATTAAGGAATTGGTTAAGTTTTTATATGTGCCTCGTTTATGGACCTAAAAGGGTCTTTATGGGCTTTCCTAGCATTATGGGCTTTCCAAGCAATCATGGCCTCTTATGGGGCATTAAGAGAGGTGGCATATAACTACTTTTCCAATTCATAATGTTAAGTGTTCAAAGATCATGTTAATGTTAATGTTAAGATAAATGGAATTGAATTAGTTTTTATTGTCTCCCAAATCATGGACCTCAAGGGGTCATTAAGGGATTTCCTAGCATCAAGGGATATCCTAGCAATCATGTTCTCCTAATGGGGCATTATAGATGGATGCATACAATTACTATTCAATTCTTCATCTTAACAATGATTCAAGAATGCTTATAGTCAATGCATGTCAAGTTTTTCTTACAATCAAGTATGCTTTATTTTGCTTATGTTATAATGTGCCAATATCGTTTACTGATGTGTTTTTTTTGCCTCGCATGGCTGGGGACGTGATGTCCCTAGGAATTGGAGCAACTAAGGACTCAAGAGGAGAAATCAAAGATTTGAAGGCCTTCAAGAGGCAACTAGTGGGGTGCCATTCGTACTTGGCTATCCAATCATGTTTATCTTTATGAGTAGTTTCCCATGTCTAGAAATGTTTAAATATATCATATAACTCAATTATAGTTTCCTATTCAACGAACAATGTATGAATCTCAATGGTGAATTATGCTTTTATTATCTATGATTTCATAAATGTGACACCCCCCTTCAAGACGAAAGATTCTTCTCAGTTGTATTATATATCATAAGGAGGGGTGTTACAAATTTTTTTTTCAACACTTCTTCCATCACCTTATCTCTCTATCCACAAAAGAAGAAAATAAAACGGAAATGTGTCAAACTTCATGTTTGGGGTGGCACACTTCCCCGTCTTCTACTTCTTCCATACCCCTCATAAATTTAATAGGGGTGTACCATAAAAAAAAAGATACAAACTAAGAACACAAAATATGTAGTCAATGTAACTATAAACAAAGAAATAAAAAGGTCTCAAGTCGAATAGAGGAGAGACCACTTCCTTCCATACCACCTTCACTCCATTTTTTATGCCCCGGGAAACTACATAAACCCCATCAAGACCTTGAGCCCTGTTCTTGTGTGATGACTCAAATTAATATGCGGGAGTACCAAATGAAAAAGGAATATGAAATCTATTTTATTGTGGATCTTCAAATGGAACCATGTTGTGAAATAATCTTGAAATTGGGGATATTAAAATTATTTTTTGTGAGTCCATCAAGTTAAAGTTTTTTGGCCATATAAGGTGGAAGGATTAAAGTGGTGTTACACAAGTGAGTATGATGGGCCAAAGTATTATGTGGCACCATTTTAATTTCAATAATACTTGAGGACTAGCATTTTTTAAATTCATGGAATTTTGATGAGTGCAAACTCAACACTTTTTTTGTATACTTTTAATCCATAGTTGACAATAATTTCTTGGCTATTGGATAATTTTAGTTAATCTTCTTCTTTTTCCTTTTTTTCTAGTGTATTTGAGTTTTTACTTGATTTATTGTGCCTTTTGTAGGAAAATAAATACAATTTAGTTTGAAGCATGAAAATTCCCAATATTAATCTTGGAGGATGTTTGCAATATTTATCGCAGTGCCTGAAGTACATATATACTATCCACCAAAAGTGTCATATCTTTTATGTATGAACTTCTAATTGAATGAGAAAGTATGTGTAGGAAAGGAAATATAATTTATTACAAAAAACATATTTTTTCTAACCTTTGATGGGAGCTAAATCTTCTCAAAGTTTATATTGCCAAAATTTACAATAGAGAGAGTCAGAAAAGTTAATGAGCAGTCATAGAAATTAAAAGAAGACAATTCAATAACATTCTCATCTATTTGTTTGCAGAAACAATTAATATTTTAAAACTTTACCCCCTTGACTAGGAACAAAAGAAAGTTGGCCAATTCTAGATTCCTTTATGACGAGGAGATAATGCAAATAATGAGTTAGTCAAATACCAAGATGAGGAAATCATCAATGTAGTTATAATTGAATAATGTGACTTCGAATGAAGAAAGAAATTACTCTTGGGTTCCCCCCTTCATTCCCCCTATAATAGGAGGGCGTACTCCACAAATAAAATATCTCATCCCTTGTTATCAAGTTTTTTTGCTTTTCTCTTTACGTTATGTCTGAGTAGTTCCATACTAGGGCATTAGAGCTAGCCCCATAGTCAATTGTTATTCAATGTAATGGATTCCATCTATTTCAATAAAAAGATATTTTCCATCCATTCCTTGTCATTTCTTGGATTAGTTGATACACTCTTGTTGAGTTATGCAATGAAGGATCTCTAGAACAATGAACGCACAATCCCTTGATTGTGATTGTCATCTCCTTATCCATCTAATCTTGTACTTATTTCACTATTAGATGGATTATACTCTTGAGGAACTGAGATCTCGCGTTCCCAAAAGAACTGACTCATGATTTCTTGATGATATTTGGTGATAGAATTTTTTATCCTTCTAGTTGTTTAATTTTATTGTTATAATTTACTACAACGTGATTATCTGACCCATAAGCTTGAGTGTCACTATGAAATTCATATATTTGTCAATGATATTCTGATAGGGATATGTTGGATGATTGAATGAGGATTCATAAATGTCAGGATTAATGACTTTGATGGAAGTCTGTTTCTTGTGAGTTTATGCTCTAAATGGACATAAATCCATATAGTCCTAATTTGATTATTGAATCATAGGAGTCTATTTGTTGAATGCAAGCATGGTTATTGGTGGTAATCCTTTGGACCCCCAACGCTTTTATCCTTTTATTTGTTAAGATTATTTATGCATTTTATTTCTTCCCTTAACATAAATAAACTTCATACAAATTGGAATCTCCTTTCTTGTTTTCACGTTCGGATTTGCATTTCAACCATCTTCTTCCATCATACCTTTGAATTGATACCTTACACCAATAAGGTCAAACTCTAGGACTTTTCCTAATCATTGGTGTGCAAACAACATGTATATCAATTTGAAAGATTGCAATGTACAACCTTGTAGTGAGTTAAGATCCAAAACAACTAAGATATTACCTGATCAACGAAAGCATACATAACCAATTATTCAGCTATGGAATATTTTCCAACTTCATCTCATGCAATTTATGGGTAGATTATCTATGCAACTCCTCATTGAAGTCCATCTACATTCTAATAGGCACTTGATCCCATTAAGGTCACCCTAGTTATGTCTGACCCATAAGCCAAAATGATAACAATGTACCCTACTTGGCAGCCCCACATAACTACCATGACACTTCCACAAAATAGACAATGCACCACGCTTGGCATGCCCATTGTTAGTCGATCAAGCTTTTCATATGTGTTTCTTATGGAAATCATGTAATACATAATATTTGATTGAAGGTATTTTATATTTATATAAATAAATGTACATATCCAATCACCACACACTAATATGTATCATATACATACCATATCCATAAGAAACATGCGATCACAAATATGATCGATGGTTATGGAACACTTATGCAATTCATAGGAGACACAAGGAATTGCTACTACCTAAGGTCCACATCATATGTAACAACTTGTTATGTTGAAATACTTGCTAGAACCAATCTCGGTCAATTAGTTCAACTCTTGAGTCGATCAGTTGGTGTCTTGATCGGTCGGTTGTCCACTTGAAATAGTCGCCTAGTCTTTGGTTCAAGTGATGTCTAGACTCCTCCAGCGGATGAGTTGGGCCACCAGTCAATCGATTCCTCTAGGTGTCTGGCCTCCTTGATCCTCTAATCATCTAGTTTGACTCCTGATCGGTTGGTTCTCCTGGCGTAGATCACCTTCTTTTACCATAATATGAAATAAAAACTATGGTATCCAAATTAACTTATTACATTGTAATAGTAAAACCTTGAATTACATTCAAGGGGAGTATAGGGAGGAAGACATTAACTTAGAGAAGAGAGAGAAAATCAACATGCAAATCGGTTTAAAAAGCACAAATATAACCACTCAACCATGCACATTATTTTAGGGGTATTTCCATAACCAACCATAAATCAACCATCAGAACAATTATAGGGTGATGCGTATAAATTGCTATATATATATATATATATATATATATGCATCATATGTGGCATTTAATTGAATACGCACATTAATCATTTTAAAATATTTACATCATATGCAATATATATACATATATATATACATATCTATATATATACATACATATAGTATATATATATATATATATATATATATATATATATATATATATATAGGGATCATATGCAGTGTTTAATCAAATATGCACATTAATCATTTTAAATAGTTACATCATATGCAATAAATGATGAGAAAAAAATATAATCATATTGATTAATTCCCAAACATAGTAAAGTGACATTGCTCTTATATCACTATTGGGAAATATGGCGATAGAGATGGTAGTATAAACAAAAATTTCCTTGTCCTATTCCCAAGTACCAATATGGATTGCATCAACAACTATGAATTGGGAGGGAAGGTTGCACGGTATATACCTGGTCCTAGTGCAAGTCCAGCGACTACCCATGCAACGACTTGCTTTTTTTTACAAGGAACACCCAAACATTTGTAGGCGACAACCTCATGGTGTGGCTCCACAAATAGAGGTTGAGGATGTCCTCTTATAGTGGTGGAAAAGGCCTCCACACATCTACGTAATCCATGTGGACCACCCTATCAAAATTTTAGAACTGATAGGACAACATTATTTTTCTGATGTCAATGTGCTAACACTAACTTGCTCAATCTTGTTGTCTCTCCCTTTGATAGGTAAAACTTGCTTGGGCTCTCATGTTACTATAGCTATGAGAGGACAATAATTGTCAGAGTTTATTGTTGTTTCTTTGAAAGCATAGACTACCCCCCTTTATATTGGATGGCTGGGGTCAAGGTTTCTAGATTATCTGGGAGTCAAACAAGATAGAATTTCATGAATTTTCTATAAGTTGTGGATGAAAAAATGGTTCGTTCACGAGTGAACCAATCGGTTCACATGTGAAACAATCGGTTCAACACTTGAAACGATTGGTTCACAATCTTTCCTATTTGCAATTTTTAGTTCATAAAATTAGGTTTTGAATCCTTCAAGTTTTAATCTTACTTTCATTCTTAGATTCCTTTTTTTAATTTATTTTTTCCAAAAAACTCTTGTCAATTGGAGTGGTCAACACATTATGGTTCACAATATCAATTGTGTGGTTATTACAACCATACATCACTAAATTGCTCAAATGTGTCCCCTCATTTAATGATGGTACCATGTAATATAGAGTCTTACTACCAAGATGGATATAATGAAAATTACAATTCACAAACTTTTAAAGATTACTATGAGGAACAATCCCACACATATTTATATGAGGGATTATTTGTCTAAAAGTATTATAAGGGGTATGGTGAGGATAACAAAAAAATTATGGGGGCTATGATCTTCTTGTGAAAGAAAATATACACCTCAATGGTATATTATATCAAATCCTTGGATAGAATAGTAGCATAGCACCATGAAACATTAGAAGTGAAATGATAAACATTAGAAAATCGATAAGACATGTTAGCTACTTTACTAGAGTCCCAATCACAGAGACCCCTGGTGGAATCTGAACAACCTAAGATTTTTTTTTGACGATGATGATGATCATCCCATGTTTATGTCATTCATGTCATATTCTACCATGGAGTCACATTCTTTGTGTTATGAGAAGGTTGGTATTCTGACCCTCCCTCTTGAGGCTTTACTACATGAGTATGAAAAGTTGATACAGGATAGTCGACCTTATTCTAAATCTCCAACAACTCTTCTTATCAGTGACAAAATTCTCATTATCACTTTGGTTGAATTTATCATGGATAGTGAACTGTCACTGCTTCACTAATCAAGGTTCCATCCCTCATACACATTCCATTCAACTAGATGTTCTTCAAGCTCACTGGCCCCCTTATGATTTTAGCGATCTTCTTACCTGCATTCTGGAATTAAATTTTGCTTGGGACAAGGAAAATTTTATGTTTGCTGTGGAGGTGGGTAGTATGTACTCATTCCACCAACTCTATCTTAAATTTCTTGCAATTTTCACCATTTTATGTAGTTTTGCTTTGAATCTTTATTTTTTTTAAGTTTTCTCTTTTTTTTCACACTTACCTAGTCAACCATGGCTTTTATCTAGTAGACCATGATGATATGCATTTCTATCATTATAGACCCTTTGATGAATCAACTACTTTATAAACACAATTATAAATCTACCATTGCTACAAATTATTGTGTCATCTACGATATGAACTAACACCATTCCTTGGAAAAAGTAGCAAGCCATTGAGGATTGATAGAATTAAAAACTATGCTTCCTTATCTCGATGTTATATATTGACTTGAAATTTTTATTGATTTAGCATAACTCAGAAATTAATTAACGCAATGTATGATACTTCCAATGTTCTTAGATTCAAGAAAATGAGTTGCATAGTGAAAAATCTTTTTTGTACACTTATTCCAACACCTTCTTATCTCTCCATCCAAAGAAGATAAAAATAAAAAGCTAATGTGTCAAAATCCATGTTCGGGGTGGCACACTTCCCCCTCTTCATCTTCTTCCATACCCATCATAAATTTAATAAGCGTGTACCATCATAAAAAGATGAAAAAAGAGCACACTCAAACATGCAGTAAATGTAATTGCAAACAAAAAAAAATTAAAAAAATGTCTCAAGTCGAATAGAGGAGAGACAGATTCCTTCAATACCTCCTTCAATCTATTCTTTATTCCCAGGGGAATCTACATAAACCCATTAAGACCATGAGGCATATTCTTGTGTGATGACTTGAATGAAAATACAAGAGTACCAAATGCAAAAGGAATATGAAATATGTTCTATTACTTGTCTTTAAATGGAACCAAGTTGTGAAATAATATTGAACTTATGGATATGAAAATTATTTTTTGTGAATACACAAAGTCAAGGTTGCTTGGCCAAATATGGTGGAAGGATTCATGTGGTTTTATGCATGTGAGGATGATGGACGAAAAGTATTCTTTGGTAGTGTTTTAAGTTCAACTTTTCTTTAGTACAAGCAAAGTTTTAAGTTCGAGGTAATTTGATGAGTCCAAACCCATCATTTTTTATGTATAGTTTTAATCCTTAGTTGATAAAAATTTGTTGGCTATTAAATAATTTTAGTTTATTTTTTATTTTTTCTAGTCAATTGGAATTTTTATTAGATATCATGTACCTTTTATAGGAATAAAAAGACAATTTAGTTAATAGCGTGAAAATTCCCAAAATTAATTTTGAAAGATGTTTGCACAATTTTCCGGAGTGTTTGAAATACATATATACTCACCATAATAAGTGTCATATCTTTTGCTTATGAACTCAGATTGAATGTGAAAGTATGTGTTGGAAACGGAATATAATTTCCTACAAAAAACTGTTTGTTTTTCTACTTCTTGAACATTTGATAGGAGAAAAATATTATCAAAGCTCTATTTCTAAGATTCACAGCAGACAGAGTCAAAAAAGTTAATGAGTGGTCATAGGAAATGAAAGGAAGATTGTTTAATAACATTCTCCTTTATATATTTGGAGAAACAATTAATATGGTATAATTTTTCTCCCTTGACTAGGAACAAAAGAAATTTGGCCAATTCCATATGCTTTTATTATGAGGAAAGAATGCACATAAAGAGTTCGTCAAATTCAAAAGAAGAGAAAATCATTAATGTAGTTTAAATTGACTAACGTGATTTTGGGATGAAGCAAGCCATTACTCTTGGTTTTTCCCCTCCCTTCCACCTATAAAAGGAGGGGTACTCCACAAGGAAACCATCTCATCCCTTGTTTTCTCATTGTTTGCTTTTCTCTTTAAATTATGTCTGAGTAGTTCCATACCAGGCCATGGGGGCTTGCCCCATAGTTAATTTTTATTAAATGTAATCAAATTTAGCTATTTCAATAAAATATATTTTCCATCCATTCCATGTGATTTCTTGGATGAGTTGATATACTCTTATGGAGTGATGCGATCAAGGATCTCCACAAGAATGAACTCGTAGTCCCTTGATTGTGATTGTCATCTTCTTATCCATGGAATGATGTAATTATTTCTCTAGTAGAAGGATTATAATCTTGTGGGGGCACCAAGATCTTTGGTCCCCACAAGTGATAACACATGATTTCTTGACGATATTTGATGATAATTTTTTTTATCCTTTTAGTTGTTTAATTTGATTGTTATAGTTTACAACTACATGATCACCAAACCCAAAATTCAGAATGTCGATATGAAATTCCCATATATCTCAATGATATCTCAGATAGTCATATGTTGTAAATGCCATGATCAATGGGTTTGAGGGAAGCCTAATTCTTGTGATATTTGTGCTCAAAAAGGACACAAATCCATATAATGCTAATTTGATTATTGAATTTTAGGAGTCTATTTGTTGAATGGAAGAACAATTATTGGTGGTGATCCTCTAGACCCCCAATGCTTTTATCTTTTATTTAGTAATGTTTATTTCTGCATTTTATTTCTTCCATTTGCATAAATCAACTTCAATCAAATTGGAATATCCTTTATTGTTTTCATGTTCGTATTTGGTTTTCAACCATCTTCTTTTGTTGTCCCTTTGGATCGATACGTTACAACCACAAGGGTAGACTCTAGGACTTTTCATAATGATTGGTGTAAAAATGACATACATCACCCTAATTTATCAATTTGAAAGATTGCAACATGAAAACTTCTAGTTTGTTATGATTCAAAATAATTAAGTTACTACCTGACCAACACCGGCATGTATAACTAATTATTAAGGAACATAACATTTTCCAATTTCATGTCATATAATTTTTGGATAGATGGTCTATATAACTCCTTGTCATAGTTCATCTAGATGCTTCCAAGCTTTTAATCCCATTAAGGTCACCTAGTTAAGCCTAACCCAAAAGCAAACACAATAGAAATGTACCCTGCTTGGCAGGACCAAATAACGACCATCACACTTCAATGAGATAGACGGTGCAACATGCTTGGCATGCTCATGCTTAGTCGATCAAGCTTTTCAAGTGTGTTTCTATTGGAAAGCACCTAAGACTTAATATTTGATTGAGTGATTTTATATTTATCAAAATACATATACATATCCAAACACCACATACTAATATGTATCAAATACATACCCTATCTACAAACACAAATATGCAATCACAAACATGAGAGATGGTTATGGCAACACTTATGCAATTCCTTTGAGCCATAAGGAATTTCTACCACCTGAGGTCCAAATCATATGTAACAACTAATTATTTAGAAATCTATGCTGGAACCAGTCTGGGTCAGTCGGTTCAACTCTTGAGCCGATTGGTAGGCCTCCTGGTCATTTAGTTGGCCTCTTGAAATGGTCCTTTTGTCTCTAGTTCAAGTGTTGTTTGGACTCCTCCACCGATCAGTTGGGCCACTAGTCAATCAATTCCTTCTGGCATATAGCCTCCTTGGTCCTCCTATCGATCAGTTCAACTCCTGAATCAGTCAGTTCGTCTGGTTCAGATTGCCTTCTTTTACCAAAATAGGATATGAAAACTATCATATCCTATTTAACTTATTACTTTGTAATAGTGAAACCTCATGTTACATATGAGGGGAGCATAGTGAGTAAATCATTAACTTACATGTGAAAAAGAGAGAAAGGCTCTGTATGCAAATCAAATTAAAACGGTTGGAATAAAACCATTTAACCATGCACACAATTTCAAGGGTATTAGCCATAACCACACAAACATCAAACACCAAAACAAAATTTTGAGGTGACACATATAAATTTCTTATATATATTGTCATTGTATGTGTGGTTTAATTGAATATTCACATTCATCATTTAAAATATTTTCATCGTACACAACATATGATACAAAACATGGATCATATCAATTAAGTCCCAAACATAATAAATTGACGTGGATTTGGTTCCACGGTTGGGAAATACAACAAAAAAGAGGACAATAGAAATAAAACTTTTCTTGTCCTATTCCTTGTACCAATGGATTGCATAAACAACTATAGATTGGGAGGGAAGTTTGCAAGGCATATACCTAGTTCTAGAGTAAATCTAGAGACTATACATGTAGTGGAAAACATCTTTTACAAGAAACACCAAAACGATTGTTAGCGGAAACCTCTTGGTGTGGCACCACACTTGGAGGTTGATGACATCCTCCTAGCATGGTGGTAACGACCTCCACACCTTTATGTAATCCACATAGACAACTGGGACCTCTTGTTCTAATTTTAGAACTGATAGGAAAGAATTGTCCCTCGGATGTCAATGTGCTAACATTGACTTGCTCTCCCTTGTTCTTTCTCCCTTTGATGAGGTAAGACTTTCTCGGGATCTCATGTTACCACAGATGTGAGAAGACATCAATTGAAAAAGCTTATTTTAGTGTCTCTGAAAGCCTAAATGATCCCCCTTTACATAGATGGCCACAGTCAGGGTTTCTAGTTCCTCTGCGAGTCGAACAAGATAAGACATAATTTCATGAATTTTCCAAAAGTTGCAAATGACAACATGGTCGATTCACTAGTGAACTGATTGGTTAAACACTTAAAATGATCAGTTCACAATGTTTCCTATTTGAAAACACATTGGCTTTTTATTTCTGATTAATGCACAACATGACACCAACATCAATCCTTGATTCAGTCTTACTGATCTTCCAGTTGGTCTGTTCACAACCTGAAGTGGTCGATTCACTTAACTAATAGTTTCAGACACCAGTCAGCCAATTGTTGTTTAAGTTGATTACCAAAACACTTTAACAATAAATTTAAACCTTATTCATGAAAACTCCTATTCTAGGTGCATTGTATGCTTGTGACCCCATAGGTCTCAAATTATGTTGGCAGTAAATGTCTATTAATAATTTATGGCATCGCAAGTAATGATCGGTATCCAGAAATACATCCCTAATTACTGGAAAGTTGGAGAATGATTTCAACTTACAATTCGTAGTTAATATTATAAGGATCATATCATTCCTTTGTCACTGATATCCAGATTGAACTCGAGGCATGGAATCATCATCCTAATCAACATTCAATCCATTTTCCTTGATCTAGAGTAGACTATTTGTGATACATGTGAGTTCAAAAATCATATATTGATTCTCATGAATATGGACATATGTTTCTCAATCTTTCTTATCAAGTGTCCTAGATATCAATCTCATGTAGGAGTACAAAACCCATCTACATGACACACACTCAATCCCCACGTGTCACAACATACCCATGCACCACCTTCATGAAAATCCTTATTCAAGCTCATGTTGGATGGTGTCAAAAGACATTGGACGTCATGTGATGAGTACACTGACTTGGGGTCAAAGAACCACAATCACCACTATCACTATGAGAGTTGATTCTGACTGCCATTCAATGGTTTTTATGTATCATTGTCATGGTGGATCTGTGTGACACATTGTTCTATAACAAGTACCTACATTCTAGGATTGATATCACATAACACGACTAATGACATTTTGTCATTAACTAATACACACTCTAGTATTGTGTATTATTTGTTGTCTATTAGCTCGCATAATAATATCTAATTGGGGACTTAGAAAAAAATGTTTGTACTCTTATCATACATATGATCTCACTTTATAGGTCCTCAAATTGACGAAATATGTCATCGAGTAACATTTTTATTTTGATAGTTATCATGTATGATCTCACTTTTTAGGTCGTAAACTTGAAGACATATGTCATCAAGTAACATTAATCTTTAGAAATTTATTATCTTATACCATTATCTCATAACTAAAACAACATATCAACAAAGATTGTCTTTATTATTAATGAAATCATTTACAAGACATGCCATTACAATCATCATATGATTGGCCCTTTGGGCATACATACCACCATAAAGGAAATCTTTATGTAGTATACAAGTTTCCAAGAAAAAGAATAGAGTTTATAACATCTAAATGAAATTTAGAGAAAATTCATATAGTATGATTCACAATAATTTGGAGAAACACTTAAAAGTGTATCTAATAACTGTCATATCAGGTATCAACATGTGTCTCGAAAGAATGATTAAATCGATTTATAGGACATAACCCATTATAACAACAAGTTATCATTCAAAATGAAGTCAATTCCTCAAAAAGTTACTAAAAACATAAGGATGTATGGAAGCTACAGAAAATAATACAAAACATAATTGAACAAGGTGGGTAACCTAACTCCCAAACTAGAGTTACAATTAGGTTAAAATGAGGGATAATATGATTAACTTTCCATTATGAATAAATAAGAGATGTAGCATACCTCAATAAATTTATCAACAACCACAATCAAACTAGGTTAACATAATGTATCCCTTACTAAATATAACACTAAATATGGAGTCTATTAGTTTATAATTTTAAGTTGAATCCTAAAATAGAATCAAATCACTTTTTAGCAGAGGGAGCTAAAAGGAGAGTCACTTGTTACTTAAGGGAATAAGAGTCAACATCCAAAGTTACTTATTATGCAAATATATTTATGTTTCTTTACCTAATAATTGTGTATTTAAGTTTTTCTTTACATACTCATTAGCAATGTGAACATATCATAATTTAATGAATCAAACGTACATATGATGTTGAATATGGTTATTCGATATTGCACATAAACCTATTTTTTGATATCTCTGACATCTAAGGTCATATATGTATCATGTATGGTACCAAGAATGCATATATAACCTTTGTCAACACTGGCTTAGGATTTAGGTCAAGCCATTATTATTCATCATATATGCATCACCATCATTTACAAAGAGTAGAGTTTGATTTCCTTAAGCCAAACTTATCATTAATTTATGTTTAATTGGTTCAAGTAAATTTAGCTCATAGACCAGAAGAGTTAGTAAGTTATTTATTTTAGTTCATTTGGGGTCAAATAGGCTAGACTGAGGTATAATAAAGAATGTCATGGCCTTGTTGTGTGATTTATAAATAAGTAAACACACTTGTATCAAAACTATGCAATTCTATTTTCTAAATCTTGGATTTGTTATTTTGTTATGTTACAGGACCACCCCTTAAAAATAATATTCTCATCAAAATTGACATATCACCCCTTAAAATGGCTCACATCAAATAGAAATACATAGAGGTTTAAGGGTACATTAACTAATCTCTATAATTACTCACTTTCTCTTAACGATTAAGCGACTCCAATGTCTAGGATCTAAGAGTACATTTTCATAGTCATGTACTTTTCAATCTAAGGGTTTTCCCTAGTTACTCTGTACTTCCTTAATTGTGACTTATCTTAGGAAACCTCCAATGAAGTCAATTTTTTATACTTATAGTACTATAAAAGAACCAATAATTTTGTAAAGTGGTACTAATTAGGGTATCCTTTCAATGTACAAATGAAAAATAGAAAATAAACACACTAATTATCAATGAATAATTATCATATTAGTCACATATTAACCCCATTTAACTTATTATCTACATGTTAATGAATAAAGTGGCATGCATTATTTGTTTTGTGGACCTAACCTACATGTTGGGTCACATAAGGTTTAAGGTCCATTTTAAATGCATATTAACCTATCAAAGACATATCTAGCAACAATTGACATGACTGTATCATCCATGACACGAAGTTTGCATATGTAAGGGATAGTCAAAAATAAATTTAGGTTTTAGGTAAAAACCATTAATATTCCTGAGATATACATGTCAACACTTTCAAAGTCTAGACTTTGGTTTCTTTTGATCCAAATTTATCAACACTTTATTGTTCATTAATCAAAAAACTTTTAGAGTCATAGGTAACAATGTTATTATTTGAATTCATCTCTTGATCCCTTTATTTCTAGTTGATGAGGCATGTCCAATTTGTCACAATGAGTGCTTAGATACCTTTATGGAGCATGTAGTTCATTGCATGGAACTTATAAAATTTAAATACAAGAATGATCTTGTTGGAGATGTTCTATATGATGTACTTAGACATGTTGGTATTTCTCTAAGAATGAGGCACATGTGAAGTTTTGGAAGATCCACTAGAGGGGAGGTCTACACTGGGACCTGTTGATGTTTTGTCTTTTAGATGGATTGAAGGGAAACAAGCATGTGTAGATCTATAATGAGTTTTTCCACTAGAAGAATTGAGAAGCATGACCATTATAGTGGGATAAGGGATTTTGGATGTAAGGGCTCTAGAGGGGAGGGGTGAATAGAGGTACAAAATTTCTCACAAAATAGATTAGACCTTCAAATTATATCAATTAGGAGCAATAGCTTAATGGCAATTTGAAGTTCTATCTAACAAGCATAGCAAGGATGAGATATATTGATAGCAAGCACTTGACAAAGGGATGTAGAGTGGTTCCACACTTCAAACTAGAAGTGAGTCAGTTGACTACCTAGAGAGGTCAGCCTCTAGGACTTTGCAAGTGCTTTTCTCTATATTATCACCAAAGATATTTACAACAATAGACCACCAAAGGACTTCCCCATCCAACCACAAGGAAATATCCACATTAACAAGGAGCTCAACCACATAGCTTGAGTCTTCAGCCTTCACCAAGGTCTTACCCACTCAAGCTCAAGTCTTATTCCTTGAAGGACTTTGCTTCTCCTCTTAGATCTTCAGCCTTTGCCTTCTCCTTCACTTGGAGAAGATCACCACCTCTTCAACAACCTTAAAGAGGACCAACTACAAATCCTTCTTCACTCTATGTAGCTTGCTTCTCCTTTTCTTCATGTAGAAAGGGGATAGGGAAGTAGTGGAAAATTGAGAGCTTTATATGCACAAGGGTGGAGCTCTCTTACAATAAGCCTAACTCACTCACAAATCACAAATGAAGTGTAAACTAGAGACAGAAAGGGGCTCAAAGAGTAGCATCACACTCAACTATAGCAAGGTCCTTGAATGTAGTGAATGAGCAAATTTGGAATGAACTCTAAGGGTCCTATTTATAGTTGGCAGTGCTCCCTTGATTTGGGGAACACTTAGGGCCGAAGTATAGATAGTTTTGCTCAAGGCAACATATCTATTTTCGTCCAAACAAGTCACCAACTGTTATAATCACTTTTTATATGTTATCTATAAAATGCATTCGGTAGAGTTTCAATACAGGTAACTCGACTGATCGACTAAAAGACAAACCCAATTTTCAAACTATCGATCGAGTTTGTCCTGGGAAACTCAACTGATCAGCCAAAATCGTATTTGAATAGTAAATTGTTCGGTCGAGTTCTGTGAGTGCACAACTTGACCGATTGCTATCTTTAGAAAATGAATCCATGGGATCGATGGAGATTAGAACTCCACCGATCAACTGCATGTGATCAATTTTTTAATTTGGCTAAAAAGTGATTAAACTTGGTATTAATTTTCCCACATATTTTTCTCATCTTAGTTACAAGTCATATCATCAATGCAAGTAATTAAAAAATTCTTCTAAGGTCGTTTGAAGTGATTTCCTTATTAGCGCACTTGCATTGCATTTGACTTGAACTTGGAAAAGATAGGGCTTGTGTAATTTGATCCTTTTCATGTACCTAAAGCCTACAATCAATCTTGAATACACATATGAGATACATATGAATTGAATGGTTAAGTCATTATCAAAATATGGACAATTTATAACCTCTAGGTCAACAAAGGTGACCTTAAATCTACCTCAACCAAAGTGGCCAAGCAAGAGAAATCATGGGATAAAGAGAGGCATTCTCTCCCCCTCTCCCATGCCCGTGACGGAGGCCGAACGTCTGGGAGGGTGGTAAACCAAGGCGGCAACTGGGATTCGAACCCGGGTCCCTTTGTGAGGGGACACCGTGCTTGACCACTTGAGCCACTCCTTATCGGCCAAGAGAAATCATGTATTGACAAGAAATACACTTTTATTCCTTTCAGATTTGATATTTTTGGATTCATAGAACCCAAGGTTGTTGATCTTCTAAAGAGGGTCTGGAAATGTATGAATAGTAATATTATTACTCCAAAATCTATAGATTTAGTGTTTCAAAGAATTGGTTTTCCAATCCAAAAAGGACTAGCAGTGCGACATGTTCCCCGCTTGTTGTTTTTGTTTTGACATAAATTTTTTCCAATATTACATTTTTGATAAGGGAATATGTTTACCTTTTTTGTAGTTTCTAAATAACTAAGTATACGGTTATCCGATCTATGGAATCAAGTTTTCTATTAGCATATTTTGGTATGTTACTGAATCCCAATACACACATGTCATGTATGTCTTGGATCATTCCTACTATGTCTAGGTGGGATCTTCCTACTTGCTCATCAAAATTACATTTCAAACACCCTTATGAGGTTGGAATACAACTTGTTTCAATTTTTCCTTCCCTTTCTTTTTTTTAGATTCTATTTCTTACCCATTGTTTTCTCATATATCTTTCCATAGCATCAGTGTTTTTAGATTTATGATTTTTTGTGTACTTTTTCCTCATACATGAATCTCTAACATGTAACCTATAACCTAATCATGGAATGAACATTCTTTTCTTCAAAAAAATTCATGTGTTAATTCATCTCACTTGCCAAATGAAAATTAGAGAAAATACGAGTTAGAGATCTCCAATTTACCACATTTTTTAAACCAACTTGCAATCTTGGAGAACATGATGAGTGATATTATATGCCTCTTCCAAATCTATACAAAGATTAGCAATTTGCATCCTAATTTCACCCATTTCTTATATTAAATGTTACAAATGATGCAAAAGCCACATGAACACTTTAATCAATACATTTTGTCTTACCTATCTTCCTCCATACATCATTGTTGGTATACAATTGTTCTTACATATGATCTTACTTGTTGGCCATAGAGAGTAGGCTGCATCATCCATCAGATATGAGGCTTGTCTATCATGGAAGTTGTTTCCTGCAATGTTGGTAACTTATAGACTTCTTGTAAAGTATCAATTTGGATATACTCCTATATTTTTGTAAAACATTATACATTGAGAGGTAATGTTGAGGAACTTGATGATCCACTTTTCACTCATATTGACTTGGCTAAGTATGGTTATGTGAAAAATCTCTTCAATGATCTCCTAATGATAATGGCATTGAAGTTGACCACATGGCTCCAAAGAGGAATCTTTGTTCTACATGTTATGTTATATCATCCAAGACAATTATATTTAATAAAATGGGAGTCATACATGCTGTTTAGTTCTGTTAAGCTTGTTGTGATATCATTTCAATATGTTGATATATAATGCTTCTTCATTGTATCACATATCATATTCTTCTGTCATGAGAAATGTTTGATTCCAATTGTACATGACCCTAATTCATAGGATACTCTCATCCATATGTGCTAAGATGATTCTAATTGTGCATGACTTCAATTCCTAGGATGCTCACATCCATATGTGCAAAGTGGTAGTCATAAGAGACCAAGTATATCAAAATTCTCTCTTGAGTAGCTATATATAATCATGTCTATGCGATAGCATAGACTTAGTTGAAATGGGTTGTGTACATAGTGTATAAAGTGATTTTGTTGTGGATATATTTGGTGAAATAGATTCTCTCTGCTAAATAGAGAGTATTCACCACCCATGTCATTGATCTATGCCAAAATTTTATTTAAGGTCCTAGTGTTTTTAATTAAAGTATGTGTTTATTAAAGATCATAATGGAGAGTTATCTTCCCAGGTATTATATCAGGCATTTACATTCAACTCTATAGATATGTCTTCTTAGGGATGTCGTGACTCATTTTAAAACCAATCAATATATTTCTTTCATGGAGTATTTTGTACATGCAATTATATCATCATGAAGTAGGCACACATGTCATTTTTTGTACATTATGATCGTTTTCAATGCTTACTTTGAGATCCTTCTTTCAAAAAATTGACTTTTCCTTTCCCTTCGCATACTAAAGATTTGTGGATATAACAGATACCCTTATCGCAAATTGTGATTAGTAGTGAATCTATGAAGCCTCTCTCTCTTCAATATTATACATTTAATAAACCTCTTCTAATGCAATTTATAATATACATGACTGTATATCTTGAGAATCTTGCCCTATGTTGGTTTCCTACAAATAATCTAAGTCCATGTAGTCAAGTGCCTTTTACATTTATATATAACGGTCATGTAAGGAACACTTGGTATATTCATGTTGCGGATAATTAATATAGTAGGACAATAATACATGATCAAAATTTGTTTCCATGGCATGAAGGTCAATTTTCCATTGTAGATATATTTGATTATGAGTTGATTTTTTCTTTGTATGAAGGTTCAGAGTAAGATTCAAGACAACATTGTCTAAAGAGACTGGTGGTTGGTTCCAAATGTTTTCAGGGTTGATCACTTCAAGTATAGTCACCAACATTATTTTTTCAGCATTCATGGTGACATTTTTTTAATAATTTCATGATTTTAGTATTTGTTGTGTCTTATATTTCCAATTATATTGAAAACATTTATGTTTTTACCGACCAGAAAAAATATGATAATAAAGCTAATTCTTCTATCGAATGAAGTACAATAAAACATAAATAGGTAAAGCTTAGAGTTGCCATCATTTTGTATGAAAAACAAGAAGAAAATGTGGACCCACCTTTAAATCAATGGAAACTTGCTAGAAAAACTGAATTTAACTCTACTTGAGGGAGGATGAGAATGCACATGGAAATCTTATCATGGGTTGCAAAGGTGTTAAACAACCCACACCCCAAAATCAATATTGTATGTTTTTGACATTTTTGAGTTAAAACAATAGTTCAAGTTTAATTCAAGAAAACAAAGTCAAAATCATATAAAGAGGGGTGGTTTTCTATTTGTGAAAATTTAGTGTTGATGATGGTCGTGGCATTGCTATAATTTCCATAATGAACCTGACTTTTAGGTTAAATGGTCTCAATTGTCTTAGGACGTCCCACAAGGGAGTCCCATCCCCAGAGGCTGGAATGAAGACTTGAGAAAAAAGAGAGTAGATGATTAGAGGTTGGTTCAATAAGAGAAAGATTCAATTCATTTCATTAATTAAGTCTAAAAATATATTGGACCAAGACATATCAAAGTAGATCTAGACCATTAAATGATTTGAATAAGAAGTTAAAGCATTTATTGTTGATCAGCTAAGCAATCATGGAGTAAAAGAGTAGTTTGAGAAGTATTACCCTAAGAATTAAACTAGATAGTGAAGGAGTATCTTCACATCAAAATATTTGTATTAGTTACTATTTTGTAACCTAGTCGAAGGATCCTTTATTCATTCAAGAATGTAAATTTAAATAGGGAGGTAGTTGGATTTCTAGCTTCAGAAGAGTTAAATGTATGGGGGTATTTGTACGATATAATTAAGTTTTATAGGTTCTAGTGCAAGCTTTTTTTTTAATTAAGCTAGAGGGTTTTCTATTCATCCCACCCCTCTCTTGTGGGCGAAAACATCAACAACATACAACTCCTGCTTATATGTCTGCAGGTTTGTTCCCCCCAGAAGACCAGATTAAAAAATAAATCATCACAATCCAGACAAAGAAACAGCTAAAAAAACACCCATGATTCATCAAGTGTCGATCATCTTCAGGTGCATGTAGGAAATGCACCTTTTCTCCAAAGTTTCCATGCCTCGAATTCTATTCGGTATCATCCTTCTATTCATAATAACTGTCATCTCTAAAAATCTTTTCCCCCATCTCCCAATCTCTCTGGGTATAGAGTTAGAAACTTTGTGAACTATTGACCTAGTAATACTAGATCTAACCAACTCGGACCTCAGCTCTCTAACAAACAGCTTGGTCCTCCATGGTTTGATAGCATCCTTCCACAAAATATCATAGACTTCCTGGTCATCAATCTCAATACATGAAACTCGTAGCATATGATCATCTACCAGTTTCAGTCCAACAATGCCTGCATGTACATATGCCAGGACGAAGTCCGGTGCCTTGAGCCAGGCATGGAACATCATGCATATATCTGCATTTTGATTTCGTATCAGGCCTGCCGCCCACCTCCTACATACCCCATCTTCTCCCTTATTTATTCCTATAGTCAAGTTCATTTTCAAGTTATGCAAGTCAGGCTTCATCAACCTTATCAGTTGAATCTCTCTCATTTTATTCTTAGGCTCAGTAATCCCACCATCTCTCATCCTATTGTAAATGCTCGATCCATGTTCAACGGAGAAGGATCTATGTTGAATCGTGTTGTTCACAGAAGAGATGATTAGGTTCCATTCAAACTCCCAACCTCACAGTTTGTCCCCAAATCTAGATGCACAATGTATCCTCCAAATGTTGTGGGGTATGTTAACTGATAACCTTCCTGCAATCCAATCTGAGATCCTCCTGGAGTAACCTTTCTTACAAGTATCAAGAAGTGTTTGTATATCATGAGGTGCCTGCATCTGCATCAAATGGGACAATCTATTCCATAAGAACATGGCAACCTGTCCATGGAAGAAAAGGTGATCATCATCTTCTACTCTCAGATCATCACAACAGTTACACCTCGATACAAGGGGGATGTCACATCTATGTTGAACATTATCATCCATTGGAATAGCTTTTTTAGTCAACTTCCATATGATAGCACTCGCATTAGGGGCGTCCAGGCCCCATATTTTTCCTAGAGCATCCGGTCCTCCCGCTATTGGTTGCAACAAAATCTTCTTCACTGATTTCATAGTGAAGCGACCCTTCTGGTAAACACCCCACACCAATTCATCATATGTGTTCGTTATCCAAGCACCTGCCTTTTTTATCAGCTCCACACCCTGGTCATCAACCACCTATTGGATCGTCTCCCAATCCCATCCAACTTCTTCATTCCAGAAATCTCTAACCTAGAACGACTGCCTTCTATCACTAGCAAAGATGGCATGGTTTGTGAGTCTCTCATCACACCACCATGAGTCCCAGAAAGGGATATTACCTCTCCCAATTGTCCATCTACAAAATGGAAACATTCTAGGGAACATGTCCCATAACTTCTTCCAGAAAGGGGACGGACAACTACTAATCTTTAAGTGGTTAGGATAGTTTCCGGACCTACCTGCTGCAAGGTTCGCATAATTATCTCTACAAAAGGATGCCCACAAAGTCTCAGCATTGAGAATTTCCCAACACGCCTTAGCAATAAAGGCATCATTCTTGAGGAGGTGTTGGGTAGTCAGAGCATCATTCAGCTGGATTTTGATTCCAATATGAAAGTTAGTGGTCTGATCAGTAACGGTGATTGGTCTCCTGTGAATTCTAGACTTCATAAGAATCTGGCTGTTCTTCTGAACTCTCTTCCTAACCCGAAAGGCACCTGTGATTCTCTGTATTTCGATGGGAAATTTGCTGCTAACTTCAGAGATTGTTGGACTTTAGCTCGGAAGGCATAGGATGATGGTCCTAAAGCTTATTTCCAATGTTTATGGAGTCACAGAATCCCAGGCAGACTGCATACCCTTGGTTGGAAGGTTGGTTATCTCAGACTACCTACCTCCATGTACATCAAACGTTTTGGGATATCTCTTGCTTCTAGATGTTCTTTGTGTAAGTCTAAGGAAGAGAGTACGAAGCACATTCTTTTTTATTGTTCCTACACTTCTGAAGTCTGGCTTTTTGCTAGTGGCATTTAGAAGTTCGTCAGTCCGAGAAGGTTGGATGATCTGCATGGTCTGAAGGGTAGGAATTTACTGTTGGTTTCTCTTTCTGTTCTGCATGGGATATGGAGTGAGAGGAACAATAGGGTGCATAGAGGCAAGGAGAAAGTTGTTGACCTCGTGTGGTCTTCTATCCAAAATGATATTAATATTATTCTTGATGGTTCTGCTCCGTAGCTTGTTTTATAGTTTGCTTTTCTTGTTTTGTTGGTTTTGACACTGTGTATAGATGGCTCTGCCTCTGTTTTCTTTAGTGGTCCTTGTACCCTAAAGAACACTTCTTACTTGTACATTTATAGAAAAATACAAAAATAGAAATAGTTGAGCTAGGTTCACCAAAAAACAAAGGCATCATTGATCATCTTCAAGGAAGTGAGGCCAAGACCCCCATCTATCAGCGGAGTAGCAACTCTTTCCCATCCGATCCATGCTTTTCTCTGGTGATTCTCCCTGTCTGCCCATAGAAAGCTAGAAAGTTTACTCTCTATACGCTGGATGATACCTGCTGGAATTCCCACCGCCGCTGCCATGTAAATAGTAATGGATGACAACACATGAGCCACCAGTAACCTTCATCCTGCAAAAGATAGCAATCTAGATTTCCATGCAGCCACTTTAGAGTTCACTTTTCTAACAAGAAACTCGTAGTCAACTAATTTTGTCCTTCCTTTTGAAATCAGTATGCCCAGGTAAGTAAAAGATTGAGTCTCCTTCTCCACTCCAAAGTCCTTTTCTATGTCATCTTCCTTTTCTTGATCATACCCCCCAATCACACAAACAGATTTTTGTCTATTGATTCTCTGACCAGTTGCCTTTTCATATAAATCAAATGCGCTTCTAACTGTATTGATTGTCTGCTGGTTCACATTGAAGAACATCACAAGATTATCAACATAGAGAAGCATTGGAGGAACCACCCCATATCCTCTTGTACAGAAATTGGCAATGGACCGATCACTCGCCAATCTACTAATCCTTCTACAAAGAAGTTCCTCAAAGATAATGAACATGAATGGTGATATGGCATTACCTTACTTTAAGCCTCTTCCAATCTAAAAAAACCTAGTTGTATCCCCACCAATAGTAATCATAGCCCAGGTGTGTTTAAAGAAACTCATACATAGATCTATTACCTCAGGTAGAAACCCAAAAGCAGCAAAACATTTACACATCACCTGCCAATCCACACTATCATATACTCTTGACATATCGAACTTCACCACAGCATTAGGACATTCCCGACCTTGATTGATATCATGCATCAACTCTCTAGCCATCCTGACATGATGAGTAATATCATTCCCTTTCAAGAAATCTCCCTGTGGACGCGATATCATATGGGTCATCAATGGAGCCAACCTGTTATTAAAGATTCTCACAAGGATTCTTAGGGTTAGATTCTCAGTCGAGATAGGTCTGAAATCAGCGGATAACTTCTTGGGAGAGTCGACCTTCAGAATAAGGAGGATTCTACGAAAACAAAAACCTCTATGACACATCTATCCTCTAAAGAAACCCTCTGCCAGAGCGAGGAAATCGTCTCTAATAATATGCCACACAACTGAGAAGAAAGGTAGGGTAAATCCATCCGGCCCAGGGGATGTATTTGGGTCCATTTCCTTCAATGTCTTCAGAATCTCATCCTCATGAGGGGTGGCCGTCATTGAGAAGCTATCATGTGTCGAGATAGTCTCTGGGATGTCCTGTAGAAACTGTTAGTTCAAGCTTCCAGAACATGGATGTGGATCACTTCAATCCATGGGGCTGTATATATGTTGTATCACATTGTTTTCCACATGTCACCTAGAGGACGGGTCGAATCTACTAGGGTGTACTTTAGTAGATTTGTTTAGTTACATTTTGTGGGAAACTTATTGAGATCTTTTAGGTAATAAATATTTGATATTAGAGTTGTGTTATATGTGGAATACAACTAAAACAAATTTAATATAACATGATAAATCTTGATGATTAAGTCTTCCTTATTATATAGAAGATACATGTTTTTATGAAGATTATGATAATTGGAAACCTATAGGATTTCAAAAGCCAATATCTTATTTATGATAATCCCAATAGGAATTTTATGATAAAAGGCTTCAAATAAGAATTAGATGGAAACATATGATAAAGTCCATAAAAATACCTTTAGTATCAAAACCTCAAGTGAAGGCAAATGGTCAAACAAGTAGATTAAATAGGTTGAAAAATATGGGAAAATGTTGAAAAAATGGATAAACTTTTTAGCATAGAAAAATCTTGCACCATGACCCTAGAAACCCTAATCTCATGAATAGGATGCTTGTTTGCCTAAACCTCTAGATTTGGCCAAAAAGAATACATATGAACTGCAATGAACTAGTTTGTATGTTAATGAACTTTAAATACACATGTAATAATGTAACTCAAGTAGAAACCCTAACTTTGATCATATGTAACCTTAAACATATCGTAGAGATATAAACGATCATGTATTGACGACATGGATATTTGAGCTAACCCTAAGCTTGAAATATAGTGTAAGATGCTATAGTTGCCCTAGCTTAAGTTTGTTATTATTAACCAACATAATCTACATATACGTGGTATTGCATGTGATGCTTTAGCATAATTAAGTATCATAATAACACACAATATATTAATAAATCTAAAATAAATTTACTGACCTACGTGATGCTTGTAAGTAAATAATATTCCTTAATTATGTCAAATATGCTTCACAAATCACTAATGCATATATAACAGATAAAATGTGATTAATGGGTAATTGAATTGGATGAAATACACATACTAGATAAATAGAGATTATTTGTCTTTTAATATTAAAGAAAAAGAATAATATGATATTATGTCATTTAATGTTCTATTAATGCACTAAATAGGTCATATAAGAAAAATATAGAGATTTTGAAACCCAAATATGATGGTTGGTACATAATCATTATTTCCCAATAAACTTGGATGACATGTTTCACATTCATTGAATAAAAATACAAGCCTTAATTTTATTTAGGAAAGATAATATAAGATGAACTCTAAAATACTAAATAATATAATAGATGACTCCAGAAATAAACATTGATGTTCAATTCAAAATAAATACTCTAAAATTAGTCTAGGTGTAAAGTTAATATATTTTAATCATTATACTATTTCTCAAATAAATTTTTGAAATGTAAGAGAAATTAAAAATCCTTATTTGATACATATTTCAATTTATACATTTGATTCCCAAAATTTTCTCAGTTTACATTTGTTTGTGGCTTATTTTCAGAATTGTAGAAGTTCTTATTATGTTAGCTTACCTATTTTGATTATTTTCCAACCATCTAATCTTAATTGGGTGGCATATCCTTCATCCCTTGTCTTGCTTTTTCTAGTGCTCCCCTGTGCGTATAAAAATTCAATTTTCTTTCCATGATATTTGTCTTGATTCTCATCCATTTTCCCCAAATTATTCACCGTTGTTTTCCTCGTATAGATCCACACATGAATATTCTTACTTTCCCTTTTTCATACACTCCTAGTAGTCTTTCCATTCCAGTTTCCCCAAAGACCATGAAATAAAACCCTATCTTTATATATATACACCTATATATACATATATGCATATATATACATATATACTTTATATATATATAGTTATATAGCTATATATATAGTTATATAGTTATAAGGCATCAATGATGGGAAAGGAACTTTTATCCCAACCCAAATTTCCTTGAACTTTTTTCCTCAATAACTCACATAAACCCATTTTCGTTCACTTGGTGTCAGTTTGGGTTTGCCTGCATGCATTATAGAAGTTATAGTACCCAACCAGTACTTTCCTCCTAGCTCCCTCTACCCCTATGACACAATTAGACCCCTTGGGACTTAACCATAGGACATGTGCAACTAGATTTTTCTATGGTCACTGGATTTTAATGGCTAGGGCTCTTCAGGGTACGCTACAATGCGTAAGTGGCATTTTCGTGCTCAACAGGAGTATTCAGAGCCAATCAACAACTTGATCTTCCTCTGTCATAGGTTGATCCTCACTTTCAAGATCTCCTTCATTCCTTTAAGTTTTCTTGGTCTTTTTGTAGCAATAGAGAGAGGGTTCAATTGTAAGCTTTTGCTTCTCGCATCACCAACTTTCTCTATAGTCAAATATCAATCTTGTTTTCCCTTTAGTTTTCATCTCAAGGCTACCACAGAGACCTCCTTGAATCCATTTTTAGAGGATGAAACTCTAAGTTCTCTTGGTCTTTGTGCATTCCCTATAGGCTTTTTTGGATTGCAACAACCTTTGAAGTCCATTGAAGATTTTTGTTTCTTCGTTATTTAACTGTTTTGGCACCGTGTGGTTGTTCCAACATTCTTTGTTGAGGGGCATATAGAAGAGATCTATCTTTTTAGTTTTGGCTTCTTTACTATTGGATTCTGGATCTATGAGATCAATAGTATTCAATAAACCCAACAATCATCATGCTTCTCCATTTTGGAGTGAGATTTCATAAATTGCACTACTAGGATCAAACCCTAGTTGACATGCTTCACGATGTTGTATCCTATAAATCAAGTTGGTTGATAATTTCCCAAAACTACCAACTGACTTGTTTTTATTTCTTCATGAGTCTGGGGAGTAGTATCTTATTGTCTACATTTTAGGTTCATCTAGCCATTTATATTTTTTTTTGCCAATTTTAAAATTATTCCCTATGATGATCCTATAGTGAGAGCACATGGTTCAAGGGAATATTGGTATATATGACCATATATTAGCTTAAAAATCTAGTTAAATACATTAATTTAAAAAAGTATTAGCTAAATATTGGATAGTCATAAAAATAAAATCAAATATTTTTGAGAATTGTGAGATTTTTCTCTATCTCATGGTACCAGTTTCATTGCCTAAATCTAATATGATGAATATGATATTTGATGGATTTTCCTAAATCGTTTAAACTTTTAAAATCTACATCTGCTAATCTATATGTCATAAAAATAAAGTAAAACATGTTATGATCTCACAAAAATATAGTATTTTAGATCACATGGTTTTGATAAATTAATTCACTAATAATAAAAATGTGATTTTAGGGTTTGTATGATCAATGTGAACTTAAACCTAATTCTACATATATGTTTAATATGTATTTGAAGACCTTATCTTGAACCTAGGGTTGACTATGGACTTATGTAGATTAGACATGAGGTATGTTTCGTATCCTATTAATCAGATTGAGAAATCACCTACCTTTCTCTCTCAGTCCTATGGATGTATTACCATACATATTTTCTATCAAAAAACTATTTTTTACCAAAATCCAAACACCTAATGGATCAAAAGCCAAAGGAAAGAGGACTTGGGAATCCATCCCCAGAATGGCACATATTTTCACACAAGCAATATATATCAGAAGGGAACAACAAAGAAAAAAGAGATATCTAGATACTAAACATGGAGAGAAGTGATATGTACCCATTTATATATGAAGATTACTCATTTGTGTTTCATTTTAGAGATTTGAGTCGTGAGAGTAGTTGTAAGACCCCAGACCTTGGTTAGTGGTTGAGAATGCTTGATTACCTTAAGTAAGTTCTTAAAACCTTAATCTAACCTTGTGATGATATTTTATATAATGTGACAAGCTTAAGTTTCAAGTTTGGTTCAGTTTGGACCCTATTTGAGCTAGTTATGCAATTTTGTGCATGTTTTGGACTTTTATGCAATTTACCCAATTCTGAGGTTTTTCACATACTTTATGTTCCTTACATGTTTTCATATCATGCTTAAGTTGTTTATGTATTGGGGTGCCTTGGTGCAACTTGGTTTGGTTGTGTTACCTTTCTAGGATGAGTTAGCATTTATCTACAGGTGGGGGACAACTGATGGTGTTCACTAGAGGTGCTAGGTTGATGGCTTTCTCTCTTGGAGTCCCTTGATCTAATGGTTTTCTTAGAAGTGGTGACCAATTAATGGTTTTCTATCTAGTGACCTAGGGTTTAAATATCTGATGGTCTCAAAGTGATGAAGCTCAACGACCACCATGGGTGGGCTGATAACCAATGGCCTAGTAGACCCCAAAACTGATGTATCTGCTTCTTACAAGGATGAGATGTCCAATGGCCATGGATACTTGGCTAACATGATAGGACACCTAGACCTTCTCTTCTCTCCCACCCATAAATATACAAGCATTCCATGAAACAAACCTTTTGGACTCCTTTCTATTCATTGATGTCTAGATATTCATCCTCCTTGCTCTAGTGGAGAAGAGGGTGCCTAAGGTAGAAGAAGGTGGTTTATCTCCTTTCATTTGCAATTAGGGTTCATATCTACCCTCTCTAAGAGGTTTTGGAGCTTATTTTTTCTTGATCTTGATCTAAGCAAGTAAGATATCTCCCTTTCTCTTCATTTTGTTTTCTTCCCTACCTCCTTCTTCCTTCTTCTTGGTCGTGACCATGGTGTTCTGTGGTGTAGCTTTCTCTAGATCTTAAAGAAACCTTCTTTCTTGGTTCCTTGACCTGGGGTTTGCTCTCTTTCTTGGAGATAAAGCTTGATTTTCCATGTGGAGTTCTAAGCTAGGGATTGTTCCTCTTGTGCTCCATATACCTTGTTGTTTGGAGCTTTTTCTTTTTCCTGGAGGTGAGTTATATAACTCTCCCCACATTTACTGCTTACTTGTAGATTGCATGTGCTAGATTTTGCTCTAACACTAAGTTCAAAGTAGAAAGAACCTACCTTTGCCTAGGGTATGAGCTTAGGTACTAGTTTCTTGGATGTCTTATCTTCATGGATGTGTTCTATAACTTTTTACAACCTTCCAAAGTTAGAGGAATCTTTAGGATTTGTTTTCTCATCAAAGTGTGGTTCTTGTTATCTCTTAGTCAATGATTTTACTTAGGGTGTTAAGGCTGATTTCTACCTTATATAACACTTGATGGTGTGCCTTAGTGTAGAAACAGATGGACTTGTCTTTAGTATTGTTTTATTCCTATTCTTCATTTCAACCAATGGCCCTACTTAAGGTTTGGGTTTGTTTCCTTTTGTGACCATGAATTGATCATCTAAGTTCCCTATTGTGGGCTCAACTGATGGATTTCCCTTCCTTCACCATACAATGGGTTCCTCTTGTGTTTTTCCAAGTTTTGTCACCAAATGTTGACAACCAATGGGAGTTTTGGGTCCCACAACTGATAGCCAACCTGCATCATCAACCAATGGTTTTTTGGGTCTCAACCAATGGTTTCTTGCACTCATGGTCCGATGGGGACACTGAGTGTCACAACCGATGGGATTCCTAGATGCCACAACCGATGGTGATCCTAGACCCTACAACTGATGGCTTCCTTTAGGTGATCAAGTAATGACACTTGTCATGTTGTCAATTGATGGCTTTCTTCATGTGATCAACTGACGGTGGCTTGTACTCCCACAACGGATGGTGATTTCTATGTTATCAAATGATGATTTGACAAGGTGTAGTTGATGAATCCAATAGGTAACAACTGATGGTTTTCTAAATGGTTTTTTGAAGGTGGTTTCTTCTATTACAACCAATGGTTTTACCTTCCCTCATATGATGGTTTTGGCTGATGCTTGTGGTATGTTGGTTTGGTTTGAATAATGAAGAATATGATGGAGGTTTTCCCTTTATCATATTGTCTTACCTTTGCCCTCGTATAAATGTGATCTTATGATCACCTTAATGACAAGATGTATGACGATAATTTAGGTTACCTTGATACATCAAACCCTAATACAACTAAGTGGTGATAGTCGATCGTACTTAATCTAGGTTGTGGAACCTAACCTTAATGGTATCCCAATAATGGTGATTGTTTATGCTTAGATTCCTTGAGTTACTAGTGTGGTGATTGGAATATCTTCTCAATATGGTTGTAACCCTAGTGTGCTTCTAAGTGAACATCTTAATGCAAGGTTATGATAATCATGTGTATCACAAGTGTGGTGATGGTTTGTTGAGCCTTCACTAAGGCATGGAAAGACAATGATGTTCTTGTAGGTAAATGTGATGTGATGGTCTTAATGACCCTTAGGCATCGCGTGATCCCTATTGGAGGTGTGATCTTCTTGCTTATATGACATGGAACAATATCATGTGGTGATGTGACAAGATTCAGACCTCATATGTTTTATATCTTCTAGAGTTATTATAACTTAATGCTTGCTAGAAATGAATTAGGGTTGGTATGTCCACTTGTTTGATGCAGCCTTAATTCACCCAATTGGCAATAATTAATCAAGTGAAACCATAATCATGTAGTAACCTATTTCTTAGATCCATTTTGGTGTCATAACTTACTAGATGGGAAAATGAGTATTCCTAAGGGAGACTTAGAGTGCATACTATTGAGAGTGTGAGGTGCAAGTGACTATGTCCTTCTCATCTTGACCCCAGGTATTTTAGGGAGGAATACTATGGTCATGACTAGCCCTCTTTTTGATAATGGTTGCGGTTGGGTTACAATGAATTTATATGTGATGTGAGTGGAAAATAACTACAGTTTTACCTAAGTGATTGGGTTTGAATATCGTGGTTTCTAGCACTGTGACATGTACCAAGGTGGTATAGTTGTTTTTAGGACTATATGTCACTGACGACAGTTTGAATATATGTCATTGCAATGTAGACTTGAACTAACCGATTAGTGGGAAGAAGATCTTGAAGTCCTTCTCTTCCTAGATCTTGTATGGGACTAATTTTGACCAAGCAGTGGTTAGTTGGATTTTGAGGGGTATGACTCAAATTCCCTCAGGAGTAATAAAAGACATAGTACAACCATGTAGAATATATTCTTAGGGTTAAACAAACTTCACTTTGGATGTTTACCCTTATCTCGTTCTTATGCTACTAGCTTCTTATTTTACAATAGTGATTGTTAAACTTCTCAATTAATATGTAATGTGGTAATAGAGTTGAATTTTATACATGTTCTCCATATTTCTTCTAGTCACATAGCATCCTCTACTTATCTACTATAGCTTATCAATCCACTTTACCTGTGTAATTAGTTTAAATATTTCTTTTAGTAGAATTTGTTCATCATGCTTAGTAATAGTATATCTATGGTAACAATAATCATTGGTGGAGAGCTATATCTGTTGCTCAGACATGGGTCTCACTCTTGTGATTTACCACATCCTTTAAGTGGTTGTCAGCAATGAGGTAAAGACTATGCTATTGAGGAGGAACAACTTGGAGATTAGTGAGTTCAGAAGGTTGTATAGCCACTAATGTGTTTTAGTAGAGTCTTATGTGTCATCCATGTTCTCTTAGGTCTCAAAAGGGGTGATATTTGTGGATGATATATATCAACACGTGGTTAGGCTATATGCCTTGGCAGTATATATATGGTATGTACATGTTGACAAGTCCTTTTGTAATAGGTTGTGGCTAAGGCCATTGGATAAATATGTAAATTACTTATTATGGTATATGTTGCTATGCATGTTTTAAAGACCAAGTTGTAAATGTTTCCTCCCTTGTTAATAATGTTTAAATTAGTTTAATTTACCATGTTTTCTAGTAATATGGTGTTTAGTAGTTGATCGCCTACTTTGGGTGGTGAGTAATATCAGTTTGGTTGAGTGCATGCTTTGGGTGTCATTTACAACGTAAACTCATAAACATACTTTGATGAGAAATTGAATGATGTATTCCTTTTTCAAGGAACTCTGGTGGTAGTGGATGCTCAATCTGGACAAAATTCAAAAAGACAAATACCAAAGATTAACCATGTAGGGGAAGATAGATTGATGTATGAGCAAGGTAACTACACATATATTTGGCTAGGTTGACACCTTCCTTTTAGATCCTGAATTGCCAATTCCATATGATAGACAATCAAGATGAAAGATCTTTCTGAGTTCTTTTACCCAATACCAAATCTTTCAAATCAAAAGGACATCTTGTTCATAGTAAGATGAGAATTTGACAAACCTCTTCACCAAGTCAAACTAGGTTGCTATCAAAGCTCTAGGTTCACTGAGTTTATAGGGACATAGGACTAGGGTTTGCATCTATTCTTACATTATCCAACATATATGATAATAGCTTTTGCTTTTGTAGATATGTCTGGAGGACACAACGAATACTCAAAGAGTAGATTTGTTTCACTAGGATGTAGTTCTAGGATGTAGGAAAGAGTAGATAGAGTGCCAGAAGTGCCTCAGTTTGACTCAAAAACCATGGCCAACCCCGCTTTCCATTCCATGTTTGGACAATTTATGGCCATGATTTTACATATGGCGGATAGGGTACCCATACCTCCAACAAGGGAAACTATCCCACATGCGGAATCTCAAGGTTCCGACAAGACTTTCAAGAGGTTGAGGCATGTGTGGGTGATAGAGTATGCGGGTACATTGGACATGGGTGATGCTGACATGTGAGTGAAAGAGTTTGAAAAGGCCTTCAAGATCCCCAACATCCCCAATGAGGACAATGTGAACAATGTGGTGAACCTACTGAAAGGAAGTGTTGGCCATTGGTGGGCCATTGAGGAGGAGAAGAGGTTTGGTGTTCTGATCGACTAGGATGAGTTTTGGCTAGAGTTTTGGATTGATACTTCCCACAGAGGTACCTAGATGAGATGATCTCATAGTTCAAGAAGATCTGACTGGGATAGATGACGATCATTGAGTAGGAGAAGTTCATGGAGTTTTTAAGGTTTTGTCCTCACACAGATGTGATAGATAAGAAGAGGATCAGACGGTTTGAGAAGGGGTTGAACACGAAGTTCACAAGTACGATGTTTACTCTGGATAACATGGAGTGGTTTGTGACCTTTATGGAGTATGTCAGACAAATTGAGCAGTCAAAAATCAAGAAGCATAAGGCTAATGATAAGAAGAGATTGTATTAGTTCTATGTGTAGTATTCTAGAGTCTTCAATAAGCCTAGGTTTTTGTCACCTTAGTCACATCAGATATCAGTGATACAATCACAGTGGTCACCTAGAAAGGGTTGAGGGTGTAGTTTTCCTCCAGCAAGAGCCCATAACGCAACATCAGTATCGGTGACAAGGCCTTCTATGCCATGGTATGAGAGTAAGACCTATCATAGGTGTGGACAACTTGGACTTACAAAGTGGTTTTAGCATGTGAAGGGTGAGGAAGGGACTCATCATTTGAGGCAAAGTAGTAAGGTTTGCAACATTGAAAGTTCAACAGTGATGGTGGCAGAGGACACAGTCAGGCATTATAAGCAAGTTATTTTGTTCAGGAAAACAGAGGAAGAGGATGACAATAGGCTATGGATCAATCCTACACCATGAATCAGTCAGAGGAAGTGGTCAACCCACGGGCCGTGATAGATTAGATGGAGCATTTTCATTCTGATTTGCATGCATCTTCTTTTGTATCTATTTTTGTTGACCTGGGTGCAACCCACTCTTTTATCACTAGAGAGGTGATATGTAGTTTTTAATTTCCTATTAGTCATATATGTGATAGTCTTCAGTTAGAAACACCTCTTGTTGGTTCTTCCAAGTTGCAGGAGGTGTGTCCATCCTGCATTCTTTCTTTCTCGGCACACATCATTCAAGTGGAGCTTATGCTACTTGACATCCATCGATTTAATGTGATCCTTATGATGGATACCTTAGAGAAGTATAGGTTGGTCTTGGACTGTAGTTCTAAGGTGGTGATTTTCTTTGGTGATTGACATGAGTATAACATATGTTGAATGCAAGTGAACGTATTGAGTAATATAGACCTTGTGAGGCCCGATTCATACACAGGGAAATAGAATGCAGAGACTACTACTAACTATGATCTAATCATCTAGGATGGTAGAAACGGTTGAAATTGGTTTTATTAAATAAAAGAGAATGCAGGAAAGAAGCGAGATTAAATAATAAGTAACTCATTTAAATGAACTCCTCAAGATAGTGATTTCACCGTGGATAACACTGCAATTAACTCTACACACTAACATCTATTACCCAAACCATGGATTAAGAGCATGTAGCAAGAACTACCTTCTCCAGTAGTGTAGTTCATTGCCTATTCTAATGCCAATCCAATTTCCATAGTAATTGGTTAATTAGTTAGGTGATGTACAAATAACCTTTGGGTTTCTCCTCCTATTTATGCTCCACCTTCCCCAAAGGGCACAATAAACCGGTAAATCTATGTTTTTCCAAACCTTAACCTTTCTCCAGAAATGATTAAAGATCTACTAATCAATCTATGGTGATCAAGCATAAATAGAAAAAGGCAATCTCATAAATTTATATCTAGAAAAAATTATATTAATGCATAAAAGTCTGGTACAATGCATACCCAGGCTAAACCCGGATCCTAAGGAATCAAGGGGATTATCCCCACATGGTTTCCATGGATGAATACATAGTAAAGAAGGATAAAAACTTGGGAAACATTAGAAAATACAAAGTAACCCCTAGAGAATAGTTGATCTGGATGATACCCTTAGACGTACGTGCAATCTTCTATCTTTCATATACAGAACCACCCACCAGAGGTGCTTGGATCGTTCCAGATGAAGCCTTTGGTGTCATTCTCTCCTCTTCTCTCTATTCGTTGTTGTACAATGGAAAATGGTTGAGTAATTAGGTTTGGTCGTACTCCCCTCAAGTCATAAGAGCCACATTAGGTGTGAAATAAAGCCAACCATTGGATTCAAGCCCTGCCATTGGATTGCCTGATCGGGTAGACTTAGTATTATCGCCTGAGAAGTGGATAGTACTGAGTTTTTAGGATGAACATGTACTCCCACAATGTCGGTACTACCAAACTGTCTCGATAGTATTGAGCCTTTGGGTTGATCTAACTTTGTCTCCCTGGTGCCATCTCAGTAGTATCAAGTCTGGTGTGCTTGGTAGTACCGAGTTTTTACAAATCACTTCTTGCGCCTCTCTGACCTGATTTTGGTACTACTGACTTTTGGTGTCAGTAGTATCAAGTCTGAGCGAGTTTCTAGTCTGCTACTGACAATCATTGAATACCACCAACTTTTGATGTTGGCAATATCAAGTATGTGAAACTCTATTGTACCTAAAATAGCACAAGAACGTACATAAGTACTCGAGATAAACTTTAAACTATTTCAAGAAGTGAAAATCACATAATTTGATGCATTTAGATAGAATAGACTCTTGATAGCATTTCATGCATAACTAATCAAATAAATGACAAAACAATACATAAAAAAGGAAAATATGCATGTGAGAATGACTAAAAACCCATGCATCAAACTCCCCTAAGCTTAAATGTTGCTCATCCTCGAGCAAAACTCTCTTGGATATGTTTGATATAAGTCTGCAAAAGGACACACTATATTAATTCTTTTCTTAATCATGTCCACCAAACAATCCCTAAACTGGCCTTCACTAACCACTCAACCAATAACTGCTATAAAGCGGCCAAAAATTTCCATAAAAGTTGTCCACCTTTTGATCAATGAACACTACCAAGACAACAATTAATATCATAATAATTCAAGCATTCACTTGGTGCATCTTGTAATTCTCTATTCTAAATTGCTCTTTGCTAATTACCAACTAATTAGAAGTAGATCTCCTTATAAAAATGGATGAGGAAACAAATCATTTGAGTGGCCTACCAATAAGAGCAATTGATGGTATGGAACAGGTTGCAATTGAAGAATCACTAGTACATTCAACTTATTTTTGCAAAAGTATGATGAACCTACATGAGTGAAAATTAGGTCATGCATGAATCCTAATGCCTAATTTCGCTTTTTTTCTTCTTTTTTTCCATCAAATGATGCATGTATCAAGTAATCAATAAATGAGACTGTCAAAAGAAAACAAAACAATGCACCATGTGGATTACATTTTCTCTTAAAAAGGATTGAAGGCATACTTTCTCCCTCAGAATCTTTGAACATTAACGAACTTCACATTATTTTTTCCTAGCCAACAATTCTTTACTTTGTCTTTTATCAGCATGTTTGAGTTTATGCTTGGGCTTCCATTACATACTACTCTCTTTCTCTTTCTTTTTTTCATATCTCTAAGATGTGGAGGTATATCCATACACTTCAATCTTTATAAATTGAGACTAAAATCCACATGACAAAGATAATTGAATTCTATGGAATGTATGTAATCTACATAAAATTGTTATGCAACTAAGATGGTATGCACTAAAATTGTTCATGCATACAAATGCAGCTTTTATATTTTTTTGAATGAAAATAGAACAAGCCAACTTATCACATCACCTATTATGCTACACACTACAATCTAAAGTAAATAAGTTGGAGTACTCATTCATCTTGAGGCTGTGAGTAAAAAATGGATGCAAAATGGATGGAATCACAAAACAAAGAGACAATGCCTTTCATTAGATTATGATATGTCCCTCTCTAATGACTTGTTCACATGGTAATCTCTAACATCTTCATTCACATTCCAAGGTTAATTTAGATGTTCATTCATATCCTACATCCTAAAGCTGACTAATCCAAACACTTCCTCAAGTGGTGTTGTAGAAGGATTTTACAATTAAGCTATGAAGATGTGACCATTTCCTTGCAAAGACACATATGATTAAAATCTATTTGATATAAGAAACATGAATTTACTTCCACATTTACACTAGATATATTTGGATCCTACAATCACATAAACCTAAAATACAATAAAACAACTAAAATAAAATGAAATGAAAAACTAAGATAGATGGTTGTTTGAGCACCCCACCCAAAGCTTGAATATGACTATGTCCACATAGTAAACATTCTAACATAAGAGGTGGAACAATGATACCATGCTCAGAATGGAGGAGGTGGTGGATGTGGCATGTTGGGGTCATGCAGAGGAAACATCCCCTAAAAAGACATATCTGACGGAGGCATTGGTGGTGGCTGCTGGTATCCTCCAAAGTACCCCTGCTTCTAGTAATGAACGAAGACCGACTGCTGATATTGCTCCATCCACTGTAGGCACATATGGACATTCTCTTGGTTGGCCAAGAGAAGACATTAATTTTCATATATTTCCTGCTGATTCTGGTACAACTATCCTAGTATCTCCTATACTCTAGAAAGTGTCGCTTGATGTTGTTGCAGGACTGTCTGAATGTCCTGCATCCTCCCATACATACGTTCCATGTCATATGGGTCATGCTCCTCCTGAGAAGATGGCATGGTAGATGAGTTTGAGGCAATGTTGGTGCGTGCCCATTTGCGTGGGACCACTCTCCGGTAATGGGGATGGTGGGCTCCACCCAAAACCTCATTGTCATCATCATGTGGCTTCTCAGGGTCATCATGGGCTGCTTCCTCGGCTTCATTGTTGTCCTCATCATTGTCGACCAACCACCTAAGATGCTCGACTCCTTATAGATTGAAAATAGGGTCAGGAAGGCTACGCTCCTTGTACCTTTCTCCCACCGTCCTACACGAATACATCGTGTCATAGTGCATGCTGCGGATACCTACCTTCTGAAAATGTTAGACGTCCAACATCTTCAAAGATACCACATGTGTGAAAGTGGATAGGTCGATATGGAGGTGAAGAGCAATAGGGGTAAGAAGCCCCCCAAAAACAATTGGCACTTTCCTCTACACCATGCACCAAACCATGACCATGTGGAGGATAAGGAAGGACTCAAAGTTAATGGGTTCTCCCTCCAATAGTTTGTATAGGAAGAAGAGGTCCGTCTTTTGGACCTTAACTTAGGCTTGGGCAGAGCAGGAAAAGATGTTGTTGGTGCAAAGGTGATGTAGAATCCGAGCATAAGGATGCTTGATGTTGGTGATAGAGTTAACATACCAACTAATGCGAAAACCTTCTGGCACCTCAGTCAGCCATTCCCATGCAAGGTCGTAGTTGAAGTTGGAGGGAGTGGAGCATTTCGGGACATGAGGCTAGTTGAAGATGCGGTTGAATTCTTGCAAGGTGATGGAGTGGTTGGTGTTGAACAAGAATAAATTGACTTTTCCTTTTCTCCATTCACCTCCCAGTTGTTTCTCGGGGGCAACAAGGACCTCCAGTGATTCCAGGAACTCACAAACAAGTTTTGGGTAGGTTGTCTAGTCACTAAAGAATGGGCCATCCACCTCCATTAGGTGGTTATGACATACCTAGAGTAGGTTGTTAGTGAAGCCCACTAACTCGATCAGCTCGTGATCTCCATATCATGTAGGCAACATCTTCCTCTAAGTAAGCTCCTCATAGGTCTTCTTGATCTCTGGAGTGGGATGCTGGATGCAGGTTGGTTGAGGGACCAACTCTCCCTACACTTCTGATGATGATGCACCACTCCTTGGTACCAGGAATATGGAGAAAAAGAGGCTCAGTGAAGAGTGGTGACGCCCAATGCAACTTTTCTCAGAGTTGCAAGAGGAGTGGAGGATGAAGGTGTGAAGAAAATGAACTCCCCACCCCAACTTTTATAGCCAGCGGTCCCCCAATAGTGGCAGAGTCATACCGACTTGGAGTTGGTATTACGGAGATATATGCACGAATGTGTAGCTTGGTCGTATTGACAATTGATGTTTGTTTATGAGTTGATCACAGATCGCTCAGCGTCGGTAGTATCGAGTCCTAGTTGGTAGTATTGACTTATGGTCTGGATCGATACTACCAGTCGCTCGATGAAAATCGCATCTATCGTTGGATAGGACACACGTCGATTGCTGGCGTCATGAGGCGTTACTACTGACATGTCATTCGGTAGTACTGAGCTAGCCATTTTTTGTTTGGTATTTTTGAGCATTATCTCACTATCTCAAAATAGGAAGTGCCCAAAATGTTGGTAGTACCAACTGTTATAACCAATACTACCAAACACTTATCAGTTAGGCATGTGGAATCTTCAATGACTCATAGGTACCAACTTTCCTAGTCAGTAGTACCGAGTTTTTCTTTCTTTTCCAGATATCTCCCTGACATAAATTCGGTACTACCAACTTAAGGTATCAGTAGTACTGACTCTGTAGGTCTTGCACACTCCAACAAATAAATCAAGATACCTTTTTTCATGAAATAAAAATGAAAAAAAAACAAAGAAGCTAAAATGAACATAAACAAATAGAAATAAAGGTTGAGTTGCCTCCCAACAAGTGCCATTGTTTAACATCCTAGATTAGATGTGGTTAACAGCAAGAATCTACTGTAGTGTAATGAGTTGCACTTCTTCTATTCTTTTATCTACTGTCCAATTAAAATAATGCTTCAATCTCTATCCATTAACAAGGAATGACCTATTAACATATATTATGTTCACATCACCATGGGGAAAAACCTACAAAACCTCAAGTGGTCCACTCCATTTGGACCTCATCTTGCTTGGATGTAACTTATGTCTAGAATTGAATAGAAGGACCTTCTTTCCTGGGAGAAACACGTTGATCAAGATATGCCGATCATGAATGTTCTTAGTTCTCTCCTTATAAATTCTAGAACTCTCATATGCATCCATGCTCAGTGTATCTAGCTCATTCAACTCTAATAACCTCTTCCTACCGGCTTCATCCAGTCTAAAATTCAGCTTTTGCATAGCACAATTCACCTTATGCTCAAGATCCACTGGTAGATGGCAAGCGCACCCATAAACCGACCTAAATGACATAGTTCCTTTAGGTGATTTATAAGTTGTCCTATATGCCCAAAGAGCGTCATTCAACACAAAACTCCAATTTTTCTGTGATGTGGCTTTCACTGCACTAACAAATCCACTAGGGCTGAAACCCCTATGTTTTTACCAAAACCTTATGCAATAGTTCCACTCACAAGAAGACGGGTCTTATTGCAGTATAGTTAAGGATCAAATACCAAGGGACAAAGTGTTTAAGAATCTTTCTAGTCGTATCTAGTTGAATCAAGAGTAATATTTAGAACAAAGAGTCGATTTGGGTTTAGTTAAACTAATTGTAGGGAAAGTAAAAGAGAAGGATTAAAATTGAGTTTATATTAATGATGGGAATCACTGGGGAGGAATCAGGTTTCACCACCACTATACATGAAAACACATACAAAACACATCCAGGCAAGATACAACTATCCAAATGGAGTAAGCAAACCATCAATTAGGAAATAAAGTTTGTGTCAGCATCTCCACGGGCTCGATGTCTCATTACCCAAGGGCCACACACTTACTACTCTGGAGATATCCCTTCGAAAGTTTTCCTTTTGGTATCAACCATGTTAATAGATATTCAAATCCTAATTATTGAAGTTCTTGCAACAGAGGAATATAATAGATCATGCAAAGCAGGTGATCAATCCACAAAGCATGCATTAAATGATTAACAACGAAATGGAAAGTTATATACAAGCCATGTAATGTTATAAAATGGAAATCTAAGCATGGGTAGCGGGGCTAGTCCCCACACCCTAGAAAAATGAACTACTTGATCCTTGTGATAGAAACAAAAAGAATAAGAGAGAAGGAAGATTCCACCATGGTCATTGAAGAGAAGGTATTGCATCTTGGTGGAGAAACGATCTTCTACACAATGGTGGGGTAGATCTGGATGAGGAGGGGAAGAACACCAAGACATACAAGGATGATATTCTCTCTCCTTCTTCCTTCTCTTCTCATGCTCTTTCTCGCATGAGATGGAGCGGTAGATGGCTGATGGATGAAGGTGCTACAGACCTAAAATTCCACTGCTTTCATGGTTAGGAAATAGATCTTGATGGAGCAGAGATGGAGGAGTAGCAAGGACACCACAGAGGTAGTCTTTGGCGGTGGAGATCATCTTCCTAGGTTGAGCATAGAGAGGTACCATTTCGATGTCGTGGAGTGGAAGAGATGCCTCAAATGAAGGAGGGGGTCATTTTTTATGGGAACAGATCTGAAGAGAACCAACTTAATTTCCATGGTCGTGGCCTTTAGTAACTGTCGTGGTACTCCTCAGCACGACCATTCCGGGTGTGTGCCTGACCATGCCGATGTGCTTTCCACGATCGAGGTCTTTCTTGCGGTTGAGGTCTTTGCCACGATCGAGGTCATTCTCACAGTCGAGGTCTTTTCTGCGGTCTCGGGCAAGTTTTGTGGTCAAGGTGGTTGTATCGGTTGCGTTGGGTCTCGTGGTCGTGACACCTTGGCTTTGGCCCAACTGTGTCATGGTGGGCCTGGTCATGTTGAGTGTTGGTCGACACTATGTCTTGTCTGTGGTCGCATCATTATCTTCTTTGTTTCAGTCGTGACATCATGGAACAAACCCACCCCCACAGGAGGGGGGATATTGCTATGGTCGATGGGCCTGCTTTAATGAATCCTCTGACTGACGAGGATTCTTTCTGATGAAGGAACTGGCCATCGAAAATAGGGTCCAAATTATCAGATGTTTCTTGGGACTACTGTCTCCTTTACTGGTGCACATAGTGTGATGCTTAATCCTACAATGGAAATGAATGCATTTAATCAAAACTCTAAATAATCATCTAAAATTGAGGAAAATTGTATATGAGTAGATTTCTGGAGGCATATGAGAGCTTTCAGTGCAAAAATGGGCAAAAAATGGCAATTGCGACTAAGATGAACATGCATTCATTAGTCTTGGTTGTTGAGGTTGTCCTTTCAAAGATCTTCTTCACCTCTCTATTAGACACCTCAACTTCTCTGTGAATTTGTGGGTGGTAAGGAGTACCCCCTTAGTGTTTCACTCCATACTTACTCAACAGGGCTCCGAAATGCCTGTTAGTGAAATGTGATCCACCATCACTAATAATCAATTAGGGGACACCAAATCTGGAGAAAATATGATCTTTAATGAACCAGAATACAACTTGTGCATGATTGGTGCAAGTTGGAATTGCTTCCACCCACTTGGATATATAGTCAAAAAAAGAAATATGAATAGATTAGAATTGAACAACACGAAAGGTCCCATAAAATCAATGCCCCATAGACCAAACACTTCAATTTCCTAAAAAACATTTAGTGGCTTTTCGTGTTGTTTAGATATATTTCCTACACGTTGACATGTGTAAAAAAAAGAATGAAATTGTATGCATCCTTAAATAGTGTTGGCCAATAAAAACCACTCTCTAAGTGTTTTTCCATCATCCTAGAGCTAGTGTGATGCCCCCCTGTAGGTAGAGAGTGGAAATGCGACAAAATTCTCTCAAACTCACATTCTGGTACACACTTTCTCAGAATTATGTCCCTCCACTATTTAAGAGAAATGGGATCATCCCAAATGTAAAACCTAAATGAATGGAAAATTTCATCCTCTCTTGGTACCCCCAATCTGTAGGCATCTCCTTGCATGCTAAATAGTTGACAATATCTACAAACAAGGATCATTAGTCTGAAGAGGAAAAAGTTTTCATCAGGAAATTCCTTAACAATAGGGATATCTAAATCTTTTTCATTCATCCATTCCAATCTAGATAGGTGACCTGCTACAACATTTTCCACCCTACCTTATCCTTAATTTCTATGTCAAATTCCTGTAGCAGTAAAATCCACCTAATCAATCTCAGTTTTGTATCTTTCTTTTGTAATAGGTATTTAATGGTAGTGTGATCTGTCCACACAATCACCTTGGTCCGAACTAGGTATTGGTGAAATTTTCAAATGCAAAAACAACCACAAAAATTTCTTTTTCCATGGTTATATAATCAAGTTGCACATCATTCAAGGTTTTAGAAACATAATATATGATTCTAGGAGTCTTATATTGGTGTTAACCCAACATAGCTCCCACCGCATAGTCTGATGCATTGCACATCGGTTCAAATAGTAGGCTCCAATCTAGAGCCTGCACAATGGGTGCGAAGATCAAATTTTCTTTTAACATCTCAAAATATTTCAAGCATCTTTCATCAAAACAGAAATCAACATCCTTTTCTAGAAATTTTGAAATAGGTTTTTTGATTTTTGAAAAGTCTTTTATAAACTGATGATAAAACTTGGCGTGTCCTAAAAATCTCCTCACTCCCTTCACTGATATCGGAAGAGGTAGCTTGAAGATGACCTCTATCTTAACCAGATCATCTTATGTCCAAGCACTATGCCCTCGCTCACCATCATATGACATTTCTCCCAGTTCAAGACCAAGTGGGTGTCCTCACACCTTTGTAAAACCTTGTCTAGATTATACAGACAATCATCGAATGACTCTCCATACATCGAGAACTCGTCCATTAACATTTCCAAGCATCACTCCACCATAAAAGAAAAAATGGTGAGCATACAACGCTGGAAAGTGCAGGGTGTGTTACAAAGGCCAAATGGCATCCATCTATATGCAAATGTGCCATAAGGGTAGGTGAAAGTAGACTGCTCTTGACCCTTTGGCTCGATCAAAATATGATTATAACTGGAATACCCATCGAGGACACAAAAATGCTATCGACTGGATAGTCACTCCAAAATATGATCAATGAAAGGAAGGGAAAATGATCCCTTAATGTGATGACATTCAAACGTCAGTAATTGATCCATACACTATACCTAGTCACTAACCTAGTTGATATTAACTCAATAGGAGAATTTGTTGTGGCCGTGATCCCCCCTTTCTTAGGAACTACTTGAGTTGGGCTTACCTACATGGAATTTGAAATAGCATAAATTATACCTTCCGATAGGATCTTGACCACCTCTTTCCTCTCTACTTCACTCATGATGGGGTTGAGTCGTCTATGAGGTTGAACTATCACCTTTGCTCCATCTTCTAGCTGGATTTTTTGCTGGCACAAACTAGGAGAGATTCCCTTCATGTCCTCTATCGACCATCGAAATGTGGCTTGGTGGTTCTTCATAACTACAAGCAACTTCTTCTCCTCCTTGGTACTCAAGGATGATGATATAATAACTGGGAGCTTTTCTTCTGTAGACATGAAGGCATACTTTAAATGTGGTGGCAATGGCTTCAACTCTAACTCAGGTGCGCTCAACAAAGATGAGACCAATGGAGGAGGTGTTGATCTAAGATTTTCAAAATGTTTTATGTAGTAACAGATTACCACATTCAGTATTAGTACACACTCTTATAGAGAGCGGCTGCATATATTGTCATCCTCCATATTCATCATGCATGCCTCCAAAGATAACTGTGGATATGTCAGCACAATAGAATCCACAACAACCTCTTCTATGGTGGCTGGGTAATAATCTTCTTCATCATCCTCTAGGTAAGGCACTACTTTTTCTAATGAGATCATCCCGGTGTTCTCCATGATATCAGTTGCTAATTTTCCCTTATCTACCTTATTCATCACATGGGCCACATCAAGGAATGACTTCCCCAGAAATAATGATTGTTTCCCTCCACTTGTTGAAGCATGTTGCACTATGCTTTGTCCCCCATAAATTTTGAGTGCTCATGCATCTTGATCTCGAACCAGTCATCCTAGATGCCCATGGTCAAACACCCTCTTCCCATATACAAAATCTTATCATCCATAGCTTGAAATGGTCTTCCTAGTAAGAGTTCATTTCTATGATTATCCTGCATTTCCATTACCACAAAGTCAACAAGGAATACAAATCTTTCCACCTTCACTAGAACATCTTCATAAATACCATATGGCTTGACCACAAAGTTGTCTTCCAATTGGATAGTCATACTACTTTTCCTAGGCTCTTTAAGTCCTAGCTTCTTAAAAGTTGAAAAAGGCATGAGGTTGATGCTTGCCCCTTAATCACAAAGAGCTTCTTCAAAGTTGGTCTTCCATATGAAGCAACCTGGATCTTTTCTTTTTGGTGGTAGTGTTCCCAGAATGAAAGCGCTCACCTATTCCTTTAACACTACCACATCAGCTTCAAGTATCCTCCTCTTCTTGGTGATTATATTCTCCAAGAACTCGTCATACGACGGTATCTACTCAATCTCATCAATAAGTGGAATGTTGACTGATGATTTCCTAAAACCATCTAGGAACTTCTTGAACTGCTAGTCTACTTTCCTCACCTTCAAACTATTTGGAAAAGGCATTGGGGTCACTATTATCCTATGGTGAGGTGGAATGCATGCTTTTGTTCTTGTTCCCTCAACATCATTAGCTAGCTCCTTGGTTGTCCTCTCCTTTGTTAGAACATCTTGTTCGTCTGCATCTATTATTATTGTATGATTTTTTTGCTCCTGTAATGTCACCTACATCTGAACATGATGGTGCACCATTCAACAGTTTCTTGCTACTGTGGAGTAGAACTGCCTTGACATGTGACTTTCAGATGGCACATTCGTGTTTGCTAGGAATCCCTGCTGGATTGGCTTCTTCAATGTGACCATGTTTGCTATTATTTGAGAGATCTAAGTTTCAATGTTTCAGATATGTTCCCATTGGTTCTGGAGTTCTCTTTGAGTTTGATCGATAAGTACTTCATTCTGGCTAACTAGCTTTCAGAGCATTTCTTCAATATGGTCAATCTTCTTTTGTTCTTGTTTATATTGTTCTTGGCCACCAAATTGTTGTGGCTTGGGTTGTTGCACCTGAGATGGGTCTTGTTGGAAATTGTTGGGATCCTTCAATGAGAACTTAGGATGCTTCCTCCACGAGTAGTCATTGTTCCTATACTATTGTTGTTGGTGCACAAACTTGCATTCCTCTTCTTCTTCTTTTGAAGATGATCCGTCCTTAGCACACAACATTTTTCCAATGAGGTCCAACTTCTCATTTAACACAGAGATGACCTTGGAATCTGCTACACATTTGATGGTTTTTGAGATCTCTCTCTCATCGCCCCATGTATGGTTCTTGGACATGTTTTTTAAAATCTCATGACAATGTACGGGTTGTTTATTGAGGAAGAAACCTACTCCTACACTATCAAGCATGGTTCTCTCTTCCTTATGAAGACCATATTCAAAAATCTTTTCCTATCCTAACAAATCAATACTGTGGTGAGGGACCTTCCGCAACATATTTTGGAATCTCTCCCATGCTTCAAAATATGATTCGTCAACCTGTTGTCTGAAATTATGGATCTTCTTTACCAGGTCATTTGTCTTTTGTGGAGGAAAGTAACACTTGAAGAAGGCATCAATCATTTGATCCCATGTCTAGATGCACTCATCATCAAGGTTGTTAAACCAAGATTTGGCATTGTCTGCCAAAGACGACAGGAACAACTTCAAATAAATGATAGTTGTCGGTACACTGTCTATCTTGATCATATTACAACTTTCAACGAAGTTACTGATATGCATCATAGGGTATTTAGAACTGTCGCCATGGAAGTCTTGTGATTTGACTAATGAGACCAATGCTAGATTGACCTTGTAGTCGTCGACATTGATTTCTTGTCTTTTGATTGACCCTTTTTGAGAAGTAGAAGAAGAAGCATTGATCCTTTCCCAGACTGTCTGTTCTTCTGCCTCAGCTTGATCACCTATTTCTGCTGATTCATGTTCCTTAGGAGGATTAGGTCCTTCAAGCAAAGACGTTGTTGGTGGAGTTTTGTTGAATCTATCTGTAGATCTTTTGAATTCATGTTCTTTGTGAAGGAGTTATGATTGACCGAAACTCGGTGAAGACGGTTCTCTGTAATCGTAGGCTCAGGTGTGCACCATGCACTGGTACCTGAATGTTGTAAAATAACTGTAAGAGCATGGTACTGGTAGTGGAAAAAATAGGGATATTATAATTCATCTTTTGAATGAAATGAAGTAAAAATTAAAAAGGGTTGGACTAGAATGGCTGACCACAGTACTCGTAGTGTTGGATATTGTCGTTTCCCAGACAACGACACCAAAAACTTGACACGAGTATAACGTGTGTTGAATGCAAGTGAACATATCGAGTAATATAGGTATTGTGAGGCCCGAGTCAAACACAAGGAAATAGAATCGATAGACTACTACTAACTATGATCAAATCAGCTAGGCCGATAGAAATGGTTGAAATTGGTTTGATTGAATAAAAGTGAATGTAGAAAAAAAACAAGATTAAAGAATAAGTAATTTTGATTTAAATGAATTTCTCAAGACAGTGGTTTCACCGCGGATAAAACTTCCATTAACTCTACACTCTAACATCTATTACTCGTAACCATGGATAAAGATCATGTAACAAGAACTACCCGCTCTCACAGTGTAGTTCACTTCCTATTCTAATGTCAGTCCCATTTAAATAATAATTGGTTAATTAGTTAGGTGCTTTATGAATAACCTCTAGGTTTCTCCTCATGTTTACGCTCCAACTTTCCCAAAGGGCGCAATAAACTGGTAAATCTATTCTTTTCCAACCCTTAATATTTCTCTCAAAACGACTAAAGATCTAATAATCTATCTATGGTGATCAAGCGTAAATAGAACAAGACAATCTCATAGATGTATATCTACAAATTAGGGATAAAAATGATATTAATGCATAAAAGTGAGGTACAATGCAGATCCAGGCTACTCCCGGATCCTAAGGAATCAAGGGGATTAGCTCTGCATGATTTCCATGGACGAATGCATAGTAAAGAAGGAAAAAAATGTGGGAAACATTAGAAAATCTAAAGTAACCCCTGGAGAATAGCCGATCTGGATGATCCCCTTTGATGTACGTGCAATCTGCTATCTTACGGTTGTCAAACCACCTACTCGAGGTGCTCAGATCGTCTCTGATGTAGCCTTCGATGCTATGCTCTCTTATTCTCTCTCTGTTGTCATGCAATGGAAAATAGATAAGTAATTAGGTCTGGTCGTATTCCCCTGAAGTCATAAGAGCCACTTAAGGTGTGAAATAATGCCAGCCATTGGATTCAAGCTCTGCCATTGGATTCCATGATCGAGTAGACTCGGTAGTATCGCTTGAGAAGTGGATAGGACTAAGTTTTCAGGTTGAATGGGTACTCTCGCAATGTCAGTATTACCAAACTGTCTTGATAGTGTCGAGTCTTTGGGTTGATCTAACTCTGTCTCCCTGATGCCATCTCAGTAGTATCGATTCTGGTGTGCTCGGTAGTATTGAGTTTGTATGTATCACTTCTTGAGCCTCTCTAACCTGATTTTGGTACTACATACTTTTGGTGTCGCTAGAATCGAGTATGGGCAAGTTCTTGGTTTGCTACTGATGTGATTTCGATACCACTGAATTTTGTTGTTAGTGGTACTGAGTATGGGAAACTCTGTTGTACCTAAACTAGCACATGAATGTATATAAGAACTCAGGATGAACTGTAAACTATTTCAAGCAGTGAAAATCTCATAATTTGATGCATTTATATAGAACAAACTATTGATAGCATTTCATGAATAATTAATCAAATAAATGACAAATAAATCCATAAAAATAAGGAAAATATACCTGTGAGAACAACTAAAAACCCATGCATCAGTGATGATGTTTCTTGGGTCTTCCAAGGAGATGAGAATTTTTTTTGATGTGTTTGTCATTAGCTATGACAACACAAAGGCTAATGAGATAGGGTTGCTAAGCTTTTGTGGCTCATGTTGTGGATACCAAGGCGAGAGGTCCTAGTATCAAGGAGGTACATGTGGTGTGAAAGTTTGAAGACATTTTCCCCGAGGAGTTTATGGGTGTTCCCGCTCCTATAGAGATTGATTTTGAGATCATTCTTATTTCTGGTACACAATCGATAGCGCAATCGATGTACATGATGGCACCAACAGAGATACAAGAGCTGAAGAAGTAGTTGTAGGAGCTACTACAGAAGGGATTTATCAGGCCAACCACTTCCCTTGGGGTGCTCCCCTATTATTTGTGAAGAAGAATGATGGTTCTATGAGGTTGTGCATAGACTAGTGACAGTTGAGAAAGGTCACTCTCAAGAACAAGTATATGCTGCCAAGGATAGATGATTTGTTTGATCATCTATGAGGTGCCACAATATTCTCTAAGATAGATCTGAGATCAAGATACTATCAGTTGACGATCAAGGCAGATGGCATACCTAAGTCTTCTTTTAGGACTAGGTGTGGTCACTATGACTTTGTGGTTATGCTGTTTAGTCTAACCAATGCACAAACAACTTTCATGGATCTAATGAATAGAGTGTTCAGCCATACCTTGACCAATTTATGGTGGTGTTCATCAATGATATCTTGATATACTCCTGAGAAAGTCAATAGCATGAGCAACATCTTCGCCAAGGGTTGACAATGTTGAGACAGCATCAACTATATGCCAAGTTCCATAAGTGTGAGTTTTGGCTAAGGAAGTGTCTTTTCTTGGGCATATGATATCCAATGAAGGTGTTCATGTGGACCCAAAGAAGGTACACTTTGTTCTAGAATGGGAGATATCAAACATGTCGATAAAACTTTGTCATTTCCTAGGCTTTGCACGCTACTACATGAGGTTCATCAAGAATTTTAGTGATGTAGTGTTCCCCCTAATAATGTTGATGAGGAAAGGCATACCTTTTGTCTAGGATGACAATTGTCAACATTCATTCCAAATGCTGAAAGAGAAGTTAACCAGTGCACCAGTGTTGGTTCTACCAAATTAAGAAAAGGGTTATATCATCTTCTATGATGCGTCGAAGAATGGTTTGGGATGTGTGTTGATGTTGGACAAGAATGTGACTTCTTTTTCTTTGCAATAGCTAAAGAAACACGAGGAGAGCTACATGATGCATGATTTGGAGTTGGTATGTGTGGTCCATGCTTTGAAGATTTGTAGAAACTACCTTTACAGTGAGAAGTGTCAGATTTTCACCAATCAAGACACAATTGATAGCGCAATTGACATGCATGATGGCACCAGCAGAGATGCAAGATCTGAAGAAGTAGTTGCTGGAGCTACTAGAGAAGGGCTTTATCAGGCCAAACACTTCCCTAGGGGTGCTCCCCTATTGTTTGTGAAGAAGAAGGATGGTTATATGAGGTTGTGCATAGACTAGTGACAGTTGAGCAAGGTCACTATCAAGAACAAGTATTTATTGCCAAGGACAAATGATTTGTTTGATCAGCTACAAGGTGCCACAATATTCTCTAAGATAGATCTGAGATCAAGATACCATTAGTTGAGGATCAAGGTAGATGACATACCTAAGTCTGCTTTTAGGACTAGGCATGGTCTCTATGACTTTGTGGTTATGTCGTCTAGTCTAACCAATGCACCGACAACTTTTGTGGATCTAATGAAGAGAGTGTTCTAGCCATACCTTGACTAGTTTGTGGTGGTGTTCATCGATCATATCCTGATATACTCCAAAGAAAGTCAGTAGCACGAGAAACATCTTTGCTACAGGTTGACAATGTTGAGACAACACCAACTATATGCCAAGTTCCGTAAGTGTGAGTTTTGCTGAAGGAGGTGTCTTTTCTTGGGCATGTGTTATCCGATGAAGGTGTTTGTGTGGACCCTAAGAAGGTACACTCAGTTCTAGAATGGGAGCAACCAAAGATGCTGATAGAAGTTTGTTGTATCCTAGGCTTGGCAAGCTACTACAGGAGGTTCATCAAGAACTTTAGTAATGTGGTGTTACCCTTAACAAAGTTGACGAGGAAAGGCATACCTTTTGTATTGGATGACAAGTGTCAACATTCATTCAGTTGGTGAAGGAGAAGTTAGCCAGTGCACCAGTGTTTGTTCTACCAGAGCAAGGAAAGGGTGATATCATCTTCTGTGATGCGTCAAAGAATGGTTTGGGATGCGTGTTGATACATGACAAGAATGTGATTTTTTTCTCTCTACGATAGCTTAAGGAACATGAGGAGAGCAACCTGATGCATGATTTGGAGTTGGTAGTTGTGGTCCATTCTTTGATGATTTGTAGACACTACCTTTATGGTGAGAAGTGTCAAATTTTCACTGATCACAAGATCTTTCAATACATCTTCTCGACGAAGGAGTTGAACATGCAGTAGAGACACTGGATGAAGTAGATCAAGGATTATGATTGTGTGATAGACTACCATCTAGGCAAGGCAAACATGGTGGTAGATGCTTTGATTAGGAAGTCTTGATCATCATCATTATCATCATCATCATCATCTACAACAAAGGCATAGTTGTATTCTTTGGTGTGCCATTAGTGCAACATATTAATGCCTTTATGTTAGATGAATGCATAGTTGGATGTATCCTTGTTGGTAGGCTTGCTAGCACAGTTACAAGAGAATTTGATGTTGAGGTAGTAGATCAGAGATGCACATCAAAGTGATATTGCAATATAGAATATGAGATTATAGTTTGGCAGCGAGAAGCATGATGCCTTCCCTGAGTCAGAGGATGTGATAGTGTGTTTTCATGGTAGGAAAGTGGTAGCAGATTGTGATGGACTAAGGAAGATGGTTATGGAGGAGGCTCATTCCTTGATGTACACTATGAATCTAGGAAGTACCAAGATCCACCATAACTTGAAGCATTTGTATTGGTGGCCTATTTTGAAGAAAGACATGGCTGAGTTAGTGGCTAGCGTCTAGTGTGTCAATAGGCCAAGGTTGAGCATCATAAGCTGATAGGGACTTTGCAGCCTTTACTAATACCGCAATGGAAATGGGATCATATCACCATGGACTTTGTGGTTTGTCTTCCTAGGACAGCTAAAGGTCAGAATTCCATCTAGGTGATAGTAAAAAGGTTGCACCCACTCTTCCATGTTTCTATGTTGAGGAATTTTCATCCATATACCAAGCAGGTGTTGCAACCATCAAAGGTTGAGTTGGATGAGGATGTATCATATGTGGAGGGTCTTGTGTTGAACCCATATAGGAGGGTGAAGAAGTTGAATAAGAAGTAGGAAGAGATGTGTAGGAAGTACCCATCTCTATTTGCGTAGGATTTCAGGGCTGAAATCCTTCTTAGGGGATTATGGTTGTAAGACCCCAAACCTTACTTAGTCATTGAATATTCTTTCATACCTTAGTTAAGTTCTTAAAACCTTAATCTAACCTTCGTATGTGATTTGATATCATGTGAGAAGCTTAAGTTTCATGTTTGGTCCAATTTGGACATTATTTTAGCAAATTATGCAATTTTTATGCATCTTTTGGACTTTTCTACAATTTTCCCATATCTAATGTTTTTACTTGCAATTTGTCACATGATTTATGTTCGTTACATGCTTTCATATCATGCTTGAGTTTTTTGTGTCTTGGGGTGCCTTGCTGCACCTTGGTTTTGGGGGCTTACCTTTCTAGGGTGAGTTACGGTCTAGCCTTCATAGAAGAGCTACCTTGAGAGGCCATCAACTGATGTTTCCCCTGTATGGATGACAAATGATAGTTATGACTAGGTGGATAACAACCGATGGTGTTCTTATAAGTCATAGGTTGATGTATTTCTCTCTTGGAGTCCCTTGATCAGATGGTTTTCTTGGAAGAGGTGACCAACCAATGGTTTTCCACCTAGTGACCTAGAATTTCAACATGAGAAGGTCTCCAAGTTATGAAACTCGATGGACACCCTAGGAGGGACAAGAACTAATGGCCTATATGACTCCAAAACCTATAGATCTTCTTCTTGCATGGATGTGATGTCCCTTGGCCATGGACACTTGTCTAACATGTTAGGACACCTAGACCTTCTCTTCTCTCTCGCATTTAGCTATAAAGCATCCTACCTTCTATGAAAATGAACCTTTTGGACTCTTTTCTCTTCCTTGCTGTCTAAATATTCGTCCTCCTTGCTTTTGTGGAGAAGAGGGTTCCCAACGTAGAGGAATGTGGTCCATCTCCTTGCATATGCAACCATGGTTGAGATCTACCCTCCCTTGAAATTTGTGGAGCTTCTCTTTGCTGAACTTGACCTTACCAAATAAGCTAGCTCTCTTTATATTCATTCCATTCACTTCCCTACCTCCTTATTCCATCTTCTTGGTCGTGGCCATGGTGTTCCATAGTGGAGCTTTCTATAGAGATTAAAGAACCCTTCTTTCTTGCTTTGTTGACCTAGGGTTTGCACTCTTTCTTGGAGAAGAAACTTGCTTGTTCGTGTCGAGTCCTAAGTTAGGGCTCCTTCCTCTTGTTCTCAAGTTACCTTTCTGTTTCGATTTTTTTTTCTTCCTAGAGGTGAGTTATATAAATTTCCCCCTTTTTGCTTACTTGTATAATGTGTGTGCTAGATCTTGCTTTAAAACTAAGTTCTAAGTAGAACGAACCTACCTTTGCATAGGGTTGGAGATTAGGTGCTAGATTCTTGGATGGTTTATCTTCTTGGATGTATTCTACACCTTGTGCATGACCTTCCTATGTTAGATGAAGCTTTATGGTATGATTTCTCATAAAACAATGGTTCTTGTTATCTCTTGGTTGATGCTTTTATTTAGGGTTCAAAGGCTGATTTCTGCCTTGTATAAGACTTGATGGTGTGCCTTAGTGTAACAACCGATGAACTTATCATGGTTGTTATTTTTCTGATGTTCTTCATGTCAAATGATGGCCCTAGTTAAGGTTCTACTTTGGTTCCTTTGGTATTCATGAATAGATGGTCTAAGTTCCCTAGTGTGGGCTCAGCATATGGGTTTTCATTCCTTCACAAAATGATGGGTTCCTCTTTTATTTTACCTAGTTTTCCACTAGTATAGATATCACCTTTAGCGTTGGTTAAATATGACTTCAGAAGTCAGTTTCCAAGCGACACCCAAGTGGGTGACACTAAATGTAGATGCCTTCAGCGTTGGTTTCATAACCGATGACATAAAGTCGTCCCTTGATTGCAATAAAAAATGCGCCAGCAGGGGGACCATAGGCATCGGTTATCAAATCATAACCGATGCCACATCCCTTCTCGAAAAAACAAATTGGCCCCATGTTAGACCATAGGTGTCAGTTAGCAACAAAAAATTGACTCTGTTGACCTAAAATTATTGACGGTTTGTTAGTTAACCAAACATTAACTGACACCATTAGGGATAAAGACGTTGGTTAATTATTAATAACTGACGAATTAAGGTTTTGTTTTCAGTTTCTTTTGTTAACCGATGACTATGTTTTGATTTTTTTTTTATCATCTTACAGGCCTACTGTCTGGCTAGTCAGTAGGATGCAAAACCTATAGTTTAGTTCTAAACTGTAGGTTTCGAACATCCATTGATTTTAGCCAACAACATGCCACAAACCTAGAAAATTAACAAGGATGGACAACATTATATATGTATCATGTGATTCACACACATGTATAATCACATTTAATTCATATTATGATTTATCACACACATGTAGAAACCTGTAGTTCCATTTCATTCCTCCATTTCATATTCACACACATGCAGCAACCTGTAGTTCCATTCATTTCATCTCTTTTCAATTCAGACACGTAGAAACATTCATGTATTCATCTTTACATTCACACATATGTATATAGATAAGGCAATTCAAAAAAATTCATCCAGACATGTATATATAAGTGTGTCTTTCAAAGTTTAACATTTCATCAAATATAGAAATAATTATGACAACAATGTTTAGAAATATCATTCTTTATAATTATCATCATCGTCATCATCACCATTAGTATTCCAATGATAATAAAAAATTCACACTACTCGTAAGGCTTTTTCCCATTGTTCTCTTACATCATCTAATTCTTCCATCATATATGGAGTATGTACATCTAATAACTTTTCACCTGTAGTGAAGTTAGTTTTAAAAACCTACAAAGAGAATGAGGTATATATATATTTAATAATATAAAATAAGATTGATATATTTCATATTATCTATTGAGACTATATATAATACATGTTGTATGGTATCAATATTCATTGTGGCATGTTTGATAATTCGGTCCATATATCACATCACGTAATATGCACATGCCCAGTCGTTGTTTTGTGTAGCACACTATAAATAGAAACATACAAAATGTTAACAAATACAAACAAGCATAGTTCACATAAATAATATATACATTGGAGTCAGGAGATTACTTTCACATTCTCCCAAAGTAATGGTTTCTTTGTCTTGGACATGTTTCCTCCAGCTTTTTTGAATGCTTTTAAAGCCCTACATGTTAATGCAACACATTAAATTGCATTATTAAATAATAATGTAACAATATATGTTAAGAGATATAAAATATGAAAGATTTCTCACATGAATAATGGCCTTTTCATTAGGTGTCCATATAATGAGTCTAATTCCTTCCCCAAAAGATCTAGATAATAAACATTCCATGTCTTGGGGACAGTAACCAGTAACTCCCAATGCTTAGCACTAGAGGAAAGAAAGTTAAAAATTAATAACTAAAAATCCACCAAAAATGTAATTTTCTTAAGTCCAAATTATAAGCAAAGTAAACTTACTCAACAATGAATGGAGCTATAATCATTGTTTTCTTTTTTTTACCAAAATATTTAAAAATGACAGAGTAGAATGAGATAACTGATGAAAGCTCTTTATCTATGCGACTGATCAAAGATGGAATTAGAAATCCCACATGAGGAAATGAAAAATCTTTACTGATCGTGTGTAACTGGCTACAAAACATGTATTACGTATGCATTAATATATAAGAAACCAGACCACCATATATAAAACATGGTATATTGATATATAAACAAGATCTCACTATATCCATAGCTCTGTCATAGATGTATTCAGCCAATCATAATGTAACAACTCCAAAATATCTTGTATAAATAGATTGTTATCGTATGATTCACATGCATCATCCACCAGAATAGAAACATTTATAGGATAATTTTGGTTATGTTCGCCTATCCATACTTCCATACCCTTACAATTAGGACCGAATGAGTCATATAGGTCTTGTGAAAGCCAACTAGGTACTTCAGGAGGAGGTGGAGGTGGAGGCTGAGCTGTAGCGGGTTTCTTCCTTTTGACCTATATATATAATTTCAGATCATTTGACTAGCTCGTATATACATGGTAACAAATTAACGTAATGTAAATTTACCATACAATATCAATATAGATGACATCCATCTTGGATAACAATATCACTCCGCCTTCTGCTTCACCAAGCATTTCGGAATCTAGGTTGGCATATGGCAATGGATGATGCCTCCAATGGTGGAGTACAAGTCTCGGGTTCACACAAACTGCACCATCTGGTATTGAAGTGCCATGCAACATGTCCCCTGGAAGGGGTGGGTAAGCCTCAACCTCTACAATGAAAAATTCTTTTCTTTTTAGATGACATGGCTTAAAACCCTACAAATTTATATAAAGTATGTTATATACATCTATACATAAACATATCATCTTGAAAATATTAGCTACTATGTCATAAAAATACTTATAGAGGACGTGCTAGGTGGTGGGTCTACATGATTACTCCCAACCACCTCTATAGTAGGAGAAGAGCGGCATGCACATGTACTATCTAAGTGGTAGTCTGAGACGCATGCCACTTGCTCATTGCTTCATGGAGTCTCTTATCAAGTGCTTCCTCGACTCTCCTATCAATTAACTCATCTACTTATAAATGGACAAAAGAAACACTAGCTTTTGATTATTGAATTCCCTTTTCCAATACCATTCTAAAAAAAGAATAGGTTACCTCAGCTTTTGAAAATCCCACTTTTGGGACATGTTTGTGCTGTGATGGCCCAAAGAATGTTTTTATGCCCACAATAGCGTCTGCACCCCTAACATGTCCAGGATGCTCTAGATTACTAAGAGCAACTGTCAATTCATCCCTTGTGCCCTCAGGGATGAACTTGCCTTGCTTCCTCTGGTCATGAAGCTCCCACTAATCGCCATCAATAGAAATTGGTAAGTAAACATAACAATAATCAATATCAATTGGTCTGAGAGTTGAATTTTACCATTTTTGTAGCCATCTCAGCAGTTGCGAGTTTGGTTATATCTCTTTTCTTATTTTGCCTCCCAGCTGTCCACACAGCATGGCAAGTAAGAGGTGCGGGAGTAACAGTAGAGGACTCCCCAGTATCCTGAGTAGAAGCAGATTCAACAGCAGCAATAGCCTGTAGTCTTTGGCAAACGCCTGCATAGCCTTTTGGACCCATCGTGTGGTCATGCACATTCAATGCACACCTTGCTCTTTGAGCATCGTTGATAGCCTTGTTAGTAAGCACATTGATTTGGTTAGTAACACTAAAGGTCAATCTTGAATAGGTAAATACATAAGAATGTATATTAATTAAATTGGGAGTGGCGCTTAATACCTTGAATTTAGAAGTTTTTCTTTTGGCAACAAACTCCTCCTAATCATTGCGGTCTAGGTAGTTCTATTGTATAGTGGCAGACTTCTTCCTCTTCTCAGCATCTCGTATGTAATCTTGGGTGAGATTTGTCCTATAGTTCCTTAGGACCCTCCCATAACACTGCATCACACATTTACGATGCAGGATTTCATCCAATTCAAATATACTCTGCAAAATGTCATATATTTAACTAGTATCCTTCAGTAATATGCAAAATAGAATTGCAAATAATAATAACTCACACATAGTTCCTTCCATACTAAGTCTTTCTTCCCCTTAGGAACTTTATACCAAGATTCTACATTAGGACTACAATGGTTACGAGTAAGACTCCAAGATATGAAATAAATGAGTTACAGCTCACTCCAATGGATTTCCTACATGATCAAAATCCACAGCCAGTTTGGGTCCATTGCATTTTTGTTGTAGTATCTTGTTCATCATAGTGATGCCCCTCACTTTTTCAATTTTTTTTTCTGCTCATCAAGTGCCCCAAGTTCTTCAGGGGGTACATCATCAACCTAAAATTTGGTAAGAAAAAACACACTTATAGGATATAACTTATACATGGACATATAGATAGAAATATAGGATATATTTTAAAACTTACATTGTGAGGCACATCATTGATATCCTCAATCTCACGGCAATCATCATCATGGTCATCATACTCATGCTCAACATCCTGAAAGTGTTATTAAAAAATCAAACATTTAACATTTAACATAACTAGAAGATAATAAAACATTGTAAAGTTCACATTCAAAAAAATAAAACATATATAAAAATAAAATCATGCCTCTAATATTGTGATCTTTTATCAATTAACATTCCTTTGGTGTGATCTTTGTGCATATACAAGTCATCATTAGCTTCAATATTTGGTGGTGTTGGCAACCCAACTGAGAATGGACTTGAGTCATCATACTTATCATAGTACTCTTCTTCATCAATATGATCTTCAATGAACTGTCTTTTACCATGAAGAACAACTGACCATTTATCATTTCCAGGATCATCGATATAAAATACTTTTTTTACCTATCATGCCAATATGAATGATTCACCCTTCTTGCCAATCTTTTCAAAGTTCAATAATGTGAAACCCAATTCATCCACTATAACTCCTTTGGTGTTTTCAACCCAATTACATTTAATGAGAAGAATTATAAAATCTATGTAGTCAAACTCCCATATGTCTTCAATGACACTGTAATACAACATTTTAGCTTCATGTAGACTCTTATCATTTGCACTTGCTAAAAACAATGAAGACACTTGAAGGGTGACCCCACTATTTTGGATGACACTCTTATTATCTTGACGCTTTGTGTAATATGAGAACCCATTTATGTCAAACCCTTCATAAGACATAACATTCAATTTTGGTTTAAAGGGGAGGCATTTGATATTTTCAACGAGATTATTTGGTGTTTGAGATAGTTGATGTAAGACTTTATCTTCAAACCACTTAATAAATGTCTTGTTATGCTCTCTAGCAAGCCACATTGAATTGGCTCGAGGATATTGTTTCTTGATGAAATTGGTATGTTCCTCAATATAAACACCCACTTTGTCGATGTTTTGTAAAATATACAAGTGAGCTTGTTCCAACAGCTCATGACTGATTACTTTCATCCAAGATCCCAAATTCCTTTTCCAGAATACTCCTCGATATTCTTGTCATTAATAGGAGTGTCATTACCACTCAGAAAGTCATTACAAAAATCCATAACCTCTCTCGCCACATAACCCTCAATAATACTCCCTTCAGGCCGATAACAATTTCAAAAATCACCTTTAAAAACACTTATGTATCGTTTAAAAGGATACATCCAATGCAAGAAAACTGGTCCCAACATTTTCACTTCCCTAGTCAAGTCGACAACAAGATGTACCATGTTATCAAAATAACAGAGGAGGAAAATACATCTCAAGCTAACATAGGGTAACAACCACTTCTCTTTGCAACTTATCAAGAGTCTTATGATCAATAACTTTGCTACACAGACTATTGAAAAAGAAACAAAGTCTGGTGATTGCAAACCTTACATGCTTCGACAGTATCGATCGAATTGCCACATGCAATATTTGTTGCATTATAGTGTGACAATCATGAGATTTAAGACCTATCAACTTTAGATATTTCATTGATACCAATCTATGGATGTTGGATGAGTAACCCTGTTGCACCTTAACATTTACCAAGCAATCGCAAAAGGCTTTCTTCTCCTTTCTAGACAACGTGTAACAAGTAGGAGATAAGTATGTTCTCCGATCACTACTAACTACTTATGTTAATTTTGTCCTTATTCCCATTTCACATAGGTCCATTTTAGATTTTATCCCATCTTTAGTCTTACCTGGTATATTCAACAGAGTACCAATGATGCTATCACAAACATTTTTCTCAACGTGCACGACATCGATACAATGCCTGACTGCCAAAGAACTCCAATAAGGAAGATCCCAAAATATTGACTTCTTCTTGAATAAAGATTTGTCACTCTATGTGGGCATGGTATATTGTGATCTCTTACCAAATTCATTGACAAAGTCTTTTACTCTTTCATAAACAACCTCCCCTAGTATAGGTTTAGGTGCACTCCGTTCCTCATTCCGTCCATTGAACACTTTGTGCAACCTACGATACAGATGGAATTTTGGAAGAAACCTTCAATGACCAAGATATACAGTCTTTCCAACATGTTTTAGTCGTATTGAATCTATGTTCTCTTCACATATAGTACACGCTTTAGATCCTTTGACACTATATCCAGACAAATTCCCATATGCTGGAAAGTAATTAACAGTGCAAAGAAACATAGCATGCAAACAAAATGTCTCTCTTCGTGAAGCATCATAGGTCATCAAACCTTCACCCCAGAGTTTCTTTAAGTCATCAATTAGAGGTTCAAGATAAACGTCAATATCATTTTTAGGTTGTTTAGGGCCCGATATCAACAACGACAACATAACATACTTATTTTTCATACACAATCAGGGAGGAAGATTGTATATAACAAGCATAACAGGACAAGTTCTATGTTGTCTTCTAAATGTCCCGTACGGATTCAACCCTTCTATACAAAGCCCAAGTATTAGATTCTTGAATTCTTCACCAAATTTAGGGTACAATAAATCAAACATCTTCCACTATGGGGAATCAAACGCATGTCGTAGGATCCCATCATTATTTTTCTTAACATCTGCATGCCACCTCAAACTCTTCACATCTATCAGATTGGCAAACAAGCATTGAAACTGTGGTATTATAGTCTGATATCACGTCACCTTGGCAGGAAGACCGGTTTTGGACTCCCCCAAAGACGTCATTTTATACCTTGACGTACCACATTTTGGACAATCTTTCAAATGCACATAGTCCTTTTGAAATAATACAAAATCATTCGGGCATGCGTGTATCTTCGTGGCCTCCATTCCCATTGGGCACAACAATTTCTTTAACTGGTATGTTGAGATTGGTAGCTCGTTTCCTTCAGGAAGAATTTCTTTCAACAAAGACAATAATGACATGAAGCTTTTGTCGCTCCATCTGTTGTTAGCATTGAGCTTATACAATCTCAACACAGCGCTAAGCATCATAAACTTAGTACAACCTATGTATAATGGTCTCTCAGCATCATGCACAATGTTTCTAAAAATGGGAGGCGGATCGGTGTGCTCTACCCCACAACTATCAAACATCACATCAACGATGTCTACTGGAACTGGTTCATTCATATCTACATCATCAGAGGAAATTTCTTCTTCCACACAAGAACTTGTATCCACATCCACTGATTTCAGGTTTGAAATCTCTCCATACCAGTGCCATTTTATATAGCCTTGTACAATCCCATTGCATATGACATGACTTTTGATTTTGTCACAAGTGCTGACTTTCAAGTTGTTATCGCAATGCCTACATGGATAGTAGAACCTATCTCCAAGTTGTTTCCTATGTTCCTCAGAAAATCTAATAAACTGATCAAGACCAAAAATAAACTCTGGGGTGCAGCAATTTGGAATGGACATCCATGATCCATCCATTCTATGATCAAAGAGAAAACAAGTATATATTAGGGTTTAGGGTTAAAAGATTAGGGTTTATGGTTAAAAGTTTAGGATTTAGGGTCTTATATATAATAAATTTGTATCACCTACCCCATTCTTGATCACCTAATATCACTAGTAAGTGTATAATGTGTATTCAATTTTCAAGAAATTTCGGCAACATTTCCCCGCAGTTCTCTAAGTACACCAATGTACATGGGAAAATGCCCATCGACATATGTACTTAGAGAACAAATGGGGAAGTACTGACGAAACATCATGAAATCCGAATACACATTACACACTTACATCCTAAGTGAGATTAAGTGTTCAAGAACAGTCCCAAACTGGGGATTATCCAAGATTTACTTCTAATGAGTAAATCTCAGATGGGTTTCTAGGCCAACAAAATGCATGTATATATTTTGTCATTCATATACCTACAATCATAGTATCATCATTCATATCCTAGGTTTTGTGTAACATCATTTAATTCAATTCATTCCTCCATTTGGATAAGTTCATTCATTCATCATTAACCCAAATAAATCATTAACAATCAACTACACAATTTTAGAGAACAATTATATATGGAAATAAGTTAAATCAATCACTAACAAGAGAGAAAGAAAGCAATAATAATTTCTTAAATTCATTCATTCATCATTAACCCTAGTTAATCATTATTAATTAACTACACAATTTTGGAGAATATTTATATATTGAACTAAGTTCATTCATTCCTCGTTTAACCCTTATTAATCAATATTAATCAACCCTAATTAATCAATAATTATCTTACAGAAAACTCACCGCATTGGTGGAGCTGGATGTGGTGGCGGCGGCCGGAGGTGGAGGTGGTCGCAATTGTGGCTGTGGAGGTGGTCGCAATTGTGGCTGTGGAGGTGGTCATTGTATTGTCCGAAGGTGGAGGTTGAGGCAAAGATGACTGAAGTTGCGGTGAAGCAGGTGGTGAGCGGTGGCAGGATGTTGGGTTGTGGCTGTGGTCATTGGCGGAGATGACTGAGCAAGTGAGCGGCGGCGGCAGGCGACTGGAGAAGAGGCGGCGAGCTCCTCAGAGATTGAATTGGAGTAGCGGTGGTGAGCTCCTTAGTGGCGGTTCCTCTCCACAATGGCGGAGGCAAGCTCCTCTCTATAGTGGCGGCGGAGAGCTCCTCTCCATAGCAGCAGCAATGATGACAACGAGCGGCAACACAGAATCGTGAAACCTAGCTTGAGAGGCAACAAAGAATTGGGAATGAAATAGAGAAGGGGAAGAGTCTGGCTCACGTGGGTTCTATTCAGTTAATTATCGGCGTCGGTTATTGTATAAAACTAACACTTAACGCCAATAGGCGTCGGTCAAAAAATATAACCGACACCTATCTACAACTTCAAAAAAAATGGTACTGGGGCAATGTGTTCATCGTCAATTTCAACATATAACAACTGACGTCTGTCCACATATGCCGACAAAAAAAAATCTTGAGTTACAACCATAGTTGTCAATTTCTCCCCTAACACCGACACCGATTAGGTAAATGGGGGGGGGGTTTGCGGGGACAACACATGAACACACATCCTCGTCGGTTCATGTGCAACAACCGATGCCAAATAAGGAATGAATTTTTGCCTCAAAAAGGATATTTAGGCTTCAGTTGTTTTTTGAAAAACAGACATATGGGGGGATAAAACATTCGAGGGGATTGGCGCGGAACATGTGAGGCAAATTTTTTTCCCTAGAAAATTGTATTTTGCGGGTGATTTTGGATGTCAATTTTTATTTTGACCATCTGATGTTAAAGAAAAAATGATACCCATGTCTTTTGTAAAGAAATCGGCCTTCACATATAGGTGTTGGTTGTCATGTTAAACCGACATCATAGTGTATTAGCATCGGTGTTTTAGTTTTAACCGACACCAGTAAATGTGACATTATATGTTATTTTTGTACCAATGTTCTCACTGATTGTTGACAAACGATGGTGGTTCTGAGTCCCACAATCGATGGCCAACCTGGGTCATCAACTGACGGTTATTTTGGGCCTCAACCTATTGTTTCTTGGGCTCATGATTGGATGGTCCAACCGATGGTGACACTAAGTGTCACAATCGATGGGAGTCCTTGATGCCACAACCAATGGTGGTCCTTAACCCTACAACCAAGTTACTTGTCATGTTGTCAACCAATGGATTTCGTCATGTTATCAACCGATAGTGGATTGTACTCCCACAATCGATGGTGCTTTCTATGTTATCAAATGATGGCTTGACAGATGGTTTTCTAAGTGGTTTGATCAAGATGGTTCCTTGTGTTACAACCATTGGCTTTACCTTCCCTCATCCTATGGTTTTAATTTGGTGATGTGTGTAGTATGTTGATGTGGTTTCAATGATGAAGAATCTTATTGCGGGTTTCCCTTAATCAGATAGTCTTACCTTTTCCCTTGTATGAATGTAATCTTATGATCACCATAATGAGATGATGCATTATGATAATTTAGCTTACCTTGATACACCAAACCTAATACAAATAAGTGGTGATAGTCTTTCATACTTAAACTAATTGGTTGAACCTAACCTTAATGGTAACCCAATAATGGTGATTTCTTATTCTTAGATTCCTTGAGTAGCTAGAGTTGGTGATGGAATATCTTCTCAATACCGTGTAACCCTAATGTGCTGCTAAGTGAACATATTAAGGCAAGGTTATGCTAAACATGGGTATCACAAGTGTGTTGATGGTTTTTTGACCCTTCAATAAGGCGTGTAAAGGTAATGATGTTCTTGAAGGTAAATGTGATTTGATGGTCTTAATGACCCTTGCAGATGGTGTGAGTCCTATTGGATGTGTGATCGTCTTGCTTATGTGATAGGGAATGATATCATTTGGTTATGTGACAAGATTCATAACTGATATGTTTTATATCTTCTAGGGTTGTTATTCCTTAATGCATGCTAGAAATGAAATAGGGTTGGTATGTGATAAAACCCATTTAATGGATGTTAGAGCCTTTACTTTATATCAAAAACTATCTCAAACATTCACTTCCTACTTATTTTTTTTGAAATATTAAACAAAATATGCTTTATGTACCTTCTTATCACTTTTCTCATCTTTTATAGGACTTTTCGACACTTTATGACAAAAAGAGTGCCCATCTAGCTATTGATTTTATATAGAAAAATATATGGGGTTTAACACCAGCAACCCTATACACCCTCCTAAGTGAGAATGGTAGAAAGTAGGTCGGTACCAGTATGAGCACCCTGATACACAAGAAAAGAACAACCACATCAACTATTGATTGTAGCCCGGGATGACCAGAACTGGGGACAAACATAACCTAGTACATGACAATAGGTGAAGAACCATGACAGAATACAAACTGACATGGTGTTAGTTCTATACAACCAAAGGCCGTGATAGTTACTTAAAGTAGAAAACCAAGACCACTGCTGTTACAACCCCAGCTTTTGGGTTCATTGATGAGAAATGTAATTTCTCATATTAAAGATATTGGAAAGAATAATGTGTTGGCTAAATGGACATCTATAAATCCCTTTTGTTTTGATTATGACAAACATTTCATTCTTATTAATCTAACGTGCTACTTGAGTGTGCAGGATGACAAAGCAACAAGGGAAAATCTACAAGCTTACATATTTATAATTTCATGCAATGTAATCACTGTTGTAAAAACTTGTACAAAAATATAATGTACAAGTACTTAGAATTGCATGTAAATCAAGCGTTAGATTCTCCCTAGCTAAACACCACAGTTAGACAAGTCATCCCATTCAAATAGGATTACTTATGCACACTTACACACATAATTAGTGCCTAAATTGAAACCTTGAAACAGGATCAATCTCGGTCGACAAACTCCTCGACCGAGACACTCTCGGTCGACAATCTTCTCGACCGAGAAAGATCCAAAGTAGCCGTTAGACACAACAGACAAGTTAGTTGGCAGTTGATGAAAGACGTTGCAAATCACTTGTTCCAGAGAGCATGTCGGTCGACAAAAGTTCGACCGAGTAGGTGTCTCGGTCGACCATTTGTCGACCGAGATGGTCTCTGACAGCAACTGCAGAATTAATTAATTAGCCGTTGCTAAAGCAACAACTTTGTACCTAACGGCTAGTTAAGCACTTAGAAACCCCTAGAAGTTGTCTAGAATGTCCTTAAGCTTCCTTAGGCCATTCCTATAAATAGGACAAGCCATAGGACACCTAAACTCACTTGTTTACACTTGTTATACTTGAGAAATACTTGAGCATACTTGAGCAATCTGTTGCAAGCAAATTGAGCACTGTGATCATTGGCCTACTTTCTCCTTGGCTCAAATTCGTGTCCTATAGGCTAGAATCTCCTACCCACAGCAATCACAAGTTCACACATTTGGTTAGGAGATCTATACGCTTGATCTAGGCATATCAAGCCTTGGGCTTTAAAGGATAAGTTGTAATTTCCTTTTTCTTTCTTATTCCCTATTACTGTTTGTACTCTCCTTGCTACTCCTAGGTTGGAGGCTGCAGATTGGAGAGGGTGAAGATCTTCTTGGCAAAGAAGGAGACTTTGAGCTACTTCAGAAGGCTGGTGCAACGGGAGGTTACTTCTAGAGAGGAAGGCTACTTCAAGGGGGAGCTTGGAGTTACTTCAAGAAGGCTACCTCAGGGTTGGTGCACCTACTTCAAGTGAAGGTTGTTCAAAGGGTGTGGTTGAAAGTATTGTATTTTGTATAAATCCTCGAGAGGTAATAAAATAAATACTTTCAAATCCCGGTTGGGTAAGCAACCGGGTAGTGGACTGACAACTATAGTATTTGCTATAGTTGGAACCACTCTAAACGCCTGTCTCCTTCTTCTAATCTCAATTTTGGTTGTTTGAGTTAAATAATTATTAAAATCACTATAAAACTCTATTCACCCCCCCTCTAGTAGTTTTCAGTTGGTATCAGAGCATGCTTCAAGGAACCCTAACCAGGTCTTGAAGAATGGAGGGAAATGGTGAAAGGTGTTGTTTGGACAAAATCACAACATGCTGCAATTGGTGTTTAGGAACAAGCCACAAAACAACCGGATGCCCATGGAGATCAAAGGAAGAGCACAAAGAATGTCTTATTGCTACAACTAGTGAAGAAGAAGAAGAGGTAAGTCTCTTTGATTTATCTAAAGAAGAACTAGTTGCTATTATTGAAGAGACACATAATAAATATGTTGAGTGCAAAAAGAAATTAAAGAAATCAAATAAAGAAAATGATGATCTAAATGTTAAACTTCTTGCTCTTGCATCTGAAAATGAGGATCTCAAAGAGGGAAATAAATATTCTGATCTTAAGTTAAAATCTATGGAAGCCGATTGCAAGCTCCTTTCTGTTGAAAATTCAAACTTGCAGACTCAAGTAAACGATCTTCAAAAACAACCATTATTGTGCACCCATATAGATTATGACACTATTGTTAAAGAAAGAAATTTATTGTCATCTAATCTAGACCAAGCAAAACTAGATATTAAGAAGAGAATGGAAGAGATTGCCAAGTTACAACAAAAAGTCAGTAATTTAAATAATAATGGCATTCTTGATCAAATCTTAGAGAATTCCTATCATCAAATTGGGAGAAGAGGACTAGGTTATAAGCCTAAAGGGAAGTCCTATCAACCTGGTTGGAAAAGGACACAAACCCATCAATATGTATATGTACCTAAAGGAACAAATACATTTGTACCAAAGAACAACCTAGAACAAAACCATAGAAAACGACTTGAGGTTGATTCTATATGTTGCCATTATTGCTCACGTCTTGGACATTACTCTTTTTCATGTCCTTATAAGAGAAAAGATGTCGAGTTAGTTTGGGTTCCAAAACCTCCAAACTAAATGAACAGAATCAAGTTGAGATATGACCAGAGACATTAGTTGCATACTTCTATGTCTATCTCAACTCAACATAATGAGATTACAAATAAATATCTAAATAGTTAATTCACACAAATATGTTTTATTAACAGTTCCAGGAAACTTGTCGGTCAAAAAACTGTCGACCGAAAGAACATCGGTCGAAAAATTGTCGACCGAGCACATTACTGTTCTCCAGTCTACGACAAAAGTTGCTGCATTTATTTTAAATCCGATGAAATTGCTATCTACTTATGATTGATGACTGGATATATCTTTGGAAATCATTTCTAAAAATTTATTTCCTGGATGATTTAAGCTTAAACTGAAATTATGCTTGGTTCAATGAAAAGAAAATTCATAGTTTCACATGATTGTTCCTAAAAGTATCTACTTAAAAATCATGTGATGGAATCATCATTATATGCTACTATTGTTACACCATGGATATACTTTCATTATTGGGTGCGCATAAATAATGAAAATTGTATGGATCCATGAAAATATATATATAGGCAAGTAAAATGATTTATTGGTTATATGTTATTGCTTGCAACACATAAAAGATAAAAATCTCTAAACTTAGTATTTTTGAAATAATTAATTGTGCCTCCAATTAAGTAGTATGCTTCAACTTGATATTTAATTAAATTTTATGCAGATATTATACTCAATATATTCAATCTGAAAATATGCAAAATTTGCCTCTTGGTCAAAATAAAATTTGACAAAGGGGCGCTATGGTCGTAGTCAAATTCGACCTAAAATAAGTTTGACATAATAACTATTTGGATATCCTTTTATGATTAAAAGAAATTAATTTATGATCACAACTTGTCCCAATATTGTCAATAATAAACACAATATTACTCCCTTAGAAAATCTATATATGTGCTCTACAAAAATAGTCTATCAATTACATTAAAAATCAGCTTTAAATTCGTACTCAGTAAGTCTGACGGTCGACAAACTCTTCGACTGAAAACCTTTCGGTCAGCCCCTCTCTCTCGACCGACAAAATTTAGACAGATTTAGTATCGGACACACTTTCGGTCGACAAATGTTCGACCGAGACAATGTCGGTCGACAATTGTTCGACCGAGAAATAGCCGTTGGATATGACCGTTGTAAACCGACCGTTATGACCGTTTATGACCGTTATATGACCGTTGGGGAGCCAAGTGGCGCGTCTGCAACATGACCGTTGCGGACGCTCGGTCGACGAGTCGTCGACCGACCAGGTCGCTGGATTGTTATAAAAGGAACCAAAGACGGGTCACTTCCTCACACTTGCATACTCTTGCTTCCATAGGCTCTCTCTAGTGCATTTTTGTGCAACTCTTTAGCATCCTCATCCCCAAGCCTTCTTTGCTTCTTCTCCACCTTCAAGCAACACAATGGCCTCATCATCTGCTCGTGGGAAGAAGATGGTCGCCGGCAGGAAAGGAAGGGAAGCTCGGGAAGCTACTCCACCACTTACGATCATCAACGACATTGCCTTCCTCGATGGAGATGCTGGTGATCGATATCTACAGCTTTCCTCCAAAGCTCCTCTCCCACGACGACCAGTTGAAGTTATGGACTTCATCAACATCGTCGACTTGGAGGACCTTTTCGAAGTACAAAAGTTAAAAGAATTCATCAACCCTTCTTTTCCTTCCTATTCAATCAAGGTAGTGAATGAATTCTATGCAAACCTCATTTCCCACTCTCAAAATGAAACCATATTCTTCTACACTATGGTCAATGGGCATAGCTTCCGATTTTCTGAAGGGGACATTCTTGACATGCTACACATTGACATAGATGAATATCAAGACACCCTTGACCTTACTTCTGGAAACCCCCTTAACCAATTTCTCCAAGATGACCATACCATTAGTCTTAGTGACATCAAAAGGACCATTTTTAAATCCAATACAACCTGTCACGAAGATAGAGGCACATATTATGCTATAAATCTTAAACCAACTGCTAGGATTGTAAACCTTATTGTTTCAACAAACATACATCCTAGAGCCAATAAGTCTGAAGTTCCTGTTTTTTGTATGTGTCTAATATATGCCATTATCCAATGTATTCCCACAAATTTTATCCACATCATTCTTAAAAACATGCTTGAGTTTTCTGGCAATCCTCCATATGCCGATTTTGTATGACAAATTACTCAACATTTCCTTAAGACCCCACTTGAGGATCTGGGATATACATGGGAGTGTAGACCACAAAAAATAAGTAAGAATACAGTAGAAAAAATGGGAATTGATTTTGGTCATAAAAGGGCTAGAGTTGAAGGAGAAACATCTCATCAAGACATACCACCACCCCCTCCTTCTACTAACCTATCACATGACCCCATTCAAAACACTCTTACTTATATTGTTGGCTCCCAATATCACCTGAGCAAACAACTAGACTATAACCATCATGCCATGACTTATATAAACCAAAGAATGCAAACCCTTTCACCAAACCAACCTGATGAATATCCGTATTCTTTAAATCCTGGCATGCTCAATCCATACAATCCTTCATACAACTATTATCAAACTCCACCTCCACCATCTGTGGATCTTACGCACACTTAGTTTTCATCCATGCAACTACAAGATATTGCCGCTCATTTCCGATTTGACCGAGTTCCTACATTCTTGGAAGCATATGCTTTAACTAAGACAGGTGCTCTAGATTGGCAAACTTTGGTCCAGTATTATGGAACTGAGCCTTTTCTTGGGAAAGACCCTGACATTGATGTAATCCTTAAGTCTTTCCAGTAAATGTTGGAGTTATTGTAATGATATCTTTTTGTAATGGGTCATCTCTATATGATGTGTCTATCTTTCTATGCTTGTAATACATGCTTTTAATGAAATTTGCCATTTTTACTTGATTCCAATGGATATTTTTATGTGTGACATCTTCAAAATATGGATTATAAGATCATCATTGTAGAACATACAAAATAAGGGGAGTAATAAATAAAAATGCAACCTTTAAAATTGTGGCAAAATTGACAAGGATCTATGACACAATTACTTAAAACAGCTATGAAACAAATCCAGACACATTCTCGGTCGAGAAACTGTTCGACCGAGAACACTATCGGTCGAAAGATCGTCGACCGAGCAGGTTTCTGTTGTCAAGTTTGCAATAAAACTGAATATATTTGCAAATTAATCATGTTTCTCTTCATCATGTTGAAGATAAAATTGGCTAAACCGCTTCCACTTTGGAAGATGTTTTCTTTGATATTGGTGCTACTTAAACACAAGCTCTTGGTTTTTATATGGACATCATTTTAATGTAATTAATCTTAGTATACTTTTGATAAAGGTCAAAATCAAAATTTAAAATCATTTGTGACCTTAGAAGCCTTAAATTTCTTTAATTGTAAGATTAAGGGGGAGCTCATAAAAACAAATTTGATTATTTGATTAAGAAGCTTACAAAAACATTGTAAACATCATTTGGAGCTTGTTACGACCTTAGTATTTTTCTTTTTGGTTATGAAGAAATCTATGAATTTCAGAAAAATGATATAACTTGTACTTAAAGGAACTCTCTAAACAAATCGGGGCTTAACATCCCTTGCATTTGGATGGAGACATTTTTATGTACTCTGAGATTAAAGGATTCTCATATCATTTTATGGGCTTAACATCCCTTGTAAAATGGATGAGAAATCAATACATATGCCATGAACCTAACAGGATGGGAGCATAGTATAAAATTAAGGGGGAGAAGAAATATAAAATATTTTACTTGGATATCTTTTTGAAATGACAAAGGGGGAGAAAGAATATAAAATCAAAAATATAAATGAGTAAATAAGTTTCATAACATCTTAGCCAGCACTCACTTGCAAAACAAGAATGGCTACAAAAGGTAATCCTCAGGTATGAAACTCACATGCTTTATATTTCCTTATTTCATATTTTGGAAATGTTTGTCATCTTCAAAAAGGGGGAGATTGTTGGCTAAATGGACATCTATAAATCCCTTTTGTTTTGATTATGACAAACATTTCATTCTTATTAATCTAACGTGCTACTTGAGTGTGCAGGATGACAAAGCAACAAGGGAAAATCTACAAGCTTACATATTTATAATTTCATGCAATGTAATCACTGTTGTAAAAACTTGTACAAAAATATAATGTACAAGTACTTAGAATTGCATGTAAATCAAGCGTTAGATTCTCCCTAGCTAAACACCAAAGTTAGACAAGTCATCCCATTCAAATAGGATTACTTATGCACACTTACACACATAATTAGTGCCTAAATTGAAACCTTGAAACAGGATCAATCTCGGTCGACAAACTCCTCGACCGAGACACTCTCGGTCGACAATCTTCTCGACCGAGAAAGATCCAAAGTAGCCGTTAGACACAACAGACAAGTTAGTTGGCAGTTGATGAAAGACGTTGCAAATCACTTGTTCCAGAGAGCCTGTCGGTCGACAAAAGTTTGACCGAGTAGGTGTCTCGGTCGACCATTTGTCGACCGAGATGGTCTCTGACAGCAACTGCAGAATTAATTAATTAGTCGTTGCTAAAGCAACAACTTTGTACCTAACGGCTAGTTAAGCACTTAGAAACCCCTAGAAGTTGTCTAGAATGTCCTTAAGCTTCCTTAGGCCATTCCTATAAATAGGACAAGCCATAGGACACCTAAACTCACTTGTTTACACTTGTTATACTTGAGAAATACTTGAGCATACTTGAGCAATCTGTTGCAAGCAAATTGAGCACTGTGATCATTGGCCTACTTTCTCCTTGGCTCAAATTCGTGTCCTATAGGCTAGAATCTCCTACCCACAGCAATCACAAGTTCACACATTTGGTTAGGAGATCTATACGCTTGATCTAGGCATATCAAGCCTTGGGCTTTAAAGGATAAGTTGTAATTTCCTTTTTCTTTCTTATTCCCTATTACTGTTTGTACTCTCCTTGCTACTCCTAGGTTGGAGGCTGCGGATAGGAGAGGGTGAAGATCTTCTTGGCAAAGAAGGAGACTTTGAGCTACTTCATAAGGCTGGTGCAACGGGAGGTTACTTCTAGAGAGGAAGGCTACTTCAAGGGGGAGCTTGGAGTTACTTCAAGAAGGCTACCTTAGGGTTGGTGCACCTACTTCAAGTGAAGGCTGTTCAAAGGGTGTGGTTGAAAGTATTGTATTTTGTATAAATCCTCGAGAGGTAATAAAATAAATACTTTCAAATCCCGGTTGGGTAAGCAACCGGGTAGTGGACTGACAACTATAGTATTTGCTATAGTTGGAACCACTCTAAACGCCTGTCTCCTTCTTCTAATCTCAATTTTGGTTGTTTGAGTTAAATAATTATTAAAATCACTATAAAACTCTATTCACCCCCCTCTAGTAGTTTTCATAATGATATAATTTGTTTTGAATAAATGGATTTTGTTTACAATAGCCTTGATGATTGTGTTGTGGGCTCATTGGCTATTGGGCCCAAACAAGGAAATTCAATTAGTAAATGAATAATTGAGTTTTTGAAAAAAGAAAGGTGTGGAAACCTCTAGAAGGCAAAAGAACTTAATCCAAAAGTGGATTTTGTGCCACATGGGTTCCTTGGGTTCCAAGGAGTCCAAAGTTGCAAAGAAAAGGCAATAAGAAAAGAAAGGATTAATTAAGTATTTTTTAATTAAGAAATAAATTGAAAACAATGATGAAATGTGGAAAATAAGTGAAAAGAGGTATAATGGAGTTATCTTGGGTGGAATTTCGTATCCCAAGGATTCCTAATGTTAAAAGGAATACCAATGAGGAAAATAAAATAAAAATAAAGAGAAATCCTCAAAAAGAACTATTTTAATAAGAAATAAACAAGATAATGAGAGATAAGGAAGAATAATGCCTTTAGACGGATCTAGAAGGATACTGAGTATCCAATAAAAAGAATTTCGATATAATAGAGTTTCTTGGGATCCAATGAGTCCCAATAAAGAGGAAAGAAAGAGAAAATAACAAAATTGCAAAATAAGAGGATAATGTGATGTTTAATGAATGAATCTCATGGTATTATTCAAAGGGTGATGTTTTCTACTAAAGGAAACTATAATTTCGTGCTTATGGAGTAAAAGTCAAGCATAAGAGAGACTAGGAGAAAGGATTTTCGAAATCCTAGTAATTAAAGAAAAAGGATTATCAAAAGGATAAAGAAGAGAGAGAAGGATTACTTCTCGTTGAAGGAATGTGATTCCTTAGTGGAAAAGGACTCTTTGAGTCATGAATAAGCCAACCTAGGGCTTCGTTTCTCACCCCTATATAAGGGGTAGAGCCCTAGTTCAAAGGGAAGGAGAACCCCACATTTCTCCACCCTCTTCTCCAACCATGCACCCATTCAAACCCTAACCTTTGTGAATGGTTCTATCCCATGAGCAATGAGAAACCGTGTGGGGTTGAGTTGATGGGTGGATACCCCACGATACTGGGAAGAGGCTTCGCCATTGTGGCCCTACCCCAACCTTGGTGCAGCAGCAGCTGCACGGCTGCAATAGCAGTTGTGGGTTGCAGGTCTGCCACCGCCCAACCCAGCCACTTTGGTCGTGATCTGGTAGCACCCCAAGTGCGGAGAAATGAGGCGGAGTTAGGGGAATGATCTGTGGCGATCCTCAAACCCCAGGAAGGAAGGGCGGACCTCCGACAGGCTAAAGATCGGCTGCAAGGTCAGAAGCTTGGAAAGTTGTACCCGACCATGTTGGCCATGAACCAGTGGTGCACTGCAAGCATGAGAGCATGGCGGAGGCGGTGGAAGGGTCCCCAGTGGCCGACAAGGCCTAGGGAGGGGCGACAGGGCCGCAACAGCTCCCTTGCTGTAGCGGCTGCGTAGGGCACGCGCAGGAAGGAGACGAGCGGCCCATTGGACCGTTATGTCCCTCTGCGGGCTAAAGGGACATTTATCTTACCAAGGGCAAAGAAGTAAATTGACTATGTTTTCAAACCAATGCACATTTCATGGGAACTGGGTGACGTGGCGGCTTCTGATTGGCCTAAAGTAAGACATTTTTGCTAAAATCATATATCATTAACCGTAGCTCGGATGGATACATGTAAAATATGGAAATTGCTTAGAAAAATGAGGGGAATCTAATAAAAATATAGTTAGAATCTAATTCCTCTTATAATTCTAAAAGTAATGGAAGATAGCAACTTTAATACTTTAATATGTAAAGAAACCTATTTTGAGATGAATAATATATTGATAAGGGATTAATGGATATTTAAAGTTGGTATTAACCTGTTAATTGTAAAAAGGTACTTTAAACACAAAAAGGATGAACTTTGCACGTAATCCGTTTAATTTAGAGTTTATGTGCATAAATAGGCTTTAATGGGCCTTGAAACCCTAATGTTGGTCATTATGACTATTGAAGGCTTTAATTATTTGATTTCATGTATAGAACTGAGTTTTCATGAGTATAAGCTATTTCGAGAATTAAAGTTCCTAATTTGTGGATAAATACCCTTAATGTGGAAATTAGGGTTTCCTAGTGGATGAAAGGTAGAATTAATGATAAATAACGTTCATATGTGAATTAGACCATAATGAATTATGAGTTGTTAATCCGAAAGAAACTAAAGGTGATAATTAAGTCTAATGACCTTGAAATAACTTAAAAGGATAAAGATGGTAGTTTTGGTATAAAAGAGAAATAATCGACTTTAATTGGGCTTATGATATTGAAATTAGGGTTTATGAAATAAGAGAGAGCATTTAATATGATAAAAGCATTATGGAGGCAAAACCCTAATGAAACCCTAATGTGGTCTAGAAAGCCAAAGGTGGAATTCAAGTCTAGCTTTAGAATGTTCTGGATAAACTATAACACTTGGATCCCATGCATTAATTTCACGATATTGTTGATTGTTTGTTTCTTGTTCTTTATCCATATTGCTTGGATAATCAAGTTGCTCTGGATCAGGTATGTGGTTAATTATGGTTAATCGCATTAGTTTCCCGAGGGTTTTCTGTATGTTTCCTCATATTGAATGCAATATAGACAGTTGGATGTTCATACTTGTAAAATTATAAAGTCACTATGGTTATCACAATTATAAAGAAATGTGTATTCTCACACCTACATGCCACCCTGATGGAAGATGCCATAAAGGTCAGGCCCAAGAGGGTAGACCCATGGGCACCATGAGAGGTGACCCCAGACACCAAGCTCGGGAATGAGAAGGTGGTCTATGATGCATGACTATGGAGCACCATGAGAGGTGACTCCCAGGCACCAAGTTCGGGATTGAGAAGGTGGCCTTAAGTCAATGGCAAAAGAGAAACCCTAGAGGGGTATGCCAGGGTTATGGCAAAAGTGGTGGATAATGACACATTGAAAATGTAAATTGTCTTGTTAAATAATTTGATTGTGATTATTAAATTGTTAGCCATATCTGTGAAATTTTTGATGTCCCCACATATCGGCATATTTCGATATGCTGACCGACATTTTGTTTGTCAGTGTTTTAGTTACAAGATTGCAAGGCACAAATAGTAAAGTGACACATCGTGAAAATAAGAAGTAAAGTACAAGGAGGGTTAGATAGAATAATTCAAGTTGTGGATAGATAGTTTTCCCAAGGTTTTCAAAAGGTATGCAAAGATTTATTTTAATACCAGATTTCAGTTTAGTTAGTAGAATTTCATAATTATTATTGATTATTTGTTGAACCTTTGATCATGTTAATTGAATAACGGCTCTGTCCTTCAGGTCTCCCTTAATTGGGGGTTACCGGGAGGTGAGGTCGTTACAATTGGTATCAGAGCATAGGTTACCCACTTAATCTTTAATAATTATTAAATTTTACAAATTCCATAGAACCGAGGGAGTTATTAGAGGATTGTCCGAAAGACTGAGGTGTCTAGAAAAGGATGATATCCGGGGGCTGGCAATATTTTCCTCCGCACCGCTAGTCGGAATACGAGGACTCCCAGATTGTGTGACTGCCTGGCCGATGACTTAGGATATGACTCGAAATAAGATACCTTTAGGACTCTCTCATCTTGTTCATCCCTTCTCAACTCAAATTCTATTAAGGACCTTAAGGATTAGGTTTTCCTCTCTTCTCCTCACCCTCTTGAGGTATGGGTAAGGTTAATAAGGTCTAAGGAATCCTCCACCAAATGAATGAAAAGCATGTAAATAAGATGTCATGGACATAAGCTTAATAGATTAAGTGCAAACCAAAGAACATATACATGCTTAGGTCGTATGACACAAGTTGTCATTGCCCTCAGGAGAGACCTGAGGATAGACCTCCTTGTCAGGAGGATAAGTAAAGAAAGTTAGTCTTGGAGGTAGATATCTCCATTAAAAGTAGAGACCTAGTACATCCTCTGAGGATAATGTTAACCCTAACCCTAAGTGAAGGTTAGAGAGAGAGATGGCATGATGAGTTAGATGTCATGGTTGACCAGGTGTTTGGATGGACATGCCTTTGGATTTCCATATGGGCCATGAGAGGTTGGATGACCTAGCACCTCTGACAACCCAACCCTGGGAAGGGTCGTGCATGTTTGAGTGAAGGATAGCTCCTTCATTGATGAAGTTAGTGAAGAACCTATAGAAACCCTATAGGCTTATGCAAGTGGGGGATAACATGCACCCTGAGTACATCAGTGGTACGATAGTAGGTTGAAACCCTGGCCAGGATAGCTTAGGAGATAAGAGATATGGATAACCTGGAGCAAACATAAGCTGAACATAGGCTCCACTTAGGTAGGGGCATGCTTATGAGCTTGATCCTTCATGAAGAAAGTACCTCTCATAGAGAGATTGGTTAAGCTCTAGAGAGAGAGCAGGACCCCCAAGCAAGAAGGTTGGAAGACTAAAACCCTGAAATATGAGGAATAATGGGGAGTTGAAGTGGATGATAGTGGTTTCCTCATGCATGATCCCAGGAGGCTGATGATATCTTGGTTTCCTTTAGAAGAACCAAACCCTAAAGAGAGGATGATGCTTCTGGAACCTATGTGTCTATAGTTTACCTGCTGAGATGAGATGAAGAGTGCCTTAGACCCTGAGGAGGTTTAAGTAACCAGTTGTGAAGCAGTATACCTAGTTGGTTGTCCTTGAGGAGGACTCAACTCTAAGGTGCTGCTTATATTAAAGGACCATGGGAGTACATGACATACCTTGGACATGCTTGATTCGTGGCCAAGAGATTGAGCATGCAGTTGGACACCCAAAGGTGGACCTAGGGTTCCTAGGCCTAAGAGGGGAAGCAGTGTATCTGATGCTCATGATGAGATTTGAGTCTCTATAGTTTCGAGCATGGTACTCCTCATGTGTAGAGGTAAAATAAACCCATTAAGATAAGGGTATGTTTGATGAAACCCTCACAACTAAGTTGAGCTAATGTTGAGGAAAGAGAACAAGTATGATCTAGCATGGTTTAATAGGTGGTCTTCTTGTGCTTTAGTAGCTGCTGAGTTAGGCATGCTCATGAAAACCCTAAGGACAGTTGTGACCTTGTTGTCAAGAGTTTTAGTTTCCTCCCATCCTGGGAGAGGGACCCTTTGGTTGGGTGTATACCAGTTTTGTTGGTGTTGAAGTAACCTAAAGAGGTTTCATAGGATCTTGAGAAAGCTAAGTGAAAAGTACATGGCATGAGATTGAACCTGTAGACCCATAGTTAACCATCTCTAAGTGCATATGGATGTGTTACCATGGAGGTAACCGGTGTGGGGCTTGACCAAGGTAGGTAGGTCGCCATGATCCCTGAGAAAGGATGAAAGACAGCCCAAGAATGCAAAGAGAGATGATGAAGGATTGGGTAAGGTTCTAAGTTGGACATGTACTATAATAGAATCCCAAGTCTATCCTAGGGTCAGGTAGGGATAAGACCGATGGAAGAAGGAGTTGCTAAATTTCCTAGTTGCACATGCCCATAGGGTCGGGAGGTAACAACTATCATTGTATGAGGGCCATGGGTTAGGAGATTGATCACCTTCATGAACTCATGGGACCCAAAGGGCAGATGAGTAGGGAACTCTCTGGATGCATAAGGGAAAAGGGATGACCCCAAAAGTGTCGGCACCCTATAGACCTAGAGGAGATGACCAAGGATTGTGTGGTGACCCAACTAGGTTTGAGACCAGCTTTCCATGGAAGTAACTTTGATATTAGGATGATTGTGATGTAGAGACATGTGTGACACATTTCAACTCAGATTTAAAGGTGTACTGGCAAGGTGGGATGTACCATCTCTACTCTTGGAATAGTAAGAACTTTGTATTTGGACTGCAGCCAAATGCTTATTTCCTCTTGTTATGGGAGTGAGAGATAGGACAGTACGCATGCCATACACCAAGGATAAGGATGGTGTGAGTTGAGACGTTGATACAGAAAGGATAACATACCCTGGTTGAGTGAATGATACATGTATGGTTCGCAAACACCAAGAGGATTAGTGTAGTCAGCGTATGAGGATGTTTTATCAGGAGCTATGTGGAATTTGCAAGTTAACCAAGGTTGAGTTTGATCACAATGAGGATGAGCTCAGAGCTTCTTCATGAAGATAGACTTAGAGTTTGAGATGAGATGATAAGTATAATACATGGAGGTGTATGTTACTTAACACCTAAGGATAAGAAGTGGTAATGAATGCTCCAGTTGAGATATAGTGCCTAGTTTAGCTGGAAGCTAGAAGAAGTTGAGGTTGCTAGGACTTAAGTTGAGAAAAGAGATAAGTTTGGCTAACACCCAGATGTAACAATAGTGGTTAATCAAGTAAATGATTGTTGGTTAGCCAGCCTAGTCCGTGATGAAATGAAAGGATGGTGGTAGAATCTCATATGTACTTCTTTGGAAAGGAAAGTGATGAAACTCCGATGAGAGTGGTTTAGGGTTTCTGAGGTATCAAGCTTAAGGAATCATGACATACAGAAGATCAAGGTTTTAAGATCGCCAAACACCGTGATACTACAAAGATAGTAAGTGATAGTAGCACTTTGGCTGCTTGATATGAAAGTTGCATGTGATAGGTGACCATGCAAGCAAGGGGTGAAGGACGAACACCAGTAACCCAGTGCTTTGACTTTAAGGTTAAAGAATCCTCGAGAAGGAAGGGGAGTGCACCACTATGGATGTGGTGGTAAATCTTCCTTAGACCATAGAAGGTCAAGATGCAATATGGGTTATGGTAGATCGCCCGACCTAGATGACAGGAGAAGGAAATGAGTACTATCAAGGGACAGATTCGGCTGAACTACTTAAGAGAGGAAGATGGTTCAACTACACCATGATACAAGTTCAAAAGTTCTTGAGTATGACCTAAAGGTTCACTCCCATGAGGTGGAAGTAGATACTTGAAGAACTCGATGTTAGTACAGTTTAGCACCCCATACTAATGGTTAGTATGATCCAGACTAAAGGGTCTGATGAGAGCATGTGTGCTCATTCAGGGTGATACAAAGAGACAATTCTTAAGATGAGATGTTAACCACCATGGCCTTTATTGGGATGTGAGAAGTTATATAGGGAGGTTGTGTCGGTCACCACTTCATTAAGATGATGTTGGTGAAGGAGGCCTCACGAAGGTCAGAAAAGAACCATAGTGTGTGCAGATGAAGTCGCTTTGATCATGCAATGGCTGAGACAGAGAGCCATGTGGTGACATGAGTCACAAGCTGATGCAAAGCAGACTAACATGCAGTTCACTATGGGAGAATATGTGATGTGAAAATCCAACCCCTCTAAGCTACAGCTGGAAAAGATAAGTCCCCGATATATGAGTCCATTTGAGATGGATTGGTCGAGATGGTTGTGTTTAGCCTTGCCCCTCAGGATAACATGATGAATAATGTGTTCCATGAGTCCGATCTAGAGAACTATGTAAGGTACCCAAGCCATGTGCTGAGCCTTGAACCTATTCATCTTTTGAGAGGCTGAAATGTCCTAAATCACCTATGAGGGTACGATATACAAAGGTAAGAAAGAACTCAGATGGAAGAATATGAGATGATGAAGGTTCTTGGGAAGCACCATGGAAAGGGGTGAAGCCACATGGTAGCCCTGATGGACGTATGAAAGGCTTATCCTGAACTGTTTGTTTGCTTGATGGAATTTTGAGGACAAAATTCTTATAAGAGGGGAAGGATGTTACAACCCCAACTTTTGGGTTCATTGGTGAGAAATGTAATTTCTCATATTAAAGATATTGGAATGAATAATGATATAATTTGTTTTGAATAAATGGATTTCATTTCAATAGCCTTGATGATTGTGTTGTGGGCTTTATTGGCTATTGGGCCCAATAACAAGGAAATTCAATTAGTAAATGATTAATTGAGTTTTTGAGAAAAGAAAGGTGTGGAAACCTCTAGAAGGCAAAAGAACTTAATCCAAAAGTGGATTTCGTGCCACATGGGTTCCTTGGGTTCTAAGGAATCCAAAGTTGCAAAGAAAAGGTAATAAGAAAAGAAAGGATTCATTAAGTATTTCTTTATTAAGAAATAAATTGAAAACAATGATGAAATGTGGAAAATAAGTGAAAAGAGGTATAAAGGAGTTATCCTTGGTGGAATTTCGTATCCCAAGGATTCCTAATGTTAAAAGGAATACCAATGAGGAAAATAAAAGAAAAATAAAGAAAAATCCTCAAAAAGAACTATTTTAATAAGAAATAAACAAGATAATGAGAGATAAAGAAGAATAATGCCTTTAGATGGATCTAGAAGGATAATGAGTATCCAATAAAATAATTTCAAAATAATAGAGTTTCTTGGAATCCAAGGAGTCCCAATAAAGTGGAAAGAAAGAGAAAATAACAAAATTGCAAAATAAGAGGATAATGTGATGTTTAATGAATGAATCTCATGGTATTATTAAAAGGGTGATATTTTCTACTAAATGAAACTATAATTTCATGCTTATGGAGTAAAATTCAAGCATAAGAGAGACTAGGAGAAAGGATTTTCGAAATCATAGTAAAAAGAAAAAGCATTATCAAAAGGATAAAGAAGAGAGAGAAGGATTACTTCTCCTTGAAGGAATGTGATTCCTTTTTGTAAAAGGACTCTTTGAGTCATGAATAAGCCAACCTAGGGCTTCGTTTCTCACCCCTATATAAGGGGTAGAGCCCTGGTTCAAAGGGAAGGAGAACCCCACGTTTCTCTACCCTCTTTTCCAACCATGCACCCGTTCAAACCCTAACCTTTCTGAACGCTTCTATCCCATGAGCAACGAGAGACCGTGTGGGGTTGAGTTGATGGGTGGATACCCCACGATACTGGGAAGAGGCTTCGCCATCGTGGCCCTGCCCCAACCTTGGCATGTCTGCCACCGCCCAACCCAGCCACTTTGGTCGTGATCTGGTAGCACCCCAAGCACGGAGAAAGGAGGGGGAGTTAGGGGAATGATCAGTGGCGATCCTCGAACCCCAAGAAGGAAGGGTGGACCTCTAACAGGCTATAGATCGGCTGTAAGGTTGGAAGCTTGGAAAGCTGTACCCGGCCATGTTGGCCACAAACCGGTGGTGCACCGCAAGCATGAGAGCACGGTGGAGGAAGTGGAAGGGTCCCCAGTGGTCGACGAGGCATAGGGAGGGGCGACAGGGCCGCACCAGCTCCCTTGCTACAGCGGCTGCGTAGGGCACACGGAGGAAGGAGACGAGCAACCCATTGGACTGTTATGCCCCTCCGCGGGCTAAAGGACATTTATCTTACCAAGGGTAAATAAGTCAATCGACAGTGTTTTCAAACCAACGCGCATTGCATGCGAACCGGGTGATGTGGCGGCTTCGGATTGGCCTAAAGTAAGTCATTTTTTCTAAAATCATATCTCATTAACCGTAGCTCGGATGGATACATGTAAAATATGTAAATTGCTCAAAAAAATGAGGGGAATCTAATAAAAATATAGGTAGAAGATAATTCATTTTGTAATTAGAAAAGTAATGGAAGATAGCAACTTTAATACTTTAATATTTAAAGAACCCTATTTTGAGATGAATAATATATTTATAAGGGATTAATGGATGATTAAAGTTGGTATTAGCCTGTTAATTGTAAAAAGGTACTTTAAACACAAAATGGATGAACTTTGCACGTAATCTGTTTAATTTAGAGTTTATGTGCATAAATAGGCTTTAATGGGCCTTGAAACCCTAATGTTGGCCATTAGGACTATTGAAGGCTTTAATTATTCGATTTCATGTATAGAACTGAGTTTTCATGAGTATAAGCTATTTCGAGCATTAAAGTTCCTAATTTGTGGATAAATACCCTTAATGTGGAAATTAGGGTTTCCTAGTGGATGAAAGGTAGAATTAATGATAAATAACGTTCATATGTGAATTAGACCATAATGAATTATGAGTTGTTAATCTGAAAGAAACTAAAGGTGATAATTAAGTCTAATGACCTTGAAATAACTTAAAAGGATAAAGGTGGTAGTTTTGGTATAAAAGAGAAATAATCGACTATAATTGGGCTTATGATGTTGAAATTAGGGTTTATGAACTAAGAGAGAGAATTTAATATGATAAAAGAATTATGGAGGCAAAACCCTAATAAAACCCAAATGTGGTCTAGAAATCCTAAGGTGGAATCCAAGTCTAGCTTTAGAATGTTCTGGATAAACTATAACACTTGGATCCCATGCATTAATTTTAGGATATTGTTGATTGCTTGTTGCTTGTTCTTTATCCTTATTGCTCGGACAATCAAGTTGCTCTGGATCAGGTATGTAGTTAATTATGGTTAATCACATTAGTTTCCCGAGGGTTTTCCATATGTTTCCTCGTATTGAATGAAATCTAAATAGTTGGATGTTCATACTTGTAAAATTATAAAGTCACTATGGTTATTACAATTATAAAGAAATGTGTATTCTCGCACCTACATGCCACCCTGATGGAAGATGCCATAAAGGTCAGGCCCAAGAGGGTAGACCCATGGGCACCATGAGAGGTGACCCCAGACACCAAGATCCAGAATGAGAAGGTGGTCTAAGATGCATGACTATGGAGCACCATGAGAGGTGACTCCCAGGCACCAAGCTCGGGATTGAGAAGGTGGCCTTAAGTCAATGGCAAAAGAGAAACCCTAGAGGGGTATGCCAGGGTTAGGGAAAAAGTGGTGGAGAATGACACATTGAAAATGTAAATTGTCTTGTTAAATAATTTGATTGTGATTATTAAATTGTTAGCCATATCTGTTAAATTTTGTATGTCCCCACATACCGGCATATTTCGATATGTTGACTGACGTTTTGTTTGTCGGCATTTTGGGTACAAGATTGCAAGGCACAAACAGTAAAGTGACACATTGTGAAAATAAGAAGTAAAGTACAAGGAGGGTTAGATAGAATAATTCAAGTTGTGGATAGATAGTATTCCCAAGGTTTTCAAAAGGTATGCAAAGCTTTATTTTAATACCAGATTTTAGTTTAGTTAGTAGAATTTCATAATAATTTTTTTTTTGGTGAACCCAGCATGCATCATATTCCAACCCAAGAAAAGAGAGTACAAAACAAGTGATCCAGAGTAGATCACCAAGAAAAGAAAAACTGTACAGAATAAAAGGAAGAAACTATCTATACAGACTATGCGTATCTTTAATGCTCAGATCCCAAATCGAGTCTGAACCTCCTTCAAAATTCAAGAAAATTCTACGATTCCTTTCACGCCAGATATAAAAGAGCACAAAAATAGCAGCAATCTTCGCTTCCCCTTTGAGCGAAAGAATGTCATCTTTGGAGATAGGACATGAACCATAAGTGGATTTAAATTTCCTCCAGATAGCAGCACTAAAAATGCATTTAAGAAACACGTGAGCAGCATCTTCAGCCTCCTCTTTTCAAAGGGAACACCTCGACACAAAGCAGAATCCCATTCTATTCAAATAATCAACCGTGGGTAGCTTTTCCAAGAAAAACTTCCATAAAAAACAAGAACACCTCCTGGGAACCTTCCCTTTCCAAACCCAATCATACCACACCACACAAGGGCTTTGTACTCTAACCAAGTTCCACGCGTCCTTCAATTTAAAAGAAACAGAAGTCCCAACCAGCAGGGAATCAGCACTACCATTCGGCCTAGGCAAGCTTTTGAAGAAATCAGCCAGCTTTTCTGAGCCTCTAAACGCAGGAACAGACCAGTTCCCATTAATGATGCAGCAGCTAAGCTTCCTCCCCTCTTCATTCCCCATTCTAATCATCAGCTGCTGACAATCAAGCATATCTCGCATCTTCTTACCAGATGGAATCCAGGGATCCTTCCAAAGGTAGATGTCCTCACCATTGCCAACCGTGAACTTCACATGTGGGATCAGTAAATATCTATGACTGAGAAGTTTCTTGAACAGCCAGGTAAAATTAGCTTTGGCTTTAACCGACCAAATAGAATCATTTTCAAGGTACTTACTATGCACCCATCGGACCCAAAGAGACTCTTTATCCATCGCAATATTCCATAAATTCTTCAACACACCAGCCTTTGACCAGTCCTCCACCCTCCTAATACCCAGGCCCCCTTCTTTCTTAGGCCTGCAAATATACTCCCAAGAAACAGTGTGAAGATGCTGCTTGTCTTCATTATCACCCCAAATGAAACCCCTCATCATCCTCTCAATAAGTAATATCACAGATTTGGGAATAGGGAAAGCCGAAGTCCAGAAAATATGATACGAATACAAAGTAGAGATAACCAGCTCAATTCTCCCAGCTTGAGATAAAAGCTTACATTTCCACATATCCAGCTTGCTTCTAATCTTATCAAGAATAGGATTGCACATAGATTTCGTAATCCTCCCAGTAAAAAGGGGCAAACCAAGGTACCTCACGGGGAGAGAACAAATCTGAATGCTTAAACAACTGGAAATATCCCTTGCCAAATCAGTGCTCGTACTTTTGCTAACAAAAAGCTGACTTTTCAAGTTATTCAGCTTTAAACCAGAGATATCTTGGAAGACCTGGAAAACCTCCTTGATCACAATAGCATTACTCATATCAGCCTTAACAAAAAGTAACAAATCATTAGCGAACACAATGTGGGACACCTTCACTTCCTTCTGAGCATGACCAGAAATAATACTGCCCTTAGACACATAAGAATTAATAAGAGCGCTAAATCCCTGCATAGCTATCACAAACAAATATGGGGCCAAAGGGTCCCCCTGCTTAACACCATTAGAGGCAGAGAAGGGCGAGGAAGGATTACCATTAATCAAAACTCTATAGGAAGAAGTAGAAAAACAAGCATCAATCCACTTCAGCCACTTGGGAGGGAAACCCATACTTCTGAGAATGAAGAGAATGTAATCATGTCTTACAGAATCATAGGCTTTAGCAAGGTCGGCTTTAATACACAACTTACCAGAACCCTGGGCACACGAGAAGGAACTGAGAATATCATTCGCAAGGAGCACAACATAACCAATAGACCTTCCTTTGATAAACGCAAACTGACTCTTATCAATCAATTCAGGAAAGATAGCACTCAAACGATTAGCAAGCACCTTTGTAATAATCTTGTAGATGATATTGCAGAGGGAGATGGGCCGAAATTCATTAAGACAAGAAGCACCCTGACATTTTGGAATAATGGTAATAAAGGTGTTGTTGCATTCTCGAAGAAGTTTCCCCGTCTCAAAGAAACTCAAAATGGCTTTGCTAATATCTTCCCCAACTATATCCCAACAAGACTTAAAAAAAAGACCATTGAAACCATCAGGCCCGGGAGCCTTATCCCCTTTCAAGCTTTCCACCACAGAAACAATCTCAGCCTTGGAAATATGTTTGTTCAAAATATCAAAATGAAGATCGGAGATTTTAGGCAGCCTCCAGCAATCAGACCATTTAACATAGGTGTCAGGAGTAGAATTAAATAATGCGGAGAAAAAACCTTCAATATGGGAACTAATACCCTCCTGATCATAAACCTTAGCCCCATCGATAGTAAGACAGTGAATATTGTTGAAAATCCTCCTCGTCTTAAGTGAGGCATAGAAGAAAGAGGAGTTTCTGTCACCTTCTTTAAGCCATAATACCCTCGATTTCTGTTTAAGAAAGGATTCCTCATCCACAAGAGCTTTTTTAGCCTGCACTCTCAGCTCAATAAGCTTCAACTGAAGAGATTTGTTGCGTGGATTCTTATCAACCTCCCTCTGAACTTGAATGGCCAAAGTCTCAAGCTCTTTAGACTTAGAAATGAAATTACCAACCGTCTTCTTATTCCAATCTAAAAGAGCCCCTTTAACATCATGCAACTTCCTGTAAACTCTATACATGGGTGCTCCATCCGGAGAGATACTACCCCAAGCTTTCTTAACCACATCATGAAAGTTAGGCTGAGTAACCCAAGCGTTAATAAATCTGTATGGTCCTCTCCTCTTCTTAATACTGTTTAAGTGAACCCCAATGATATGATGATCACTAACATTGGTCGAAATAACCTCACCCCATAGATCAGGGAACACATCAAGAAGCTGCAAATTACCCAAGATTCTGTCAATTTTAGAAAAGGTGCACTCACCCTTTTTGCTTCTGCTATCCCAAGTGAAAAAGGGACCTTTAGGGCCAATCTCAACAAGATTAGTATCAAAAAACATATCATTAAAATCCTTCATGCTCTTACTAGAAGGAGGATGCTTCCCCACTCTTTCCCTATTTAAGCGAACAACATTGAAGTCGCCCACAAGACACCAAGGCTTATGAGTATGAACAGATCTAACAGTATCCCACAACATCATTCTGTCATTATCATCATTGGATCCACAGATAGCAGAGAGGAGGAAGGAAGACTCACAGAAATCCACCTCACAATGAATAACTTGCTCATTCTCCAAGATTTTGTTGATAACAATGTTGGGATTGAACCACAGAACAACAATGTGTGTGTACTTGTAAAGACTGGAATTAGCTAAGAACTTCGAGTCCAGCCACATAGAATTAATGAAACCCCCAATCTCGCTGTTACTAAGTCTAGATTCCAAAATAATATAGACATCAGCTTTGTTCCTGTCTAACTCCTCCTTAATGTGAGAGATTTTATTATGGATCCCTCTCACGTTCCACGAAATCACTGTGAAGGGACTATCCATTTGGGGGAAGAGTAACTGCCTCCTCAACCCTCACATCCACATCAGATGCAATCGTAGCTTCCTTCTGTAAATCAGAATCATCAAAATTCGAAAATGGAGGATACTTGTTCAGAGCTTCCGTAACCAACCAAGATGAATTTTTAGAAACAGCCTTAGGGATAACTTTTGGCCTCTTCCTACTTGTTCTCCACTCTGCCTCAAGAGGGCTAACAGGAGTTACAGAAGACTTAGTACTTACCTTATCAAGATTTCCGCCACCGGCCTCACTCATCGACACAAAAACATTCTTCTCTGCCTCAACCGTATTGACAGGAACTGAAGGAGACTTACTGCTAGCAGTTGTTCGACTACCCCCAGCACCTAAGTTTTCAGTAACCTCTGAAATAGCTTCAACAGCATCCTCGAAGACATCTGCTTCTCCATCCTCAATAGACTTCTTAGGGACCCAGGTTTTTGCGACTCTCTTCTTTGGAGATCTTCCCTGCAAATTGCCTGAGCCATCACACAAGGAGGATTCATGACCATATAGACCAAAACTCGAACACTTTGAAGGCTGCCATTCATACTCAAACTCAATAGTATCTGAATGCCCATCATCACTCACAATCTATAATTCCTTCGGATATGAGAAATCTACAGGTATCACCACCTGGATTCTAGCATACTCAAGTCTTCGAAATTCCAAAGTCATTTTGTCTGGTCGAAGAGGCCTTCCCAACACAGAAATGATATAGTTAAACATCTCCACATCCCAGAGTTCGAGCGGAAGATTATGGATCTTGAGCCAAATCGGTATCTCAGTGAGCTTCATCTTCTCCAGGGGTTCCCCCCATTCCCACTTCTTGATGATAAGCGGCTTCCCAGCCACGAACCACGGGCCTCCATCGATCGTAGTAGACAAGTCTTCATCATTTGAGAACATAACAATGAAGAAACCCCTACCTCTAGATCTGATTTCAATGGAGCCTTTGACCTTCCACAGAAGAGCAAGATGTCGCACGAGCGTCGGCCAATGAGGTTTGAGTCCAACAACATACCCTACCGCCGTCCTGCTCCACCTAGCTAGATTTCTCTCTACAATGGATCTCGGATATAGCAGCTTCACATCAACCAGCTTAATGTCCGTCTTGCTTAGATTCACAGGCCCGATGTCTTCCCTCCCCTTAAAAAGCTTGGACCAATCCAACGAACTCCGAGCAACATAAACTCCAGCGGAGACCCCCGTTCTTTGACCTCGAGCGATGCTCCCAGCCGAAGGAAAAACCGACGATTCCTCCCCATGGCCAGGATCTGGAGGATCAGATGCCGTCGATGACGCTGTCGTGTCCCCCTCAATCGCCTGAGCAGTCGGCCGGTCAGTCGACTGGACAGTCGCCCGGTCAGTCGCCCGGACAGTCGCCTGGACCTCCGCCATCTGGCTGTATCCAATGAATATTTGTTGAACCTTTGATCTTGTTAATTGAATAACGACTCTGTCCTTCGAGTCTCCCTTAATTGGGGGTTACCAGGAGGTGAGGTTGTGGGCAGTAGAGGGATACATGGACCTATCATACGGGGCTTCCAAAAGTTGGTGCATCCTATAAATAGCTCACACAGTGCACAAAAGATAATGTTTGGATTACATAGGACTTTAGCCTAAGAGCAGAGATAATATCAAGTAAATGCATGAGGGTCCACCTAGTGATCATTTAGGTGAGCATGCTCTTATTCTGAGAAGTATGTAGGGCTCCTTTAGAGATCACTACCATAGTAGTAGGCAAGAAATAGAATTGTCCTCGAAAGAGATATCACTTCTTTAGCTCAAAGCTTCCCTGAGAGTGTCACGTTTCCTTCTGACCCCTAAACTCGAGAGGTTAGTCCAGATAGATTACTCGACACGGGGATGACAAGAACTGAGATAGTGTTAGTCTGACCTGGTTGTAACCCGACATGGCAATTTCCCAACATAGTCATAACCCGGCAATTTCACGTCCTGACACAGTCATTACCCGACACGGTTGTTGCCCGACATAAGTCGTGACCCTACATGATCCAGAATTTTACCAATCCCCATTATAGGTCTAACTAAATTTCGAGTGTCAACTACTATGCATATTAGTTTCCTCAATCAGGAAAACCAATCCCTGTCTTCCCATTTTCATCATTTATCTTTATTCAACAATGCATTGTAATTAAACCATTACATTTTGTATTAGTGCAGTTTAGTGATTATTTCTTACCATGTTCTTCAATCATTCAGTTGATTGGTTTCTCTTATATCCAAGTCATGTATTCTATTTTTCTTCACGTATTTGACTAGCTACCAAAAATGTGATTCCAAACTTGACCACCTTTGAGAGAAGAAGGTCGCGTACAAATAGAATTTGGTATAACCGTGTTGTGTGAGAATACCCATATTTAGATCTTTCTTCAATTTGTCTCTCGTGTGAAATCTTTGTTTAAGTTTTCTTGAGAGAGGATTCTATGATTTCACTTTTCCTTATACACCATTTTCGAGAGATAATGGTGTGAGAAATGAATCGTTGAAAGGTTGTAAGAGCATTATCTTTCTTCGTGTTAGACTCCAAACTGATAATTAATACTTTAGTCTCATTTTCCAAAAATCTAAAACACTCTTAAAAATCGTCAAAACCCCAAAAGCATCCTAAACCTTTTTTTTCTTTTATTAGTAAACTCCTTCTTGGAGATAGCTTTTGTTTCTTTCTTTATTCTTTTAGTGACATGTGTATGCTTCGTAGCGTACTTTTACCACGTATCAAGTATCTGATGACTTTGACAAACAAAACTTGGTTTCTGAAATGTTTTCTCTCCTCGTCCTTGTGTTCGACCCCATACTAGTTGCGGGTATCATTAAAACTTTTGGGTATTATAATTTGTAAAAGAATGATTCCTTAGAACTGTTTCCCTTTTTTGTTGACCTATGTTTGAAGACGATCAACTTTTTGGCACCATTGATCGGGACAAGGTAACCAAGTACCGTTTCACAAACCTGAGTTTTTGGGCACTTAGTCGCATAAACAAAGATACATGAATACTGATTTTCACACTTGAAAATTGCCTAACTATATAACTTACATTTTGCATTATTCCATTTCAGGTACATCAGTGCGCACGACCGACCAAGATCCCAAAGCCATGTCTCTCCAATTTTTCATTGAAGTTGGGGAAAATGAAGAAAGAAATCCTATTGTAGAATAGCCACTCAACATGGCTAACTTCTAGCTGAAGCCCAATTTTCTCCAACTGCTACAACATAATATCTTTGGGGGAAACAATGCGGAAGAAAATCCCTACGACTGCCATGTGACTTTCAAGAGAACATGTAAAACTTTCAAAATCAACCAAGTATTGATAACATACATCTACAATCAGCGCTTTCCCTTCTCTCTGAAGGATAAGGCACTAGAATGGTACTCCATCCTTCAAGATAGAAGTATTCTAAACTGGGAGTATCTTGCCAACACTTTCATCACAAAGTTCTTCACTATTGAAAAACCATCAAATGCCAGAATAAGATTAGCCAGGTATCTCAAAAGGTTTCTAAAAATTTGCACCAAACTTGGGAACGCTTCTGAGGATACAAACATGAATTCCCACACCATGGCTTTTCTAAACCATGTTTAATCACTACCTTCTACAATGGTCTATCAAATTGAGAGAGAAAATCTTTGAACGTTATAGCAGGTAGTGATTTCTTAGGATTCAGTGCTCAATGAGCCAGACAGATTATTGACAATATGGTGACCAATCAACAAGATGGTGAGTAAGACAGATGTCTGGAAAATTATGCATGATCATCAACACCTCTGGAAGAGTCGAAGATCATAGAATCCCTTTCATCAAAGCTAGACAAGATAGTGACTGGCGTTAAATCTTTGAAGAAGTAGAGTTACAAGAGCCAGATGCGACAAGAAGTAGTTAGGAGTTGTGTCACATATGGGGGACCAAACTACCCTACGGAATACTGCCCATACACTTCCGAACGAGGTGGACCAGATTGCAAATGTACAAAAAATGCAATGTATGTTCAATACAAACGTCCCGACCACCCTAGTTTCTCTTATGGGAATATGAGTGTTGCTGAAAATGTTCATTAACTTATCGGTGGGAACTCAGCAGGAGTCCCACAAATTCAACATCATTCAACAAACTTCCAATCAGGGAGAAACTTATAGAGCACTCAGTACACTCAAGAAAGACCTTCTATGATGTCTGAGCTCATGTCATTCACAAAGCACCGAAATGAACTAAATGAGCGACTATATAAGAGCTCAGTAGATAGCACTAACCTTCTTACCCTGATGCCACAACATATGGGAAACTTCTCAAGCCAAATTGGAGAGATTCAGCAATACAAGACACTGATCTACCAACACTTGGAGAGTTTAGCCCAAAGTATAAAAAATCCGATGGGACAACTTCCTTCCTATGCCGAGGCAAATCTATGAGGAAATGAAACTGCAATGATGGGCACTCTGAGGTCAGGAATGGTGTTGCACCCCATCATTGACCAGAGGACTATGATTGAGAAAGAAGTTGTGCTATAAGGAAATACGATCTCTAAAGAATCTTCTAAATCTACTATCAAGTAGAAGAGGGTTTCAGAGAAAAACAACAATGATATAATTATAGAAGTAAATTGTGATAAATATGCGCCATGCGTACCTTTCCCCTAAAAACTGGTGAAAGCCCAGCTGAAAAAGAGGTATGAGATGATTTTAGAAGCAGTAAAGAATCTCCATTTAGACATCCCTTTTCTTGATACAATAGAAGAAATTCCCACCTATGCAAAGTTCTTTAAGGACGTGATTTCAAAAAAGAAATGAGAAGACATTGAAACAATAAAGTTGGCACATATGTCCAGTTCTTTTGTTAAGCGATCTTGCCTCCCAAGAAAGATGACCCTAGTGCCTTCATCATTCCTTTTCAAATTGGTGACAACATGATTAGAAGAGGACTAGCTGATCTGGGAGCAAGTATTAGTCTTATGCCACTCTTTCTCGCCAAATGTCTAGGGCTCACCGACATTGTGAACACCAATATGAGGATCTAGCTAGCCGATCACAGTTTCACGAAACCTGTGGGAGTAGTGGAAGACATGCCTATAAGAGTGGGGAACCTTTAAATCCCCTGTGACATTGTTCTTATCGATACACTGAAGGTTGCTGAATGTCCAATGATCTTTGGATGACCTTTTCTTGTAACATGAAGGGCTCTAATCGATGTCAAAGCAGGAATGTTGACTATCCGAGTTGGAGATGAGCGTATTGATTTTAATATCTATGATAGTATGAATGTTCCTTCCTTATTTGAGTCATCCTACTTTGTCGAGAGTTACCAACAATTTTGTCAAGATGTAAGAGAAGAAATTGCTAATGTTGATCCTTTGATGTGTGGTTTGTCTAATAACACAAATGTGATAGAAGATCTTGAGGTGGAAGTCCTCCTAACTTTCTCAACCAAGAAGAATCACCAAGCCAGGATGAGCCATTCGAGGTAGTGAGATACGTCTCGCTCGTTCAAGACCCACCCAAGGAACCCGTGATGAAGCCAACACCCAAATTAAAAGATCTTCTAGGGGGGTTGGAATACCCGTTTTTGGATGATGAGAAGATGAACCTAGTTATTATAAACTCCGAGCTAACAAAAGCCCAGAAGGAATAGTTGATTGATGAATTAAAACTACAATGCAAAGCACTGGGATATTCTTTTGAACATTTGAGGGGAGTTAACCCTTCCATCTGCATGCACATGATGCATCTTGAGGAGAACGCCAAACCATACACACAGGTGCAATGAAAACTCAACGAGAAGTTGTCGGAAGTGGTTAGTAAATAAATCATAAAACTCAATGATGTTGGGATCATCTATTCCATCAGTGATAGTACATGGGTCAGTCCATTACATGTGGTCCCAAAGAAAGGAGGCATCACTGTTGTCAGAGGAGAAAATGAGAAGGAGGTTGCTACAAGAATAGTAACAGGGTGGCGCGTGTGCATCGACTATAGAAAGTTAAACATTTCCACTCACAAATACCATTTTCCACTCCCATTCATATATCAAATGCTTGAATGTCTAGCTCACCACTCATGCTTCTGCCAATTCCCCATCCACCCAGACGACCAGGAGAAGACAACATTCTCCAGTGTCTACAAAACTTTCACTTTCAGAAGAATGCCCTTCAGACTATGTAATGTGCCTGCAACTTTTCAGAGGTGTATGAACTCCATTTTTGTAGACTTCCTTGAAAACAAGATGGAAGTTTTTATGGACGATTTCAGCATCTTGGCTACTCCTTTGATGACTGTCTAAAAAATTTATCTCTAGTTATGAAAAGATGTGAAGAGCAAAGTTTAGTTTTAAATTGGGGAAAATGCCACTTAATGGTTTAGAAAGGAATTGTGATCGGGAAAAAGGTATCAGACAAAGGCATTGAGGTTGATCAATAAAAAATTGAAGCAATCTTGAAGCTTCCCTCACCTACATCAATGATAGCATTTTGAAGTTTTCTGGGGCATGCAGGATATTATAGGAGGTTTATCAAATATTTTTACAAAATATCAAAGCCACTGTCAAATCTTCTGATGAAGGATGTCAAATTCAAGTTATCTAAAGAATGCTATGACACATTGACAACTTTAAAGGAGGCCCTAATTTCTGCCTCCATCATCTAGTCAACTAAGAGGAGCCTTCCTTTTGAGTTGATGTGTGATGCCATCGATTTTGCAATAGGAGCAGTATTGGGACAAAAGAAAGACAAACAACATCATGTGATTTATTATGCCAATAAAATGTTGGATGTGTCTCAAATAAATTACACTATTATGGAGAAAGCGATGCTATGTATTATATACACCCTCGACAAGTGGTTACTGTAATCAGATATCTGATGCAGAAAAAGGATGCCAAGCCTTGGTTACTACACTAGGCATTGTTCTGATAAGAATTTGACCACAAAATTGTTGAAAAAAGGCACAAAGAATGTGGTTGTAGACAATTAATCAAGAATTATGGTGGAGAAAGTTGCCATTTACCCATAAATGAAAGTTATGTTGATGGAACCATCTAGTCTACACAAGTAGTTGAACCTGTAGGACCGTGGTATGCAAATTTCCAATAACTATCTCGCCTACAAACAATTTCCACCGGAAATCACTTACAATCAGAATAAGAAATTCTTCTCAGACTTGAAGAACTACTATTGGGATGACCCCTTACTATTTAGACAAGGCACTGATAATCTTTACAGAAGATGTAAATCCAAAGATTAAGCCCTGAAAATCTTGTATGAATCCCACTCCTCCCCTTATGGAGGGCATCTTGGAGCAGAAAGAAGTAAAAATAAAGTTCTCGAATCAGGTTTCTACCGGACTTCTTTATTCAAGGATGCCAATGCCTTTGTCAGAGATGCAATGAGTGTCAAGGCACTGAAAATATTTTGAAAAGAAATGAAATTTAATGTCTGATTGGATAGAGGTGGACATTTCCGATGTATGGGGTATTGACTATATGGGTCCATTCCCGTCCTCTTATGGCTTTCAGTATATTTTGTAGCAGTCGACTATGTATCAAAATGGATTGAGGTTGTAGCTACAACCACCTGTGATGCTAAGTCAGTGATGAAGCTCTTCAAAAAAATTACTTTTCCAAGGTGTGGAGTCCCTAGAATGGTGATCAACGATGGAAGGTCGCATTTCACTGAAAAACATTTTGGGTTGTTGTTAAAGAAATATGGAGTAAGGCATAAGGTTTCTACTCCGTATCACCCCAAAACTCTGGCCAAGTCAAAGTTTCCAACAGAAAACTTAAGCAAATTCTTGAGAAGACCGTTGGAAAATCTTGGAAAGATTGGTCCACCAAGTTAGACAATGTTTTGTGGGCCTATAGGACTGGCTACAAAACATCTATAGACACCACACCTTATTGATTGATCTATAGAAAAGTGTGTCATCTTCCTGTTGAGCTGGAATACAAAGCTTTATGGACCATCAAATGCCTCAACATGGACCCTTTCTTAGCAGAAAAGAAAAGATTTCTTCAGATACAGGAGCTTGAGGAACTTAGGCTTCATGCCTATCAAAATACAAGAATATATAAGCAAAGAAATAAAGTTTGGCATGATTCTCACTTGAAGAAGAAAGACGTCAAGGAAGGTGACAATGTTCTACTTTTTAAAGCATCTATTTATCTCTTTCTAGGAAAATTGCAGACATGTTGGTTAGGACCGTTTGTAGTGGCAAGAATTTATCCATCTGGGATGATGGAGCTGTTCTATAAAGACGATCCTACGAAAGTCTTCCCGGTGAATGAGCATCAAGTAAAAAGATTCTATGAAGATGAAGTCTTTATCAAACGAGTCGAGCTAGCCCTTGATGAACTAGAAATTTAACTAGAAGCTGATTTCTGTGCTCATCCAAGCATGTCGACCTAGCGACAAGAAACATAGCGCTCCATGGGAGGCAGCCCAAGTTTAGTTTTCCCTAGCATAAGATAGCTTCTTTCATAAATAGAAATTTTAGACTTGATTATTGTAATGAGGCCCGAGTCAATACGCGCACCATGTGAATAGACTCTTGCTTTTTCTAAGTCACCGCTTTTTCTTGCTTTGTTTTGTGATACAAGCTGAGGCCAAGATTCAAGTCTTACGCCAATGATGTTTCACAAACAAACAACTATTATTTTGTTTTAAGTTGTACAAGTTTTTTTTGAAAACTCGAATGATTTATTAATATTAACGCGCCGTATCGATCTGCTTTGACTCATGTTTCAGGCTGCG